>OY728152.1:2110905049-2112155049 GCA_963277665.1 Viscum album
AAAATGTGTAATGTTTAAGGATGGTTCCTTACAATTTATGATAACTTATATTCATTGTTTTGAATATTAATAAACTCCTATTCAAATCATGATTATTCTTATGTGTGGCATTGTATGTGATTATTTCATAAGATTAGTTTTCATGCTGTAAGGTTATGGTAGTTCCCTACTATGATGAGAACCCAGAAGTTCCATGATAGTATTCTTAAATATATGTTCTATAGCTATATGAAATCATTTTAGGGATTGAAATTAGATATGCTATCAGGGGTAGAGACTCATAGGGATTTCCAGAACCTTATCATGGTGTATGCCCTTGGTAATTTTTAGTGTAGGAAAGTATGAGAACAAGACTCGTTGGTAAGAAATCCACATTTATATGTGTCATTGGATATTCCTATTTGTATATGTATTTATTGGTCCTTAGACTTTAAGATTATTATTAATATATGTTATGAGTTGTGTACTTTTATTTATTGAAGAAAACTATGACAACATATGTTTGAGGTGAAGTAGGATATTTTGGGTTCGTTATAAATAATATTTCATTATTGAATAATGTATGAAAGGATTTTTCTCTTTTATTATTTAATGGATGTTTATATCTTAGGATATTTGATGGAAATGATATATCCTAAATAAATCAATGGACAAGGTGTTTTTTATGCAAGTTCAATTTCCAGAAATTCAAAGAAAGATACATCGAGAACATAGGATGATGGCACCTGCATGCAACCTGATTGATTATAGATATCAAGATAAAGAGAGTATATTAAACAGTAAGATTCCATATGTGGTTCTATAAAATTGAGGCATAAACTTCTTTCTCTATGTATTCCTTAGAATGTTGTTAGATGCAAACCTTATACTTTAGGCTGCTTCACCTAATGCCAGCAAGAAAGAGGCCTATAGGGTCACACGGTAAGTGTATCCAAAACCTTGGTTAAATAAAAATATTATTTATTATTTAACAAGTTGGTTAAATATTATAACCTTAAGTGGTTTAATATTTATTCATGTTTTCTTGATCATGTATATTTTTTCACTTGTTATTTGAAATAATATTTTGTTAATATAAAATTTAATAAATAGTTATTTTCTATTTAGTGAATATAATATTTATTTATTTATTTAAGAATAATGTAATGATATTTATTTATTAAATAAATAATCATTGTTCAAGGTCCGATAAATATTTTGGAAGAATAGAGGAACAAGATTAATGGTATGGTGAGAAATAATATATATTTAATATTATATCAATAAATAATATTTAATTTAATTTGCGATTTTAGCTTATGTCAATAAATAATATTATTATAATTATTTTTGAAAGGCTTTTTGAAATAATTAAGAAAAATAATAAGGTTTCATGTGAAATTATTATTTTCTAACCCTAGAGGTATATAAACCCAATTATATTATTTTATTTAATGGTGGCCAATTTCCTTTGGTTGTGCACAATGATATCCAGAGAGAATTATCTCAAATCCCTAGAGAGCTCCCACTCTAAGAAATCTCTCAGAAATGGAGAGATATCCTCCACCATCACCAATATCAAGCCTAGAGAGATCAAATAGAGTCCTTATTTAAGATATTATAAGAGAAATCAAAGGCGAATGACACAAACATCAGGGTTTACCATGTTGGCACCCTGAGATTGTGATGATGGTGTTCAGAGGTTCGTGGAACACATGTGTATCACCACTAGATGTAACCTATTCTGGATTCTTACAACACAACGATGGTATGAAGTAGAGATGTTTTCAGATAAATTAAAAAAGAAATAACTAATCATAAGATAATTATTTAGTTTTTTAAATTAATTATAAATAATATATGATGATCCTTCATCTTGGTTCTATAATTCAATCATAAATTATTGTTTGATGCATTTATATTGATCATGAAATTTATCATCATGTAAATATCGAATTAAGCATCGATTACAACAAAAATACAAGTTGGGAATGCCCTATCTGGTGCTTCTGATAAGCCCAGAACCTTGGAGTGGAATCAGATTGGTCACATGATTATTTATAATTATTTAAATATCATTGATTTATTTATAAATTTATCATTAGTTTTCAATTCTGATTTAATTGTTCTTTAATAAAAATCATGATATATTCTCTTCTTATTCTTAATTCTCTCATATATAATCATATTAATTATTTTTATGAATGAAATAAATTTGATGAACCCATCAGGAGGTGTCAAGGATTCTAGTCAAATAGCACAAGAGTACACATTGTGTATCTCGTTGGTACATGCCATGTACCCATGATCAATGCACCAAGAACTAATTCGATCCATGTGCATTTATTACAAGAAGTGAGTATTTAAATACACCATGCATTGACAGGGCTAGCATGGTTTATGGTCATCCAGACTACATGATATATAACATCCGTACATAATGTGTAGTCTATTAGTCAAAGACATGCCATGTATTTCCATACACATCCTAAGTGACTAGTGACCATGTAACTTAGAGATCACATGTCATGTTTCCCATGCACACACCATGTACTCTATTATTTTTTATCACACATTTACATGCTGAGTCCCTATGAGTGCACCACAGATAAATAGTGAGAAAAATACATGTTGTGCAGCCAGATTGTATGTGTCATTTATATTACCAAATTACATAGAACTAAAAATAATTTATTATACTAATTAAACCTTATCAACAAGTGTTTCATGTGGTCCCTAAGTTGATAGTATATGTCATGTAATGTGTTTTATATATAAATATTAAATGTATAATTAATTTTTTCATAATGTTCAAAACTACATATTGTGTATAAGTCATAATACTTTCATTACTCTATGTGCATTGAAACATAAAACGCTACATAAATACCATTTTTCTCATGAGGTTATTAATTTAATAGTGCATTCCATGAAATTATGTGTTAATATTTTTATTCCACATGTCGTATAAGTAAATAGTATATGAATATAATACACATTAGGTAGTTCATACGGGTACCCACCATGTTACCTCTAAGGTACATTTTTGTACATAGTTAATTTTGAATAAATTTATTTAATTTTTTTTAAATTATGATGGAAGATAATTTCAAGAAAAAAATTTGGATGAGAATAAAGATGAAAGAATTCATTAATTAAAGAAGATGATTAATTTATTTGATCATGATTTATCTTAAATAATAACAATTAGAATCGAGTTCTACTTTTCATAAATGCATAGTTCTTTGGATGTATGTGGATGATCATGAGCCTAGAATAGAATTTTATATTTAGTAGTGTCCATTTAATTTATTATTAAATTAAATTTATAGATTTTGTTTCTTCCCTCATCTCATTATGTAAGGGAAAGTGAGCCCATGGTTTCATTTATGTAAACCCCTTAACCAATCATTTGGTTCCCCTAACCAACGTGTGAGTAAAAGATTATGTAATGGATGGAGCTCCAAATCTAGTATATGTGGTTCAAGTTTTATGTCAAGGTGAAACCAATCCGAGTGGTACATGGGTGGGAAAGTGTAAAGTTTCAACGCTAACCATAAAATGGTTCAAGGTGTTTTTCCCCTAGGTCGAGGATTAGTTTATCATCCACTAGATAAACTAACCATTAGTAAAATATCTTGATCATACCACTTTATTATTTATTTCAAGTTACAAGGTTATTTTATTTTAGATGTTTTTTCATGATCACATGAATTAATGAATTAATGGGCATGAAAGATAAAACTAAAATAAATTGTCTTATGGGTAAATTTTATCTAATACATAGTTAATAACTTAAGTAAATTCACTTAATATTAACAATCATTTAATAAATATAAACTAGGAAATTAATTAATAAGGATAAAATCCTTCAATTATATATATTAACTTAGTAATTCCTTACACTAATTAAGATAAAATTGAACCATACTTCAAATTTCTTGACTGGCTAATGTTGGGGTGCTTTCAATTATTGGGTAATTTTAACTTTAATTTTCAGGTTGAATTAACATAGTTCACATCAAGGGTTGGATTCCAAAGAAAGACTTGGTGTAAGTAAGAGTTAAAGGTTGAGGAAATCCAATGTATGAATTTTAGGATTGGGGGTCCACTCAATAGATTAAGGAACTTTAAGTTAATCCATTTTTCATTTGGAATGCCTAACTAAAACCCTTAAAATTTCTTGACCATCAAAATTCAGGGTGATGAGTAGATGAATATAGATCTTTGCCACTAGAATTTCCAATCAAGAGGATATTTTGAATCCAATGGTGAGGTATATTGGGTTTTGATAAAATAATGGGAGAATAATAAAAATAATATTTATTTATTTGTCTAATTTTTTCATATAAAGTGATAAAATTCAATTTTTCTTATTTTTAGAAACAATAATAAATATAACTTCAAACATATCACTATGATCCATATATGATAAGGATATACTTCTTACAAGCATAAATTTCCAAGAGTGGTAAAAGTGATTACACATTATCCTACACCATGAAAGAAAATCATATGTTATTTAAGAACCTATTCCAAAACCACATAGTAAAGAGGCTAGTGAGGAAGAGTCATCTCTCTATAAGAAAAATTTTAATGATGTCACAGATGTTCAGTGTTTCATTCTATCATCCATGACTAATGAGCTTCTAAAGTAATATGAGGTCATGGATACATATATCATGATGTATCACCTTCGAGATCTCTATCAAGAGAAGACAAGACAAGAGAGATATGAGATCCCAGATTCTCTATTTATAACCAATCTTGGAGATTCATCACTTTTTGGGCCTCATGTTATCAAGATTATTGGCTAAATTGAATTCTTATACATATTAAGGATTAAATTACTATATGAGTTTTTCATAGATCTCATACTTTCTTTACTACCCAATACCTTCTCTGATTTTCTTTTATGTTGTAATATGAACCATAATGTGATGAGTCTTTTAGAACTTCTTACTCTAATTTTCCATGTGTAAAAGGTCATGGGGCATAAAAACCACACAGTACTTATGGTGAATAAGAAAATGATGAACTGAAAAAAGGGTGCCAATACCCATAACAATTCTAAATCTTCTAAGCACCATCCTTCCAATAAAAAGAAGATCTAGAGTCATGGAGAGGAAAAGGAAGTAGTATGTTTTGCATGTGGAAATCAAGACCACTGGAAGATGAAATTCACCTAAAATAAAGGGGAAGCTAAAGGTGTGTTCATTATAAAGTTTAATGTTTTAATATCTACACATTATGTATTATATACATCTTGTGTTTATCCAATATGTATACAAATGTAGAAACCAAGTAGATTCAAAAATATTTCCATAAGAGAAGTGGATTTTTAAGTTGTCAATGCTGCAAGGTTGGCTACTCTAGACATTGGAAATTACCACCTTTCATTTCCAATAGGAATGACATTGGTTTTAATATATTCAATACTATAGATATCACTTTTAAAAGCACTATAAATCTCTTTTATCAATAATAAAAAACATTGTTAATCTAAGAACCCTTAAAAGGGGTCCCTTTTATCAATGCTAACAAAAGTGATGATAACAACCCCTTTTAATAGTGCAAGAAAAAGTACTGATAAAGGGGTATTTTATCAAAGATAAAAAATCAATGATAAAATGTGACTTTTATCAATTCTTTTTTAGCACAAATAAAATACTCCATTTATCATAACTAAATAAAGTGTTAATAAAAGTCAAAAAAAAATTAGTAAATTTGGAAAGGTGGATCCCCCCCCCCCCTTTTATCAACACTTGACTATGCATCCCCCTACCCTTTAATCAGTGATAGGGAAGGAACATTACCTTTTATCAACACTAAGTGGGGGTTTTATCAGTTCTATAGGGGTCCCCAAACCTTTTATTGTCACTAGATCACCCACTACCCAGCCCCAGATACACATGTCTTCCCCTCGTTTCAAACCTGATACCTCCCCCTCAAGGATATGTGCCTTTACCACTATTTTATATTGTTTTGTTCTTTATTTTTTGGTATATATATTTATTTATATTTATTTATTTAAAATTTTATCCATATATTTTTATATATAATTATATAATTATTCTTAAATATATTTATAAAATATGTCTTGTGTGTGTGTTTATAAATACATACATACAAACATATATATATATTTATTTATTTATTTATTTATTTATTTATTTATATATGTGTGTGTGTAAATATAGCTATACATATTTATATTTATTTACATATATTATATATTAATATTTATATACACATATTAGAATATATAGATAAATATATATCTATTTGTTAATACATAGTTTCCAATGGAATATCATCACCCTACCACTGATTCCAAGGGGATTAAGTTTTATGCAATAAAATACATTGGGTTTTCTATTTTTGAATGGTTTCTAATGGGTTTGTTCATGGAATCGGAAACACCCAATGGTTCTATATCCATGAGGGATCTACTTTCAAAAGGAAAATTCTCATTGGGATGTTTTCTAAATGACGTATTAAGAACTCACATTGGTTGAGAGGATGAGAGGTCAGGCTCATCACATCCTTTTAGTGATAATTGTTTCTACTTAGGGACTCTCTTATTGATTTAATATATTTTCATGAATACCTCATTAATTTACCAAGTGTTACAAGGACCACCCTTGAATTAAAAATAAATTATTAGCATGTATTGAGCTTAGAATCATCTGTATATATCCTAGGTTCTTCATCAATGGAGATATATATATGTATATGAGGTTATCCATAAATTGTATCCTCTTATATACTAATTAGAGATTATTTGGTTTTTATTACAATGATTTTGTTTTTCTATCCACATAGTGGGGTGCTCTGAAGTGTGTCTTCATCTAGGGAGAAGGGAGTTCTTTTGATGTCAAGATCGGACCCATAAATGGGCTTCCTAAGTATCCTTGTGAAAATAATAATAACCCACTTAGTATGGTTCCACTTAATGGTTTACATCATATCTTTTAAGGTCATGTGATAAGTACCAAACCATGTAGTTTAGCATCATGAGATAAGGATGTCTAGGTGAAAGGTGCAAAGTAAAAGTTTGGTGTGGGAATTGTGCCAAAGTGTCCTAGGGAACCTGGAATGGATATGAATTTCTAGGTTGGATTAGACCTACAAGGAATGTGGTCCAGATAGAGTAGGGTTGATTTGGGATGTTGGGTTTGGAACTCAGGGAGGCTTCATAAGTATCTCATTTGGATGGGAATAAAAGCCCACTTATTTCGGTTACGAGGACCCACACTTACTGATTCCCTTGGATTTTTCTCATAGGGGAGTATGCCCCTTTGAGAGGATTAAATTGGGGATTACTCTTAAGGATGATTCCCATTTTGAGTTTGGGGTTATTAGGAGTGAATTAAACCATGGTGATTTAGGGGTATGGTTCAAGGATTACACATTAAGAGGACGACTTGGTGATTTTAAGTTTAAGTTTGGATGGGGATTACTCTAGAAAAGGATTCCCTTTGGTTTAGTATGATTGTGGATTACACCTGAGGAGGATTCCCATTGATTAAGTTGGTAATTACACTTAGAATGATTCCCTTAGGTGAGATTTTGGGGCTTATACCAAGTAGGAGTCCCATAGGTTGGTTTGGTTGGGTCATACACTTTGAATGATACCCATAAGGTTTGGGGACATATGGATGTCATGACCACGTTCAACCTCTAATCCCATGTGATTAATGATCAATGTGAGAAAAAATAGGAAATAGAAGATCTGGGGGACCACACAATCTGTTTTTCCTTGAGGTTGGATACATGGCCTCAAGGACCCATGCTTATGGGGGAACTCTAAAGGGAGGAGAGAGAAAGATTCAAAAAATATTATCTACTAAAGCATGCATCAAACTATGTGGATTTCAAGATCATGGATATCCCATAATACCATAAGTAATGATGATTCATTATTGAATGTGAGAAACAAAATGAAGTGGAAGATATAGAAAACCACACACTTATCCACCTCCACTGGGGGAAGAGGATGAAAAATGGGAGAAGAAAAAGGGACTTGGATGCACTTATTCCCTCTCTCGTTTCATATCTTGGATAGCCATATCTAACCACCCATGTTGACATGGCCCTCAGGAAGTATATAGGATCAACAGTGAAATCTCCTACTAGAAAGGCTAGGGGCTCACTCCAGGGGGATTCCCTAAAATTGGTTCTATAGTAAGGGAGGAGGATATCATTCCATGTTGAATGGAAAATCAACCATGGTCCTCAACCTCCTTGATTGGAACTGGAGGATCTGAGTCTTTAGAGACGATAAGGGAAGAACATGTTCCTAGTCCTTGTATCTATGACTGGGAGTTCCCTAACACCATCCCCAGGTTCAAGGTCCTTTTGACCGTGGGAATGCAATTCCACAAGCACCCTGAGGACCCTAACCATTATGTGGGAAAAGTGCGATAAACCTCTAATAGTAGGAATAAAAATACAAATGGGAGACATTTTGGTGTTCTTTATTCATGGTTTTTCAAGTATAGCAGCTTTAGTGGAGGTTTCAATTTGGTCCCTTTCAGGAAAGGGATCCAAATGAGGAGAGTCCCTAAAATGGGTAGATTAGAAGAGAGCTTGATCATAGGCTCACTTAGGGTAGAGGTTTGGGTGAGGCAAGGGGGTCTCTCACAGGTAGGTCTAAACTGCCTGAGAGTGCTTCATGTAGGTAGGAATGTGCAAGATAATGGTCCCCTGGGAAATGGACCACATGGGAAACAACACTGGGGTGAGGCTTTTTTCAATCCTTCAAGGGTCTCCACATGTGTTCCCAAAAGTGTCTCGCGTAGGACCCTATTAGAGAAGGGGACCTCACTGTCATTACCCACTACATAGTTTCCAATGAGTTTTTACCCATGTGGTACAGGATCCTTCTTAGAATACAAAATACCAAGGATCAAATCCGGGCAGGGATGAATTTATGGAGGTACTATAGAAGTACTATAGTAGGGGAAATATAGTAGGAATAGTAGCAGTGACGGTACTGTAGCAGATATTGTAGCATCCTAGGTACTGTAGTAGTATTGTTCACTAAAGGGACCTTTGGGACAAAAAATGGGATTCCAGGCCTTGTATTCAGGCCACTTGGCCTTGGGCCTTTGGGCTGTGTATTGGGTCTCCCTCTATCCAGGCAAAAAAGGTATTTTCTTTAATAATAAATTGAGGTTCCAACCGCAACCTTTTTAAAACAAATCTCCATCACATAGAGAGGATGCATGGTAATGTGGTTCTATATAATCCTCTAAAAATATATACATCTACACCAAAATCCAAAATATTACAGACTTCTCTAGAGTGTTGTAACACCCCTTGGTCCTTGAGGGTCCAGAACATTCTAGACCTCTATGGAAGGATATGGGTCTCAATGAGTTCTAGAATTCTCCATGTATATTCTAGTAGGATAAAATACTCTAGAATCATGTGGGTGTGTACATATTCTAGAATATTATATATATTTCCACTAATACCTATATAAAGGAAGGGGCACCTCATTTGTAAAGAAACATAGAAGTTGAGATCAATTGAGAGCTTCCATTTCAATTCTCTCTTGTGATCTTGTCAAGAACTTACCTTATGATCCTTACTTCCTTTATGAGTATGGATAGGATGAAATTGTCTAGGATTTGGGGGATGGATCTAGTAAAGTTCCACACAATATCTTGGGATAATTCCAAGTCTTGTGACAGTTAGTATCATGTCTGTGTTCAAGGAATGTGTTTGACAATGACAAGATCAAATGTGGAGGATCCTAGTATTGTGGCTCGGAAGGAGACCCTGCCACCCACCCCTAAGAATACTAGGGGGAACTCTTATTATGTCTTGGAAACTATTGAATATCATATCCTAAGGTCTAAGGAGTACATTTCTGATATAAATTAAAGGCTATATATTGTCCAAGGAGATGGTGAGGAATGGGAACTATGAATCATTGGCTGACATGATGCACTATTCAGTCTTCAAGATCGAGTGTTATCAGTTGATAGGTACTCCAAGGATAATAATTCAAAGAAAGATTCCTTCATGGATTGAACTAAAGGAATCTTGGCACAACATGTGGAAGATATGGCCAGGTATGACCAAACTCTTGATGAATATAAGAAAGAGTGGTTCAACTACCATGGAGAGATGGATAGTGGTGTGATTTTGTGAGACACACTAAAGATTTATGTGTCTAGACCAAGGAAATTTAATGGGAATAAAGATTCCAAGTAGGAACAAAAGTTATTTTGTAAATTTGATCAATAATTCAAGGCTATAAGCTTGAAGGAATACATTGGTCATGTGAATATCGTTGTTCATTACTTTGGTGACGATGCATCTCTATGGTGGAGGATGAATCACCAAGATATAAATGATGGTAGGAAGGCCCTTAAATAATGTAAGGCAATCAATCAATGGGTTTATCATCAATTATACCTTGAGGAGGCTGATTGGGAAGTAATGAAAAAGCTGTAGAACTTGAAAAATACAGGGACAATCCATGAGTATGTATGGGAGTGTGTCTGTCTAAAGCACCAGGTACGTGGAAATCCAAACTATGGCCACATGTATGATTTTATCAAATAGATTTATCCATGGGTACAACAAGATGTGCAAGGTATATAGACAAAGACCTTTATTGAAGCCATGTCTAGAGCCGAGTCATTAGTGGAATACAAGAAGAAGGTTGAACCCCCTAATCCCAAGAAGGAGTACAAGGGTAAAGGTGGGGAGACCAAGAGAAGAGATGGAACCAAGATTTCCATGATAATGGAAATTCCAAGGAGTACACCAAGGACTACCCAATAGAACACAAGCCTCATGTATAATAATTTTTTTATGTGCCTCATCATTTGATGGAGTTTCTCGAGAGGAAGGCACTCAACTCCATGTTAGAAGAGAAGGAGGATGTTCCTAGTGAGGGGGAAATGGGGACATTGAGGATATTCAATGCATTGGTGTTGAATAACCCACCTAAGGAACCACCAAAGGATGGGTTAATGTATGAAAAGGTGGATTTGAATGGGAAGGAAACCTTTGTAGTGATCAAAATGGGATCCATGCACAACTTTGTGGCTGAATATGATAAGAGAAGACTTGGGCTAGTTGTAGCCAAGAAAACTAGTCGCATGAATGCTATGAATGCCACACCCAAACCTACAAGTGTAATTGTCTATAGAGTAACCCTTTTCATTGGGGAATAGAGGGGCACTATTTAACTCATGGTGGTTACCATGTATAACTTCAATCTAGTGTTGGAGTGCAGTTATTCAAACAATCTAAGTCCATACCAACACTACACTTGGATAAAATGATGATCATAGAGAAGAGAAACCAAAGCATGGAGTAAACTAAGGAATGTGACAACCATAACTTGTCTTTAATTTCTACCATGAAATACAATAAGTTTTTCATGAAGGTAGAGGATACACTCTTGGTTTATTTGAAATAGAATGGTCTGGTGGATGAAAACCATGAGTTGTTGAAGGAAGTGAAGGGAATTCTAAGGAAGTTCAACGGCGTCATGCCACTAGAGTTTCCTAAGAGAATTATAACTACGATATAGGTGGATCATCAAATTGAGTTGGTGATTGGATAAAAACCAAATTCCATGGAACTCTATCGCATGGCTCTACCTAATTTGGAGGAGTTGAAGAGGCGGTTGAAAGATATATTGGATGCTTGGAAAATTCAAACATCAAAGTTTCCATATGGATTGTCTGTGTTATTCCAAAAGAAGCAAGATGGATAGATAAGGATGGAAAGGTAATATCAGGAATTGAACAAAGTCATGGTGAATAAAAAATATCCTATCTCATTGATAGTGGATATATTTGATCAGTTGGTTAAGAAAAGGGTGTTCACCAAGATGGACCTAAGGTTGAGATACTATCAATTTCTCATAGCCATGAAGGATGTGTCGAAGACCGCATGTGTGAGGTGGTATAGATCATAAGAGTTATTTATTATTCCATTTGGTTTTAATAATTCCCTAGCTATATTTTTCACCTTGATAAACAAATTATTCCACCAATACATAGACAAGATTCTTGTAGTCTACTTGGATGACATTTTTATATATAGTGTGAAAATGGACAACAATGTAGAACACTTAAAAAATATGTTCAAGGTATTGAGGGAGAATGCTTTATTTGTGAAAAAATATAAGTTTTAATTTTTGAAGGATTAATTTCTCTTCTTGGGGAACAATATTAAAGGGGGAAAGCTCATGATGTGTCCTGAGAAGATCTATGTTATTTATGAATGGGAGAGGCAAACCATGGTTCCCGACTTGAGATATTTCCTTGGGTTGGTGAATTATTATTGGAAAGTCATTTATGACTATTAAAATAAGGTGGATCACCTCACCGACTTGATAAAGAATAACAAGCCATGGGAGTGAGATGACTAATGCGAGGATTCATTTGAAGGTTTGAAGAAGACATTCATGGAGGAAATGGTATTGAGCTTGGAAGATCTAACCAAGACTTGTGAGGAACATACTAATGCCTTAAAATTTTATATTAGGGAATGATCATGTTCGAAAGACATCCCATATATTTTAAGAGTCATAATATAAATGAAATAGAGAGTATATACACGGCTCAATAGAAGGAGATGAAAATCGTGGTGCATTGTCTTCGGGCATGGAGACACTAAATATTAGGGTTCAAGTTTTTTGTGAATACCAAAAATGTTTCCACAATATACTTCCAAACCCATAATAAGATGACTCCAAAGATGGAAAGATGGTAGGAATTCTTGCCTGAGTTTGATTATTCTTTGGAGTACTAGCCTAGGATATCCAATGTTGTGGTTGATGCACTCAGTAGGAAGATGGTGTTCATCCACTTATCATTTTTGGATAATGGTATATTGGTTAGGATAAAGGAAGGAATGGTGCATGATCTTATATCCAATAATTCATTATCCCTTGAAATGCTAGGGAAAACAAGGAGATTATGGGAGGAGGATGACACTCTTTATACCATAAGGAGGAGGATATATATCCCAAAGTAGGGGAACCTATGGAGGAATCATATCAAATATTTTTATGACTCAAGGTGTCCATGACATACAGGGAATAAACTCACCAAGGACTTACTATAGGGATCATATTATTTTCCTTGGATGGAGGATGATGTGGAGTCTTATGTGAAGACTTTTCTTGTGTGCTAACAAGAAAAGGTGGAAAATCAGTTTCACAGGGGATTGTTGCAGCCATTACCCATTGCATAGAGGATATGGGAGACGATTACCATGGACTTCATGATTTCATTTCAAAAGTTTTAAGGGTATGTTAGAATCATCTTGGTCATAGAGAAGTTCTCAAAGTATGTCACATTCATCCCAACTCTAGTATATGTGAAAGCAGATATCACTGTAAGGCTACTCTTCATAGGGGTAACATCCCACACTAACAATAACATCAAGGCTGCAGTTCATGTGGTTTTTCCCTATCTAAGATATGGGATTTTCCCTAATAATGTGGAGGATGGTGCATGTTATTCCCAAAACCACCCTGGTTCAGATTTTGGGCCACCCTCCTAATTAGTCCATGGAAGGATGAAATCAGTGAACCTCACATCATATGAAGAGCTGGATGGCTGAATCAAACCCACTGATGAGGGGGTTGGGGTGCCTCATGGATAAACCACTGTAATGAGATGCTCAAACCATAAAAAGTGGTATCATAGGTAATGTTCCTCATGATGTTTGTAGAATGATATTGGTTCGACCTTGGTGGTGGGAGTGGTGTCCCAAGGTGTCATTGTGGAGGTGACATGATAGATTTGGTCGCAATCTAGAGAATGACAGAGGCAGAAACACCACTACAAAGGGTGGGTTTCAAGGAGGTGGGTTTTGACCCAGATATAGTGGGTGGACCATGGTGGTTTTCATCCTAGAGAGATTGGGTCGTCTACGAAGTCAGTGATGAGGAAATAGCATCCCCTTGGCCACACATGGAAGTTGATTAGTTGGAAGCATACCATTTCATGGACACACTGATGACCATGATCCTGTATATACGAGGGAATACATGGAATGGTGGTGGGAGAATGTCATGACCCAATCATGGTGGTCTTATCCCACAAAATCAAGAACATCAAGGTTATGGTTCATGTGGTTTTTTCCTTATCAAAGATTTGGAAGTCACCCCAACAATGTGGAGGATGGTGCGTGTTAGTATCAACACCACCCAAGTTGGGAGTTGGGGCCACTCTTCTGATGATTCTATGGAAAGACCAAACCAGTGAACCTCACATCATATGAAGAGCTAGATTGTGAAACCCCACCCACTGAGGAGGGGTTTGGGGTGTTGCATAGGCAAACAGTTATGCTGATATGCTCATCTTATGACCTCATGATAGTGTTTTTTCACCATGGTGGAGAGTTTTCCATGTATAGGTATTACATTTTTTAAACCCTTTGAGGAATTTGGTTCTATTATACCCCCTTAATTCTCTCTTCTTCAGGTTTTAGAGGGTCACTTGAAATGTTTCGGATGGCCTAGGCGAAGGACTAGGGCGATTAGAGAGTTAAGAATTATTTTTAAATTTATTCCCATATATATTTAGAACCCAGGGTCATATTTATAAGAAAATAAGAGACCCCAAGTGAAGGGTTTCTTTTTCTTAGGTGCGACATTTTGTCTCATGCTAAGGTCGGTTTCGCCGGCTAATGTGTAGGTACCCTGTGCACAGATGCTACTTGGGAGTACCTACATGAAATTACCTTGGTGGAGATTGCAACCCTTGGCCTCCTTAATTTCATTTATTCTCTTCTATTTAAGTTATTTCCCTTTGAACCCTTTTTATCTGTATTATAAAACAGAGTTTCAAAAAAATACCCCCTAAATATATGATTTGATTCGAAAGAAGAGGGTATAATCCTGAGGTAAATGGATGAAAATGGTGGGTGTATTGCGGAGGCCATCCATACAGGTCATATGTGCAGTTAGTTTGTGTATATCATCCGCATAGGAAGGGCATGCATAAGGTACATTTATAGGGTATTTCTCGTCTATAAATAGAGACACTATTTCAATGGTCGGTTCTCACACCTTGAAATTTCATGTCTCTCCATGCTAGTGTTTTGCACAGACCTTCATCTGAAACTCCGTTGCTAAAGAATAATTTATGTAGACAAGGTATGCACCTTCCTGTGTGATACATATGTTTAGGTGATATACCTTCACATTTCATCTGGGGATAGTTACTGGCATAAGGTCAATTTCATGGGTCCCCTGGGCAAGTTCATTCCTTTTCCAAATTTCAATCTTTTGTGAACTTTTTTTTAACGAAGACTTATCTGGTGAAAAAAATTGATGATTATTTATAGGTTTAATAGAATTTTAGAATACTAGAGTTTCTAATGGAAAATCTAGAAATCACATTGAAGAGATAGTAAAAGTTATTGGGCATGACTACTATTATGCTCATGACACTACTCTACCCGATCTGGCAGGACATCTGAAGAAATATCACCACAAATTCCCTGAGAGTAATTATCTGCTACTTTATGGACATGAGCATCTGAAGGAGGTCCTCATATCAGATTCAATGAATTACACTCCTCCTTCCTAGTTTCAATACTAAAAAAAATTCACTAATTCCAACATTTCAAGCATGGATGCATATATTAATATTGTGACATCATCCGTGGATTGCATCATGCATCACGGAAAATGTGCTTCAGATTTAAATTTTTATATGATCAAATTAAAATTACACAGTTATACATCCATCTTTTGTGACTCCCAGATAGACTAGTCGAAGGCTTGGAAAGTATACTAGGACCTCCACCTAGTAGGGGGTGTTAGGTCCAAGTGGATGTGGGAATACTGGGTATTTCTAACTTGTGCGGAATTTAAGTAGGATCTCCAAGATGTCCAAATCTATGAGGCAGTTTGGGTTGGAAAAAATTATGTATACAAGAACACCAAATTCATCCCTCAAATATTAAGATGATGGAGTCCACATATGAACTCTTTCCACCTGATGCATGGAGAAGTTGATATCATCTTATGGGACATCCACAAGATCTCTAGGGATCTGATCCTTAGAGACGTGTATGATGAGTTCATCCCACCAAGGGAGACTTGGAATGACGCTGATATGATGTCTAATCGAGCGTATGATCTTCTAAAGATATCTCATGATATTAAGAAGGAAGACCCCCATCTAAAGGGGAAAATCCATACCGAAGCATGGATGAGTACCTTTCGAGAGCTGAAGTGGTAGGGAATTACTTACAAACATCCAATGAGGTGTCCCAATATAGAAAATCATAATTATCTTGGAATGCTCTGGCCAAATTTGGAAAAGGTGGAGTCTAATAAATGGGGGTACAAGACCAAGTATATCATACCAGTGAAGACACATCTTTTAAGATTTTTTTCCATGAGGATGAGCATCTAAATGCTACCTGTCTGTGATTCCAAAAGTGGTGTGAATCGAGGAATTTTTTTGTCACATCCAAGTTAGCAAAGAATAAGCACGTGGGGTTGGAAATCCCCATGCTATAAAAAAATTACCAAAGCCTTCTACATATCCACATGGGTAAGTCCCCGTTCAGGATTACAGGACTGTTCCAGGTACTATGGGGATGGGTCATGGCCCACTTTAGATCTTACATCGTGTTAATTAGGGACAAGATTCATGGGATCTGGTTTCAACTACATGTTCAGGATGTATCTGGTATTCTTACCTTATCCTGGAAGCCTCATAAGACCCTAATGAGGTTGATATTATTCAAGGAGTTTAAATTATTCCTATATGGTGACCTACCTATAGAGAATTTTACCAATGATAGAAAGGATATAAACATGCTAAGATCATACATGATAGCCTTTAGGGATGGTGTTCTGTTGACCCATATCAATGGTGAAGTTATATGTGAGGATTATTCTATATAGAGGGTTTCACACCAATTAAAGTTACTGTAAAAAATAATTACATCTCCTCTGGTGCAAGTCTGATCAGAAAATAGAAACTAAAACTACTAGAAATTTAGGTTATATCCATGGTTTGGAACCATGTCTATAAGCCCAAAAATCATGGATATAGGTTATATCCATGGTTAATTGAACCGTGGCTAGTATTGGCATGGATATAGGGCGAACCATATAGCCACAGTTGCGAATCGTGGCTATAGGGTTCTCCATATACCCACGCAAATACCAGCCACAGTTCAATGAACCATGTCTATAGGGATTTATCCATGGTTTGAAACCGTGGCTATATACCTTCCCATTTCATAAAAAAAAACCACCCCCCTGGGACAGACCCCCCTGCACCCCTGGACAGACCCCCTTGCACCCTAGACAGACCCTCTTGCACCCTGCAGACCCCCCTTTCACCCTTGGAACCCCCCCCCCCTCGCACCCCCAGATAGACCCCCTCACCCCCTACACCCAAGACATACCCCCTTTTGCCCCTCTCACCAAGGACAGACCCCCCCCCCCCCCCCCCCGCACCCAAGACAGACCGCCTGCACCCCTGGATAGACCCCTCCTAGACAGACACCCCCACCCCCTGGATAGACACCCCCCCCCCCACACACACACAAGGACAGCCCCCCCCCCCCCCACCACACCCCATGGACAGACCCCCCCCCCCCCCCCGCACCCAAGACAGACCCCCCTACACCCCTGGACAGACCCCCCCTGCACCCCTGGACAGACCCCCCCTCCCCCCTGGACAGACACCCCCCTGAACAGCATCCCCCCACCCCACCCCCTAGACAGACACCCCACATGGACATCAGCCACCCCCCAGAAAGACCCCCCCCCCCCCCACACACACACACACACGCACACACATCCCTTGCACACACCCCCACTGTACACCCCTTGCCCCCCCCCCCCCCACCTGCTGGACCCCCTTGCACCACCAACCCTACTGGACACCCCCCCCCCCACCTTACACACCCCTTGCCCCCCCCCCCCACCTTGCACCCCCTGGACAGCCCCCCCCCTCCCCCCACACACATACACATCCCTTACAAACACCCCCACTACACACCCCTTCCCTGCTAGACCCCCCTTGCACCACAAACCCTGATGGACTCCCCTTGCACCACCACCCCTACTAGACCCCCCCCCCCCCACCTTTCCCCCTAGATAGCACCCCCCCCTCGCCACGTCCCTTGACCCCCCCCCACCTTGCACCCCCTTTCCCACACACGCATCCCTTACACACCCCCACTTCACACCCCTTTCCCCCTGCTGGACCTCCCTTGCACCACCCCTGCAGGACACCCCCTCCCCTACTGGACCTCCTTTGCACCCCCCCCCCCCCTCTAGACCACCACCCTTCCTCCCCCCCCCCCCGGACAGCAGCACCCCCTGTTGGACCTCCCTTGCACCACCCCTGGACAGCACCCCCCCCCCCTGATGGACCTCCCTTGCACCCCCCTACTGCCCCCCCCCCCCCCTGCTGGACCCCCCCCCCCCCCCCCCCATGGAGAGAAGAAGCCCCCCCCCCTCCTACGTACGTCACTTGCACCACCCCGGCTAGACACCTCCCCTTACCCCCCTTGGATAGCATCACCCCCCCCCCCCCTCGGGACAGCAACAGACCCCCTACTGGACTCCCCCCCCCCCACACACACACATCCCTTGCACACACCCCTTTCTCCCCCAAACCCCCTTGCACCACCCCTACTAGACTACATCCCCCCCTTGCACCACCCCTGCTGGACCCCCTCCCCCCCCCCCCCCCCCGATCATTGGATAACAAGATCCCAACAATCAATATCTATAAAACTATCATTAAGGGATTGGGTGACCCTAGATGTCAAATATACTTAAAATTTATGAAAATAAATCAAAATTTTTGAACCGTCAGGTTGGAACTTGACCTATATCCATTTATATATTAGAGTTATGAATCTCACATTGATTTTCTACTATGATGGAATTTTAAAAACACCTCTCTTTGTCTCAATCCTAGCCCTGGCCAGCCCAGTGACCACTTCCTGCTCACCCCCCTCCTATAGATGTACATCCTATTCCAGGCGTGGCCCTTCCCCTAACCCCTACACCATCACCCCTAACCCCCCCCCCCCCTAGACCCACACCTCCCCCTATACTAGCCTCCCCCACAATCATCCCTTAATCCCCCCCCCTACAACACCCCCCCAGCCCCTAGCCTGCACCAACCCCCCACCCATGCACCAGCCCCCTAACCCTCCTGAACCACCCCCACCCCTTCCCTTGTACTAGCTTACCCCCCAAACTAGTCCCCTCCCCCCAAAACTAGTCCCCCCTACACCACCACCCATCCCCCCTGCCTGCACCAGCCCCCCAACCCACCCTGCACAACCCCCACCCCCTCCCCTATACTAGCCTCCCCCACAAACTAACCCTCCCCCCCAAACCAGCCCCCACCCCCACAACCATCCCCTACCCCCCCCCCCTCATATCACCCCTACCCCCTAGCCTACACCAGCCCCCTAAAATTTTCAAAATAACAGTTCAACACAGGTCTTATTCTGTAAATAGAAAGGTAGGTTGGGGTACTGTTTGTGTGGGGCTGCGTAAGGGTCTTGTTGTAGCCCTGCGTAAGGGTTCTGGGGGAGCAACTGTGTAAGGATATTGTGGTTTCTACATAACGGTTGTGTTGTAAGGGTACCCGGATGATGAATACCCTTCAAGGGTCAGGGGTGGTTGTGGTCTTGGGAGCAGGTTGAGTGTGTAATAACTACCAAGGACAGTTAGGTGAATGTTGTTTAGAGTAGGTCAGTTGGGGTTGGCTGGGGTATTGAATAGAATAAGTCTATAGGGAAAGGGGGTTATAGATTTTTTAAAGGTGTATCTATTGTATAGATTAGAGGTTGTGACCTAAGGCTCCTGTTTCAATGTATTTAGAATATTACACTTCTTCCCATTTATTCTTCATTTTTTCTTTTTCTTCCACATTGTTATACTCAAATTTCAGTTCATTTTGCTATTAATATCATTAGAATTCCTTATTTCTCTCTAAATCCTATCATAAAGATGGATGGTGACACTACTACAATTATGGATTTTATCAGCGCTAAAAAGGTCCTTTAACAGCGCTAAAAAATCGTTGTTAATGCTGGTGAAGATAAAGGGGGGTCCTCTTTATCAGCGCTCCAAAAAGCACTGATAAAGACCCCTTTTATTAGCGCTAAAAAAGCACTGATAAAACACTGTTCACTAAATCCTCATTGATAGAACACTATTCACTAAATCCTCACTGATAGAACAATGTTCACTAAATCCTCACAGATAGAACATTGTTCACTAAATCCTCACTGATAGAACATTGTTCACTAAATCCTCACTGATAGAACAATGTTAACTAAATCCTCACTGATAGAACAGTGTTCACTAAATCCTCACTGATAGAACACTGTTCACTAAATCCTCACTAATAGAACATTGTTCACTAAACCTCACTGATAGAACACTGTTGACTAAATCCTCACTAATAGAACACTTTTCACTAAACCTCACTGATAGAATACTTTCCACCTACTGTTATAGGTTACCAATAGAACTGTTCACCAATAGAACTGTTCACAGAATTGGAAATTTGCCAAAGTGTTGGGGATATGTCACCTTGACCTCCTGGAACACCTCAAACACCATATTTTCACAAAGTAATGGACCGAAGAGGTCTGGGCCATTACATCAGATACCTCTCAAAACATTCTCATCCTCAAGAATTCAAAACCAACCTAAAGAGACCAAAAACATAAACGGGGTCTGAACAACCACCCATCGAGATACCTCCCAAAAGAGAGAAATCCACAAAAGAAACAAAAGAAATTCATAAATAAAACATGAAAGGTCTACCACAAAGGGAACATCATTACATGAAAATATTTAAACATCAAAAAACTCTGGGTACTGAGCACGTATCTGTGACTCACGTTCCCAGGTACTCTCCTCCATGCGACCGTGTCGCCACAAGACACAAACTAAGGGAATAGAACGCCCGCGCAACACCTTCTACTTGTGGTCTTGGATCTCCACAAGTCGCTCCTCAAAGGTTTCATCATCATCAACATCGATCTCTCCCCAATCGATAATGTGAGAGTCATCGTGAAGATAACGACGGAGCTGTGATACATGGAAAACAAACTAATACAACTATGGATTTTATTATCACTAAAAAAGGCATTTAATAGTGCTAAAAAAGCATTGTTAATGCTGAAAAAGATAAGGGGGGGTCCCCTTTATTAGCGCTCCAAAAAGCGCTGATAAAGACCCCTTTTATCATCGCAAAAATAAGCGCTGATAAAAGGGTCCTTTATCAGTGCTTTTTTTAGTACTGATAAAAGTCCCCTTTTATCAGCGCTTTTTTTAGCACTGATAAAAGTTAAAAAAATTAAAAAATTAAAAAAAATTAAAAAAAATCTGTAAATCGGAGGGGGCTTTTAACAGTGCTTTCCCCCCCCCATTTATCAGCACCCCCGCCCCACCCACTCCCCCACAAGCCCCAACCACGACGCTCCATGTTTTATCAGCGCTTTTTAGACCATTTTTAACAGCACTATATCCCCCCCCAAATTCACCCATGCACGCGCCCCTGCCTACCTCTACCAGGTTTTGAACTCAAGACCTCCCCCCATGCGCGCTAAGCCTTTACCACTCCTCTAATTTGATTTGTTCTCTAAATAGTGATATATCTATTTATATATATATAGTTATATTTATTCATGTATTAATATAAATTTATATAGTTTTATTAATATATATATATATACATATATAGTTATATTTATATATTTATATATTTATATATTTATTTGTATATTAATATATATAGTTAGTTATATTTTTATATGTATATATTTATATATTTATTCTTATATTAATATTAAGTTATATCTATTTATTTATATATATTTTTTTATATTTTTTTATCCATGTATTTATTCGTATATTAATATCTATTTATAAGATTAGTTTTCAATATGATTATAAAATATGTTTTGTTTTGTGTGTGTGTAAATAAATACATATATACAACACACACACACACACACACATCTGTGTGTGTTTCTATAAGTATAATTATACATATTTATATATATATATATATATGCATATACATATGTTAGAATATATATATATATATATATATATATATATCAGTTTGTTAATATATACAGACACACAAATAGAAACACACACATTATATAGGTACGTATATAGTTAGATTAATATATAGGTATATAAATATTGATATATTTTTATTTCAAATAAAATAGATACTAGTTATTATTTAGATAAAGATAATATATTTTATTTGTAAATATGTTTAATTATTTATTTAAAAAATTAATTTTTATGTGTGAATATATAAAAAATATGTATATATTTTTATATATTTGATTATAAATAGCAATGAATTATAAAAAACGATAAAATTTCAAAGACATAATATCAATATGAATGTAATACCTTGGAATAAATTCAGTCCCCACCAAAAAAAAGCCAATAATACCCCCTTAAATGAGGCTGGAAATCCACAAAATGTTAAAAAATTGGGGTATCCAAACTAAAAACTCAGTTTTGGAGGCCTTCTGGGCCTTTTTTGGCCTCGAAAAATGTGACAAAGGCTTTACTCAATTAATAGTGCATAGAGATCATCGTAGGATTCAATTTGATATGTTCTAGAGCTCAAACAGACACCCGGATCAAAATTTATGGCCGTTTGAAGTTTGAGTTGCGTTTTCAACATATTTTGGATCTTTTTTAATTTTTTTATTTTTTTAGTCTTCAAATTGTTATTAAATGACTATTACTCCATAATAATTAGAAAAGTATTAATTAAAAATATTTTTTTAATTTTTTTTATAATCTATTTTCACTAAATATCTTATATATTAAGTGTAACTGTATATCTACACTTATCTGAATTATATTTAAAATTATATTTAAAATATATATATTATATTTATATCAATATAACTATATCTATATATTTAAATATTAATATATTTTTTAATGAATTTTTTTTGGAATCAAACCCTTTATCAACGCTTTTCAAAAAAGCGCTGATAAAGGGGTACTTTTATCAGTGCTTTTTCATTAGCACTAATAAAGGTTGGTGCTGGCCTTGCCCAATTTTGTGGTAGTGTGAAGAAAACATTGATGAGTACTTCACGAGACTTAAGGAAATTGTCAACAATATTTGAGGGTATGCAGAAAAGTTGGATGATTCCACAATTTTCAAAAAGTTGATGAGAAATTTTCTGGACAAGTTTGATCCTAAGATTTAATCTTTAGAAGACAATGATGATATTACCCTTGATGAATTACATAGTATTCTTATTGCTTTTGAAATGAGAAAAATTATAGCTTCTAAAAAATATATCAAACATTAAAATGGATTTTGGGGCTATTAGAAAATCCAATTTTAGAGAAGATGAAGATATTTTCAAGTTAATTTGATGATAAGGAAGAAGATGAATTAGTTGAAAAGATCACTAATTTTATGGATCTTGTTAAAAGTGTTGTTGAAACCTCAAGAAAAGAGGAAGATGAAAGGGAACCAACAAATCTAGAACACATGCTGAAGGCTTAATTGGAAGCATGTATTGAGAAGAACACAAAACTCATGAAGGAGAAGTGGATGCTAATGAAATTATTTGAAAAGATAATCTAAGGAAATGAGTATATCAAGTGGGAATCTACTTACATTAATGAAATCAAAAAAATCAAATTGAATGTGGTTGATGAGGATAATATGGTGAGTAAACTTGAGGAGAAACTTTATTTGAGAGAATAAGTACTAAGCAAGACACAATAAAAGTATCTTAAAGTTTAGAATGATTTGAAGATGATAAGAGAAACAAGGCATTTGAGGTTTCTGGTGAAAATAAGGGTCCAAAGAGGCAGGTTAATTCATCTCCTAATAAAACTCAAAATAAACATGTTTCCTCTAATAATGTAGGTACTAAAACCAAATCTGGACCAGTTTGGACTAGGAAGAGTAATGGGAAACCCTTTTGCATCAAAAGAAGAGAAGGATATCTCGAGAAGATCACTTCTGTATAAGTGAAGATAGGCATGGTTTGTGGCATGACCTTGACAACAATATTCCAGAAAAAATTATTAACATTAATGAAGATAAAGGTTCAGAGACTATTGATGGAACTGTGGAGCTTTAGGACCCAAAGCCTACCCGTGCTAGTTAAATTTGTTACTCCTAAAGAAGAGGCATGAATCAAGGGGGAGTTATTATGAGAAAATGGAAAGAGACTCTCAAAGGAAGAAAACTGTGACCAGGAAATCATCTCTTCTTTAAACACATAAATAATTTGATTTATTCAAAAAAAAATTGTTGTAGATGTGATCAACAGGTTCATTGTGTTGAGAAGTACATGAATAGCCTACCTAGACATATTTCCTACGGTGAGAAAGGAAATATAATTCATAAGGATAAAGAGGATAAGACCTAGTTTATTGAGGTTTGCATTAAAGTCCTGCAAGAGAACCAAGTTATGGATTCTTTCAAGAGAACCAAGTAATGGATTCTTGACAGGGGTTCTTCTCACGTGACTGTTTACATAATAATTTTGAATAAAATTGAAAATGAAGGATCGATAACATTTTTCAATGACTTTTCTCTAAAAATAAGGAGAGTTGGCTCACCATGAACTGCTCTTCATCTGAAAAGAGGGCAACCCCCTACAGGGATATAAAAAGGGTCAAGTGCAATGTGTGATTTACGACTAACAATGATATTAAGTATAAGTAAAACATCAATGCAATAATGTAAAACAAGGTATACTACTGTGAGTTTTCGCAGACAGCGCACCTTCATTGGAGGGGGTTTATTACAAAACCATGACTTGTTTATAAAAAACAATTATCTTAACTAACACTTATTCAAGAATTTCAATTTAATATAAGAAGAATTAAGAAGGCAGCTAAATTCAATTTAAAACATTCTTGAATTAAATAGTCTAGGAGAGTAACCGTACCTCGAAGGATCCAAGCCACACCTGGTACTTGAAACTTTTATCAGCGACAACTCTGAGCTGCTTCATCCATCCTTCGGGCATATGCACCTTTGCATATACATAAGGACACCTCCACAACACAATTCCCCCATATACCCCTTTATAGGTTCGAGAATATATCATTATATTTGTAGGTACAATCTATCAATTCTTGAAAATTTGAAAGTTCCCAAGTCTATGGAGATAAAATCAAGATCATTTTAGAATTTAGAAAGTAAACTGAAATTATTTATCTACCTATAACATATTTAAACATCTTTAAGATTGATATTGTATTTTAATTGAGTGTGGTCACTATAATGGGGCATGATCATCTAATAATGTGTTAAAATGAAGGGATAATTAAGACCACTGATGATGAAAATGGAAGAAAACTTCCTTTGGAAATTTTTTAAAAAAAGAAGTTGGAAACACTATTCCTAATAAGTTTTCATAGAAGGTTGATCATACATCCTTCAGTAATAAACCTAATAATTCTAATCCAAGTGCTAAATATAAAAGGATCAGTTTCTTTTATCATGTAAGGAGAAAAACTTATATTAATGCAAACAAGCCTTACTTGTATGTGAAAATAGAGGCAAGAAATAGCATAATGGAAGATTTTTCCAAGGAGAATACAAATGAACTGGTTTTGTGAAAATAAATCATAATAATCCATGTGTAAATTCCAATGTGTACCTAAAGAGTTCATGGTAGTATGTCCCATCTATTTTGAAAAAAATAAATAATTATAAAGTAAGCACTTATAAAATATGTTTCTAAAGTAAACGATGAAATTCATTATGAAGAAGTCAAATTTATTGAGAGGTTTTTAATAAATAAAAACCCCAAAGGTTGTCTAAAACTTTGTGGAACAAGTAATATGGATAGACATAGTACCAATATTTTCTTAATCAGGTTACTGGTATAAGAAAAATCCATAAAGAAGATAAATATTACATTATGTGATGCATGTGCCTTAAAGGTTTATGAAAAGAAGAACATCTCAAATAAATGAGTTGAAAGTGAAGAACTCCATCCTCCAAAAAGAAAAAAAAACAGATCTCAAATAAAAATGTGGAAGCATTAAGAAAGGAGAAACTTGGTTGATAAAACATTCCCAACCTTTTTGTTCATAGTAAGGAACAAATAGTAACACCTCATTCTATTTCATATTGTATTTATGTGCTAACCATGAATGGAATTGAAGGTGAATCTAGATCTCAAAGAGAACTCATGAAATTGTACAAGCTATAAAATCTAGAATGTTACTTCAAGTAATCCATTTTAGTGAATTATCAATATGGTATATCCTAAAATCTATCTATATAAGAGATCCACATTGATGAAGATAATTTACAGTTTCTCCTTGTGGGGGAGAAAGGTGCAGAAAACCATGAGAAGCTACCATAACCTATTAAAATCATGTAAATCAGAATTCTAGATGGTGCTCTGAAAATATTTATTGAAATGGTATGGATTCATATTCTCTCATTCTTAAGTGAGAAAATAAAATCCTAACATTAAGTGGGAGATGTTGATTTTAATCATTGACATGAATGATGAAGTTTAAAGAAGCCTTGAGACCAAGGTTACCTAACTCGGGGCTCTTTGTCTTGAGAATCCATGAGAATTCAGGGAATGAACCCCTCATTCACATAATGAGCTGCTACTATAGCATCCTTGTATCTCTTTCAAAGATCCAAAATTCCTAAAAGCTTCAAATGATCTACCATATGAGAAAAAACATAAACAAAAGGATTTTCCATACCTAAAAAAACCTAAGATGTTCCATAACACAAGTGAACGGACCATTATACTGCATCCCACATTCTTCAAACTAGCATCACACTAGCTCATCATCTTAGATTACTTCCATCTTTATAGTAGATCAAAAATACTATCCAAGATGTCACTATATCACAAAAATAATCTTTTTCCTCAAATAAAGTCTTCAACAAATCATAAAGAAACACTTAAAACTTGGTCTCTATTTTTACTCTCACTTACCAATTCTTCAAAACATATTCACTAGCTTCTCAAACTCGAAGGAAAGATTCCTCTTATATTTCTTCTTTTATTTATCTTCTTTATTAAAACTAGGTAGGTTGTAACTCATCATCACTATCTCAACACACTCTTCTTATTACTTTATATAGTATGTAGTGGATCATGATTCTTATTATTCAAAATCCTCAACTCACTCAACCAACTCTTCTACAACACTATTGGATCCTCTCACTGCTCACTTGGCACACCCAACACATAACACCATTTTTTTGTTTATTGTTTTTTTATACTATCAAGATCTTTGTTACCTCAAGATGAAAAATATATTTTTATACCCATTCCCACTATACTATAATTCGAAACAAATCGGGTATAACATGGCACACCAACTATATCTTCTCATGAAACTATTTTAAGCCATTTGATTGGATGTTTGATTTCTTTAATGGTTATCTCTACTAGGTTTCCACAAATACCCTTTTATTTTTATCTGTATTCTCTTCTTTGACAATTATGTCTCCCACTGAGATCAATTATTTCTTCGTCTCAAAAAACTCTTTATACAACAACTTCGTATTAATCTTCTTGGATATTTTAAAATTCAGTATCAGTAAGTAGAGAGGATCTCCTCATTTTGGATTTGATGCAATTGTTATTTAAAAACAATAATTATTTTTAGTCAAATCCTGCATCACTTCCAGATCATCTCTTCATCCTTCTTCTTGATAATTAATGGCTAGTTCTTTTGTGATGTATTGATCATTGGAGTTTAGCATATGCATCCTCTAAATTATTCACTTACATATTTAAGAAACATATAATATCTCTCATTTCAAGATTGAGTAAATTCCTATCCTTCCATCGCATGTTCTCTTTGTCACCGTCATTAATATCAGCGACTAACAAAAATAGCTCCAATCTCAATAATTTAGTCTTAATAACTCAAGCATCGACCCAACTTCATCTACATTATTCAGGTAAAACTCATTCGGTTCTTTCATTTATCAAGAAGTTCATCCTCGTGATCTTCTCATCCCCCTTTCAATTTATTTTACTCAAAAGAAATCTTGGACCAAGTCTTAACTAAGCATTATGATTTTTTGAACATGATAGAACAACTCAAGCATCATCATGATGAGGATATGAAACTCCTGATAATATTTATAAAACCTAGGACAAATGTAATCTAGAATTTAACCTATTATATATGGAAGAAATAAAAATATAAATTTAGAGTATTTCCTTACCTTAAGATCTTGAATTAACACCCCATCCTACCATTCAGTGTAAGAATGATGAAAGGAAAACAAAAATTCAAAACCTTGACAATTGAGGAATTTAGGGACTCACCCTCAGTTCACATGAAGAGTAGTAAAATAAAGAAAACAATGGATTCCCAACTTTAGATCTATTATGTTATGGGATTTTCAGAAACTCAATGATGAATTTAGATAAGAATCAAAGGTAGGTTCAATGGGAGATGGAGAGCGATGAAGGATAGCCTCTCAAGGGTGTTATAAAATGAGAATCACAATTAAATCCCAATAAAGGGTGTTTTAGGGGTTAATTATCTAATGTAAAATTACTATTTTAACCTCTATTTAATAAAACTCATTTGTGTCTTACTATAATCTTATTATAAGGCACTGGGTATATAATGGTTACTCCAATAGTTACCGATGGTTATACCTGACACCGCTAAATACTTGGTACCAGACAACTAGGTATTCATTTCTACACCAACACAAAATACCTTACCTTTTTAACACCAAATTCCTTTTACCCTTCTTAGATCCTTATTAAACCCCCTAAACTTCCATGTTTATCCATTTTAATAATATCACACTTCAAATTATTTTTATTGTAAAATCCATAACTTCTAAATGGAAACTAGGATTAAAAATATGAGAGTACCATAGGGTTTGTTGGGGTATTTTCTCCTTAGTCAAATCCTACCCTAAACTGGTGTGGGTTGAGTGTGAATGTTAATAATTTATTGAACTTTGTTTCGGGTACGTTCAGTAAATGCGCGGGCGGCATTTTCTAACTTTTGAACCGTTGCTCAGATTAAAAAACTAAGGGAACTGTTGAATCCACAGCTTTGGGATTCGCATAAGGGATGCTTTACTTTGACCACAGTAGGTCTGGAAAAAAAAGTTATGTTTTGGGACTTTTTAAAAGAAATAAAATAAAATAATTTTAATATTTTATTTCATATCCTCCAACGGACAAGCAAAGGGGTAGGGCCAGTGATGTGTCAAGCCAATAAATGTAATGTCCTTCCAACCCTAAGTAACAACATTTTTGGGGAATTAGGAAGCTTCCTAATTGATGATCCCCATTAAATTCCAACGTCATTACTTACCCCCCCCCCCCCCTCCCTCTTATATATATGGAGCTTGGGGAGGGGTATCGACACTACTTATCCAAGAAACGAAGTGCTGAAGGAGCACCGTGACTCCAGACCCTTAGAGGATGGATCTGAACCTAGCGATAGGTGACAAACGACACCAAACTTCGAACCGAAGGATAACATACGAGTGGCGTCGTTGGGAACCAGTTGCGGGAACGAAGAACACGATCCACCTTCAAGAGAGGATGCTCTCCAATGGGTTTTTTAGGTAGGGGGTTTATTCATTTATGCTTTTTAAATTATTTTCCTCTTCCCCATTCTTGAATAATACAAAGAACGTGGGTCAACTGACTAATGGGTTGACCCGCGATTCATTCGTCTTTGCAGGAGGTCGTTGCGGGGTATCTTGTGGGGTTTATCTTGTTGTTTAATTCAATTGTTATTAAACCATTAACCCCCCTCATGTTTTTGAGCTAACACGGAGGGCACGGGCCTAATGAACCCGGATCGAACCCTCTGATTTCTTTTCTACATCCTTGTGCCTCTATGGAAGACCTAAAACGTAGCGATGTCGACCAGCTACGTGGGTGATAGCATGTCAACACACGCTGTAAGAGGAGGCCACGACACAAAGCCGTGGTGGCCGTCGGAGCTGTAACAGCCTGAGATTTTATGAAAAATATTCTTTTTTATTTCACTAATGTCCTGTGTTGTACGCTACACCAAAAGGAGCTTGCACAACACGCATCCTTGACTTTCCTTTCATTGCACGCAATCACGACCTTCCTCGATAGCGTGTGTAGTATGCAATACCGAGTTTCACTAAACAACGATATGCTATTAAAATATTATTATAACTAGCCGTTATGAATAGTAATAACCACCTTCTTAAATTTTAGAAAATTTATCTCTCAAAATGGACTTCATTTTTGGATTCGGAGTATCGAATTTAGCCTAAGGTGAAATTTTGGTACTTTTCGGATAACTTTCATATTCTGATGAATAGTGAAAATTACTAAATTATAATTAAAAACAACTTTTTTAATCGAAATAATTAATAGTGATAAATTATTAATTTGAGTGGTTTTAAAGTATATTTAGAATATATTTTTACAATTTAATACAATTTTGGTCATTGAATGTAATTTCACATTTAAACCAGACATAATCAAGTGTCAATCTTTTGATAGATATTGTTTCTTAAAAACACGCTATTTGTTTTAACAGCGGGATTTAATTATAAAATTAATTAATGCAACTTCTATGTTATGAATTTTGTAAAATAGACTTCATTTTTGAATTTGGAATATGAAATATAGCTTAGGATGAAATTTTGGCATTGTTCTGAAAAACATCAATTTTTGATGAATAGTGAAACTATTAAGTGGTAGTTAAAAAACTGAATTTTTCATAAAACTTAATTTTACCGCTTCTGTGAATGGAATTTCAAAAATCCGAGAGACACGGTTGATGTCAGTAAGTAAAATGTGGTTCAATGAGATGAAAATAATTTTTGGTGAATAGTAACTTTTTACTTTTATTTACCACGGTTAAAAGTAAATAGGGTAATTAAGGGTAAGAATGATATTAATATTACCCTAACACATGTCCTAATTCTATTGGACAAGTGTATCTCGACCAAAAACAACCTTAAGTGTAAAATATTATCATTTAGTCCCACTTGGATTAGATTAGGACATTTATTATTATTTAATTCAAAGAAGAGTTAAAAGAGTTAAAATCAAAGTTTATTTACTAAAACATTTTTAATATGGGGTTATACATAAGATAAATTCGACTATAAATATTAATTAGAAAGCTAAAAAGATTTCCTACATAATTATATTTTATTTATAATTTTTAGACTTTAAATAAATTAATTTATTTATGACACAACGATGATGCAGTAATTACCCTTTTAAGGAAATATTAACATAATTGATGTTATAAATACTCAAATGAATGTAATTTGAGACTTTTTATGAATTCCAATAATTTTCTAGGTTACTATGATATATTAGTGTTGATTTAATCAACTTGTTTCGAACATATAATTCTGTTATGACTTTCACAAAAATCATATATCAAATAGTTTCAAAATTGACACAAAATAGTTTTTAAATAAAATATTATATTATTAATTGTTATTTTATTCCTAAAAATCTAAGGTTCGGCCAAATGACTTAGATAAGGATATATATATTAATAATAAACAATTTGGGGTTATTTTGGCATGTTATAGTAAGTTTATTAACCATATAGTGAAAGAAAACAAAAAGACACGGTAAAAGTTAAATTATTTAACTTAGAGTTAAATCTAATTGATAAGGTTAAAATAATACCCTAAACTTGTCTAAATCCTATTGGATGATAGGATTTCGACCCATACCCACTTTAGATTCGAAATAAGACCCTTTGGAACCATTATAAACCGATTTTGACTTTAATATAAAATAATATTTTGAGATATTCCTAAGGTGCCCCTCTCCTCCCTTATAAAAGGACACCTCCTCCCCCTCCTCCTCACACCAATTTGAGCACTCAAGCTCGTCCAACCCCTGCCAAAATCTCTTCTCCACTTCCCTAGAAACATCCTAGAGGTTCTGGTCTTCCTCAAAGACCAATTTTAGTGCCCTAAAGGAGGTCTCAAAGAGGCGCTTCAAAGAAGAGGTAATTACCGTTACCAATTCTTTCATCTTTATTTCTTCTTCCACTTCTTCTTCTTAGGTTGTTTCATTATGAAGTAATAACATCAGTATCACTCATATACTGATATGTTATTATAAGTATGAAACAACCCTATTTCACCATCTATCCATCCTACGGAAAAAGAAATCACCGCGCGTGCGTACGTACGGAATACCGTCTCCACGTCGTGGTGTAATCTATTTTCCACCACCACCTTACATGGATGGGTATAGTGGTGTAAATAATAACTATACATAGTTATTACAACATCATATTGATTCTGATATATTGTATAATCCACTCCAATTCAATTCAATATTTATGGAAATGATATCATCGCTCGTGCGTACGTACGGACTACCGTCTCCACGAAGCGATGAGATTCATTCTCCATGTTAACCATTTAAGGATGTATTATAAAGTATATATAAGAAATAATAATGAAATATATGACATTATAAAGCTACTGGATTTATTTATATATATATATATATGTATTTCATCTACTTACTTCCATTCAAGACAATAAGGAAAGGAAAACAGCGTTCATGCGTACGTACGGACTACCGTCTCCATGAACGGTGTTTTTCATTTCATTTATCTACCTATTATATATATATATATATATATATGATATATAAATCATATTTTATATTCTGGAAGTAAGTAAATCATGATATAAGTAATAATAATGTCAAGAACAACAAGTCAAAACACCTACGATAAATGAAACGATTTTACCCAAAACGCTTCTTTAACATGGAATTTACAAAAGAACGGGTAATATAATGTCATAAGTGAGAAATATATTATATCATAACAATGAATATGATTCTGTAATAAGTCAATGACATTATTTAAATCATTATACAGGAGGTTCGGACACATACGAAGCAAATCGGACCTAAGGTAAGGGAAATATCACAATCTCATTTTTATCCGAGATTGTTTATACTTTGGTATTTACTGGGGTGTATTTTATCATCCACATCCATGTTTCTTCAATATGTAATATTACTTCCATCCACCTACAATTTTTTAAATCCAATTTTACCCTTCGGTGAATTTTTAGTAAAAGATATGAAAGGAATCTTTTGTCGTTTTTCATACGAGGTACTTTTTGACTTTTCCAACAAAAGTACGAAGAATGTTTTTTTTAACTTATACGGCATGAATGGATTTCTAAAAAATTATTTCCAAGAAGATTCCTTTACATGTATTCAAGTTTATTTTTAATCAACTTATTTTAGTTTAAAATTGTATGACATGTTAATAAAGGAAAAGTGTTTTTGAAGTAGAAAGGATATTTTCCTCAAGAATGAAGTTCAAGTATTTTATAAAAAATATTTTCCATCTAAGATAATAAAAGGGTTCTGTTTTTATCCCTATTATTACATGGATTTGATTATGTTGTGATGGAAACATTTTTATGAATTCCTTTATCTTATATGAATTGTTTTATGATGTCATGTTGTTTAAGAATCCCATTTTTATTACATGGGTTATGCGATGATGTAAGATTTATGATTATGTGGCACACATAAGAAAGGATTCATTATGAGATGGGTGGGACCTATATCTCCCTCCAATGCATTGGGTAAAGATTTTATATCTCATGAGATAGACATGGCTGAAATGGTAGGTTATACCGGTTCAGTGAAACAGGACTGAAACGAGGGTTACTCGATTCAGAAAGGGACTTTGTCCACTAAGATAGTCTTGGCAATGAGTCTTGACTAACAAGAAATGATTCTCTATGATTATGTGTGTATGCCACAAAGTTTCATGTTTTAAGTTATGATTATTGGGATTTCATTTCACTACTATGATTTATCCCATGTTATGAAATTATGCTCTCTTTTGCAGGTTAAGATTTCCAAAAGTTATGTTCTTATGAATATGATGTGATTGATTTTTCTTTTGTTTACCCTTACTGAGCATTTGAGATCACCCTTTTATGTTTTCTTTTCCCCAGGATATAAAGAAAGGTTTTAGGTAAAAAAAAAGATCTTTATGAGAGATGTTGAAGATCTTTCACCACGATTAGAAGATTTTATTCCGAGTTTCCAAAGACACTAAACTATTACGATCCTTGTGTGTGTGTTTTTGTTATGTACTAAGTATTCCGTGAAAGTAATGTAATGTTCATGTACGTCAAGATACGGGTCTCTACAGGAGCGGCTGACACTGGCTGGCCACGAAGGAGGCATGGTGCACCATTGTGCACCGCTGATAAACAAGGAGGTCCATGAATCGTCAGCCGCAGTGACCAGAAAAAGGTGGTCGGCACACCGGCCGACCATAGGCAACGGTGCGGCACGCCATCGCGCACCCCTGGAGAGATCGGCTGACGCACCGACCGACCATAATGGAACTGGTAGGAACCGCCCCCATGGGTCATGTGTGCCACCTCTCGACACCACATGGCGCCTCTATGGTGAGAAGACCAAACGGCCCTCAGTCGTTTGGGAAAATAGGGGGGTCGCTCCCCTAGTGGTGGCTAGGGCTTACCCCTTGCAGGCGGGCCGCCCTTGTGGACCACCCTTTGTGGGTAAAGCAGCCCCTTTTTCGTCCTCGACTAGACCTCGGCCCGGCGGTCCGAGTCTGCCTCATCCTAGCCTAGACCGGGTCAGACCGGACCCAGGCCCAATTGGGCCCAGAAACACTTAAAGGGCCTTATCTTGAGAACCGGACATCCGTTTGACGAACCATCTGCAGTGTTGGGATCCATAGAGTGAGACAGTCCTTTTGAATTACTATATTATAGTTTTAGAGAAAATTGGAGTATATTTAGGTTGGATCACACTTGAATCCAACCAGGCCCTCAGCAATAAAATGTCAATAACGCACAGATTGGGCGTCAGGTCAATGCGCCGTCTATTACATTGGAACCCCTGTGACATGACAGATCATCAGGTTACTTATTTTTGAGACTTTGTGCTTGTTGAAATAGGACTGATGGATTGGGGAGAGGTTCTCCCAAGCACGTTATGTACGGAACCCTGCGACTGGTTGAGACCTTGAAGACTTCTGACCTTTTGACTCAGAGTGACTCAACAGCCACGATACGCGATGGGGAGGAGCACCTCATCAGGCCACGGTGGGAAGTGGCCACGATACGTGATGGGTAGGAGTACCTCAGTAGTCCATGGTGGGGGAGCAGCTTTGTGTGACCTGACAGACCCATAGTATGGGATGGGGAGGAGTATCTCAGCAGTTCAAGTTTAGTAGGAAGCACCTCTATGTGACGCGGCAGGCCCACATTACTCGATAGAGGAGGAGTTCTCCAGAAGCTGAGGTGTTCGATGTTGTGACTGTGAATGTTACATGTTCTTAATCCTAGAGATATGTGGCTTGGTATCAACATTCATAGAGATCCTGCATGGTTCAGCATCATAATCTTGTTTCTATGAGTTGTATACCTTGTTTGAGCATAGGCTCTATTTGAACTATGTCTTTTACCTTCATGGTACTATCTTCATGGTGTTACTTGTGTGGTACTTCTACCTTCATGGTGTTACCTTTGGGGTATAATTACCTCATTTATGAGATGATTATATCTTGATAACTTAGGTATATGTATGGGAATATACCTTAGTAGATTTTATTTCTTGATCTGTGGTTTTTCCTTTGTGGAACTTTAGGAGACCTACGAGGTCTCGAGTCCCTACTGAGTATCATTATACTCACCCCTGCACGGGCTTCACCCACACATTGTTGTGTCTTGAGAAGATGAAGTACGACATTGATTGAGGCTGAGGGCGCCAGAAATGGACGGTGCTCAGAGGTGGACCATTTTGTGTGACGCGACACAGGGACTACTGATCATGAGTTGTACCTACCCTTCAGGTAGGATCTGAGGTGGACCGTTTGGTGTGATGCGATGCAGGGACTACTGACTGTGAGTTGTACCAACCCTTCAGGTATGATCCGTGGTGAACGATCTGGGATCTGATTTTCCCTTTTTCAGTTGTATTGTTCCTTTTATTTGTATTATTACTTTTCAGTTGTACTCGTACTTTCATTTGGGCTTATATTCCGGACCCTTTTTCTTTTAGCACTCCTTTTTACTACAGTAGTTTACTTCACAGTTTCTTCTTTTCATGTTCTTGGACCATGTGTTTATACAAGTTTAAATGTAATGCCTTCCTATTTTAGGGAATACACCTTTCGATGCTATTCGCAAGTCCCTGGACTATAGAAGGCGGGCTTGGGGTAGTCACGGCACGGGCCCCAGGGGACGGGTCGTGACAAATTACTATAACTCCATTGGATAAATTTTATAGGGAGCCTTTGAAATTATTTTGGAACCATGTATGAGCTCTATCAAGAACTCAAATTCATGTTTTGGAGGAAGGCTAGAAAAATCTTCCATAAAGACATCCAAAAAGTCCTGAACAATATGTATATCATCGATGATAGTTTTCTCCACAACCATTTGAGATAAATAACCCTTATGAATGGGAATTAAGAACCATACACTAGATGTAATCTCTATAGTATGTTCATACTTATCGTCACATTGATAAATTTTCATAGCTTGGTTTGAAATATCAAAAATAACTTATTTTACTTGATAATTTATGTGGTATTTATGCATAGAAATACAATCCATACCTAAGACGAAATCAAATTCAACTAGGGAAATAATGACAAGATTTGAAGGAAGTACATTCCCATAAACATCAATTTGAGAGGAATCGTAGACTTGAGATGCAATCATCATACCATTAGGGGTTTGTACTGCTAATTCCACATCTAATCATTTGGTTAGAATCTTAATACCCTTAGAAAATTATTTAGAAAGGAAATATTGATTAGATCCATGATGAAATAAGACATTTATAGTTTTAGAGTGGATGATAAGTGTACCTTTCACCACATAGTAATCTCACCCCTTGTCAGAAATAGTGATCGCATGAGATTTCCCCTTATCCCTTGGTTTAAGAGGTTATTGACACCAGTAATCATCACAAACCCTTGGGTTTGGTATCCGGTTATCATAATGCTCATCCTCCTTACACTTAAAGCACTGAAGTGTGTGTGGTGCATTTTTTTGTATCTTTCCCTCTATTTGAATCATTATCCAACTTATTCCCATCAGTTTGGAAATCAATTTATCAATGGCCTTCCATTACCCTCTTAAAACACTTATTATTCCCTATAATACAATTCCCTCCATGATTCATTCCATACTTAAAGCATAAAGTAAGGCTTGTCTTCTTCTCTTCATGGTTTTTAGAATTTCCTTTTAGCTCCATCTTCCTTTTATTATTAAAACCATGATAATGATATGTAACTCCAACCTCCATTTCAACTTTGATTGCACAACACCAAAATCTCTCTATAGCTACTAAATTATCTAATGGAAAACACACTTCTGAGACTTGGCTTTAATCCACTAAATAACCTATCAACTTTACATTTTGGTTGGATGGTAATTCCATAAGCATACATCACAAGTATTGTGAAATTATCCTCGTAGGTACCGACATATTCATCATCATTTTTCTAAAAATTAAGGAACTTCTTTTCCATATTTGTATAAAGAACATGAGTAAAGTAATTATTTAAGAATAAATTCCTTAACTCACCCTAATCCATGGATTCAATTTCATCTTGCCTTCTCATAATATTAATTAGAGTCCACCACTTGTCTACTTCACCTTCTAACCGATAAATAGCCTTAATGATTTTTACATGATCCAAACAATGGATAAAATATAATATATTTTTAGTTTTACTGATCTAGTGTTCAACAAAAATTGGATCCAAAGACCCACTGAAAGAAGGATGATGTTGTCTCATGAAGGACCTAATAGAATGTTGTTCCCTCTTTTTCTCATTTGGAAGTTCAGAATGATTCATAGCTTGAGAAATTTGTGTGGGCATAGAAATAAGGTTTTTTATTATATCAACTATAGAATTTGGATGATCAAGAGGATAATTGTTACATTTTCTGTCACAATCTCCATTAATGTGGTTCCATCAGGTTTCATCCATTGACTAAAACCAAAAATCATAGAGTAAGAAATAGTTGTCATAGTGAGGAAGTAGGTAATCATGAAAAACCACTTATAGGATGTCTAAATTATAACACCTTCCTTAATATATGGAACCCTAGTTTTATCATAGTAAATTCATATCTAAATTGTTTTTAAATCCTTCATGATGGCTCGTGAAGAGTTTGTGAATTCCAAAAGCATATCCCCCAGGAATTTCAAACCAAGTGCATAGTAAGTCATGTTGTTATATACCAGGTTATGCTTGAGTTATGCCCAATTCACCTAGTCAAATTTGTTAATCCTAGATACATATGTTCCAAAACCACTTCCACTTGTAGTTCCATATATATATTTATTTATAGGAAAACACTCACTCTATCCTTTACCAAATTTCCAGGACATTTTCCTATACTTTTCTTCATCCTTAGACTTAGCCTTAGGAATGTCCTTAGAGTTCTCACTATGTTTTTCTCATTCTATTTTACAAAGGTTAAATAAACTATTCCTCTAATATTAACTATAATGACCCTCAATTTTCATAAAATAACATTACAAGAAATTTGTGTAAAACTTAATACATTACACAAGAAGATGCCCAAAGACCATATTAATCTAGTGCCTTTAGAAATATGGAAACATAAACACTGGTTCCTAAGTTAGCAACATTATCTCCCTCTAGGTTCTTCATGACTATCACCCTTCTTAGAAACATCATACTTAATACATATCTTCATATCTTAGGGAAGAAAATATAAAAAGGGGTGATCTCAGATGCTCAGTAAGGGTAAAAAAGGGAGATAAGTAAGAATAAACATGAGAATAATGGTATTAGAACATGATCATAACATTATAAGATCATATCATGAATATCAAAGTTCATAACATAAATCATGTCATAAAGATTAGAAGTTCATAAGACATGAATCATAATGGAATCAGGATCATGAGTTGTAAAATCATAACATGGGAATAATACATGGAATTGTTTCATACACATAAACATGTAATATCATTCCATATAAGTCAAAACGCATTGATAGAACCTATTAGGGAAATTTATGGTAACTAAACCTACTGGTCATTACACACCACCATCCCTAGTCACAGTCCTTTCCTTATAAGGGGTCGGGTTTCCCCATCTTCCCATAGTGTATCAGGTTTCCCCATATTTCCATAGTTTATCAGGTTTCCTCATCTTCCATATTCATGGTGACTAAACTAACTAGGTTGGACAAACCACCATCCCTAGTCCCAATCCTTTTATTACAAGGGATCAGGTTTCCCTATCTTCCCATAGTGGATCAAGCCCATTTACTTGATTCCCATCATTATCTCATAAGATAAAAATCTTTACCCAATGAATTTTTAGGTAGATATAGGTCTCACCAATCTCATAATGAAATCATACATACATGTACCAAAAAATCATAAATAATAATATCATAACCCATGAAATTAAATGGGTTTCATAAACATGTAATCATATCTTAACCAATGTAAAAATACAGGTTTCAAAATCATTTCATCAAATCATAACCCATAAAAAGAATCGTGTTTCATAGACATATAACCCGTGAAGAAGAAATGGGTTTCATAAAAATGTAACCCATGAAATAGATATGGGTTTCATAAACACCTTCCCATCAGAACATAAACCATTCAGGGAAATAATATGAAATGAATCTTTGGATCATTTCCCCATAAAGTCATTAGTAACACCAATGGGTGTTATCCTAGATGGAAAATGGTTTTGAAATATCCTTTAAAAACATTTTTAGAAGAAAATGTCCTTTCTTATTTGAAAAATTATTTTCAAAACATAAAACCTTTTGAAAACCCTTTTATTTGAAAATAAACTTGAAATATTATAAAGAAGGCTTGAAAATGTTTTGAAAACCATTTATTTGAAAACACCTTAAAAACTTATAAATAACTCTTGAAAATTTTTTGAAAACCATTTATTTGAAAAAAACATTGAAATTTTATAAAGGATTATTTGAGAATCATAAAACATTTTTAAAATCCCTTTTTTCCATTAAAATGAGAATAATAGGTCATATTTGAAAACATTTTTGAAATGGTTTTTGAAATTCATGGCATGTGTCTCAAGGAAGGAAAATTGAGACAAAACTAATTTACTGAATTGGTAACTTTTGAAAAATAAACCCCATGAAAGAGAGATCATAAAATAGATTTTAAAATACCCATATATTTAAGGATAATAATAATAAAATATATTAATGGTTAGTATATAAACTAATCAAAATAAAAAAGTGGTTAATAAGGCTTAAATCTCACAAAAATAAAAGTGAGACTAGAAATCCACTTACTGTATGTATTGAATCACTTCATACTTGTAAAAACCTATTTTATAATAAATATAAGTTTATTTTAAATTTTTTATATAAATATATTATTATATCTAATACCATATATGGTTTTATTATGACTTTATATTACCTACTTATTAACAATTCCAAGTTGAGGTTTCGCTTCAGGTAATTTCTGATTTGTTTTTCGCATGTGTCTTAATTCATTATATTTTTTGTCCTAATTATTATATCATGATTAATATAATTCAAAAAATGATATTTATATCAATTATATTCAGTATATATGTATTTATAATAATATATAGAATATAGAAATATGAAATGGAATACACCGTTAATGGAGACAGTGGGTCGTATGTACGCATGAACAATGTTTTTGTTTTTTTATCATATTGAAATAAAGAAAGTAAAAGACATATATGTATATATATATATAATATTTAAAGTATAATTATTATGTAATATATATCATATAATTTCAATAAACGCGTACTCAATACATTCTATGTAGTGTGTGAACGAATCACATCATTTTGAGTAGGTGGTAGTCCACACTTCCCCAAGAGAAATTATTGCATTTACACAAAATTAAAATCATGATGGTATTGTTATATAATAATTAAATAATCATAAATACATCATATATATCATATATATCAAATAAAATTATATTTTTTCATAATTCCAAACCATGAGAGGTGATAAATGAAAAATGAACAACATCATTTCATGAGGCGGTAGTTCATTGTACACAAGAACAGTAAGTTAGTTACCCATTAGATCGAAGTGTGTGTAAGTGTAGGTAAAAACCTTATCATAAAAACATTTTAGTATATTTATGATACTTATTCTATTATTTATGCATGTAATAAGAATAATTTAGTTAGCGTGGAAATAAAATAAATAAAAGGAGCTTGAGGAAGGATGTTACCTCTTCTTTGGGTAACCCGTTTTGGTTTGCACTAAAGGGGTTCCTTGGTTGGATTTATTCCCAAAGGGATGATTAAAGAAAGAATATAGGGATTTTGGGAAGTTAATTGGGTATATATTTCATTAAATTAAGTGGTTTTATAGGTGTGAAGAAGGGGGAGAGGTGAGGGAGGGGACACACTTTGAATTTTTGAAAACAAGTTAGTTGTACCCATGTTTTTACCTTAAAAAATCAAAAAAAACAACAACCAAACTCAATAATGAAAGGTTTATGGATGAATTATTTCTATAAAATGTGTTTCGGATAAGTGGATAGGTCATTCTGGCCCTTACATTTAAGGTTTTGTCCCTTGGTATGCTTAATTTTACCTTAATCGTTGTAATTAATTTCAATCACTTTCACTAATATTTTTGGTAAAAAATTAAGTTGATATTATTAGACTATAAATATTATACTGATTAAAACCATTTATATACATTTTTCTAAATTCATTTCACATAATTGTAAAAAGTAAGTTTATTTCTAATCTCGCAGACATTGCGAGAAAGAAAGTTTTAAAGTGAGAATGTTCAAATGTGTTAGGTCCACTAGGCTGAGTACCCTGAGAGGGGGGTGAATCAGGGTATGACTAATTCAAAATTAAAGCCCATTCTGATCTTGTTTCACTATTAATTAAAACACTCTTCTCTCACTTTCCTGTTGTAAAATATAAATAGAAGGTAAAGCATGCACATGACACATCAATTTTTACTTGGTTCACCGCTAAGGGCTACGTCTAAGGAGCATACGCCGACAAGTTTCCGATCATACCAAATTCCACTATTCTTCACTAGATGTGGATTACAAGGTTCGGGAACAGTCACTCTATCCCAGGCTCACTGCCTTTACAAGTTTTAGGGTCATCTCACTGCTTTCCCAAGGGTCACTCCCTGTTTCTCTCTCTGGCTCACTGCTGGTGGAGAGGAAAACCTTCTTCCTCTTCCTTCGCTCACTGATCTGGAAAGGATCCACTCACGGTTTATAGACATGTAGGTCTCTTCATTTTCATGAAAGAATGCATCTTCTTCTGTATGTAGATGCTCTGTTGAAGTTAAACTTTCACCAGTAGATGAATCTCTCTTTGCACTGAAGGTATAGAGAAAACTTCCAGCTTCCACATAGCCCGAAAATAACTACCGGAACTAAACCTTACTTGGCACGCAAGTCTAACTCGGTGCGCAAGTATCGGCGCGCAAGTATCGGTGCGCAAGTCACAACGGGCGCACAAGTTCACCTCAGACACATGCGCGACACAAGCTTCCCCAACTCCAAACTTGCACGACTCTCTTCCTTTTACGCCCAAACCAATATTGGCGTGCAACTACCAACCGGCGCGCAACTTATCACACTAGTGCGCAACTTCAACCACCGGCGTGCAACTTCACCTGTGCGACCACACACCACTTGTGCGACCACCACACCTACGCGATGGGAGCTCATATTTCTCAAAGTGTTGAACTCCGATGAAGAATGAAGAGGGGTGGTCCAGTATTTATAGGCAATTTGACCACCCTACACGACGGCGCGCAAGTCTCCCTTTGGCGTGCAGTTCTCTGCCCCTGCAAGTCACTTGCGCGACCCAATTCCAAACTTGCGTGAACCTATTTCCTTTTCCATATTTTGATCTTATGATCTTGAAAAACCATAGGCACGTAAGTTCTCAAGCTTCCAAGGCATTGGCGCACAAGTCTCTTTCACTGCGTGCAAGTCACTTGCGCGACACCACCAATACTTGCGCGACACTTGTCCCTTTGCCACATTTTGATGATCTGATCTTGAAAAACATATGGTGCGCAAGTTTCCAAGCCTTCAAGTACACGGCACGCAATTCCCTTTTCCAAAAACCACTTTTCTTCATTTGACGATTTTCAGGCCCAAAAATTTTGCAAACACTGGAAAACGGTGCCACCTTATATCTGTTCTTTTGTACTGCCTCCAAATCATCCATTCCTTATGTCGACATTCTTGAATCAAACATGGATCGTTGACCTCAGCTCTTGAACTTGACATTCCATCATGAAATCCTCTTTGTCAACAAATTTGTATTTCATTGTTTTTCTTTGTCAACAATCACCACTCAGATGTCCACTTTGTCAACAAACACAATCACCTCAAAAATGCTTCAATGATACCTTGAGGGATTTTTTCCCATCAAAATGTTCGTTAAACATTTACATCTAATTTCAATATAAAAAATATTACAATGGCCTATATTGGATTAATATATGTATAATTTATCTATTTTTACTTTAAAACCAACATTAAATATAATTTAACTATATAAATAAATTATATTAAAATCAGTATTGAATTAAAATTCAGTATTTTTTCACTTTTTATCTGAAAATGAAGTTTCTCAGAAAAATCTAAAAAATTCACCTTTAGATAATTTTGACATTAAAAGTTCAAAAATGGAGTTTATTTTTTGAAATTAAAATTCTAAAATTTTCTAAAATTAATTTTATTATTTATCACAAAAGGACATAAAAAATCAGTTCTTTTAAGAAAATAGTATTTTCAAACATATAAAGACTTTACTAAATATTGTATGTCTAAATATAAATATGTTTTTTTATATAAAAAATTATAAATGACCTCTTGGTATGTTGAGGCCTGGATTGCTTCACATCCTAAGGGTGTGTTGGTAGAAGTCATTCCTTGAGTCAAAACTATAATAACTACCAAGTGTGGAAAGCAAGGTATAACGGATCCTCCTCCTACATAGGGTTTTTCATCTCCCCCATAGGATGCTTTTTCCCCTTCAGAAGGTGCAGATTATGAGGTCCCAAGTTCACCCAAATGACCTTGTGAAAGGTTCAGTCTGCCAACCAGAATCAAAAGGGCCACACTAACTGAGGCTAAGCCCCGACGATCCAGTCATCACTATCATGAAGTGACTCAGGTACCATTTTCTCATCCCTCATCTACAACAGATAGTTTTGGTAAACCCATTGAATCCATGGATTTCAAATCATCTTCAAGGTAGGCTAGGATGGCCTCAAAATTTGTGCAACCAGAGGTAGTACAATTTTGGCAGGACATATCCTCTGATGATGAAATAATATGGGAACTTCTTCATGTTGGGTTGTGGATTATAAGGATATGGTATTCTCAAGCCCCACACAATATTTTCTCTGAGGGTGATCCTTCTAAGGTTTGTGTTTATATCTAAGAGCTAGAGATTCTCATTTATGAAACTAATAATCAGATCCCTACCACGAGACAAGTGGATGACATAGTGATACGGGGAATTACTGAAGGGTTTTACCACTCAAATTATAAGGAATTTATTGACTATGTCGGTCTTGAGGGTGTAAGTTATTCATTTCTTGTCTCTTCCTATATTCTTCCTATATTTCATTTCAAGATAAGTACTACTATAGAGGGGAAATGCCATCTTAATTTACAACGGGCTAGGGGAAAATCATCTAATATTCTGTAACTGAAATATAGCCCAAATAGAACCCCACTTGAAATAGATGAATCATCCCATGAACTAGGAGAGCTATCCCTAGTTCAACAGATAATGGAGTACTAGATGGCAGGAGAACTTCCACTACCACCTATAATACCTGTTTTTGAGGAGGCTAATGTGGGCCATCCTCTATCGAAGAAGAAAGACTGTTGTAGAATAAAATATTGGGATAAGCACCTCATTAGTGATGGTAAGTCAACATGGTACCATTAATATCTACTTTATCCAGAACACATGTTAAACCCTGTCTATAGTTGTATAATCTCCTTCCCTATCCTCTCTCAAAGGGCTTGGAAACAAGCCTCCAAAAACTGAGGAGGACGTTCTGGGCTAAACGTGGATTTCTAATGGTGAGTCATCTCCCTTGGATGAAGAAGTGTCAAGGGTTTAGGACACATTATCTAATCTTATCACTACTTCTATTACTATAGAGAGGGCGGGGGATTGTGGTAATTTTAAAGATACAACATAAAGCATCATCTGCTGACTGGTGACTTGTGTCCTTATGATATTTCAGGTTCATCTCATGCACCATAGGTCCCAGAAAAAACTGCTACTAACCCTAATTCTGTCAATGATGATGTTTTTTTTGGGTCTCAAGTCCTCAGAAGAGGGTGATGTACTAGTTCCCAAGCCAAATATTTCAAGCATATCCATGGGTGATATTATCATGGGTCTTCGAACATCAATACATTCCATGAGAAATCTTGGCATGACCTTTGATGAAATGTCAGAACATATTAATCTTCCTACTAATTTATAATAATTTGAGGAACTTATTAGGGAATTTAATGGATGTGAGTCTTTACTTTTGTGCAACCAATTTTTATGCATGATGTCTTAATCATGACTGGTTGAATTGTGAAGCTTAATCCATAGAAAATGTATAATAAGTAGTGCATGAGAAAAGATTCTAAGTCCATCTCACTCCCACTGTATAGGGGGAACTAACTCAAGTGGATCTTAGAATGAGAAATTTTCCTAAGCCTCCATTGATGAGCTCCGAGAAGACCTGGGAGAGTTCCCCTTTCTAAGAGGTTCCAGTTCAAATTACTGAATTTGGGTATGATAGGGATGAATCTACCCAAGATGATGACCCATTACTGGGTGAGTGTCACCAAAAACTTTAATTATCCGCTATTCTTTTGTTTTTTATCCTTTTTAGGCTAATGATGAATCTTTTCCACTATCTGGATCTATCACCTTCTACAGTCAGGTCTGAGGGTTAATCCTCTGCACAAATGGATCCAATACCGGAATGAGAAGCTGTTATTTACTAGAAGGTAGCAGGGAAAGTTACCTCACTGATTTCATTGATCCGGAAGTACATTTCTCCATCTAATAGTGGCTTTGAGTAAAATTTTGAGATTCATAATTCTCATCACATCACATTCAATGGGGATTGGTTAGATAGTCTCTGAGATATGTTTTTAAGACCTTACTTCATGAATCCATTGACTTCCATTCCTATTTAGTATGTTGGGATATAGTGGATTTTATTACTTCATGATTCATGCTACTATGAAGTAGATTGATTGAAAATGGGAGTGAGAGAATGTGCTTAAACTGGACCTCATAAAGGAGAATCTTCTCATCAACACTGATGATCTCCAGGATGCAATATCCTAGGAGGAGGCCAACCATACCAAGAAGATAATATAAATTAAAGAACAGATTAATGAGAAAACCATTCAAGTACCATTACATCAAAAGGAATTGGATATTTATTAGGGGGTGTTGCACAACTCCATCATCCATTATATGTAACCCAAACTTAAGGGTCAACTTCTATTGTGGACATAATGGAGGAACTTCACCAGGATGAGGAGATCAAAGTTGCTCAGTTGGTTGGGCTTCAATAGGTGGCTGATGGGGCTTAGGAGGTCATTTGATAAATGAATAGTTATGTTAACAATCTCTTGTAAAGTGTGATAGAGAGAATCCATCTTGTGGATTCTCCTCTAGTTTTTTTGTTTCATAAATGAAAATAATTTTATCTCTAATCATCTATGTCTTTATCCCTATTTTCTTTATACGATCATAACCAAACATTGAAATTGATTTTCGTAGAAAGAAATATTTGAACTAGCTAATCATAATAACAATGGAATGGGTGGTGAAATGCTCTAATTTTTTTTCCTAATCCATAGTCTCTAATGACCATAGTTTTACAATTTCTAGGGTCATATGGAAACCCCAAAAACTTTGTGTCTTTTACGTTATCACCCTAATTTTTTACTAAGTCCAAAATGAAGGAGAGTTAGTGGGGGAGATTTGGATTTTTCTTAGACCTCCCTTTTTGGGGTTTTAGCCAAATAAGTTTTGTGTATTTAATTTTTTTCATTTCTTGATTTTTTTTCCTGAACTATACAGAGTGCAGGTCTAGTGTGTTGGGACTCAAATTTTGTCCAGAGTTTCCTACTTGATTTTTCTACCTAGTGAATAATGTGTTTCTTTTTGTAACCAGTTTAAAGTCCTGAAAATTATACTAATGAAACTAGTTTTTTAGGTCAAAAATCTTTGACCATAAGTTTTGAAATAATGACCCTAACAAGTCTTTTCATCCAAGAATGGTCTGACATTCTTCAGATACCCCGATGGGGAATTTTGAGCCATGATTATATTGTTTTCGAATCCAAAACATATTTAGAGATAGAGGAGGTATCTCCTAAGTATGAGGTTACCAATGGTTTACAAACCCATTTTGTGGGATATTTTATGCACAACTAGTTGGGGTGTGTTTCTACATATCCAAATAGTGTAATCCTTTGGCTGAAAACCCAATTTTGTGGGATATTTTATGCCAACACAACTGGGGCATGTTATTTCATTTCCAAGGAGTGGAATCCTTTGGCTGAATAAACCCATTTTGTGGGATAATTTATTCCAATCCTACTAGGGCATGTTATAGCTTAGTCAGGTAAAGGAGCTCTCATGAATTTTAACATTATATTGCTGATGGTTGAATGAAGTTTATGAAGATTTAGACTTCTAAAGACCATGATGTGTGGTTTTATCAAGGGAAGATGTTTGAGAATGAAGATTATTTGTATTGGCATTGTCCATGAATGAGAATCTGCTCCTATATGAATTTGGTTTGGGTGCAGGAGGGTACATTTTGTTAAATAATTATGTTAGGGGGGAAATGTCCCTTTAGGAAAAGGGTTGAAGCATTGTGAAATTTAATGTCATGTTACTAGGATATTAAATGTGCCTTTTAACATCTTATAGTTAGGATATTGTTATACAATTTAATGCCTTGTTACTAGGATATTATACATGCAGTTTAAAGTCATATAATAAGGAAATTATGCTATGCAGTTTAAATTCATGCAGAAAGGACATTATTCTATGTAGTTTAAAGTTGTATAGAAAAGAAATTATGTTATGCAGTTTAAATTCATAAAATAAGTACATTATGTTATATGTTGAGTCAACAAGGTTTTCCTTATGACTTTTCCATTCCTTCTTGTTTTGAAAATCACAAACACCTTATACTTAAGGAAATATAAATTTTACCTTCATAAGGAAAATTTACTTCTCTAAGGAAATTTACCCTAACCTATATTTTCTTATACATAGAAATATTTTTCTTAAGTAAAAAAACTGGATTCATATCCAAAATCCCAGAGCCATATAATGTAAAGATTTGGAGCATTCTATTTTTAGGATCCGAATTATGGATGAGAACTTTAATGAATTTCCAATCTGAATTCTGGACTCCAAACTTTCATAAGTTCGACTCCGAACTCTTAAGAAGTTCGACTCTGAACTCTTAAGTAGTTCAACTCCGAACTCTTAAGTAGTTCGACTCTGAACTCTTAAGTAGTTCAACTCTGAACTCTTAAGAAGTTCTACTCTGAACTCTTAAGAATTTTGACTCCGAACTCTTAAGTAGTTAGACTCCGAACTCTTAAGTAGTTCAACTCAGAACTCTTAAGTAGTTCGACTCTGAACTTTTAATAGTTCGACATCGAACTCTGCAAGTTCAGATTTCGATCTCTGGTGAAACCAGACTCTGAATTCCTATAAAATAGAATCCGAACATTTCTTAACATAGACTCCAAATTTCATTTTGGTTAGACTTCGAACTTTTAATTTTCTTACACTCTGAATTTTTTGTATGGCTTTTACTTACATATGCTTCATTTTAAAACGATGTTGTGTATTCAGTTATACATGATTTATTATTAAACGATGTATTCTATTCTGTTTCTAATTAATCGTTGGTTAAGTTACACGTGTACAGGTCCCTCCGAATTTCATGGAAAATATGACCATTGGAGGAGGGAGCCGACCGTTGGAAATTTTAATATAAATCAGAGCTCATTTGAAAAATCTCGATATATGATGATAAATGAAGTTAATTGATCTAGAGACCACACGCTGTTAAGGTGATTTCTAGAGAGAGAAGATTTTCATGCCTTGTGTGTACTGAACTGATCATTCAGATTGCTTCGTGCGACTCTGAATATTAGTGATTAGATTTGAGGACTTCCGAGGATAGGAAGACAGAGGTGCCGAATACCTTGAAGTTTGAGGGCTTCCTTGCTGAGGAAGACAGAGGTTCCAACTACCTTAAAGTTGAGGGCTTGCGGGGATAGCAAGACAGAGATTCTGATCTTCGTATTGAGGCCTTTCCCTGGTGTGGGTAAGATGGACTTGCTTGAAATTATAAATCAAGGGACCTTTATCCAAGGTTTTTGGATACCCTTATCTTTGGGTTAAAAGATTTATATCTTGTTACTTGTAGTTTTACTACTTATTTGTTTCCGCTGCATATTGTTTTTTAAGTAAAGTATAACCTTATTATATTTCCTTACACTTGTACTCTGATTATTTTATATTATATACGCTTTAAGGTATAATCTTATATTGTTAACATTGGTTCTAATTCTCCAGTTGATGATTAGAGGTGTTGTGAATTTTCTTCGTTTAACTTTTTTAAACTTAGATTTTTCCTTGTCTAATGAAAATATGGTTATTTGTAACCAACTTTAAAGGTTCAAAGGAATTTTTAAAAGTGTACAATTCACCCCCCCCCCCCTCTTGTATATTGATCATATACATCATTATTTTGATCCTACAATTGGTATTAGAGGAGGTTTCAGAAATACTTTTACTCATTTAAAAGTTCTTCATGCTCACTTTTTCTTTGTTCTTCATCCTTGCTTAGAAAGTTTTTTTATTCATTCCAAAATTTGTCGTTCCGAACTTTTTCATTCCGAATTTTCATTCCGAACTTTGTGGTTACGAACTTTTTCTACTAACAAGTTTGGTTGCCATGTTTTTTTTAAGAATGGCAGGAGTCAATGTTGGTTCTATTGACAATCTAAACCCTACAAGACCAGCAATCCTTGATGGTAATGACTATGAGTACTGGAGAGATCTAATGAATACTTTTTTTATCAATACTGGAGTGGATAATTTTGTTATGATTACTGGTGATTATAAAATTCCTGATAAAGAAGTTAAAACTTTATCTAACCAGGAAAATCAAGAGTATCAACTCAATGATAAGGTACACAATACTTTACTGTGTTCAATGACTAGAAATATATATAGCCAAATTTCTTCTTGTGAAGCAGCTAATTGTATCTAGAATAAGTTAGAGGTTACACACTTTGGCACTTCTAAAGTGATTGAAACTATGAGAGCTATGCTTAGAGCTGAATACCGTGGATTCAATTTTCCGTATGGAGAACCAATCTGTAAGGTTCAACAGAGGTTTATGACTATAGTCAACAGCTTACAGTCTATGGGAGAGAAAGGGTTGGATGATGAAGCCCTTTTGGATAAGATAATTGATATTATGCCTAATGAGTGGGAATCAAAAATAACAGCTATTGATGAGAACAGTAAGGTCACTCAAATATACTTAGATGAGCTATTTGGAACTCTTCTCCAACATGAAACAAGAATGAAGAGAGATGCTGACAACATCAAAAGGAAGAATGGGAATGGTATTGTTGCTTTTACAACAACATCAAATCGTATAAAAGCTAAGACTCCTGAGAGAGTGACCAGATCTAAGTCTAAGAAGGTGATTATTCAATTAGAATCTAGTGAAAGTGAAGTCTCAGAAAATGAGTTAGAAAATCTTGCTCGAAGGATGAAAAAGATAGCTGGCCAGAGAAATTTCCAATCCAAGTATATGAAAAAGGAAAGGAAATACAGGAAAGATGGAGAAGTTACTTGTTATGAATGCAAGAGAGATGGGCATATTAGACCAGATTTCCCTCTACTCAAAAAGAAAGAAAGGAAAGAAAGGCATTCTTAAAGAAATAGAAAGAAGAACTACAAAACCAAAGGTAAGAAAGTTCTGAAAGCAAATGACACCTGGAGTGCCAGTGGTGGTGACTCTTCAGATGAATCTTCTGATTATGAATCTTCAAGACAGAAGAATCTTGGTCTTATAGCTAGATTACTCATTAACAATCATTGATTTATGGCTAAGGTACGAAATGCTGAATCATTGACCAATGTATCTTTAAATTCTAATGATAGTAAGTATTATAACTCTTCAGATGAAGAATCCCCTTCTGATGAAGAAGATACTTCACCTACCTATGAAGAAGTTTCTAGGTTTGTTGAACTTCTTGAGATTGAGAATACTAAACTCAATAAAAAACTTGATAACGAAAAATCTATTAATTCTATTCTTACAAAAGAAATATTAGATATTTCTAAAGATCTTGATAGGAAAAATTCTGATTTTATAAGTATTTCAAAAAATCTTGAGGAAGTAAGTTCTGAGAGGAACAAAATTTCTAAAGAGTTAGAACAAGTAATTTCTAAGAAAAGTGTTTTCGAGTCTAGATCTTGTTCTAAATCAAATGTTTTTTAAGATAAAAACTTGGTTATTAAACTCAAGTCCGAAATTTTTTCCTTAAAGAAGTGTTTATCAAACTTTACCCATGGTAAAGAAAATTTTGATAAAATGTATTCTCAAATAAGACTTTTAAGAAACAAATCCGGATTTGGTTATACCCATGGAAAACCAACTTTTAGTAATAACTACTTTATTCCAAAAAGTGACCCATTTTGTACCAAGTGTCAATGTGGTGGTCACTGGGCAAAGAATTGTTCTTTAAATAAAACCCAATCTCTAGGTTGTCATAAAACCTATTTTTCTAAGAAAGTGTGGGTTCCTAAAATTTTGTTGTCTGGAAATCTCAGATCCAAACAAGTTTGGATTCTGAAAGTCTAATTCTTTTCTTGTTTTTAGGAAGATAGAGGAAGTACCAACTAAAATACGTGGTACATGGATAGTGGATGTTCCCGGCACATGACTGGTAACAAAATCTATTTTGAAAAGATTATCAAAACGAAAGGAGATATCATTCTTCAGTTTATCAGAACGCAATATCAACTTGCTGATATTTTCACAAAATCATTACCCTACGATAGATTTGAATACATTAAACAAAAGTTAGGAATGATAACCGTAAGGTAATGATTCTTCATTAACTTCTTGTTGAACAATTATCCTAACAGTAATAAACTCCTTTTCATAGGGGGAGTACATTTGAATGTTAGTGTAACTAAAATTTTCGGAATTTGTTTTTCAAACTTAGTGTAACTAAAATTTTTCGTAGTTAGTTATTCAAACCTTTCGGAACTGAAGTTTCCGAAATGGAAATTTCTGAAACAAAAATTTCCAGAATGGGAATTTCCGGAACTGAAATTTTTAGGATTGAAATTCTCGGAATGGGAACTTCCAGAATGGAGGTTTTTCGTACTGGAACTTCCGAATGGAGATTTTCGGACTGTAGTTTTCGTAATGAGATTTTTGTACTGGAAATTTTGTAATAAGTTTTTTTTAATTTCATTTCTTCAAGAAGAATATTACCAATTATGAAAAGTCTTTCTAGCCAATCTGAAAGTTGTTATTTCCTTACTTATAGTTTCATAATCATATTTTTCTTGCTGGTATCCTCCTTTCCTTTTAAAAAGTTCAGATTCTAGTTTTCTTCAAATCTGAATGTTTTCTTTAAAAACCTCAAAAGATCGAAGTCAAGTTTTCCTTGTGGGATTGTTCTCAATCGTCAGATCAGATCAAAGATTTTTCAACCGTTAGATGGATTTTGGAAGACCAAAGGTCATATCCATCGCCTATATAAAGGGGACCCCAATACTCGTCCCACGTCGGTTTTTCAAGCCTTCGCATCTCGAATCCCTACTTCTCTTCTTAATACTGGTTCCGAACTTTCCAAATCCATTCCGAATCTTTCAGATTAATTCACTCTGAATGTTTGTTGAAGAAACTTCTCAAGATATGTCAACTGCGAAACCGATCTCTAAGTGGTTAGTCTTCAGTGAAAGGTTAGTTCATATGGAATTCTATAAGATTGATTCCCTTATTTCAAATAATATTAGACTGAATGGATGGGAAGATGTCTGCGTAGCAAAGCCAGATAAACAGGATCCGGTTTATACTGATTTGCTGATCGAGTTCTACGAGTCTGTTTCCTTCCAGATGGGAGATGGCAGAGAATGGTTTTCTTTCAAGTCTTATGGAAAGACTTATAATCAATCTTACACTAAGGCCACGAGCTTGGTTGGTTTATCCTATGAATGAGAAGCTAAATTCTGCTCACACAAACTTCCCGATGTGTAAGGAAGTTTCAACAAGGAGAAGGCACTGAAGTGTCTTGGACTTAAGGATGATTAAACCATTAAGATTGCTCATCTCACTCCGAACAATAGAATCCTTTAGCTTTGGGTACAAGGATTTCTGGTTGTAAGAAGAGGTGATAAAGACAATTTGAAGAAAAGTGATATCTATGTCTTAGATTTCTTGGTAAATCTAAGAAAGATAAATCTGATGAGAAATGTCTTGGTTATGGACAAGAAAATCAAAGAAGGAAATTTGAGAGCTCAGATAATCATGTTCCCTACCTTACTATCTAAGCTGATAGTTCGGTGCTTAGAATCCTTCAAGGTTGCATGAAAATCAAAGATCTGGAATTGCAAGCTCATGATGGTTAGTGATGATACCTTGAAGAGGATAAAGATGGGTTTTTCCAGTGAATTCGGAGAATTTTACCCACTATCTGTGGAAGAGGTTGAAGAAGATCAGAAAGAAACACACACTCTGGAACCATCCAAAAAGAAAAGAAAGAAGAGAAAGGTTAAGGAAGTGGTTGCTGATGAAGAAAATCCTAAGGCTAAGGAAACTCAGTCTGCTCCTCCCAAGCCGAAGAAGCAAAAAAACATATATAGATAAAGTGGCAGCCAAGTGGAGGGAAGATAAAGAGAAGAGGAATGAAGGGGACCCTCAATTCAGATTGGACCCTACAGAGGCTAAGGCCTTAAAATAAAAAGTTGCGGAAGAGGTAGAGAAACAGGAGACGGAGAAGAAAATGAAAAATAAAATGTCTGAAGCTAAAGTGGTATAATCTTTGCTGAGAGCTATAGAGTTAGCGTCTGAGTTGATTCTAATTCCGAAAGCTTTCCTTACAGATCCTTCTTTACCAGAAACTCCATCCAAGAACTATATCACTTAGGAAAAATCCAAGGGTAAAGAAGTAGTTGAAGAAGCTGAAAAAGAAGTTGTTGAAGAGGTAGAGGAAGAAGAAGAAGAAGAGGAGGAGGAGGAGGGAAGTGAAGATTTGGATACCCTGATCAAGAAAGTACAAGACTATAAAGATAAGGCTGAATCCGCAAAGTTAGTAACACCAGTAAAAGGAGATGAGGAAGCTAGTAAGAAACAACAATAAGAAGATGAAGATAATGTCTTGTATGATGAGGAAGAATCCTATCAGAGGAATTTTCTTGAGGAAGGACAAGAAAAATAGAAACCAGATGAAGACCAGATTATTCAAGTTTCTAAATCCGAGGAAGTATCTTCTGATGAGAAACCCATTACGAAATCTGACAAGGGGAAGCAAGTTCTTATGGATACTTCTATAAAATATGCTATCAGGAGGAAAGAGTTTGGTGGTACCTCTAAAAGGAAGCTAGTGCAAGTTGAAGAAGATTAATCTCAAAGAGAAGTTTCTGATTCGGAATCGTCATCTCATGGGCATGATTTTGTGGTTCAATCTCTAAGGAAGTTGGTGGACACCATCCCAATTTTTCCAACAATAGATTCCAGATGCCAGATGCTGCAACAATGTATGAATTATAAATCGGATTCCTTATCCATGGTCATGGATAAGTTAGTGAAGCTCTAAGCTGAACAAAAAAGTTTTCTTATCGATTATGATGTGAATAGAAGGTCCTGCAGTAAGGTGACCAAGTGTTATAAGAGAGTTGATAAAGATTTAGTTCAGTTTTAAATCTTTCAGGATGAAGTTCAAAATGACTTTGACACAGTAGATAAACAGATTAAGAATCTTCAAGATGAGCTGATTATTGAGCAGATTTCCCGGAGTCAACAAGTGAAGGAACTAAATTAAAAGGAAAATTCTCTGGCTCAAAATCTTATAAATGATATAAATCTCCGTATTGAGCTTGAGAAAAGAGTCATTCAGTAAGATGAAATAATAATGTTACAGAAAGAATCCATGGAGGCTCAGGCAGAAGCTCAGGTAGAAGCTTTAAGAGTCCAAGAAGAAAAGACAAAAGCCTTGGAGAGGCAAGTCAAGGAAGACCAAAGAGACCTAAAGAATCTCAAAACCTTGTTAAAGAAGCTCATTTTAAAGGAAAAGGAATACAAATGAACCCACTCCGATATTTTGTTGTATTTTTCTTTCTTTGTAAAGTTTTTCCCAACTCTAATGAAATGTTATTTGGTTGGATGTATCTTGTTATATACTAATGTTTCAGGTACCATATTTTCTTTTCCATACCCTTTAATTCTTTTTGAAAATCAAAAAGGGGGAGAAGGAAAAATAACCACTCATATGGAGGAGAAAGGAAAAATTTCTATAAGAAATATTCTTAAAGAAAGGGGGAGTTTCCCACTATGAAGTTTTTCATTCTTACAATAATGAGAACTCCACTCCAAAAATTCAGAATACAATCCTTAGTGTTTCAATGCCTAAGGGGGAGTTAGTTGTATTCACTTTCATTAATGAACAAAGGAAGATAAGTTTTAATTTCAAAGCCTAATGAAAATTTTCAAAGTCCTTATATTCTTTTTCGTAAGGATGTTTGTGATTTCCAAAAAGGGGGAGATTGTTGAGTCAATAAGGTTTTCCTTATGACTTTTCTATTCCTTCTTGTTTTGAAAATCACAAACACCTTATACTTAATGAAATATAAATTTTACCTTCATAAGGAAAATTTACTTCTCTAAGGAAATTTACCCTAACCTAGATTTTCTTATACATAGAAATATTTTTCTTAAGTACAAAAATTGAATTCATACCCAAAATCCTGGAGCCATATAATGTAAATATTTTGATCATTCTATTTTTAGGATCCGAATTCTGGATGAGAACTTTAATGAAGTTCCAATCCAAATTCTGGACTCCGAACTTTCATGAGTTTGACTATGAACTCTTAATTAGTTTGACTCCGAACTCTTAAGAATTTCGACTCTGAACTCTTAAGTAGTTCGACTCTGAACTCTTAAGTAGTTCGACTCTGAACTCTTAAGTAGTTCGAGTCCGAACTCTTAAGAAGTTCGACTCTGAACTATTATGAAGTTTGAATCCGAACTCTTAAGTAGTTCGACTCCAAAATCTTAATTAGTTTTACTCTGAACTCTTAAGTAGTTCGACTCCGAACTTTTACTAGTTCGACTTCGAGCTCTGCAAGTTCAGATTCCAATCTCTGGTGAAACCAAACTCTGAATTCCTATAAAACAGAATCTGAACATTTCTTAACATAGACTCCGAATTTTATTTTGGTTAGACTCCGAACTTTTAATTTTCTTACACTTCGAATTTTTTGTATGGCTTTTACTTACATATGCTCTATTTCAAAACGATGTCGTGCATTCAGTTCTACATGATTTATTATTAAATGATGTCATCTATTCTATTTCTAATTAACCATTGGTTAAGTTACACGTTTATAGGTCCCTCCGAATTTTATGGAAAATATGACCGTTGGAGGAGGGAGCCGACCATTGGAAATTTTCCTATAAATAGGAGCTCATTTGAAAGAGCTCGATATATAATGATAAATGAAGTTAATTGATCTAGAGACCACATGCTGTTATGGTGATTTCTAGATAGAGAATCTTTTCATGCCTTGTGCGTACTGAACCGGTCTTTCAGATTGCTCCGTGCGACTCCAAATGTTAGTGATTACATTCGAGGACTTCCAGGGATAGGAAGATAGAGTTTCACACTACCTTGAAGTTCGAGTTATTCCTTACTGAGGAAGACAGAGGTTCCAACTACCTTGAAGTTGAGGGTTTGTGGGGATAGCAAGACAGAGATTCCAATCTTCGTATCAAGGGATTACCCTGGTGTGGGTAAGACAGACTTGCTTGAAAGTATAAATCAAGGGACCTTTATCCAAGGTTTTTGGATACCCTTCTCTTTAGGTTAAAAGACTTATATCTTGTTACTTGTAGTTTTACTACTTGTTTGTTTCTACTGCATATTGTTTTTTAAGGAAAGTAAAACCTCTTTATATTTCCTTACACTTGTACTCTGATTAGTTTAGATTCTATACGCTTTAAGGTAGAATCTTATATTGTTAACATTGGTTCCAATTCTTCAGTTGATGATTAGAGGTGTTGTGAATTTTCTTAGTTTAACTTTTTTAAACTTAGATTTTTCCTTGTCTAAGGAAAACATGGTTATCTGTAACCAACTTTAAATGTTCCGAAGGAATTTTTAAAAGTGTACAATTTACCCCCCCCCCCCCTATTGTATATTGAGCATCTACATCATTATTTCGATCCTACACTATATAGTTTAAAATTGTATAGTAATTACATTATGATATATGGTTTAAATTCATATAGAAAGGATATTAGGATATTCATTTTAAAGTTGAACAACAAGGAAATTTGGGGGTGCCATAATTTAAGGTCTTTAGATTTGAAAAAAAAAGGTTAAAAATTCTCCCATTTCATGGTAATTTATCTGAGAAAGCATCATCACTTTTAGGTGTGAGAAGGAAAATTTCATAAGTTGTGATCTAGAGATTTCTAGATCTGAAAAGTGGTATAGGGGAAAGGTCTTATGGAAATAGAGGATGAATATTATGAGGATGAATTTATCTTTGGTTGGAAAACCCATTTTGTGGGATACCTAAGGAAAATCCAACTAGATCATGTTACAACATAGTCAAATAGTGGCATCCTTCAGCTGAAAACCCCGTTTTGTGGGCTACTTTATGAAAATCCATCAGCGGCATGTTACACCATAGTTAGGAAAAGGAGTTATTAGAAATTTTGACATTCTATTACTCATGTTCAAAGGAATCTTATGGAGAGATTTCCCCAGACATAGAGTCTGGTTTCATGGAAGTAAAATACCTGAATATGGAAGGGTCACCTCAAATAAAAATTACCAAATAATTATGGGAATAGGTTCCCTACACAAGTCTGACCCAAGCGTAGAAAATATGGTGCTTGTAGTTTTAGGTTATATGTCTAAAACCATAGTATTATGGAAACAATAGTTGATATATTTCCTACTGAACCAATATCATCCCCGCATACTTCGAACATGAAGGAGGAAATTGTAAACCATGGTCTTAAGGGTTTTTAGATCAGGATAAAGGATATGGGACAAAAATATGTGAGGGATGACTATACAATAAATTTTAATCATGAGTTCCTATATAATTTCATCAAATCTTACAAAGACAAAAGAGGATTCTTCCAAGGTTGAAGTTACCATTGGTTGAAAAACCCATTTTGTGGGTCATTTAATGAAAAAAATTGGGGCGTAGTACTGCATAGTCAAACAATGGTATCCTTTAGATGAAAAAACCTATTTGTGGGATATTTTATGAAAATCTAGTTGGGGAATGTTACAACATATTCAGGAAAAGGATTGCTCAGGTATCAAGAACTTTATCATTGAAAGATGAAGAAATATTATGAAGGTATGGAAGTGTCCAATATTAGGAGTATGTCATATAGAGGGGATATTTTCAAGTATAAAAGAAGTAATTGGATTGATATTGGCTATGAATTGTGGAGTCCCTTTCATAGATCTGACTCATTTTTAAAAGGGTTAAATCTCTATTTCCTTGGTGGACCCCCTAGTGTGGGGACCCAAATTAATAACTCTTGCATAGAATCTTGTTTTTACAAAAGAGAGGGTAGTTTTATTTACCCTATGGTAGAGACTAGGATATGAGATCTAGTTATCACTATGTATCTCATTAGACTTAGAATAAATCCATATGTAGTTCTTGATATACCATGCAGTTTAAAGTCATGCAGCCAGGACATTAGTCGTGCAGTTTAAATACATGTGTTAAGGACATTATCCATGAAGTTTAAATCCATGTAGTAATTATTTTATAGGAATCGACATGAAATAAAGAGTGATATTATGGTTGGACAAAGTAATAAGACATTAGCATCACTGCGTATCTTTTTGGAGCAAGAATAAAGCCACACATGGTTCTTAAAAATAGTTACCCATACTAATTGAGTTCATGTATAAAGAAAAGGGGGTTATTTTATTGTGTATAGACCCAAGATTAGGGATCTAGGATTCACTAAATATCTCATTATAATGATAATCAACCCAAATGTAGTTATTTAAGAAAATTTTCAATTTATTTTCATGCAATGAGGACATATGGTGTGCCTTTTATGGTCTTGTATCCAAGACCATGATATCCTCAATGAAAATTGATGTGCTTTACTCATGTAGAGAAATTATATACCAAAAATCCTAATACCTCATGAGAAATAATTAGTATGAGAAACAAGGAGTGGCAAAGGTTTCTTCTACCATATAAAGGCCACACAAGGGATGGATGTGGGCATTTATTTTTTTGTGGTGGCTGGGCTAGATGGTATGATCTAGGAGTTTCTATGTATCTCATGGGAATGAGAATATATTCATACATAGTTCTTTAAGAATGTTATTATTTAACATATTATAGAAAGGGTTTAGTATACCTGACATGAAAAGGGGTATTTCATATGGATCAGGGGGTATGACCTAGGTGTCACTGTGTATCTTATTGAAGCGACAATCAAGACAATCATAGTTCTTGAAAATAGTTCCCCACATTAATTAGGTTCTGATACTGGAAAAAGGGGCTTTGATATCCTCTAAAATGATGGATGATCTTAATAAATAAGGTATGGGAATCACTACGTATCTCATTGGAATGAGAATTAATCCATATATTCTAGAAAAGTTATATTCTCATATATGAATCATACACATGGGAAAAGGGGGTTTATTTTCCTTAATCTTGGATATTCCTAGGATAGTAGGTTTGGGAATCACTGTATATATCCTTGGAGTGAGAATCAAGCCATATGTAGCTCTTGAAAGGATTTTATAGTTTATTATCATGTTACGAGGACATTGGCCATACAATTTTATGTCATAAATTAAGGACATGATAATGTTGGGAAATATACCCATAAAGGGGTCCCAAGTGACAGTATGGAGTGGAAATGATGAGGTTGGGACTTACACTTGATATGGAGGCCCTTATTTAGGGGACTTATGAGGAGTTTCTCAACTCATGGTACTTTTGGGGTTTCTAAACATTAAATAAGAGGGATGCTAACCATGCAGTTTAATGTAATGTAGAGAGGACGAATGGTATATTATAGTTTTAGGTCATATGACTAGGAAATTATGTCATTCAATTTATCATCATATGACAAGGATGATGATTCTGCATAGTTTAACATCATGCGGCATGGATGTTATGTCATGCCTTTTAAGGACATGCAAAAAATACCAACTATGCATTTTAACATCTTACAACCAAGAATATATTCATGTGTTTAAATAAAGTATTTATTTAAGAATATTTCATTGTTTAGTATTTTATTTATCTCTTCATCCATTGAGATTAAGTAATAATATTTGTTAGAGTTGACCTTGTGTATAGAGTAAGGTTCCTCCCACTTTGGTTCAAGCTTTAGAGGCTTCTTTCCTAGTATCATCAAAGTTATGAGGACCAATACAAGTTCTACTCGTTGGAAGGATTGGAGGTGGACCTTCTTTTCAAAGGATTATTCTATCCAATTTTTATAGACCACTAACTGATGAAAGGTATGAAATATTTTTTGATCCAATCTCTCTAATTCAACTAGTCATTTTTGGGATTGCTCATCTATGGATAGCTGATTGATCGTACCACGATTCACTGTTTTATTCCACCCTTACACCGCTGTTTTAAACTAGTTTTGTAATGAATATTCCAAATATAATAATAAATTTCACTTTATGTTTGAATAAATTAATTAATTTTAATCAATATTATAATGGGAAATGTTACTTGTTTTTATTATTTCAATGTAGGTGGAGATGATTTGGAGGACCCTTGATGAAGTGGAAGAAAAATGGGCCAAAAATTCCATGGATCCAAGGACATCTGTCCACTTTCTTAAATAGTAAGAGAAATACGTGAATCCAAATGGGATGATATTTTGTGGGGAGATCCAAATTTTAATATTCTACATTTCATATCAAGGAACCCAATCCTGATTCGGCTTCTATGGGGACCATCTGAACTGATCTGTCCAAGCCACCGAATATGCACAAAGTCAAAAGTGGCGTTCTGTATTTTATCAATATCTTGAGATGTAGTGGTCCAAATGGTACCAAAATTTCAGTGGTGATATAAAATAGGTTGGGATACAACTTTACAGTTTTTTTGAAAGGGATATTTGATTTTATAATAGCCTAAAACCTTTCTCAAAGTGGTTTATCAAAAATCTGGGTGCCCAAAACCACTTCTCATTTTGGCTATAAAAAGATACCTTGGGCACCCCATTTGCAAGTTCGGCCAGGAGGAAAGGTTTTGTCATTTTGGATTCCCCAAGGAGTATTCTAAACATACCTAGAATTTATGGAGGATATGGGAAGTTCTACTTCAACATATTCTTCTTCTTCCTCTCTCATGGGTTTCTAAACCCCTTGTGATCACCCGGGGAGGAACGTGATGTAAATCCCAAGCTTCATGTTTGTAATATTTGAATGATCTTTTGAATTCTAGGTTTTTGTGTTGTTTTTCATCATCCCCTATTCTTATTTTATTGATTTATGTACTGGTATGTCATTCTTAACTCATATGATCATGTTTGGGGGTACCCATTCATGTGATGTTTCACACACCATTCACCACTTTCTTTCCCCCCTTTCAATTGCGGTGTTTGTGTGGTTTATATTGGTCAATTGAACTCACATAAGCACTATCAAGGCCATGCACATTTATTTAAAGGTATCACCAAGAAATAACATACAAACCTTGACATTTCATCGAGTTCTTCGTGTGTTGCCTTGGTGAGTTTTGGTTATGAAGTCAAACACAATTCACCCAATCATCGGCGGTGTCCGGTGAATCATTGGGTGTTTTCGACTGAACCCTAGGAGGTATACTAGTATAAACTCAGGAAAATTATGGTTCTAGGTGTTACAAAACAGGTATTAAAATATCATAACCCTATATCAAGAAGCGATGAAGGATAAACATCAGGTGAGTACCTCGGGTTGATCACGCTTAATTAATTCTGTTAATCTCTACATTGTTTTATCGCTTTCATTTTCTATTTTAATCTTTAATAAAAAAAACCCAAGTTTTACAAAACCTAATTCACCTTCTACCTTCATAATACAAACCCTTTTTTTAAATTAATGATCTAAGGCTCCGTCGAGAGATGACCTAGGGTTGCTGTTATACTGCAGAAATTCTAGTCAAAATGAAACAACTAATTTGACGCGCTCGACAACGCAATCAAATTTTGGCATCGTTGCCAGGGAGCCAAGATATTTTTTTTCTTTATTTCATTTTATTTATTTATTTTACTTCTTAATTAGTACTCCTTTAAATACCCCACCACCATTTGATTGTTTTTGTTTTGGGTTTTGTCTTTATTTTTGGTTGTTTTTGGTGTGTTCTTTCTCTCTCTCTCTCTCTCTCTCTCTCTTCTTCTCCATATCCCTCTCTATAATTATGTATTATAACATCATATTCTCTTTTCACCCTTCTTAAGTGATTTTATTCAAAAAAAAACTTCACAAATTGTTTGCATGACCTGATCTGGTAAAGAAACACTACTTGAATTTGACCCTGAAATTGAAAAGTCACTTCACACACAAATCAAGGAATCTAGAGAAGGAAAATCAAGTAACATTGAGGAACCCCTGTTGTAACCTCATGTTTTTCTAAAACAATCCAAAATTGAACCCAATAAAACCCAAGAAAACATGGCTGTAAATAATCGAACTTTAAAAGAACTGACCACCCCTAATGTGGAGTACCAACCTGCGTACATCCAATATCCCGAGGAAGCAGCCAACTTTGAGCTGAGATCAGGTATCATCCACCTTATTCCTAAATTCCATGGTATTCCCGGTGAGGACCCTCACAAACATGTTAAAGAGTTTCATATAGTCTTCTCAACCATGAAACCCCAAAATGTGTCTGAGGACCTAATTAAGTTTAGGGCCTTCCCTTTCTCCCTTGATGGTGTTTCCAAAGATTGGATATACTATTTTCCTACCACAATTGGGGTCTGGAATGACCTAAAAAGACTCTTTCTAGAGAATTTATTCCCTTCCTCTCAAACTACTTCAATTAGGAAAGAAATATGTGGAATTAGGAAATCACAAGGAGAGACCCTTCATGAATATTGGGAGAGATTCAAAAGACTTTGCTCAAGCTTCCCCCACCACCATATTAGTGGAAAACTATTAATCCAATAATTATATGAGGGACTTATCCCCATGGATCGTGGAATGATTGATGCTACAGCTGGTGGTGCCCTAGTTGATAAAACTCCTTCCGCCGCTCGTGACTTAATAGCCAACATGGCTCAAAATGCACAACAATTTGGTACACGAGCAATTTCACCAACCCGAGGAGTTCATGAGGTAAGTCATTCAGCCCTAGAATAAAAGTTAGATACTAAACTTGATGAGATGCATACCCTTTTAAGGCAATTTTCTCATGAACAAGGTAACTCACACTCTACTTCTATTCCATTACATTGTGGTATTTGTTCTGATAACACTCATTTTTCTGACCAGTGCCCACAACTTCAAGATTCATCTGAGTCTTGTGCAGTTGTGTTCCCAGGGTGTCCATTCCAACAAGCACCTCCCTTCAAGAAAGAACAATTCAGTCCAAATCCAAACCCTGGGTGGAAAGCACAACCCCAGTACCGACAAGGAGGAAAATCAAGCTGCCCCAAGAAGAATTTTTATCAATAAGGCCAAGGTATACAACCTTGTTATCCATCAACATCTCAAAACAATCCTCCTCCCCCCACCTCTGAACCAAGCCTCGAGGATATGGTGAAGCAAATGGAAACCCAGAACCTCCAATTCTAACAGACCACATAATTAGTAATTCAAGATTTGCAAACTCAAGTGAAAAAAATGGAAAACACCATCAGTGAGCTTAAGATGCAAGGGTCTGGACAACTACCATCTCAACCCATTTCTAATCCGAAGGAAAAAGGTAATGTATGTGAAATTACACTTCGGAGTGGTAAAGAAGCTTCTCCTTATACTGATTCTATGAAACAAGTATGTCCCCCTCTTGAAAACACTCCTTCCTAACCCTCAAAAATTTCATGTAATGAAAAACAAAATAAAAATGGAAATCAAATTATCAATGATGATTCAAATGAACAATCCATTCCTCTTCCTTTCCCACAAAGACTCTCTAAATATAAGAAAAATTTTGATAATGAGATTGATAATGAGATAATGGATACATTTAAAAAAGTTCAGGTTAATATTCCTTTATTGGATGCAGTCAAGAAAATTCTCCGTTATGCCAAATTTCTTAAATAACTTTTCACCCATAGACGAAGGCTAAAGGGGAATGAGAGAGTCAACTTGGGTAGGAATGTCTCGGCCTTGATTTGACCAGCAATGCCAACCAAATTTTAGGATTTGGGCACATTCACGATACCATGTACCATAGGGGAGACCTTCTTTTCTAATGCTATGCTAGATTTAGGTGCTTCCATTAATGTAATGCCTCACTCCGTGTATACTTATCTACAGGTTGGAGAGCTTCAACCAACAGGCATTGTCCTGCAACTTGCCAACCGGAGTACAACACATCCAAAATGATTGATTGAGGATGTCCTTGTTAGAGTGAATAATCTCATCTTCCATGCTGATTTCTACATTCTTGAGATTGAAGATACCCGAACCCAAGGACATACTCCTCTCATACTTGGGAGGCCATTCCTAATAATAGCAAAGACGATCATCAACATTCACAATGGTACGATGTCCATGGAATTCAGAGGAGAAAAGGTAAGTTTTAACATCCTTGAGGCTATGAAACACCTCATTGAAGAGCACTCCACTCTTCCCGTCTATTCGATGGAAGTGCTCTCTAACGATGCACACACACACACAATTCTCTCCTCAACCCAAACTCTGATTATTTTTTGTTTTCTTCACACTTGGATGATTTGAGTTTTGATTCTTGTTTTTAGTGTTGTGTGGGTTATGAAAAGTGTAAATTTTGTGCTTTAATTGATGAGTGTGTTCATTCTGAGGTACCCATGACCGTCGATGATTCTGCAAATCTCATTTATAATCTTTAGAGAATAAACATGAGCAGATAGACAGTTTAATGGAACTCACTCCCCCTAAATCCCCTCCCTCAATCCAAAAACCACCGGTGTTGGAACTTAAACAACTTTCTTCTAATTTAAAATATGCATATCTTGAGGTTATTGACCAATTGCCCATCATTATTGCCAATAACCTCTCTCCACAATAGGAATCAAAACTGCTCAAACTTTTGAGAGAGTGTAAAAAGGAAATAGGATGGACATTGGATGATATTATTAGGATTATCCCATCTATTTGTATGCACCATATAATTTTGGATGATGAGGCTAATCTTGTAAGACAATCTCAATGCCAGTTGAATCCCACTCTCCTTGAAGTGGTAAAATTGGAAGTCAATAAATTACTTGCTGCGGGGATCATTTATCCTATAATTGATAGTAAATTGGTTAGCCCAGTGAAAATTGTGCCAAAAAAACAGGAATAACAGTTGTGTCAAATGAAAGGAATGAATTGGTTCCAACACGTGTGCAAAATAGTTGGCGAGTCGGTATTGACTATCGTCGACTGAATCAAGCCATGTGGAAGGACCACCTTCCATTACCTTTCATTGACCAAATGTTAGAACGATTGGCTAGTAATTCCCATTATTGTTTCCTTGATGGCTATTTGGGTTATTTACAAATCCATATATCCCCTGAGGATCAATAAAAGACAACATTTACATGTCCATTTGGCACATTTGCATACAGAAGGATGCCATTCGGTCTATGTAATGCTCCTGGTACTTTTCAGCAATGTATGTTGAGTATTTTTTTGAGTACCTTGATATTTTTATGGAAGTCTTTATGGATGATTTTATGGTATATGGATCTTCTTTTGATGATTGTTTGGAACACCTAGGTTATGTCCTCCACCGCTGCATTGAAAAAGATCTTGTTTTAAATTATGAGAAATGCCATTTTATGGTTGATCGGGGGATAGTTCTTGGGAATGTCATTTCAAATAATGGAATTCAAGTTGATAAATCTAAAATTGAATTAATTTCAACCCTTCCATATCAAAAATTTGTTCGCGAGGTGTGATCCTTCTAGGGTCATTCTGGTTTTTACCACTGATTCATTAACGACTTTAGTAAGATTGCACTTCCATTGTCCACGTTATTGCAAAAAGATTCTAAGTTTGTGTTTGATAAAAATTTTGAGGATGCATTCAATTCACTAAAAAATATTCTCACATCACCTCCTATCATCCAACCACCAAGGTGGGATCTCCCCTTTGAACTTATGTGTGATGCCTCTAACTTTGCAGTTGGGGCGGTTTTATCACAAAGGCTTGAGAAGGCTCCTCATGTCATTGTGTATGCCTCGCGTACCCTTGAACCTGCCAAGGTAAACTACACAACCATAGAAAAATAACTCCTTTATATTGTGTTTTCCTTGGAAAAATTCCATTCTTATCTTCTTGGGTCAAAAGTGATTGTGTTTTCTGACCATACTGCCCTTCGATTTCTCTTAAAGAAACCTGAATCCAAACCCTATCTCATATGGTGGATGCTCCTCCTCCAAGAGTTTGACCTTGAGATTATATATAAGAGGGGGTGGAAAATGTTTTTGCTGACCACATTAGTAGGATTTCCCCACCATTGGACCATCATGTTGACTCACCCCTACCCATTGGAGAATTATTCCCTCATGATAACCTTTGTGATGTTTTAGACCTTACCCCCTGGTATGCGGACATTATGAATTTTCTAGAAAAATCTTGGGTCCCTGATGTAGCGTTGTCGTGCGCGCTCTCAAAAATATTTATACTAAGTGCAGCATAGTGGCTGACCTAGGTCGATCTCTTGAGGAGCTTTCACAGTCAATCACTCACTATTTCTAATTCAAAATATGTATATATATATATGAAATAAAATGACCAGAAATAGATATTTGAAAAATGATAATGAAATACTAAAATTAAATATGCAGATGCAATGCAAACACAATGAATGCAAACAGAATGATGTTAGAAAGAAAGGAGATCCTCCCGGGAGATTATCCAGAGTGAACCTTCATCGTCTATTTTCTTAGTTTCAAATTTACTTAATGAACATGCTCCATCGTATTTATGAACATCCCCTTCTGCCTATGGTTGTGAATGTATGATACACTAAACGATCACTGAGAGACCATACATCCACCTCCTCGATCGAGGAAGAATGTGACAGAAGTGAAAGCTAGGCTTCGGGTGGCAAGTGGAGACACAAAGGCGCCTTGCCCACTAAGATCCCCCTTAGCCTAATTCTAAGTAAATAAGAAATAATAAAACATTAATGATCAAAGACTTGGGTACATCACTGGATTACTCCCCGGGGAACTTCCTCGAGTTAGCTACTCATGATCACGAGCATAAGAGTTCACAGTGATGGAGAAAACTGGGGGAGAAAAACAAAAGAGAGAAAGAATAAGAGTGAAAGGAGAACACTTGAATAAAAATATGAAATGCTATTACATAATGAAAGTAAAATAAAATACAAATCTAAACTACATATAATGTCCAACAAAGGCTATTCCTAAGTTTCCAACCCTTTGAAATGAAAAAGATACACTATTTTATAGGGAGAGGGTGTGGAAATTTGGCTCCAAAATTCATCCCCGAATGTAGGCGCGTGGATGGACTCCTTAATGACATAATTGGGAACTTGGTCCTTCTTTAATGTTGTTCAAATACGTCTCCTATGTCTACGCACGAAATTTAAGCTTTATTAGACATGTAATGAAGAAGTTATGGGCGCCTCACTCATAGTATTTAATTATGCCAGGCAGACTGTTCGTATTCCAATACACCGAGTTCCAACGCATTAATGGCCTTGAAAATGAAATAATAATGCTCTTACTTCTTAATTAAAGTTCTTAATCCGTATGTATTTCATCTCCATGTAAAATTTCAGCTCCATTGGTTCGGCCATTTATGAGATATGGTCCCCACAATAAAATTATGCAGTTCTGTACACAGTTTTCGAGGCCTGGTTTTTGAGCTGAATTTGAGCTTCCAAATTACTGATTTAGCTTTGGGTACAGAAGGATAAAATGAATCTCATAGAACATAGAAACCTGTAAAATTGGAATTTTTCAATTTGGATCAGTTTAGAAAATGTTATGGCCGAAACATTATAATAAATGAAAACTATTTAAATCCAAAATAAGCCATTTTTCCAATTAAGCTCAAAAATACTCCTAAAACATAAAATGTGACAATTGACCCTTAAATAACACATTGGTCGGATTAAAAACATTGAAATTCAGAATAAAATAATTGAAAATATTTTTTCTATCAATTCCCCCACACTTAAACATTGCACTCCTGGGCAATCATCTTATACCAAGGTCAAAAACAAACTTCTCAAAGCATAAATGACAACACAGCTCAATTATCATATAAAAGAAAATATCATGCCTCCTACATGGATAAAAATTTCAAAACTCTTCAAAAATCATATGAATCCATTCAATCTCATGTTAATCCTCACATTCATGTCGTACCTACCTCCCCGTAAAATTATTTCTCTCTTCACTCAAGGATATTTAATGTGGAGTTTTTCTCATTCCCAAGAACATGTGTGATTTCCATAGGCTAGCTATCCTCCTAGTATATCCACTTAACAGAGTCACAAATGTGTCAATAATGAGGTCTTTTTCATGGGTTGTTCTGAAGCTAAGGGTTGACAGGTTGAAAATGTAAAAACATCTGAGGCAGAATGAGGAGGGTTAACCTCTAAAGTGAAGTAAATGCATGAATACAGTTTTTCTCAAGAATGGTGTGCTCCTTAATCAGCTCAAAAAACGAATCACCTCCAAAAACCTCTTCATTTGGGAAGTTAACACTTGGGATTTCATCATCAATGAATTTCATCCCTCTTTTCCCCATTTGTAGCATTGTTTCAGCTTGAATTCAGATCTGGATTTCTCTTCAGAATCATGTTTTGGAGGAAAAGAGAGGCAGCTTTTGATCTTCAAAAATTGTTGAACACCCAGCCCATATGTGTAATGATATTTTGGGCCACCCATCCATCTTTCCATCATGAAATTTCTTCCACCCAAGCAACAATAAATATGGAAACACTTTCAATTCAGCTCAAAAATATTCTTCAGGAAAGCAAAATAAAGCCCATCTTCTCCCTCCCCCACACTTGAGTTCAAAAATAATCATGCATTTAACTTCTAGAGAAGGTTGGAAAGGGATAAATGGATTATAATTTGTCTGCCTAACAAGGTATTTCATGGCTACTAGGGGCTTAAATAAGGTCAGATGAAAAGGTAGGCCAAAATAAGAGTTCAATGCAAAAGGGCTTTCAAAGTGATGCCTCAATCATACTTAACACATTCCATGAACTCTAACAGATTTGAAAAAGAGAAAAATAGAAAGTTCTGGATCACACAACATGTCTCAAGACACTCAAGAAAAATAGAAATGTAAAGAAGATATCAAACAAGTTTAGAAACCTCTCAGGTTGGGCAAGATTTTCAATTTAGACAGCACTAGTGCACATGAGTTTCACAATCAATCAAACGTCATCAAATGAAAAGATCATAAATCAGAAACAAAATCCATTAATCAATAATTTAAATCCTCAAATACTCAAATCAAGAAATGTTCCAAAAATACCAAGATGGTTTGAATTTTACAAAGTATTCGATTCAGCTCAAGATTCCTAAAAACACACCCAAAAAAATGAAAAAGGAAAATAAGAAAATTTCAAAAACATCAACATGAAAAATAAAATGAAAGCACAAACAAAAGAAATGACAACTCATAAGAAAAATAAATAAAAATAAATAGAAAATTGATCATTCTTGGTTTTACCCCCAAGAGGATGCTAGGTTTTTACTGCCCCTAGTCAGGCAGTTGCAGCAGATTATCCCCAATCAGATGGTGGATGTGGTTTTTTTGAGATAAACCACCACATGTGACTTTTTGTAGTGTCCATCAGTAGACACTGAGATTGGAGAACCCCAAATAAAATAAGAAATTTCCCATCCCCCAAGAAATAAGAAAGATAGAATTTGAGTTCAGGAGTGGGAGGGAATAGAATATAGGGGTGCTCCCTATGAACATCTGTGGTGTCCTCCTCCAAATGGTATGAAATTTGTTGTAGAGGAGGCAATCGCACCACCACTAGCTTCTCTATCTCTTCTTCCTTGATCACCACCACTTGAGTGGCATCTTTCATATCATCTAAGTTCTGCTCCATTTTTACTGTATCAGAAATTTTAGGAAAGGAGAAGTCATAAAACAATTCAGTTTGAATAAGATTAAAACAAGATGAATCAATTAAGAAATCTTCCCTTTCAAGTAAGTCAGCTAGGAAATTGATCTCCTCAGGCAAGACCACTGGAAACTCTATCTCAGCAGGTGCATCATCATCTTCATCTTCTAAAGAAATAGAGTGATCAAAAGGTTCTGATTGTTCAATATCAAGCATGGGAAGATCAAGTTTCAGGTTATCTTCAACAAAGTGATTACAGGATTCTTTTAAAAAAAATTGATCTCCCATAAGTGCATCAGCTGGAATGTGTACATCAGGGACCTCATCGAGCAATGGATGAGTTCAGGATGATATTATTAATTCCTTTAGAATCTCCTTCTCACCCTCCTCAGGTTCTTTGACATAAAAAATAATCGGTGAAATCACTTCCACCACTTGTTCAAGTTCATGTTGTTGTTCTAGTTCAGGTTCAGGTTGTTCCATCAGTGAACGGATATATTCATCAAACCTTTTTTCAGTTATATTTAGTTTTTGAATCTCTTCATGAAGTTCTTTCATTTTGGATTCATAATTATTTTGAACTTATTCATGCACCTGTGATTGATCATTCCATGCATAATAATTTGAATTGAAATTCATGATGAACAAATATTTTTTTTTTTTTTGAAATTTATGATTTTTTTGTGTTTTTTTTAATGAATGGAAGGAAAAAAATAATTTAAAATATTTGAATAAAAATAATGAGTAAATACCACTTGGCTCCCCGGAAACGGCGCCAATTTTATGAAGCGTTGTCGTGCGCGCTCTCAAAAATATTTATACTAAGTGCAGCACAGTGGCTGACCTAGGTCGATCTCTTGAGAAGTTTTCACAGTCAATCACTCATTATTTCTAATTCAAAATATGTATATATATATATATGAAATAAAATGACCATAAATAGATATTTGAAAAATGATAATGAAATACTAAAATTAAATATGTAGATGCAATGCAAACACAATGAATGCAAACAGAATGATGTTAGACAGAAAGGAGATCCTCCCGGGAGATTATCCAGAGTGAACCTTCATCGTCTATTTACTTAGTTTCAAATTTACTTAATGAACATGCTCCATCATATGCATGAACATACCCTTATTCCTATGGTTGTGAATGTATGATACACTCAAAGATCGCTGAGAGACCATACATCCACCTCCTCGATCGAGGGAGAATGTGACAGAAGTGAAAGCTAGGCTTCGGGTGGCAAGTGGAGACACAAAGGCGCCTTGCCCACTAAGATCCCCCTTAGCCTAACTCTAAGTAAATAAGAAACAATAAAACATTAATGATCAAATACTTGGGTACATCACTTAATTACTCCCCCGGGAACTTCCTCGAGTTAGCTAATCATGATCACGAGCATAAGAGTTCACAGTGATGGAGAAAACTGGGGGAGAAAAACAAAAGAGAGAAAGAATAAGAGTGAAAGGAGAACACTTGAATAAAAATATGAAATGATATTACATAATGAAATTAAAATAAAATACAAAGCTAAACTACATATAATGTCCAACAAAGGCTATTCCTAAGTTGTCAACCCTTTGAAATGAAAAAGACACACTCTTTTATAGGGAGAGGGTGTGGAAATTTGGCTTCAAAAATCATCCCCGAATGTAGGCGCGTGGATGTCCTCCTTAATGACATAATTGGGAACTTGGTCCTTCTTTAAAGTTGTTCCAATACTTCTACTATGTAGACCCACGAATTTTAAGCTTTATTAGACATGGAATGAATAAGTTATGGGCGCCTCACTCATAGTATTTAATTCTTCCAGGCAGACTGTTCGTATTCCAATACACCGAGTTCCAACGCATTAATGGCCTTGAAAATGAAAGAATAATGCGCCTCCTTCTTAATTAAAGTTCTTCATCCGGATGTATTGCAGCTCCATGTAAAATTTAAGCTCCATTGGTTCTTCTATTTAGGAGATATGGTCCCCACAATAAAATTATGCAGTTCTGTACACAGTTTTCGAGGCCTGGTTTTTGAGATGAATTTGAGCTTCCAAATGACTGATTTAGCTTTGGGTACAAAAGGATAAAATGAATCTAATAGAACATAAAAACCTTTAAAAGTTGAATTTTTCAATTTGGATTAGTTTAGAAAATGTTATGGTCGAAACATTATAATAAATGAAAACTGTTTAAATCCAAAATAAGCCATTTTTTCAATTAAGCTCAAAAATACTCCTAAAACATAAAATGTGACAATTGACCCTTAAATAACACATTGGTGGGATTAAAAACATTGAAATTCAGAATAAAATAATTGAAAATATTTTTTCTATCAGTCCCCACTGATTTCAGCATTTCACAATCCCAGAGACTTAAGCATGATTCTTGTTGGTACATTTGGGATGACCCATACTTGTGGAGAATTTGTAGTGACCAAGTAGTTCGTCGGTGTGTCCCTGACCATGAGTTCACCTCTATTTTAACCTTCTGCCACACCTTGGCATGTAGTCCCCACTGATTTCAGAATTTCACAATCCCAGAGACTTAATCATGATTCTTGTTGGTACATTTGGGATGACCCATACTTGTGGAGAATTTGTAGTGACCAAGTAGTTCGTCGGTGTGTCCCTGACCATGAGTTCACCTCTGTTTTAACCTTCTGCCACACCTTGGCATGTGGGGGCCACTTTGGCTCTCAACGTACTGCTCGAAAGGTCCTTGACTCAGGATTATATTGGCCAACATTGTATAGAGATTCCCATAGGTTTTTCAAATCATGTACTCGATGTCAATTCACAGGAAATATCTCTAAGAGGAATGAAATGCCCCAACAACCCATGTTATTCTATGAAATCTTTTATGCATGGGGAATTGACTTCATGTGGCCTTTTACAAATTCATTTGGATTTATGTACATCTTACTAGATGTTGAATATGTTTCTAAATGGGTGGAAGCAAAGGCTACTAGGACCGGTGACTCTTGAGTTGTTGTTGATTTTGTGAGGTCCTAGATTTTTAGTAGGTTTGGTTTACCAAGATTCATCATTAGTGATCAGGGTTCACATTTTTTCAATCGCAACATGAAAAATTTTCTTTGTAAGTATGGGGATGATCATAAACTCTCCACTGCATATCACCCCCAAACTAATGGACAAGCAGAAATAAAAAATTGGGAAGTTAAACGAATCTTGGAAAAAACGGTACAACCCAATAGGAAAGATTGGAGTTTGTGCTTGGATGATGCACTTTGGGTGTACCATACTACTTTTAAAACCCCAATCAGAATGTCACCATACAGAATTTTGTTTATAAAGGCTTTTCACCTCCCAGTGGAGGTAAAACACCATGAATATTGGGCTGTTAAACAATGTAATATGAACCTTTCAGATGCAGGTGAGCAAAGAAAGCTACAGATTCAAGAGTTGGAAGAAATTAGACGTGATGCATATGATAACTCCTAAATCTATAAAGAGAATAAAAAGGCTATTAATGATAGCATGATTCACCAGCGAAAGTTCCATATTGGTGAGAAGGTCCTCATATACAATCTCAGGCTTAAGCTCCACCTAGGTAAGCTTTGTTCCCGATGGCTCGGTCCTTATACTGTTACTAATGTTTAACCTTTTTGTGCAATACAAATTTTTCATGAGCAGAGTGGACGAAGTCTTACCATCAATGGGAAGCGACTTAAACACTTCTATGAGGATTTTCCAAAGAATTCGGTGGAGTAAATCCACCTTCTCGGTGCATCATACCAATAAAACACACCAAGTTTTATCCTTCCTTCTCACATTCTCAATTATTTTAGTGAGGACACCACACATTCTAGGTGTGGGGGTGTGGATACATTCCTGTGTTAGTTAGGAATTTTCATCATTTTTTTTCTTCTCTTTTTAGCCTTTTCTATGGTATTTTCATTTTTCCCCATCAACAATTTCAAAGTTAGATGTTTTGGTGACCATAAAGGGGGGAAAGTAAAAATACCATAACAAAGTCAAAAAAGAATATTTCTTTGAATTTAACATCAGGGAGTGATTTTCTTTAGTGAATTGGTTTTCTGTCAATGATATTGTAACGCCCCGACCCTAGTTACCCAGATTTGGTGCATTATTACATAACATTGGCATGATCACAAGAAAGATCAAATCTCGAAAGACCGATTAGTTTAGTAGCCTTGGAATAACTAGATATATTCATAAATTTTTGCATTACATCATAAAAATGAAAACTAAAACAACATAGTATCCATAGTCCACACTCTTATCCCCTCATACTATCCCTGTAGGTCATTCATAATTTACTTCTTCACATCCTGGGAAAAATAAAACATAGAAAAGGGGTGAGCTCAAATGCCCAGTAAGGATAACAATATATCGAAAACTTTCATAAATAATAATAAACACTTAAGCCAATGTATAACTAAAACAAAATCCTTTTTAAACTTGAACTTCAACATAGTATGGAAAAAATAAAATGAAATAATTCCATTTACTTATTCAAATGGATATTCTACTAATCGAATAATCACATGCAATATCAATAACCACTTTCATAATGATGGAATGCATAATGCCAGACTATCATAACCACATAGTCAAGGCCTCGTGCCAAGACAAAAAAAATATTTTGTCAATGCCTTGTTCCAAGACACTAGTTTGTCTCATGAGACCTATAGATGCATCGAGGAGCCATAGCGGGCTCCACCTGTCACTTATTAAGTCCAATGCATTCCTCATATGAACAGGTTTAAACATACCATAAACATTCGTATTAAAACTAGCATACGAAATGTCAATACTTTATTCATAAACCATGAATGGTATAAAAATAACACATCCACAGTCAAACATATCACAAAACCATAAATACAATATGGAAGTTTTGTATCATAATAAATCAACTCCAAATAAACTTAAAATCCATCAAAGGATGTTGACATAGATGAAATCAAAACTCTTTTTAGAGAAATATCTCTTCCTATTTTGAAATCATTTAAGAGTCAAATAATTATAAAATAAAAAATTTACTTTGAAAATTTTCTTATAATATTGTAAGGGAAGCTTCGAAGATTTTATATCGGCGGAAAATAGTCACACCCACCGTATAAGTTAAAAAAAACATTCTTAACTTAATTCTGTCGAAAAGGTTAAAAAGGACTTTGTTTGGAAAACAATAGAAAGATTCATTTATAAACTTCGTATAAAAAGTCAACAAGGGTATAAATGACTTTAACACATAGTTTTTAAAATAGTAATAATGATTTGAAATACATTTTTAAGAAACATGGATGTGGATGATAAAGAGGTCCGAGTAGATAATTACGTATAAACAACCTCGGATAATGAAGAGATTGTGAAATAAACCCTTACCTTGTACTTTTCCTTGGTTAGGGTAGGTTAACCTCATGTATAATGGTGAAATAATTGTTATTAAATTATACAAGAATCATATATATTAATATGATATCATATATGATCTTTTAACATTGCTTTGTTAATAATATTTTAGAATTATCGTTGTTTCGGGTGTTAACTTACTCGTTTTCTTTTATATGTTTTGTTACGTAAGATGTGTTTGTCATGGATAGGTTGTATATTATTCATATCCAGAATTATATCAAGTCCTTAAACATTATTTTGAAATCATCAAATGATAATTATACTTGAATGGATACGATGGAGAATAAATCTCATCGTGTTCGTGGAGACGGTAGTCCGTACGTACGCACGAGCGATAATATCATTCTTTTGATATTAAAATAATATATAATTGGATGATATATCATATATAAAGAATCATTATCATGTTATATTTATTATTTACATGAATTAAAAATCATTATTATACCCATCCAAATAATAATATATTGAATAACAATTACACCACGACGTGGAGACGGTAAGTCGTACGTACGCACGTATAGTGACATGTCATTCAAAGGATGGATAGAATACTGAATATGGTTGTACCATATTTATAATTATATTAAATTATATAGGAGATACTGTATTAATTATTTTAGAATGGTAATAACAAAGAAAGAAGAAGTGTAAGAAGAAAGGAACTTGAAAAGGGGTGGTGAAATCATTACCTCTTCTTCAGGTTCTTCCTTTTGATTTGATCAAAATGGATCCTTAGGTTGGCTTTATGACTAAAGGAAGGCCTCTAGGATGAATTGAGGGAAGTTGAGAGAGTATTTGGGGAGAGTTTGGCTGAGCCAAATTTCCTTGAAGGTGTGAATTAATAAGAAGGGGGAGTGCCCTTTTATAAGAGGGGTGAGGGGCACCTTTGGAAAAGCTAGAAATATTATTTTATAATAAATTCATATTCGGTTTCTAATGGCTCCAAAGTGGATTATTTAAAGTTTAAGGTGGTTATGGGTCGAAAACCACTCAACCAATAGAATTTAGATAGGTTTGGGTCATTATATTAACCTTATCATTTAGTTTTAACTCTTAGTTAATTAGTTTGACACTTACCATGTCACTTTGTATTTTTATATTATATAGTTAATAAACTTACTATATACCTCCAAGTGACCCCCAAGTGGTCCATTAATGATACACCTATCATGATATAAGTCTCTTGGACGAACTTTAGATTTTTAGGAATTGAATATCAATTAATAATATAATATTTGTTTTAAAAACTCTTTTATGTCAATTTTGACACTATTTGGAAATTTGATTTTTGTGAAAATCATAACAGAATGATTACTTAGAAAAAAGTTAATTAAATCATTCCTAAAATGTCATATTAACCTAGAAAATTAGTTTAATTCATAAAAAGTCTAAAATTATATTTATTTGGGTATTTATAATATCAATTATTTTAATTTTTCACTATTATGGTAATTACTGCATCACCATTGTGTCACAAATAAATTAAATTATTTAATGTCTAAAATTTATAAATAAAATACCATTATGTAGGAAATCTTTTTAGATTTCTAATTAATATTTAAAATCTAATTTATCTTATGTATAACCCTATATTAAAAAAAAATTAGTAAATAAACTTTGATTTTAACTCTTTTAACTCTTCTTTGAATTAAATAATAATAAATGTCCTAATCTAATCCAAGTGGACCTAAATGATAATATTTTTTTCCTAAGGTTGTTTTTGATCGAGATACACTTTTCCAATAGAATTAGGGCATGTTTTATGGTAATATTAATATCATTTTTACCCTTAATTACCCTATTTACTTTTAACAGTGGTAAATAAAAGTAAAAAGTTACTATTCACCAAAAATTATTTTCATCTAATTGAACCAAATTTTACTCCTTGATATTAACCGTGTTTCTAGGATTTTTGAAATTCCACGCACAAAATCGGTAAAATTATGTTTTATGAAAAATTCAGTTTTTTTAACTACCACTTAGTGGTTTCACTATTCATCAAAAAATGAAGTTTTTCAGAAAAATACCAAAAATTCACCCTAGGATAATTTCGATATTACGAATCCAAATATGAAGTCCATTTTGAAAAATAAAATTTATAAATTTTAAAAAGTGGGTATTACTATTCATAACGGCTAGTTTGATTGGTTGTGGTATGTTAGAACTCGATGTTGCGTACAACACACGCTATTGCATTATTCAAAGAGAAGTGTACCGTAGAAGCTTGGGGTGTTACATTATCCCCTCCTTCAAATAATTTCGTCCTCGAAATTTCTAGAATACTACCGCATGAAAAGACTCGGGTGGTTCTTCATCATAATTTCCTCAGGTTCCCACATTGCCTCTTCCATCTTATGGTTTCTCCACAAGACTTTTACCATACGAGTCGTCTGATTTATCAGTACTTGTTCTCTCGTATCAAGAATCCTGACGGGATCTTCGCAATAAGATAGATCAGGTTCTATTTCTAATTCCTCATAGGTGAGTACATGCGTTGGTTCAGGCATTATTTCCTCAACAGTGATACGTGGAACACATCGTGAACTTTGGATAGACTTGGCGGCATTACCAAACGGTAAGCTACAGCCCCAATTCGTTCTAGAATTTTCAAAGGCCCGATGTACCTGGGACTCAATTTAACTTTCTTACCAAAATGTATGACTCCCTTCCATGGAGATACCTTCAGGAAAACATGATCACTGACTTGAAATTCCAAATCCTTCCTTCGATTATCGGCATAGCTCTTCTGCCTACTTTGAGCTGATTTGATATGGTTTTGGATTACCTTCACCTTTTCCATCGTTTCCTCCACCAGTTCTGGGCCTACAAGTTTTCTTTCACCAACGTCATCCCAACGGGTTGGTGTGCGACATCTCTTTCTGTATAATGCTTCATATGGTGCCATCTGAATACTCGAATGGAAGCTATTGTTATAGGAAAATTCTACCATAGGTAAATATTGATCCCACATACCCTAACAGTCAAGTGAGCAGGATCTCAACATGTCTTCTAAGGTTTGAATAGTCCGTTCTGATTTTCCATCTGTTTGAGGGTGGTAGGCAGTGCTCAAATGAAGTTCAGTATCCAAGTCTTTCTGGAGAGTTTTCCAGAATCTTGAAGTAAAATGGGGATCACGATCAGAAACAATCGATAGGGGTACTCCATGAAGTCTCACAACTTCATCAATATATAGTCTTGATAAACGTTCCAGTGGTATATATTCTCTTATAGCAAGAAAATGTGCTGAATTGGTAAGACGATCAACAATAACCCATATTTCATCATTCCTTCTAGGAGTATTTGGTAGTCCCATGACAAAGTCCATCGTGATATTATTCCATTTCCACTCAGATATGGGAAGAGGTTGCAATACTCCACCAGGCTGTTGCCTTCCAGCTTTCACTTGCTGACAAACTATACATCTTGACACAAAATCGGCAATCTCCCTCTTCATGTTGTCCCACCAAAAATGTTCCTTAAAATATCTATACATTTTGGTGCTCCCAGGGTGTATAGAGAAATTGGAACTATGATCATCATCCAGCAATTACTTTTTTAGATCAGGTATATCGGGAACACAAAGCCTCTTCCCGAATTTCAAAATTCCTTCTTCATACACAATGTCTCTCAATCTCCTATCATTCACAGCTTTAATATTCTTTTTTAATTCTTCATCATCGGTCTGAGAACTCTTATTCCTTTCCAGTAAATATGTTTTGGCAACCATTTGAAAAAGCACTGATGTTTCACCTTCCATGGTTATTCCCATGTCCATCTTCACTAGATCCATGAAAATTGGATCCCTTTCAATTCTCATATTGTTCAAAACTCCATGGTCTTTTCTGATCAAAGCATCTTCCACCTTGTTTGCTTTCCCCAGGTGGTAGTGTATCGTAAAATCATAATCCTTGAGTAATTCAATCCATCTCCTTTGCCTCATGTTGAGTTCTTTTTGTGAGAAAATATACTTCAAACTATTCTGATTAGTATAAATCTCACATTTTTCACCATAGAGGTAGTGCCTCTATATATTCAAAGCAAAGATCACAGTTGCTAACTCGAGATCATGAGTAGGATAGTTTTGTTCATGAATTTTCAACTATCATGATGCATAGGCAATAACCCTATTATTCTGCATAAGGACACAACCAAGTCCTTTCTTCGATACATCACTATAAATAATGAACCCATCATTCCCCGATCGTAGAGTCAATATAGGAGAATTGACTAATATTCTCTTCAGTTCTTTGAAAAATTATTCACACTCTTTTGTCCAAACAAATTTGACCCCTTTACGTGTGAGATTCGTTAATGGGTTTTCCAATCGGGCAAAATTCTGGACGAAACGTCGATGTTAACCTGCCAAACCAATAAAACTGCGTACCTCATTTATACTCGTAGGTGCTGGCCATTCTTGGATTGACTTGGTCTTAGAAGGATCAACAGGGATTCTATCTTTAGAGACAATATGGCCAAGAAAAGAAATCTCCTGAATCCAGAATTCACACTTTCTAAACTTCCCATATAATTCATGTCTTCTCAGAGTCTTCAGGATAATACCAAAGTGATTTTCATGATCTTTGTATCTTTTGGAGTATACCAAGATATCATCAATAAATACCACCACAAATTCATCGAGATATTCATTGAAAACTCTATTCATTAGATCCATGAATACAGATGGTGCATTAGTAAATCCAAAAGGCATTACTGTAAACTCGTAATGCCCGTACCTGGTTCGAAATGCTGTCTTCGGAATGTCTTCCTTCTTCACACACAACTGATGGTATCCAGATCGAAGGTCAATCTTTGAAAAGTATTGAGCTCCATGCAGTTAGTCAAATAAATCATCAATGCAAGGTAGGGGATACTTATTCTTTATTGTTATAGCATTGATCTCCCTATAGTCGATACATAACCTCATAGATCCATATTTCTTTTTAACAAAAAGAATAGGGGCTCCCCATGGAGAAACACTAGGGCGAATAAATCCCTTATTACTCAATTCCTCTAGTTGTTTCTTTAGTTCAACTAATTCTACAGTGGCCATTCTATAAGGGGTCTTCTATATAGGCCTTGATCCAGGAATTAAATCAATGGAAAACTCAACTTCTTGTTCTGGAGGATGTCCAGGTAAATCTTCCGGAAACACATCTACATATTCTTTCACAATAGGTAAATCCTCTATTTGAACATTCCTTTCCTCAGACACTATAATTTCATCCTCTTCCTTCCCAATAATTGAATTTAGTTGAGCTACTGGGGGTGGATCTAGATAAGAATTAGGTGGTGATGATTCTGCTCTAAAGATAAGGTGTTCCTTATCATCATCATCAAAAATCATAACCTCCTTCTTCTTATAATAAATATTCGCATCATGGTCCGAAATCCAATCCATACCGAGGATTATATCAAACTCAATCATAGGTATGATGATGAGATCAGTGAATAAAGAACATTTATGTGCTCTAATGGGGACTAATTCACAAAACTTTGTTGCAATGATACTTCCCTTAGGAGTTTTAACTGACAAATCCCTTATTAAATCAAATTGGAAATATCTAATTTTCTTAGAAAACTGGGAAGATATGAAACAATGCGATGATCCAGAATCAAATAATGCATTTGCTAAACTTGAGGAAACCATTAAATTACCTACCACCACGTCTTTCGGAGCTTTTACCTCAGCAGTAGTGATAGCATAAGCTTGGCCTTGATCCCTTGGCCTTTTCTAAGGTAAGTCCCCCTGAAACTTAGTACATTCATTTTCATAATGTCCCATCTCCCTGCAATTGTAGCATTGGACATCGGTAGCTTCCTTCTTCCCCTTGCAATCACGATCTTGGTGGCCTTTTTCACCACACTTGTAACAGACTCTCGTTCCTTTTAAGCAAGTACCGGGGTGTTTCTTCCAACATTTACTACAGGATGGATATTCAACTTTTCCCTTTTTCCCTTTATTTCCATTCCCAGATTGATCAGCAGATCACTTCTTCTCTTTCTTTGCATTAAAGTCATATGACTTAGAGAATTCTTTCTCTGTCTTGATAGCACATGAGACAATGTCTTTGTACGACAAGAAGGATTGTGAGACTAATGCTTGATGGAGAAATGGTTTTAACACATCAAAGAAATGATCAATCTTACTTCTTGGGTTATATATATAATCTCCAGCATACCTTTCTAACCTTGTAAAGTTAGCCTCATACTTTGTGACATTCTCATCCTTCTTTTGTCTCAGACTCAGAAATTGTCATTCCATATATGCTCGATGGTCACGAGGAAAATATTTTTCTAAAAACAGATATTTGAACTCCCTCCATTCCATATTTGATACTTCATAATCTTCCTTCGTGTTTTGAATCAATGACCACCATTGATCAGCATCTCCAATGAGGCGGTAAACTTTCATGATAACTTTTTCCCTTTCACTACTCCCCAAAGCCTGAAATATTTTCTCTAGGGAATTTATCCATTTCTCAGCTACTAAGGGATTTGTACTCCCATTGAACATTGGTGGTTTCTGCCTCATGAAGCGATCTAACATTGATCCTCTACATTTTGGATCAGGGTGCTCCATACGGGTAAGGTTATTATTCATAACCTGAGTGAGTTGTCCCAGTATGGTGATTAGTTGATCAGCACCAGTTGAATCACCAGCTCCACTATAATTATCTTGAACAAGAGGACAATCACTACATGGAGTGCATGCATTAATACGGTTTCCATTTCTTCCACTAGGTGCCATTTCTAAACAATGGCATAAACTAGATCAATTTAAGAATCAAAATACATAATTCCATACTTATAAAACACTTAACATAAATTGAAATATTTATGGATATAATCCATAATCATAAAAATGTTTTATTTGAGTAAGTATATACTAATAAACCCTTCATAATGATTTGTAAAGAAAATGAGAGTGATCCTAAGCATATCCCCTGGGAGTGTCGTAACCAAGAGTGCAGCAAGACCCGTTGTCGTGCACCATTTCTTTTTCGAGTCTAGCTCAAAGCAGTGTTTTTGGGTTTTACCCCTAGGTACATCTGTTCTAGAGCCGCCTCTACCTACTCATATCCAGATAGGGATGTATTTCTCGGAAAACTCACAAAATCTCTATAATACCAAAATTCTAGGAAGTTCTTCTATACTAATCCTCAAAGTCCATCTTAAATCTATGTGCTCTAATCAGAGTTTATCTAACTCTAGCTTCCAAGGTTTTTACTAAACCTCTCTCTAATACCAACTGTAATTCCCCAACCCCAGTTACCCAGAGTTGGTGCATTATTACATAACATTGGCAATATCACAAGAAAGATCAAATCTCAAAAGACCGATTAGTTTAGTAGCCTTGAATAACTAGATATATTCATAAAGTTTTACATTACATCATAAAAATGAAAACTAAAACAACATAGTATCCATATTCCACACTCTTATCCCCTCATACTATCCCTGCAGGTCATTCATAATTTACTTCTTCACATCCTTGGAAAAATAAAACATAGAAAAGGGGTGAGCTCAAATTCCCAGTAAGGATAACAATACAGCGGAAACTTTCATAAATAAGAATAAACATTTAAGGTAATGTATAACTAAAACAAAAGCCTTTTTAAACTTAAACTTCAACATAGTATGGAAAAAATAAAATGAAATAATTCCATTTACTTATTCACATGAATATTCTACTAACCGAATAATCACATGCAATATCAATAACCACTTTCATAATGATGGAATGCATAATTCCAGACTATCATAACCACATAGCCAAGGTCTTGTGCCAAGACTACAAATAAGATTTTGTCAAGACCTTGTGAAAAGACACCAGTTTATCTCATGAGACCTACTGATGCATAGAGGAGCTATAGCGGGCTCCACCCGTCACTTATTAAGTCCAATGCATTCCTCATATGAACAGGTTTAAACATAACATAAACATTCTTATTAAAACTAGCATACGAAATGTCAATACTTTCTTCATAAACCATGAATGGTATAAAAATAACACATCCATAGTCAAACATATCACAAAACCATCAATACAATATGGAAGTTTTGTATCATAATAAATCAACTCCAAATAAACTTAAAATCCATCAAAGGATGTTGACATAGATGAAATCAAAACTCTTTTTAGAGAAATATCTCTTCCTATTTTCAAATAATTTAAGAGTCACATAATTATAAAATAAAACATTTACTTTTAAAATTTTATTATAATCTTGTAAGGGAAGATTAGAAGATTTTATAACGGCGGAAAATAGCCACACCCGCCGTATAAGTTAAAAAAACATTCTTAACTTAATTCTGTCGAAAATGTTAAAAACGACTTTGTTTGGAAAACGACAGAAAGATTCCTTTATAAAATTTGTATAAAAATTCAACAAGGGTATAAATGAATTTAACCCATATTTTTTAAAATAGTAATAATTATTTTAAATACATTTTTAAGAAACATGGATGTGGATGATAAAAAGGTCCCAGTAGATAATTACGTATAAACAACCTCGGATAATGAAGAGATTGTGAAATAAACCCTTACCTTGTACTTTTCCTTGGTTGTGGTAGGTTAACCTCCTGTATAATGGTGAAAACATTGTTATTAAATTATACAAGAATCATATATATTAATATTATATCATATATGATCTTTTAACATTGCTTTGTTAATAATATTTTAGAATTATCGTTGTTTCGGGTGTTAACTTACTCGTTTTCTTTTATATGTTTTGTTACGTAAGCTGTGTTTTTCATGGATAGGTTGTATATTATTCATATCCAGAATTATATCAAGTCCTTAAAAATTATTTGTAAATCATTAAATGATAATTATACTTGAATGGATACGATGGAGAATGAATCTCGTCACGTTCGTGGAGACGGTAGTCCGCACGTACGCACGAGTGACAATATCATTATATTGATATTAAAATAATATATAATTGGATGGTATATCATATATACAGAATCATTATCATGTTATATTTATTATTTAAATGAATTAAAAATCATTATTATACCCATCCAAATAATAATATATTGAATAACAATTACACCACGACGTGGAGACGGTAAGTCGTACGTACGCACGTCTGGTGACATGTCATTCAAAGGATGGATAGAATAGAGAATATAGTTGTACCATATTTATAATAATATTAAATTATAAAGGAGATACTGGATTCATTATTTTATAATGGTAATAACAAAGAAAGAAGAAGTGGAAGAAGAAAGGAACTTGAAAAGGGGTGGTGAAATCATTGCCTCTTCTTCGGGTTTTTACTTTTGATTTGATCAAAAGGGATCCTTAGGTTGGCTTTTTGAATAAGGTAAGGCCTTTAGGATGAATTGAGAGAAGTTGAGAGAGTATTTGGGCAGATTTTGTCCGAGAAAAATGGTTTTGAATGTGTTAATTAATGAGAAGGGGGAGTGCCCTTTTATAAGATGGGCAAGGGGAACCTTTAGAAAAGCTAGAAATATTATTTTATAATAAATTCATATTCGGTTTCTAATGGCTCCAAAGTAGATTATTTAAAGTTTAAGTTGGGTATGGGTTGAAAACCACTCAACCAATAGAATTTAGACAGGTTTGGGTCATTATATTAACCTTATCTTTTAGTTTTAACTCTTGGTTAATTAGTTTGACACTTACCATGTCACTTTGTATTTTTATATTATATAGTTAATAAACTTACTATATACCTCCAAGAGACCCCCAAGTGGTCCATTAATGATACACCTATCATGATATAAGTCTCTTGGACGAACCTTAGATTTTTAGGAATTGAATTTCAATTAATAATATAATATTTTTTTTAAAAACTCTTTTATGTCAATTTTAACACTATTTGGAAAATTGATTTTTGTGAAAATCATAACAGAATTATTACTTCAAACAAAGTTAATTAAATAATTCATAACATGTAATATTAACCTATAAAATTAGTTTAATTTATAAAAAGTCTCAAATTATAATTATTTGGGTATTTATTGTATTAATTATTTTAATTTTTCACTATTATGGTGATTACTGCATCACCATTGTGTCATAAATAAATTAAATTATTTAATGTCTAAAATTTATAAATAAAATACCATTATGTAGGAAATATTTTTATATTTATAATAAATATTTACAATCTAATTTATCTTATGTATAACTCTATATTAAAAATGTTTTAGTAAATAAACTTTGATTTTAACTCTTTTAACTCTTCTTTGAATTAAATAATAATAAATGTCCTAATCTAATCCAAGTGGACCTAAATGATAATATTTTATTCCTAAGGTTGTTTTTTGTCAAGATAAACTTTTCCAATAGAATTAGGGCATGTGTTAGGGTAATATTAATATCATTTTTACCCTTAATTACCCTATTTACTTTTAACTGTGGTAAATAAAAGTAAAAAGTTACTATTCACCAAAAAATATTTTCATCTCATTGAACCACATTTTACTCCTTGATATTAACCGTGTCTCTCAGATTTTCAAAATTCCACTCACAGAAGTGGTAAAATTAAGTTTTATGAAAAATTCAGTTTTTTTAACTACCACTCAGTGGTTTCACTATTCATCAAAAAATGAAGTTTTTCAGAAAAATACCAAAAATTCACCCTAGGCTAATTTCGATATTCCGAATCCAAAAATGAAGTCTATTTTGAAAAATAAAATTTATAAATTTCAAAAAGTGGGTATTACTATTCATAACGGCTAGTTTGATTGGTTGTGGTGTGTTAGAACTCGATGTTGCGTACAACACACGCTATTTCATTATTCAAAGAGAAGTGTATCGTAGAATCTTGGGGTGTTACAAATATAAATGGTTGTATCTATGTGAAACCTTTGAGATGATTGATACCCTTTGTGTGATTAGTTTTTGGGAAAACTGTGTCACTAATATCTCCAAAAAAAATTGTACCAAACCATGAAGTGTGATTATTTCTTACTTAATATAAGGTAAATATATGTTGGGTTAATATTTTTCAGCTTTAAATGATATTTACATACGTTCGTTCCTTATTTGAACCGTTTCATTACTGTACCATATTTACCTATGCATGTGTACCTAATGTACGACTGTTGTACGCCCTCAATAAAAAAAATGTTGTGTCTTGGGCAGGTCAAAAACCACTCCTCCTCAACCTTTTATCTTGTTATAACTATTGCAATTAGTGTAGTGAGGAGATCAAACAAGGGTTGAGAGATGAGTGTGAGATTTGTTCCAAATGCAACTTCTAAAAAATAAATAAATTAGGGGAGTGATGAAATGTGCAACATATGGGGATATCTAGGTCGGGAGCTTATGGTTTGACTTCTGGGAATTCTTAAGTGAGTGGGTCTTGAAATATGATTTCAAAGGATGTATGGTAGGTTCGGTGGACAAAATCATTTAAGTTGAAAAATGTTAAAATAACATATATTTATTGGATAGCTAATGGAAAGAATAGCATGGAATGGTTTTCACACACACACATGGAGATTTAGTGTCATGGTTTACTTATTAATTCCTTTCTCAATTTGGTATCATGGATCTTTTTGAATTTCGCTATGATATGTTTTATGAGACATCTTTTTTTATTTTCACTAGGAAGAACTCCTTGGTGTGTTTCATGCATTGATCACATTACTTTAAATAAAATTTCCTAAATATTAAATCCTCATTATGTTGGAAATATATATATATATATATATATGCATCATTTTATTTGGATATGTGTCTTTTCCCAGGAGTGCAAATGTTTAAATGTGGTGGTGTGATCGTACCACGATTCACTGTTTTTTTCCACCCTTACACCGCTGTTTTAAACTAGTTTTGTAATGAATATTAAAAATATAATAATAAATTGCACTTTATGTTTGAATTAATTAATTAATGTTAATAAATATTATAATGGGAAATGTTACTTGTGTTTATTATTTCAATGTAGGTGGAGATGATTTGGAGGGCCCTTGATGAAGTGGAAGAAAAATGGGCCAAAAATTGCATGGATCCATGGACATCTATCCACTGTTTTAAATATTACGCAAAATCCGTGCATCCAAATGGGCTTATATTTTGTGGGCCGATCCAAATTTTAATATTCTACATTTCATATCAAGGAACCCAATCCTGATTCGGCTTCTATTGGTCCCATATTAACTAATCTATCCAAGACACCGAATATGCACAAAGTCAAAAGTGGCGTTCTGTAGTTTATCAATATCTCGAGATGTAGTGGTCCAAATGGTGCCAAACATTCAGTGGTGATATAAAAGAGGTGGGGATACAACTTTACAGTTTTTTCAAAAATGGATATTCAACTGTATAATAGCCTAAAACCTTTCTCCAAGTGGTTTATCAAAAATCTGGGTGCCCAAAACCACTTCTCATTTTGGCTATAAAAGACACCTTGGGTACCCCATTTGAAAGTTCGACCAGGAGGCAAGGTGCTGCCATTTTGGAGTCCCCAAGGAGTCTTCTCCATGTCCCTAGAAGTTCTGGAGGCTATGGTAAGTGCTACTTCAACATCTTCTTCTTCTTCCTCTCCCATGGGTTTCTAAACCCCTTGTGATCACCCGGGGAGGAACGTGATGTAAATCCCAAGCTTCATGTTTGTAATATTTGAATGATATTTTGAATTACAGGTTGTTGTGTTGTTTTTCATCATCCCCTATTCTTATTTTATTTATTTATATATTTTTATGTCATGCTCAACTCATATGATCATGTTTGGGGGTACCCATTCATGTGATGTTTCACACACCATTCACCACTTTCTTTTCCCCCTTTCAATTGTGGTGTTTGTGTGGTTCATATTGGTCAATTGAACTCACATAATCATTTTCAATGCCATGTACATTTATTTCATGGTATCACAAATAAATAACATACAAACCTGGATAGCGCATCGAGTTCTTAGTGTGTTTCCTTGGTGAGTTTCAGTTATGAAGTCAAACACAATTCACCCAATCATCGGTGATGTCTGGTGAATTATTGTGTGTTTTCGACTGAACCCTAGGAGTTATCCTACTATAAACTTAGTAAAATTATGGTTCTAGGTGTTACAAACCAGGGATTAAAATATCATAACCCTATATCATGAATCGATGAAGGATAGACATCATGTGAGTACCCCGGGTTGATCACGCTTAATTAATTCTGTTAATCTCTACATTGTTTTATCGCTTTCATTTTCTATTTTCAACTTTAATCATAAAACCACAAAGTTTTAAAAAACCTCATTCACCTTCTACTTTCATAATCAAAACCGTATTTTTAAATTAATGATCTAAGGCTCCGTTGAGACATGACCTAGGGTTGCTGCTATACTGTAGAAATTCTAGTCAAAATTAAACAACTAATTTGATGCGCTCGACAATGTGATCACTGATCATAGATAGCGACATGAAGCGATGGAAACTATAAATAAATGGTAAGGACTGCTTCTATTTTGTATATATATAAGTACAGGGTCACCTGTGTGGAAGTACAAGTTGTGTTCCAATTAGCCCATAAGGAATACAAGATCTTGTCAGGACAAGACTTTTTTATCTTTATCCACCATCTTTTGGATTATGTTTGGCAGGGTCATGTTGGAGGCCTCTATAAGTCCATTATCCACTTAATGATAGTGGGATGAATGGTTGGATTTGATATTATACTCTTGATATATCTTCTCTACCTCAGTAGAATAGTAGTTTGTGTCATTTTCCATCAATATTGGGTGATGGAAACCAAATCTGGTAATGATGTTGACTTTCCTGAAGCTAAAAAATCTTTTGGACTTGAATTATTTGAGGGGTATTTCCGTATCCCATTTTGAGAATAAATTTTTAGTATTCAAGATGTATTCTAAATGCTTGGCCGTAGTTGGAGGGTATGGACCCACAACATCCATTCCCCATATGGAGAATGGATAGGAGTATTTGGATGTGTGTAGAAACTCCATGGGTTGATGGATGAAGTTGGCATGAACTTGGAAGGAATGACACTTCATGGTGAATTCTATGCAATCATGCATCATTTAAGGCTATAAGTATCCAAGTGTGAAGATTTGGTTGGAAATATTATTTATCGACTAATGGGAACCATAGGTCCTGACATGCACCTCAATTATGAAATTAGAAGTATCTTCTCCATCAATTCACCTAAGAAGTATTCCATCAAATCTTTATTTATAGAGGACCTTTTGGTGATTTGGGACATCAAAAAGAGTGAAGTTGGTTTCTCACCATCGTATTTTCTCTTTCCCAGTTCTATCTAATGGGAGTAATCCGTCCTGAAGGTATTCCATCATGGTTATCATAAACCCAATGGTAAAACCATATGGTTTAGGGATAGTACTGAATTCATTAATATCTTCTATTATGACTTAAATAAAATTTGAAACCATTCGATAATGCATAATGCTGATGACTGTTTCATCCTAGTTTGGATCTTCCAGTGTTTTAGTTTCATTCACCAATGCATATACCTAGGAATTTTGTGATCACGGGATGTGAGTCAATGTTGACTCTAAGGGGAATTATTCTATTAATCCTCAAACACAATCAAGAAAAGATATTAGCTCTTATTTTTTGATGGTGTAATCCCTATTGTTATGTTTTATTACAAACTCTAAGTCACCTTTCACATTCAGGTGGTCCACTGGTATTTGGGGTTCCAGTTCCAGACCTACGATTAGGGCCTGATATTCCACCTCATTGTTGGTACAGCCTTCTAATAATAGTATGGAGAAAGGTAAAACTGCCTTTGTAGAGGAGATAAGAATGATCCCAGACCCAACTTTATTTAGTTTAAGGTCTTCCATTATCCTCCCCATTATACTCTTGGATGCGCTATTAAAATAAATTTCCCACATTTGGGGTCCTCCTTGAATGGAGAATATTTATTCATCCGTCGATTTGGTATTTAATGATGTTTTTTTTTTTGTAGAAGGGTGTTCTATAAGGAAATATGCTAAGGCCTAGAATTTCACTAATTTATAAGGAATGAACTATCTATCAAAAAACTTCAATATAACTACCCACCATTCTAGACGTCCTATAAACATAGGACAGTTGAGGATACATTTGAGTGGTTATTGCGAGAGACTAATTGGACTTCTTGGTGCTATAGATAGTGCCTTAGTTTCTGAACCATGAATATTAATGTCAAGTAGCTCTTCTTGATATCTAAATAACAATTCTCAACATCAAGCATGGTTTAAATGAGATAATAAAGGTTGTTTTCATTCCCTACATCATTATTTTTTATAAGGAATTCACCCAGCGACTACTCTAGGGTCATCATATATAGAATGAGTGGTTTTCCCTCAAAAGTTGGAATTATTACTAGGCAAATCAAGAGGTATTTATTAATGTTTTCAAATACTTCCTAACAGTCACTAGTCCATTGATTTGTTGCCCCTTTCTTCATAAGCTTAGTGAAGGGTAAACACTTTCCTATAATGTTGGATATGAAGCACCAGATATAGTCCAAATGTCCTTGAAGTCCTCTCAACTCTTTAAGGTTTCAAGTAGGTGAAATGTTTAGGATATATTTTTTTTCTCAGGGTCAACTATGAGACTCTAATATCATAATATGAAGCCAATAAAAATTCTCGATGTTACATCAAAATCACATTTTATGGGGTTCATATTTAGGCTATGTTGTTGTTGCTTTTTGAATATGGTCTCAAGATCAACTATATGGTCAAAACTTTGTTAGGAATTAACCACTATATCATCAACATATAATTTGAAAAATTTTCCCATGAATGGTTTGATGATGCAATTCATGAAACGTTGGTATGTGGTGCCAGTGTTCTTCAAGACAAATGGAATTACTAGATAGTCACATACTCCCTAGGGGTCTCTGAAGGTGGTGTATTCTTCATATTCTATGGACATATGAATTTGGAGGCACCCTAAATATCCATCCATGAAGTAGATGTCTTTATAACTAGTCATTGCATCAATCAAGAGTTTTGTGATCAGAACCATGAAGTTATATTTTAGAGAGTTCCGGTTGAGATCTATGAAGTCGATAAAAAATATTATTTTCCCATTATTCCTTTTCATAGGGACAATTTTGGATATCCATTTTGGATACTGAACCTCTTGAATGAAGTCATACTTTATAATTTTTTTCTACCTCGACCTTGATTTTAGAGGCATGAGTTGGGTGTATCCATATGGCTTCCTGTTTGTAAACTCAATGGTATCCAGGAAAACCCAAGTGATTGGTGGCCACATTGGGGTTAAGGCCTGGAATATATGTGTAATTCAAAGTGAACATGTCCCAATGTTACTTCAGGAAGGAATTATATTCCTCCTACTCTTCAGAATTTAGGGTCGTTCTAATAAAAGTGATCTATGGATCTTTATTTGTACCCATATTTATTTCTTTGAGTTCATCAACAGTTGTGGTGACACCTTCCTCAAATGATGGAGGAGAATCCTTGATGTCTTCCTCCACTTCCTCTTCCTAATTATTTAAATATCCCACCTATTCATGGGAATTAGGTGATGGGTCAATTTTATTGGAGTTAGGGGAGGAGTCGTCATCTGGAAATCCAGAAAACAAATCAACCATTTCTGGTTCAATTGATAGTGTAGGAAATTTTTAAATATTTGATGGGGATATGAGGGACTGATAATGAGCATCTTCATTCCACATTATCATGAAAACTTATTCCAACCCTGATAATGGAATAGGTATTTTTTGAATATTGGGGGTTAGAACAAAGACATTTTATTCTAAGATTACATTACTATTTGGATATTTGAAAACTTCTCTAGTGCCATCGAGCTCAATTGTTATGACTGACATCACTGGAGTTGCTAAATATGTGCCTGAATTCAGGACCACCCTTTAAATATAAATGATGGTTAGAAATAATCTTCACTGAGTTGATTTAATAGATTAACTGGGATCATCTCCAAACCATTAGGGTCATTGATTCGAGCAACATCATTAGCCACATATTTTTTCCCTTCCTTGTGGTAGAATTATGCATCAATATACTGTGATTAATAGGATTTTAATGGGGATTTGTCACCATAAAATTTTATAATTTTTCAATTGATATAATATTTGAGGCATTTGTGGTATTGCGAAGGGATAGTTGTAAGATGATGTAGCCAATGTCTTCCCAGAAAAATATTGAAGGTTGTATCCTTCCTGAAAACCATGAATTCTAAGTAATACACAAGATCCCTAAACTATGTTCTGAGCTTGATTTCACTAAGAGGATTTTTCTCATTCTTTTCATAACCCTACAACATCAGAGTTAATGGGGGCAAGATAGATTCATTGAAACCCAATTGGCTAAGTGTTCAAATTGGAATGAGGTTGAATCTTGAGTCATTATCAATGAAGTCTCATCAGAAATCAATGTTATTTATCCTGTCTAATATATACAAGGATCTGGCGTGACCTTGTATGAAGGCATCCTCATCTTATTCTATAAAATATATGATCATGCACAATTCTTGAGGATCATTATCTATGAAATAAACTTCGACAGAAACTACCTCCACTTCAAATTCTTGAGGGCTTGATAAAGCCTCTATGAGTTCTTCTTAGATGTCTTTTGATAGACTCATGGTATCCAAGACTGATAAATTAATCAGAACCAGAGATAGTTACTTCAAAACATCATAATTATGGTTTAAATGCCTACTTTTAAAAGCATGGGAATGTTCTTTTGTAGGTGATTTAGGATCTGACATACTTGATATGCATGGATCAACACTTGGAATAGGAGATGAAGGTTCTTCTTATCTTAGTGGATTAGGTCGGCTAGGCCTGTCTACACACTGAAGTTGATTAGGTTATGACGTGTACTCTAACCAATATTCTAGGAGGATCAGGTCGAGGAAACCCCTATCATGTATGGGAAACTTCCTTTCTCTTATTTGGACTTTTGGATAACTCTCCCATGAGTTTTGGCCATGTAGACTATTTGATAAGGGGCGTGGTTAGGGTAGTGTCTCCTAGAACGACCACATATTTCCCTTATATCCTAAACTCTAACAACCACTCCCCCCAACTCCCCAATAAATTGTAGGGAATTCAGGTTCATGACCATTTTATTCATCTGATAAGGGATCCATTAAGTGAATAATGTTAATAAAAATGAATATAAACTCCTTGTCTAATGAAGATTATGTTTGGTAGGTTGACTCTTGTTGTACCGTTTGGTGGGATGGTGCTTGTGCTTTGGGTGATGGAGGTATGAAGTCTACTAAAGTCAAATATATCTTAATCTTTATAATAGAATCAACTTATTTTGTTTTATTCTTACTCTTCTGACTGTGTCTCTTTTTGGAAGATAGGATTTCAGAGGACTAAGCTATCGATGAAGTCAGTTGTGTCACAACGGAAGTAGTTGAAGGCATAATTGGATGTTTCAATTGTGTTTGAAGGATATCATGAGTTTGGTTGATCATATTTCTGATCATTAAATCACTAAACTTCTATGTACTCTTTATATTAACTTCATAATATCTATTTTCATCCTCTAGATTGGTGGAAGAAACATATGCTACATGACCAGTCAAATTTTTTAGCTTCACTTTCCCAGATTCCTCTCTCTTTTGCAAGTTTCCTTTGAAAAAAAACAATCCTAGATGTTTTTCCTCAACACCTGATAGAAGGTGAAATATTTTTTGATATCTTCGTCATAATATCGGTTGGTATTCTGGGGATTTTTCAACTTGATCACTTTTTTATCTAATACTGAGATGAAGTGGTTGGGGAATTACTCATTTCGATAAGAATACACCTTGTTTTTCATCCCCTAAAACTATAATTTCCTTTTCTCTCTTTCATCATCTTGATGAGGTGGGAATTTTTTCTAACACTATAGAGGTTCATCTTCATGATATGGTGCAGTCTTTGAAGTGGGAGTGGGTATAGGGGAATGCTTGAGTGTAATAGTGGTAGTTTATGCTTTCCCTTTTCTCCTTCCTTGAGCTGATGGAATTACTCGAGAATTGGATTTGGTCTTTCTAATGGAGTCCTACACTCTTTGAGTGATCACTGTGAGGTCCACAAATCCTCTTGTGTATTTTACAGGGATGAGTGTCATGAAAAATCATCGCAAAGATTCCCTATACATATGGGAAGCAACTCTTATTGAGGGGACAGCGGGTTCAAATAGTATTTAAATCCTTTCCACTGAGCAATAAAATTTGAGACTCTTTCATTCTCCTTCTACTTATAGTTTGAGAGTTCAAATACTATTTTATTCTACAGTGTTGATATGAAGTGTAATAGAAACTTCTAATGGAGTTCTTAATACCCTATAATTGACCGAATCTGCAAGATAGTATACCATACAAAGGTTGGTCCCTATAGTGATTGCATGAAGAACCTAAGTTTTACCACCTCCTGTTGTTCAGGGGTCCCCATAATGGGATCATATTGAGGGATGAAATGCATCAAATTATACTCAAGGTCTCCCGATCCATTAAAAATTGGAAATATAGGATTCTCAATGATCGGTGGGGTAAAAATTGGATCTACCCATTCAGGGTAAGGGTTGTTTTCTAGTTGTATCAGTGTGTGTCATTCCTCTATGGATTCAAATCAATTTTGGATTGATTCAAGAGTGTTCATGATTCCTTGAGGAATGTCTGGCTAATATGGAGCTTAAACTGGTGCAGTGGTCGGTAGGACCTTCTATGGTGGAACTGCTGGTATTTTCCATGGGTAGCCTATAGGGGTTCGCTGGTAAGAATGTACCTTGACCCATTCTGGTTGTGCCCCCAATAGAGGTAACTCCCGATCTACTACCACAGGATCCAAGTATAGTGGTGGTTAGTATCCTACATTAAGTGGATGTTCCAGATCTTTTTTAGTTTCTATGGAAAACACTATTTTTGAGGTGTGCCAACTTGGAGTACAAGTTGAGGATATTCTTATAGAGTATATCAAATAGGAAGGATCTATTGTAGTATTTTTACATTGAGTCTCCTTAATTATTTTATCTCTTCTTCCTACTGATCACATATTTTCTCAAGTTAAAGGGCATTAACCTCTCCATTAGGGAGGTGAGGCACAATCTAAACCTTACCGTTTTCCTAGTTAGATGCCTTCCTAGGGGAAATGATGGATTTTTTGAGTGAATTCCTAGGCTAAGGGAAATACTCTAGTTCTAGGTAGACACACCTCCTTCAATTATTTCAATGAGGACTGTATTATGAACTAGGACTTTATCCTCTTGTTCCTCCACAAAATTGACCTTGTGTTCTATATAATCGATGAGGGTAGCATTGATAACATTCAACAATGTGTAATGAATTGTGGGAATTTGATCTATGACTTTGTGAGACCGCCACTTTCTATACCCACCAAGAGGATATGTCCTCTCCTTTGCTGGTTCTCTAAGAGATATTTAGAGAACATTAATCTGAAAGGAATCTCTAAGCAGTTCAGTCATGTGTGTTCCTATTGAGGATATTAGATCACAAGATGGGGATACTCCCTTATTATTTTCACAACTCTTCGGGCCTGGTTTTCCGACTTTGAAGGTTGAATTAAAAAATCCCTCATCCCTATGGACTGGGGTTGCTATAGAACTATCGTGGCTATAATAGAGTTAATATTTTCAATATTATTAATGTTTTTTTCAATGATTTAATCCCTACCTATTATTAAATTTGAGTATATTTGCATCATTTAAGTGTTTTTGGTGTATTTTAGACTTAAATGTGAAAATGGGGTAATTCTGTAAAATTGGAATTTTTATATATCTTCTGTTTTTCAGGCATAACTTTTATAATATTTGTCCAATTGAAGTGAATATTTTTTTAGGATTTATATGCTCATGGAATTAAAATTTTTCTCCTGGACTAAGATCCAATTCAAACCCCAATGGTACAAAAAAAATAATCAAGTGGAGAACTCAGTTTGGCTGGTAGAATGGACCCCACCACACTAAATTAGAAATATAGCCTTCTACCAAGATTTAAATTAAGTGATTATATCTGGTGTCGATAGAGGACTTTCAAATGACATTTCACATTTAATTTCATAAAATTATAAGTTCATCAAGTCATCTTTTGGGCGCGTCCAAGTGGAGTGTGTGAAATAGTGTTTGGCGGCCATAAGAAGTTAAACTCACTAATCAAGCCATATATTCCTTTTCACCTGTCCAAAGGCTTTTATATTTTGAGGATAAAAATAAATCACAATTTATAACATCTTATAAGAAGGTAGATTGGCTTGTTTTGAACGTCTGGTGGGAATAACAAAGGAAAACGTCTGGAGGACAGATTCTGGAGGATCAAATTTTGTGTTCTTTCTTTTATTACTTTTGTTCTTCTTAGATTTGTAATGACTTCTTCTTACCCCTTCAACTCAGTTACCCTTACCATGGTAGGGAATATCTTATATGTTATTGGGAAGGGGTAGGTTTACCCTTTTTTAATTCTTGAGTTCTTGCGCTTAATGTTTTAAAATCCTCTTTTCTCTTATACAAATTAGTTTCAATTTCTTATAATAGTTTTTATTATCATGTATTATTATATCTAATTTTTGATTCTATTGTTTATTTTTATTTGGAAAATGATCAATATATCTCTCTACTAGGTTTTGGTTTATATACTATGTAATATACCATGACTTATTGGTGAAGTACTCGGTGATCACTGGTACGTGTGTGAGGAGTAGTGAATGTTCTTGATTGCTTGGGATAAAAAAGACCCGATTGGGAATTACCTAAGATAATTGGGGGTATTCTCTAAAACTCTATCACACATTGGAAGGATAGTAGACCAATCTAAGGTTTTATTAAGTTTTATTCTCACATTATTATTTTACCAAGGAAGTGAGAAGAAACGATTGTGGATTCTCACTCTTAACGACTTAACAGAAGAAAATTGGGTAAGTTGAACTGTGATAGAATTACAATTGGAAAACCGACCCTAACCTGATCAACATTTCATATCACTGATTTAAATCACATAATTTGTCAATTTGACTAAAAAAATTCACTTAATTTATTTACTTTTTTTATTTTCTTTCCTGTATTTTCAAAATCAAACAATTTCAAAAACAACATAACTTCTTCCTCTAATTTTAAGTGAAAAACACTATTTTTGAGAACTCCTCTCTAGAGAAAACCTAGGTAACCCACTATAATACATTTTAACTTAGGTTATATTTGTTTTTTCCATACCCTGTGAAAGGCACATGTCAAAACATGGCACCGTTTCTGGGGAGGTAGTGCCAACATTAATTTTCCTTTCTTTCCTTTCTCTTTTCATCTTTTCTCTTCAAAATTGCATGACTAGAACCTCAAAAACTGAACCTTTACCCATATATCATGAAATTGAAATAACCTTTTTGAATAGACTTATAAACCTTAATTTTCAATCTAATTTTGAGTATATTCCCCTTGCATACTCAATTAAAACATCAAGTGTTCACTCTGAGCCAGTCATTATAGATGAAAATCTAAACCCAATTCTTAGAGACCTCTGTGCACCACAATTACTTAATCAAAATAATCAAATTTTCATACCAGTGTTACAAAATTATTTTTAAATGAAACCTAACATGATTCTTTTACTTCAAAAGTATCATGGTTTGGCAGGTGAAGATCCAAACAAACACATTAAAGAGTTCACACATGTTTTCTCAACTTTCAGACCTCGTGGAATTGCTGAGGAGCAGGTAAAGTGGAAGGCATTTTCATTTTCATTGGATGGGGTTGAAAAATAATGGTTGTACGACCTACATTCAAGAGACGTTCAAGAATGGAATGACCCGGTAAGATGTTTTATGAAAATATTCTTCTTCGTTTCTAGAATCACAACCATTCGAAAGGAAATCTAAACCATACGACAATCATCTTGAGAAACCCTTTACGAGTACTGGGAGAGATTTAAGAAGCTATGCACTAGCTTCCCACATCAATCCATTGAGGAACATCACTTTCTTTTCTTTTTCTATCAAGGACTACTAGACAATTATCTAAACCTTATTGATGCATTATCTGAAGGTGAATTGATTGAAAATTCACTAGAAGAAGCCAAGGTCTTGATTGAGAAGATTTCCCAAAACTCACGGCAGTTTGGAACAAGAGGTATTGGAACAAGAGGTATTCATGAGGTGATCACTTCCCATCCATCATCCTTACTAGAAACTAGGATTGACGATATAACTAATACGATGAGGCAGATGGCCTTGAATCAAGTTAGTGACCAACAAGTATCAGCTAAGGTATGTGGTTTATGCTCATCACCTGATCATTTCACTAACCAATGTTATGAAATACAGGGAATGGAAACATGTGCGGAAGGATTTAATCCAAGGCAGTTCCAATAAAATCAAGGATGGAGAGATCCTAAAAAAGTGGAATATGTGTTTGGAAATCAACCGATTTAGGGTAGACCCCCGTACCAAAACCATTTTCAAAACCAACCACCATTCCAAAATCAATTACATAACCCACCACCATTTAAACAAAAGAAGTCTTATAACCAGACTTCATACCAAAAAACACACACTTACTAGAGAACCCATGAGAATCCTTCTACCAGTGCACAACCTCCAATTCAAAAACAATAGCAAAAATATGAGTTTGAGGGGTTGAAGGACATCGTTAAATATTTTTCCATCAATTTTGAAAGTATCAGGGTCTTTCTGACCAAAATTCAATGTAAAATCCCTTCCCAAACAATCCCAAACCCAAAATAGAATATTATTATGATAAAAAAGAAGTGGAAAAGAAATCCCACCACCATCCACCATTGAACCTGAAACAATAATACCTGATCTGGGAGAGAATGAAGTTCGAAATGATGAAAATTATATAAAAATGCATTGGGAATAAGATAAGAAAGAGGAGTAGGAGAAGGATAGTCCAAGTAAGAAGAAACAAGAAACACCATTTCAAAGTTAAAAAAGGGAGAATAAAGACATACCCCTCCCCCCCATTTCCATCGAGGATGATTGAATCAAAGTGGTTATAAGAAGAAACACTGCCAAAATAAATTTTGGACACCTTCCAGAAAGTGGAAATCAACATACCTATTCTTAAATCACTCAAAAAAATTCCAATGTATGCTAAATTTTTGAAAAATATTTGTAAAAAGAATAGGAGACTTCAATGGAATTAGAGGATTAATCTGGGAAGAAGTGTCTCGGCCCTTATCACACCACAATTTCCAACCAAATGTCAAGATTTAGGGACATTTTCTATTCCATGCACCATTGGTTCATTATATTTCTATAATGATTTGTGTGATTTAGGGGCATAAATTAATGTATTACCTCACTTAGTATATACTTATTTTCATATTAGAGACTTGAATCCCATAAGAGTGGTGGTCTAGCTTGTAGAGATATCCACAGTTTTCCCAGTAGGAGTTCTGGAGGATGTCCTAGTAAAAGTCAAAGATCTTTTATTCCCTACTAACTTCTATGTGTTGAATATAGAAGATGATAGGATCCCACCACACTCACCCATAATTTTGGAGAGACCTTTCTTCAAGATGGCCAAAACCATAATCAATGTCCTTGAAGGGACACTTACCATAGAGTTTGGAGATAGTATTGTCCACTTCAATATTTTTGAATCCATGAGGCACCCATCAGATGATCATTCACTATTCACACTCTCCCATGAATATGGTACCGAACCAATTGAATAATCAGGTATGTTTCATGAATTATTATCATTATGAGAGAATCTTTCCATTAAAAATATCACTGAACATATGGATTCCCAAAGCATTGGAGATTTTGATTTCTTGTGGGAAGAAGAGGTAAAATCTGATTTATTTGATAATTTGTTAAATGATGATAAAGATGATATAATTTCTTATGTGTAGGATGTCAAAACTTTGGAAGTGGGGAACCTCAATTTAGTTTCATCCCTTGATCATCCCCCTAATCTAGAATTAAAACCACTCTCCACTGATTTAAAATATATATACCTTATGGAGGGAGATAAATTACCAGTAATAATTGATAATAATATATCTGAAACTCAAGAAAAATAATTGATTGAGATTTTTAGAGATAATGTCCAAGTAATAGGTTGGATCTTAGGTGATATCCCATGAATAAACCCAAAAATTTGCTCACATAGAATTTTTCTTGAGTGAGATTCCAAACCTGTCAAACAAACCCAAAGGAGGCTAAACCCCACCCTGATGGAGGTTGTGAAAAAAGAGGTTGAGAAGCTATTAGAAGCTGGGATCATCTATCCCAAATCTGATTCACAATGGGTTATCCTCATCCATGAAGTTCCAAGGAAAACTGTTCTAACCATTGTGAGTAATGAAAAGAATGAATTAATCCCTGTGAGAATTTAGAATAGCTGGATAGTGTGCATAGATTTTAGGAGGTTGAATCAAGTCACTCAAAAAGATCACTTCCATATCCCTTTCATTGACTAGATGCTAGAGAGATTGTCATGGAAATTTCATTATTGCTTCTTGGATGGATATTTAGGTTATTTTTAGGTACCCATTGCTCTCGAGGATCAAGATAAGACTACATGTACTTGTCCTTTCATCACTTTTGCATACAAAAGGATTCTATTTGGATTGTGTAATTCTCCAGGTACATTTCATAGGTGTATGGTAAGTATATTTTATGATCACATTGATGATTGATTGGAGGTTTTCTCAAATGATTTCATAGTTTTTGGAAATTATTTTGACCATTGTTTGAAAAATCTGAAAAAGGTTTTGAAAACTTGCATTGAAAAGAACCTTGTTTTGAATTTTTAAAAGTGTCATTTTATGGTTGAGAGAGGAATTATCCTTGTCCATATCATTTCATATAAATTCATTGAAGTTGATAAATCAAAAATTGAAGTAATAAGTTCTTTTCCTTACCTAACTTGTGTGAAACATGTTAGATCATTTTTAGGACATGAAAGATTCTACAAGAGGTTTATCAAATCTTTCAGTAACATTTCTCTCCCTCTCTCTACATTACTTTTGAAAGATTCGGATTTCAATTTCAATGGTTCATGTAGGGAATCCTTTGATGAGTATAAAATGAGATTGATTACACCACCAATAATGAAGCCACCCAATTGGGAAGAACCATTCGAGCTACTTTTTGATGCTTCAAACCAAGTAGTTGGAGAAGTCCTTTCTTAGAGAATTGAGGGAAGGCCAAAAGTCATTTAATATGCCTTAAAAATATTAGATGTGGACCAATTCAACTAGAAAACAACAAAAAAAGATTTTTTAGCATTTTTTTCTTTAGAAAGATTTAGATCATATCTTTTTGGAACTAAATTCATTATGTTTTTTGATCATGGTGCTCTTAGGTACTTGATAAAGAAGTCTGAAGCCAAACCAAGGCTAGTGAGATGGATTCTATTACTACAAGAGTTCAACATAAAAATGAAAGATAAGAAGGGGTCTAAGAACCAAGGGGCTGATCACTTAAGTAGACTTCCTAACACTGCTGAAGTTAAAATTCCAAACACTTAACCACTAAATGATCACCTTCCAAGAGAGAAGTTGTACTTTATTGAAGGATAAGTACCTTTTTATGATGACATGGTCAATTATCTGGTAACATCTCAGGTCCCATCTCATTTAAATTCTCACCAAATTCACAAATTTAAAGCTAAATCTAGATATTAAATCTAGGATGATCCATTTCTAGGGATGATTTTCAATGACTAAATGATAAGAAGATGTTTTCCTAAAAATGAAATTGATTATGACTTTAAGTTTTGTCACAAATTAGCTTATAAAGGCCACTTTGGACCTCAAATAAAATCAAGAAAGTTTTTAGAATCTAGACTTTATTAGAAAACACTTTTCAAATATTCTAATGAATTTTGCAAATGGTGTGAAAAATGTTATTTTACATGAAATATTTAAAAGAGATAATAAATTCTCCAAAATCCACTTAATTTTTGTGAAATTTTTGAAGTTTGGGGGGTAGATTTTGTGGTCCCTTTTCCAATGTCATTTGGAAATTATTATATTATTCTTGTTGTTGATTATGTTTACAAATAGGTGGAAGAAAAAGTCACCAGGACTGACGATGCTAAATTTGTTTGTTATTTTCTTAGGGATAACATATTTTGTAGGTTTGGGGTTCCTAGAGCCATCATTAGATATCAAGGGACTCATGTTTTCAATAGGATAATGGAGGATTTGTTGAAAAATTATGGGGTGCATCATAAAACATCAACTCCCTATCATCCACAAACTAATGGGGAAGATGAAGTGTCCAATAGGGAAATCAAAGAAATTTTTGAAAATACTGTTAATCCAAAAAGGAAGGTAGGATCTAAAGGTTTGAAGACACATTATGGGATTATAGGATATCCTACAAACCCCCAATTGGAATGAGTCCCTATAGGCTGATATATGGGAAAATTTGTCACCTACCTATGGAATTGGAACATAAGGAATACTAGAATGTGAGGAAGATGAATCTGGATCTTGAAAGTGCTAGAAAAGATAGAATATTGCAGTTATAGGAGTTGGAAGAAATTAGAAGGGAATGATTTGAAAATTCTAGGATTTACAAAGAGAGAACAAGAGTGGTTCATGAAAAACTGATCCAACCAAAAGACTTCCATACTGGTGACAAAGTGTTGTTATTCAATTAAAGATTCAAGTTGATGACAGGTAAACTTCGTTCCAGATGGGAAGTTAAATTTATAGTTACACATGTATATCCTTTTGGTGTTGTGTAGATTGTGAATGATGGAGAGAAGGAGCTATTCGCTGTCAATGGGTACAAGCTGAAGAAATTCCTTGGGACCATGCCATTGGACTCAATAGAGGAGATCACACTCCTCCAACCTTTTTATCAATAAAATCCATAAGGTTGTAACTCTCCTTTACATTTTCTTGATTGTTTTGATTCAATTTCAAATATTCTTACATGTTAAATACATTTGAATGCATTTCGGACACTGCATCATTTAGGTGTGGGGGAGGAAACCTTTGTAGTTTGGGATTTTTATTTGTTAAAATGTGTGTGTTTCAAATTTTGTGTTTCTTTTTAAATTTTTGTGTGTTTTTGAAACTTTTGAGATGAAATGATAATATTTGACATTTTTGAAACCAATTTCCATGGTAGAAATAGTTTATTCCATGAAACTGATCTTAAATGAATGCTGAAAATGACTTTGTTTCAATTTCAATTCTTTGGGAATTTCATGAAAAGTACTCTGATTTTTTAATCACATACCACATATCATTATCTTTATATTTGAAATCACATTCCCATGAGGCTTCTGAACTTATTGTTTTCATATTCTTTATATTCACCTCACTTATTGAGAGAACCAAACAATTCTTGATTTAACCAGAATTTGATTTATTCCTACCAAAACTTGAGGGTTTGAGGTACATGAATTTTAAATGATTGAGGAATTTCTTTGGTTTTAAAGCCCCATTTTCAATAAAATCATTTTTATAATGGCCCAAATTGAACATTTAATTCATTTAGCCTTTAGAATCCATGAACATCTTGTTAGGATAGCCACATTACAAGCCAATTTTCCCTATCTAACCTCCTCTTGAAGTAAAATTGCATGATCTAGTTGAACTTAAGTGTGGGGGAAGATATCTTGTATTGTGCTTACTTATTTGAGGATACTTTTGGTGAAAATAAAATTTTTAAGAGACGTTATTTCTTCTAAAAGAAACAAATCATTCTACTGGAAGTTGTGCCTTTTATAGAGCTTCTAAATAGAGAAAGAAAGTTTTTCCTTTTCTGAAGCATTCAAGAAAAATCATATTTGAGAATATGGGAATTTTTTTATTCTGAAATTGAAAATGGTATGAAATTTAATTAAATATTTAATGATGATGGAGATAATTTTATATTAATTTTATTGGGGAGGATACCATACTTGTGTGAAAATTAGAGTAATGCAATTTTGCTTCAAAAAGAGCAAAGCCCTCTTCATTCAGCCTCAGAATTCTCACATCTAAATCCTGCCAACCTAAGTCCACAGAACAACCTTGAAAATTCCTCATTATAAACATGTTTCTTTTACTCACATCGGGTGTAGATATAGGAATTTATCAAGACTATGGTGACCCCTGTATGACTTTGGATGAGAAAAACATTGCTAAAAAATAGAAATTTGTGTGATGAGAGATAATGAAAGTTAGGTAAGTGTTTTGTGTGCATGTGAGGAGAAATGAAGAAGAAATGTATTGAATAATATGAAATTAAGAACTTTAAATAATATTTTTTGAGGAGCATGATATATTTTTTTCTTGTTGTCAAATTGGTGGATCTCATGGATATGTGTTTTGAATTTTCTTTGATTTTATTTTGATTTTGACTTGTCCAGGAATCCAAGTGATAAGTGTGGGGAATTGATAGATTTAATATTTTAATTATTATTAATATGTTTTTTAATGATTTAATCCCTCCCAATTATTCAATTTGAGTATATTTTCATCATTTAAGTGTTTTTGGTGTATTTTAGGCTTAAATGTGAAAATGGGGTAATTTTGTAAAATTAACAGTTTTATATATCTTATATTTTTTGGGAATAACTTTTATAATATTTTTCCAATTGATGTGAATCCATTTTTTAGGATTCATATGCTCGTGGAATTCAATTTTTTTCTTCTAGACCAAGACCTAATTCGAAACCTAATAGTACAGAAAAATTAATCAAGTGGAGAACTCAGTCTGGCTAGAAGAATGGACCCCACCACACTAAATCAGAAATATCTCCTTCTACCAAGATTAAAATTAAGTGATTCTTTCTGGTGTCAATATAGGACTTTAAAAGGATGGTTCAAATTAAATATCATAAAATAATAATCTCATCAATTCATCTTTTGGGTGCATCCATTTAGAGTAGGTGAAACAGTGTTTGGCAGCCCGAAGATGTCTAACTCACTAATCAAGACATATCTTCCTTTACACCTATCTAAAAGATTTGATATTTTTATAATCCATAGAAATATAAATTTACAACATCTTATAATAAGGGATCTTGGCTTTTTTCGAACGTCTGGTGGTCATAATAGAGGTAAACTTCTGGAGCATAGATTCTGGAGGATCAAAATTTATGTTCTTGCTCTTCTTTATTTTGTTATTCTTAGCTTTGTAATGACTTCTTATTCCCCCTTCAACTTGGTTACCCTTAACATGGTAGGTTATATCTTTTGTGTGATTGGGGAGGGGTAGGTTTACCCTTTTTTAAATCTTGATTTCTTTCACTTAATGTTTTAAAATCCTCTTTTCTCTTCGGTGAATCAGTTTCAATTTCTTATAAAAAATTTTATTATAATGTACGATTGTATATAATTTTATATTTTGTTGTTTATTTTTATTGGATCAATGATCAATATCTACCACAATGGAATAGACCAAGACTTATTAGTTAAGTACTCGTTGATCACTGGTATGTGTGTGAGGAGTAGGGAATATTCTTGATTGCTTGGGATAAAAAGACCCGATTGGGAATTGTCTAAGATAATTAGGGGTATTCACTACAACTATATCAAATAATGGAAGGATAGTAGACCAATATAAGGTTTTAGTAAGTTTTATTATCACATTATTATTTGACCAAGTGAGTGAGAAGAAATGATTGTGGATTCTCACTCTTAATGACTTAGGAGAAGAGAATTGGGTAACTTGAACTATGATAGAATTACAATTGGAAAACCGACCCTAACCTGATCACCATTTTATATCACTAATTTAAATCACATCATTTGTCAATTTTTTTTAAAACTTTCACTTAATTTCAATACTTTATTTAGTTTCTTTCTTGTATTTTTAAAATCAAAAAATTTCAAAAACAACGTCATTTTTTCCTCTAATTTTAAGTGACAAACACTATTGTTGAGCACTCCTATCTGGAGACAACCTAGGTAACCTAATATAATACATTTTAACTTAGGTTATATTTTTTTTCCACACCCCATGACAGGCACATGTTAGGATTCTACTGTCGTGGCTTTCCTTGTAATTTTTTGGAGCTTTGTTCGACCATGGGTTGGGTGCATCATCTGGTATGAACCTAAATCACCCACTTCCGAAGATCGTTATGCTATTTCAAACATTTGCATTATCTGATGATGGAATTCCCCTAAGTGGTATTATTGCTCAATATTTTGAGATTCTTGGTGAAAAAGTCTCTCAAAAACCTGCTCTCTTTTGAACCTACATCAACAGGAGTTGGACGGGGCCTGTTTTTGTTGAGCACATCTTTGATTGTGAACAAGGTCCATTTGCTAAAGTTGGGTTAATGCTATGACATTGTGTGATTACACTTTTGGTGGGGTTTTCTGGTTAGGGAGTGTGGTGAAATTTAATGCTCCGTTTTCACCCTATTATCTGATATGAACACCGGATGGGGCATCTGTGATCATTCATTGTAAGATTTTTAACATGATGAGGCATGCACATTGAATGGATTCTTGTTGTATCTCTGGATGTTGTGTAGTTATGAGATCCATTAAGTCAACTTGTCATTTAATCCCTTCTATTACCTTGACATGACATCGATACTCATCATAGGGTAATGTTTTCTCTCTCAAGTGATAAAGATCTTTCCATGTGTTTAGGCAGATTTCTTGTACAAAATCTTTTAACAATGCCTCTAGAATTCTATATAGAGGGGTGGCTAAAGTCCATAACATGACTGGTATGTCATTTTATCTATTTTTTCATCATTTTTAGCATATCTTCTTCATCTTTCTCTAAAGGACCCTCTACCTGATCTGACCAGAGTATACGCTTTCCTACCTATTTATTATAAGCAACAATATTGGTAGGGACTTACTCTATTATGTTGGAAGGTAGGTGATACAAAGGAGTTTCAAAGAACAATCATCTCTTTGAGTTTTCTTCTAGTTTATAAAGTATTTCACTTTACAATGATAATGTATCAGACATGACTAGCCCTGTTTTCCCAAGTGCCTCACAGTAGGAGGGATTTCTCGTCAATAAATTTCCAAGTGGATGATTCCATTGAAAACATGAAATACTACTGTAGAGATAATTTTTTTAGTGAGTTACATCATGGGGAGGATTACCATGGTGTATTACAGTAAGAGGAAAACCTCTTTCTTTTTGATCTTCTGGCCTTGCGGAGGGTTTTTGTTACTCTCATTGGGATATGGGCTCTCGAGATCAACCATATTGGGGTCATGAAGAAATCCTTCATGGTGAAGTGTCTGAGGAGGACCTTCAAAATTACTATTAATAATCCTATACTTTGGTAGTGGGAGATTAGGATCTTGAGATGATATAGATAAGTGTCTGGGGGGTTTAAGAACTCCATCATTAAGAAGATTTGGATCATAGATCAACTCTTTGTTTTCCAGTTGTATTTGGTGAGGCTTCTTCTTGGATTCCTTCTTGAGAGTGACTGGGTCCACTTGCTGGGAAAAGTGTTTTTCATAGATAGGGGTTTGTTCCTGCCTTAGAGTTTCCATTGGTATAATCTGATTAAGTCCTATTTTAATGGGTGTATGTACTTGATCTTATTGTCCATATATCATGGGGGAGTTTTTTCCACGACCCTCCTTGATGGGAGCATAGGTGTGTGCCTTATTTGGGGTGATATGCTGATAAGATACCCCATTTATGGGGACATAACTATGTTTTCATCCCTTTATTACTACTATTGTCACCGTTATGATGTCATTAAAGGTCTTTACGATGTGGGTATGGATTTTTATCCCCCCTTTCACCACTATCAGGATATTCTTAGGGACTTTAGAGATTGGAACAGAGATATATTCCCATTATGTATCTAGAGTAGGTGTATATTATTATTATTTTCTTCCCTTTATTTTCAATGGACACTGAAAATACTCATATGTGGGGTCAGAGATTTGGGTCTTCTCCCCATTCATTGTCAGGAATTTCTAACATACTTCTCCAGGTGCTTCCAGATAAAACTGCTGGCAGGCTTAGTGAGGGGAAGCAGGTGTGTGTGCTTGCTTGCGGTTTTCCACCAAACTTGGTTGGTGAGATTTTTTGAGTGTTATCAAACAAGTCTACTATAAATATTGATTAGTGTAGGTAGGTGTATGTTCCTGCTTGCAGGGTGCCACCGGATTTGAATTGTGGGATTCTTTGAATGCTGCCTGGTGAATCTGTTGGATAGCTAAATTAAGGTGGGTGGTGTATGTTATCACTCATAGCTTTCCACCAAATTTAGTTGTAGGTATTCTAGAGAGGGGTAATAAGTGTGAACTTTCTTCTTATTTACCGGTTTTTTTCCCTGGTGATTTATCTTGAAAGCCTAGGTCTAGATGACCTAGGATGGATGGCTGAGGATGGTACCCTCATCTTGTTGAGGGGTCACTATTCTGCAACATTGGTAGTAGATATTTCTAGTAGGATCCCATTTTAAGTACCCCTATGTCTTCCGGATGAGGTCTTATGTGTCCTCTTGATCCTCCTCCCTAAGATAATGGGGGACTAGTTGTCACATTTTGGGGTTAATCTCCCAAAATGGTTGAAGATAGTGGTTGGTTCTATCTTCTTCTGGACCACCAATCATTATTAATTGGAATATCGGTGGGGCTTGGTGAGCTAGAGGTCTTTGTTGGGTAGCCTACAGGGTTAGGATTTTATCATTCTAGTGTTACTTCTTCACTAGTGCATTTGAGACCCAACGTTGAAGATGTTGGGTTGGTGAAAATTTCCTTTACTTGGATGAAGACCCAGTGTAAATAGTATTTAGGTCATATGTTCACAAAAGCTGGAAGGAATCCATTGGATTGAAGGGAGTTCTGGGAGAAAGGGCCTAGAACTATGACAAACAACCACAAGAAAACCCTATCAAAGCAGAATCTCACTTGAATAAACACATGCATGATCGATTGTCTTGTTTTTTCCTATTTAATTTTGATCACAAAAAAGGGGCCTAGCATGTGGGTGATACTATCATCTTGGTTAAGGATTAACATCGGGTTCACCATTTTTTGTTTCAAATGAAAAATCATCGCCCAACAGCTGATTGCAAGGGGAGTGATTTTTATGCAATCACACATGTCAGATTTTTTATTTATGAATGGATTACAATGGGTTTTTTATGGAACCATAAATACCCAATTATTATATATCCACGATGGGTCTACTTTCTAAAAGTCAATCACTCATTTGGTAGTTTTTATAATGATGGTTTAAAAACTCACATTATTCAAGAGGATGGGAGTTTAGACTCATCACATTCTTTTGGGGGGAATTGTTGTCTACTCTGGGACTCTCTTATAAATTTTAGATATGTTCATGAATCCTTCATTAATTTCCCATGTATGATGTGGACCACCCTTGAATTAATAATAAATTATTAGCATGTATTGATCTTAGAATCATTTTTATATATCTGAGGTTCTTCATCAATGGTGATATCTATATGTATCTTTGGTTCTCAATAAATGGTATCCTATTATGTACTGATTATATATTCTTTGGTTGTTATTATAATGATGATAGTTTTCTATCCACACAATGGGGCACTCTAGAGTGTGTCATCATCCAGGGAGATAGGATTTTTTTTGATGTCGGGATCAAACCCATGAATGAGCTTCCTACATATCCTTTTGAAAGGAATCATAACTCGTGTAGTTAAGTTTAACTTAATGAAACACATCATACCTTTTAATATCATGTGATAATAACCAAACCATTAATTTTATTATCATACCGAAAGTACTTCTAGGAAAAATGTGCCTAGTCAATGTTTGTTGTTTGAATTATGCTGAAGCGGCCCAAGGAACCTGGAAGGGATGAAAATTTATAGGTTGGATTAGACTCAAATAGGAATGAGGTCTAGATAGAGTAGGGTTGATTTGGGATGTTTGGTTTGGACATTAGGGAGGCTTCCTACGTATCCCATTTGGATGGGAATCAAAGCCCTCATAGTTCGGTTATGATGACCCATACTTATAGAGGCCCTTGGATTTGTCTCATAGGGGATTATTCCCCTTTTATAGTATTAAATTGGGGATTAATCCTAATTAGTATTCCCATGTTTATTTTGGGGTGATGAAGAGTGACTTGACCCATGGTGATTTGGGGGTATGGTTTGGGGATTACACTTAAAAAGGATGCCTTGTTGATTTAATGTTTAATTTTGGTTGGGTCTTACTCCCAAAAAGGATTCCATTTGGTTCAGTATGATTGGTATTTAATCCTGAGGAGGATTCTAATTGATTAAGTAGGGAATTACACTTGGAATGATTTCCTTAGGTGAGATGATATGGATTATACTAAGTAGGATTCTCGTAGGTTGGTTTGGTTGGGTCTTACACTTTGAATGAGGTCCATAAGGTTTGGGGTAATGTGGATGTCATGGACACCATCAAACTATAAGCACACATAAGTAATTATTGGTGTGAAAAACAAGAGTAAATAGAAGATTTAGAGGACTACACAATTATCTTTTCCCTGGGGTTGGATACATGGCCTTAAGGAACCATGCTTGTGGGGGTACTCTGAAGGAAGGTGAGAGGAAGATCCCAAAGAAGATTCTCTAATGAATCTTTCATTCAAATATGTGGATGTCATGATCATGGATATCCCCTAATCCCATAAGTCATGATGATTCATTATTGAATGTGAGAAACAAAACAAAGTGGAAGATTAGGAAAACCACAAACTTCTCCTTCTATGCTGGTGGAAGAGGACAGGGTGACGTGAGAAGAAAAAGGGACTTGGGTGAGACCATTCCCTCTCCCATTTTACATCCTTTATAGTCATATATTACTACCCATGTAGACATGACCATTGGGGAGAAAGGAGGATCTAGAGTGCGACCTCATTCTAGAAAGGCTAGGGGATTACTCTAGGGGGTTCCCTAAAATTGGTTCCATGTCAAGGGGAGGATATCATTCCATGTTTACGAGAAAAGAAAGCATGATCCTTACCCTCCCCAACTGGAACTGAAGGATCTGGGTCTTTAGATATAATAAGGGAAGTACATGGTCTCAGCCCTCATATCTTATACCAAGAGTTCCCTAACACCACCGCTAAGTTCGGGGTCCTCGTGACCATGGAAATGAAAATTCACATGCACCTCAAGGACCCTAACCATCATGTGGGATAGGTGTGGGAAACCTATTACTATAGGAATGAAAATCCAAATGGTAGACACGCTGGTATTACCCTCTTCATGGTTTTGAAATTCTAGAGGCTTCGGTGGAGGTTTCAATTGGGTCCTTTTTGGGAAAGGGAACCAAATGAGGAGAGGCCCTGGCATGGGTGGATTAGAAGAGGGTCTGATCAAAGGCTCGCATAGGGTAGAAGTTTGTGTGAGCTAGGGGGTCTCGTGTTGGTAGGTCTACGTGAACTGAGGGTTCTTCACACAGGTAGTACTACGTGAGTTGATGTTCCCTTGGGCGATGGACCACCTAGGAAAAAACACTTGGGAAAGGCTTTTCTCAATCCTTCAAGGGTCTCTATAAGTGTCACCTGAAGTGTATCATGTAGGTTCCTGGTTAGGGAAGGGGACCTCACACTAGTGTTAATCCACCATGGTGGATAGGGTTCCTCATGTAGGTGTTATATGTTTTAAACCCCATGAGGACTATAGTTCTAGTATTCCCTCTTCATTAGGTTTTGTAGGGCTAACTAGAAGGTTTCGGAGGGCCTGGGTGAAGGACTAGGGGATCATAGAATTAGAAGTTCTTCCAAAATTTCCATCCGTATGTATGTAGAGCCATGGGTCCTGTTTATAGGGAAATATGGGACCCTAGGAAAAGGGTTTCATTTTCTCAGGTGTGCCACATAGGTGTGCCTCACTGGCTCATGCGCAGGTCGGTCGCACGGGCTGATGTGTAGGTACTCTGCATGTCAATGCGACTTAGGGGTGCCTATATGAAATTCCCTTGGTGGATGCGACCATTAGCCACATTTATGACTTCTCTTATTTTATCTTTAAGGTATTTATCTTTGACCCCTTTTCATCCATGGGACACAATGGAGTGTCAACACACACACATGAAAATATATTTATATATGTATATATAAATATTATATATACATTGTATCGGTATATAAGTATTCATATATTTTTATTTTAAATAAAATGTATAATATTTTTTATTTAGATATGGTTTATATATTTATAAAGTTATTTTATATGTAAATATGTTTACATATTTATTTATAAAATTTAATTTTAATGTGTAAATATATATAAATATGTATATATGTGAATATATTTAATTATAAATAACATTAAAATATGAAAATTTATAAATTTTGAATGTCATAATATCCATATTTTTTTAATCCTTGATAATAAATTTAGTCTCCATAAAAGAAACATAATAAGACTCCCATAAACAAGGATGAAATTCCATCAAATTCTAAAAAATGTAGCTACCCTGAAAAAACTCAGTTTTTAGGTCTTTTAGGCCTTTCTTAACCCAAAAAATGATGACTATGGTTCCCCCTTGTCACCATGGTGTATATATTTTCTCAAGCTTCAATTTTATACGTGTTATATCTCAAATGGATTCTCGGATCAAAATTTATGTCTCTTTGAAGTTTATGTCATGTTTTCAACATATTTTAGATCATTTATTAATTTATTAAATTTTTCTACCTTCAAATTGTTATTAAATTACTATTAATCAATAATAATTACCAAAATATTAATTGATATTGTTTTTTAATTATTTTATAAACCATTTTATGCTAAATATTACATATTTCATATTATATAAATCAAATTTTATAAAATATATTATATTTATATCAATATAAATATACTTATATATTAATATATGATTTTTAATGATATATAGATTTTTTTATGAAATATACCTTTTATTAATTCTAAAAAAATAATTTTAACTCTGATAAAATATATACTTTATCAGCGCTAAGAAAAGCATTGATAAAAGTACCCTTTATCCATACTAAAAAAAGCACTGATAAAGACACTTTTTATCAGTACTTTTTTTAGCGCTGATAAAAGTCCCCTCTTTATCAGCATTTTTTTAGTGTTGATAAAGTCTAGTATTGTATAAATCTAAATAAATAGTAGTGATTTTTATTATGTATCAATTATTACCAAGAACATAATTTTTTATATCCTGTCTAAATAAAGATAGTTTTATTTCAAAATTTAGAAATAAAATTTGTTTCTTTTAAAAATTTGGCATATGTTATGGTATGAAACATTTAAATAATGGTATTTTTGTATTAACTTATGAAAACCAAGTGTTAGAAATTTTTAATGAATCATGTTCGCATGACTCATATAACACCCAACTATGGTATTACTGTCTTGGTTATGTAAATGAAAATATTCTGACAAAGCTCTATCAAGATGGTTATTTAGATCTTTTAAGATAAAACCACTTGAAATATTCCATGATTTTTACAAGGAAAAATGGGCACACCACTATTCGGTGGATAGGGTAAAAAGGTTATAAAGATTCTAGGATTGGTACACACTGATGTGTGTGGTCCATTTCTAGTAGAAGCTAGAGGTGGGTATTCTTACTTCATGACTTTTACTGATGACTTGAGTAGATATGGCTATGCCTACTTTATGATGTATAATTTTGATCCCTTTAAGAAATTTAATGAATTCAAGAATGAATTAAAGAATCAACTTTAAAATAAGATAAATAATATTCAATTGGATCAAGGTGGTGAATATCTTAACCAAGGGTTTATTGACTTTATACAAGATTTTGGGATTTTATCTCAAATCACTCCATATTACACACCATAGTGGAATGGTGTTAGTGAAAGGAGCAATTGTACCTTCCATGACTTGGTATGGTTAATAATGAGTCGTACAAATCTTCCATTATCCTTTTTGTGATTTGAATTGAAAACTCTAGCATAAACACTAAACTAAGTACTAAATAAAGTGGAAAATGAAAATTACCTTTGATTTATAGAGGGGAAAGAGACCTGTTTTATCATATACACGTGCTTGTGGTTGCAAGGTGTTTTTTAAGTCCTTCTCAGGAAAAAAAACTAGCACAGCGGGGCATAAAGTGTATCTTTATAGGGTATTATAAGGAAAAAAAGGATACTAACTATATAACCCATTAGATAAGAAATTAACCATCTCCAAATAATCTATATTTCTTGAGAGGGATCACAACCTCAATAAGGATAGTGGAAGAAAGATTTATTTCAATGAAGTTGATTCTCAAGATACAAAAGAGTTGGTACAGGAACATATTCCACAGGTCCTCATGGAATAATTTGTTCTTAAAACATAAGTACTCTGTAAAAGAATAAAAGAAGTAAGAGAACCATAGAGATATGGTTTTATAGTCATCGAATATGGTTACTCATTATTGGTTGACAATAATGATCATCTCTCTTACAAAGAGGCAATAGAGATATCAGAATCTAAAAGATGGAAAGATGTCATGAATTCTAAAATGGATTCGATGTATCATAACCAAGTTTGGAGTTTGATAGATCCTCCAATTTATTCAAAACCTATTATATGAAAATGGTTATTCAAGATAAAAATATACATAGAAGGTAGATTAAGTACCTATAAAGAAAGGATAGTGGCTAAAGGGTTTAAAAATGTTAAGGAATTGAATTTGATGAAAATTTTCACCAGTTTATATGTTAAAATACATCATAATTCTACTTTCTATAGCAGCTTACCATGACTATGAAATTTATAATATGGATATAAAAATATATTTTCTTAAAGGTAACCTTTAGAAAGATGTCTACATGACACAACCAGAAGGGTTTGTGACTCCAGGTGATGCCAAAAAGATATAAAAGTTTCATAGATCCATTTATAGATTAAAGAAAGCATGAAGATCATAGAAAATTTTATTATATGAAGTTATAAAAGATTTTCGTTTCAATAATAATGAATGTTATCCATGTGTTTATAATAATTTTACTTGGAATGTGGTTGTTATCCTAGTCATATATGTTGATGACCCATTACTTATTGGAAACGACATATCGGACTTATATTATATTAAATATTGGTTAAAAAAGTTTATTAACCACTAAAACAGGATAATATTCATTTATTATATATTAATATTAATTTGTTTCTAGGATATAAACATCAATTTTAATCCATTATATAAATTGAATTTTGTTTCTAATCTTAAATGCAATTCATGTTTAAAATAAAAATTTTGGCCCAATTAATCATCTATTTATAGAGAACATTTTATTCATTTTTTGAAATTTACATTTTGGGATATTATTTATCACTTTGTTTGGTACATTTTATCTTTTAGGATTGATGGATGAATCCCAAGGGAAGATAGAAATATTTTGGCATGAATGCAGAAATTTTATGGACAAAGCATAATGGGCCTAAGGCCCATCAAACAAATGTGGGGCCCACAATACAAACCCAATTAATATAAAATTTTAAATTTATAAATATGAAATTATTTTTATCATTTCATTAAACTATTTTTGGAGCTAATTCTGAAGTTTTCATGGAGATAATGAGAGCTGAAGTTGACATTTAAATGGTGGTCCGGATTTGAAATCACATAAGGTCCTTCCACTAGATCGACCATAAAATCCAAAAAGATTGTCCAATTTTCATGAAATTTTTAAAAAATTTATATAACATATAGAGGAAGATATTTTTCTTCTATTAACCCTTTTGATTATTCCATATTCATCTACAAATTCACACATTAACTAGGGGTGAATCTGGATGATTTTCCTAGTCAACTTTGAAATGTCAAATTTCCCTTGATTTTCTCACCCACCTTTTGACTCCCCTAATTAATGGTGAGGGGAATTTATTGATGGTTAGTATACCTAAGGCTAATAATATGCCTATATAAGTAGATTTTTGTTAATTTATTTGGTTGTTCAATGTTTTTATTTCAATTGTAATTTTATGCTTTCAATTTGTAATTGCATCTTCAGTTTTTTCCCATGTAAGTTTTTCATTCACCTTCATTTATTAATAAAATTTCTTCTTCTTAAATTTTACTATCCTTATTCAGATCAATTTGATACCATTTAATCAAGGTGTGAACTTTTTCACCCCAAACCTTGTTAATTTCTTCACACAACGGTGGTGTGATCATTTTCAATGTTTTTTTTCTTCAATGCCCCCCTCATAAGTCTACTTCCCACTTCCATTAATAGAATAACATCAATGGAGGGATAACCCTATTATGGTATTATCCAAGGGAGTATCAATGTTATGTATTGGATGTTATTTTATGTTCCTAAATTCTTAAATTAGTTCATCATTTTAAGAATTTCATTCAATGAGTTACTCTCTCCTTCATCTTCACCAAGTTTAACGACGACACATTTTGAGTGCTATTACGATCCAATTACTTGGAGTGATCATGAAATTTATCTTATAAGTTTAGTGGTAATTAGCATTGAAATTGTCTAAGAACTAAATAGTTGAATGAGGTTGTGGATTTATCTTGTTTTCTAGATAAATCTTGAATAGTGATCTCAAACTTTCTAATAAACAAATGCATCCAATCCACCCCGAGTGATAATCTAGGATCAAATCATCATAATTAGTTGTTTTAATTCAATCCGTTGTGTGTTTTTTGGGTTCTTTAAATTAAATCCTTAGTTATTAAATTAAAATAAACACCCAATTTAGCCACTTCATAGCCAATCCATCCATCAAATCATAGTGTTTATAGGTTTCTTCTTCGTTCCCTACAAAAAACCGCTTACACCATATAACTTGGGTAAATTTGGGCTCAACCACAAGTGTTTAACCATTAAGGACTTAGTTGAAGCAACCTACATTCTAGGGATCAAGATCCTTCATGATAGATCCAATAGGTTTCTTAGGCTAAGTCAAGGTACATATATTGACCAGATACTATAGAGATTTTGTATAGAACAATATAAGATAGGATTGGTTATAGTGTAACATGGTATATATTTTTAAAAGAAAATGTTTCCTCAAACACAATATAATAAAAATATAATTATTAATATCTCATACGATTTAGCAATAGGATCAATCATGTATGATATGTCATGTACTAGACTTTATGTTTCCTACACATTGACAATGGTATGAAGATATAAAGTTGATCTGGGGGAACAACATTAGGTCATCCTTAATTATTTAAGGATAACTGAGGGTATTTTCATGTTTTGTAGAGGAGATAAGGATTTATTCATCAGGGGTTATACTAATTCTGGTTTTCAAATAGATTAGAATGATATAAAGTCACAGTTAGAATATGTTTTATGACTTGATGGAGGAGTTGTGAGTTAGAAGAGTTCAAAGCAGCTTATTATCACTGATTTCATAGCTTAGTTCTAATATATAGTAGCTTATAATATAACCAAATAATCTTTTTGTATAGAAAACTTTTTCCAAGAGCGTGATGTGGTAACTATTAGTAAAGTCCTTATTACATTGTATTGTGATAATAATTTAGTGGTGGTTCTTACAAAAGATCTAAGGTTCCACAAATGGATAAAGAATATACTATAGAATTTTCACATATTGAGGTATTTTTATCATATGGGTGAACTTTTATTAATAAGAGTTTCCATAAAATAAAACTTTGTGTACCCCTTGACTAAATGCTTATCTCAACAAAATCATGAGTATCATGTGAGAGCTAGCAGACTGAAGGTTGTTAGAAGTTTTCCCTAGTGAAAGTAGGAGTCTGTTGGAGTTGGTTCCCAATAAAAAATTTCTATATACTTTATGATAACTTTTATTAAATGATTTTAATATTAATAAACTTATTATCATATCATAATTATTCTTTTTCATGAAATAGTGTGTGATAATGTCCTAAGAGTAGTTTTTGCTCTGAAAGGTCATAGTAGTTCCCCGCTATGATGAGAACCCATAAGTGTCATGGAAGTATTCTTAAGTTACATAAATGATATAGGATATCAAGGTTTGAGACTCATAGGACTTTTATTCACCTTCTCATGTTTTATTCCCTTGGCAATTTCCAGTGTAGAAAATTTTAAAAATGGGACCCACCATTACGGAAATCCATATTTATATATTCCATTGGATGTTACTATTTTTGTATGTGTATATTGGTCCTAATACTTTAATATTATTATTAATGGATGTTATGAGTTGTGTAATTTTATGCATTGATGAAAACTGGGATAAAATATGTTTGTGGAAAAGTAGGATATGTTGGGTGCGTTACGAGTAATATTTAATTAATGAATAATGAGATAAAGGATTTATCTCTTATATTATTTAATAGAATTTGATATATTAGGACCTTTGATGTAAATTATATATCCAAAATAAATCCACATCCATAGTGTTCTATAGGAAATTTCAACTTTCTAAAAGTCAAATAAAGAGACATCAAGTACATAGGTCGATTACACTAGTATGCAACCTGTTTGATTATATATATTGAGATAAAATGATTATATTATACAGTAAGAATCAATATGTGGTATATTTCATTGTGACATAAACTTATTTCTCTATGTGTGTTTTGACATGTTGCAAGATTCTAATCTTGTAATTTCGGCTGTTTCGCCTAATTAAACTGAGAATGAGGCCAAGAGGGTCACACACTAAGTGTGTCCAAAACCTTAGTTAAATAATAATATTATTTATAATTTAAATAAATATTATTCTCCCATATGTTTTAATAATTATTCATATTTTCTTGATCATATATATTCTATAACCAGTTATTTGAGAGAATATTTTGTGTGCAGAATATTTAATAAAAAGTTATTTGTTATTTAGTTAATATAATATTTATTTATTTATTGGGAAATAATGTAGTGATATTTATTTTTTAAATAAATATTCATTGTTCATGGTTAAATAAAATATGTGTAGAAATGGAAGACTAAGGCTAATGGTCTAGGGAGAAATAATATATATTGAATATTATTTGAATATGTAATATTTAATTTAATTTTTGAGTTTAGAACATGTAAAAAAGTATTATTATTATTGTTATTATTATTATTATTATTGACATGTAGTTCCATAGGAATTAATAAAAATAATAAGGGCGTGTGCAAAAAAAATATTTTCTAACCCTAGTAGTATATAAACCCAATTATATATTTTTTAGAAGTGGCCAATTTCCTTCAGTTATGCACAATAACATCTGAATGGAGAGATACCTATATAAGAACACTCTCAATAGTAGAGATTTATTACCCTCCACCGGAACTCTTGATTATAGAGATATAAAAGAGAATCCTTCTTCAAGCGATTCTTGAGGAAATCAAAGACGGACGACGCAAGCATCGGGATTTACTGCACTAGCACCCGAAGATTCATACGGTGATGTTTCAAGGTTCATGGAACATGTGTGGATCACTGAATAAGGGAATCTACTCATGATTCCTATAACACAACAATGGTATGATGTATATATATTGTCAATTCCATCAATTAAGAAAGAATTAATCACAAGGTAATTATTTAATTATTTAAATTAATTATAAATAATATTTGATGATCCTGCATCATGGTTCTGTTATTTAATATTAAATTATTTTTTGATTCATTTCCATTGATCATGGAATTTATATTCATGTAAATCTAATATTAATCATTGATTACAAAAAAAAATCCAAGTTGGGAATTCCCCATTTGGTGCTTTCGCTACACTTGAATCCTTCAAAAACAATTCCAATATAGTAATTCAAAAAATATAATCTCCTTTTCCAACTGGCTTTCCTAAGGTTTTTTAATAAAGTTTTACCAAAAAATATGACAATATCATTTACTTTATCAAACTATTGATCACCTATTAGTGGATATGGTGTTACACCTTCTTATAAATTCCCATTGAATGATGTCATCTATGATCGATATTTATTTTTTCAGGTTAAAAATTTTCAATTTCCTGGAAACATTGTCATTGAGAAATATTTCAACCTAATTGAGTGTATTCCTTCTTCACAATTTTGATACCCTTTCATTCATTTAATTGTATATCCTTACAATTTTTCATAAGTAGTAGATTCATTTATCATCCTATACAATATGAATCTAAAAGTGAAATCTTTATTTCTATAAGAATCATAAAATGTAACACCTGAATCCCATATTAATTTCATATATTAAATCAATGGATACAAATAAACATCAATATCATTACCTAGTTTTTTGGGTTATGATATAAGCAGAGATAAAAAAAATTATTTTTCCTTCATGCATAACCATTGTGACAAGTTATAATTTACCAACATAACTAGTCATGTACTATGAGTGCTAATTTTTACACCAAAAAGATTCATTTAATTTGTAGATATTGCAAGGAATGGGTTTCTTAGCTTGTTTATAAATTCAAGATACTCATGATCAATTTTATTCTACTGATATGAGTCTTTTAGGTGATGAAGTCTCCCATCTTGAATTCTTGTATCTACATGCCATGTTAATTTTGTTGCGGTCACCTCACTTCCCTATAGGATCATAAACCTTAGAATAATTGGAAAGTGCTATAAAAAATTAAAGGACTTAATTAGTATTTCTTGTATCATGACATGCCACATTTAAGGAATTTTTTATGTAAGTCATGGTTTTTATGAAACAATATACAGCCATTTGGACAGACATGTATTCTTTCAAATATTATACCCATTAAATATAGCATTCATTTAGCATCATATATTCGGTAAGTACTCTCATTATTTTCTAGTAGCATATCATTAAAGAGACTAAGTCATTCAGTAAAGCTAGTTTCATTCCATCTATTTCCATATTTCAAATTATATAGCTTTAGTATGACCAATAGGGTTGTATATTTAATACAACCAGTATACAATGACATCTTTGTGAAACTCTTTATGTTCTCAAACAGATTTGGATAATCATGAAGTTCATTTTCATATTTCATTTCCATTTCTTCAATATGATCTCCATCATCATTTGTACTTGTAATCATACCCTCAATATGATCTTTAATATCATTCACACTTGTAATCATATTAGATGATCCATAAACTACAATGTTATCATAGTCACTAGCTATATTAATTTCTTCACCATTTTTAGTCGAATATTTATAACTTTGATCTATTTTTTGATAGATCAAGTGTTCATCTAACTCCTCTAGACTAATTCATATTGAATACAAATAATGTAAACATGGATAAAGGATTTCTGAAGGGTCATATACATGATCTTTTTCAAATTTTATGAACTTTTAAACTTCATCCTCATACTCTTTTATCATATGATTTACATTTGTACATTTTGTATTTATATCCATCCAATTTAATTCAATAATATTCATATTTAATAAAAAATACATAAAATGTATGTGTAAGAACCCATTTATTCCTTTGAGGTATGGGTCTTCTTTTTTCCTTTTCTTTTTACATTATTTTTAAGAAAAAGGGGAAACTGGGTAGTTCTAAAAATTTCTAGGTTACACGTTGTGTACTCCCAAGTACGCACCGTGTGTATGTTAGGCATGTACTGACTGAGTGTTGACTTAGTACATGTTGTGTGGTTAATGTGTAAAAATAACCTAATATACAGCGTGTAGTGTTACTTAACACACCATTTAATTTTCTTTCCACGTACCAGTTGAGTCATGGCTGTGTGTTAACCCTTGTGACGTATCTAAGTCATGTGATGACCTATAAACCCACGTTAGTCGAAGTATGAACAAGCTACTACACAACGTGTAGTTCTTAATACACATTGTGTATTTTTATTTTTTATTTGTTTATATGGTAGAGTGTCACATCTCGTTTCCATAACTATTTTCTTCTTCCCCGTTTTCAGTTTGTGATGCTATGGGAGGCTGAGGACATTTCTTCTCTTAGATTATTCATCTGATGTCCGTTCTTCAATTTTTTAGTGGTAGCAAGATTGTATCACCAATTCTAAACCCACACACCCTATTCTGTTCTTGTTCTTTTTCCTCACACGTTGCAGTTTCCATCCATATAGAATTGTCGGGATTTGATAAAAACGTAGATCTACGAAGATATGCTTCGAATTAAAGCTCGATATCAGACGTGCCTACAACAAAGATTCTATGGTAGATGGTTCATACCTTGTTTTTTGTTTTCATAGACATTTGGGGGTTGCATATTTTTAGCGCAACGTCAGGTATTGAGAAAAACTCGTGTTTCTTTATATTGAATTGATTGTATGCTTTATGGGGTGACGTTGGGCATTCCCTTACCTGGTTATGCTTGAGAGAGGTCGGGTTAGAGGTCATTTCTCATTTGGTGAATTTTGGACGGGGGTTCCAAAAATGGTTATAATTGAATTTCTTTGATTAAACTATTGAGTTTAAACTCTTTAATCATTATTAGGTTTACTAGAGGCTTCCAAGACCTTTGTGCTGGTATGGGACAACACATGGCCGATGAAAATCAACTGTTTAAATTGTTTTGCTTGTTTAAAGTGATTCTTTGGTTTATATATATATATATATATATATATATATATATATATATATATATGATTCATATTTCATATTCTAGAACCCTTGAGGTTGTGTGGGGCATGGCCCGGATATTCTTGAGTGATGTTGATCACAGGTTGTGCTTGGCCCAGATTACTTGAGTGGGTTGACCATAGGATTGGGCATCATGGACATCGGTTTGAGGTAGTGTAACTGTCAGGCTGGGTATATCCTAGGATACATGGATAGAGAGCCCATTATACTTGATTGACATGATCATAGGGACACAAGGTGTCAGAGATGTTGTTCCTTGGGTTCTTTATTTGGTTATTACCGCTCACCCATGATTTGAGTTGTGTGCACATAGTTTGAGTCCATGATGAGGTGGTTTTGACAACTCATGTGGGTAGAGGCCCCTGATATTTGTGGTTTAGGTACTATTGGTTTTGAGTTTCTTGTAATAGGAATCCATGTGGAAGGTGAGGAGCCTTTAGTTGGTGGCGATGAGGCTACCGGGTTATGAGATTGAGGGAAGATATCACTGTTTCCTCTAGTTATTTATTTGAGGATAGAACTCGTTGTTCCTATGATTATTATTGAGGACATGCATCTTTGTTCTTCTGGTTGTTGTTCCATGGGCAGACGTGAGCTTTCAAACATGGGTTACTATTGTTTGGGCGTTCCATCAAGATGTCGGTACTTGAGACACGAGGTGCCAGGAGGCACATGGTGTCTGGTTACTATTTATTGGCCATGCCTTCGGGACGTCGGTACTTGGGACACGTGGTGATAGGAGGCACATGGTGTCGGGTTACGTAACTAAGATTCTATCATTGGCTGAAGCAGGTGATAATCCATAGTGGTTGCTGAGCACTAGTGGAGGTTCTGTTTACTTTGTGCATCATGCTATTTACTTTTCTTATGGATTCATGCATGCTTAAACACTTATACTTGGTATGCACCATTGGGTGGTATCTTACTAAGATTTTTCTCACAACCTGCATGGTCCCTTCGGGACGTGTGTAGAATTTATGGATTTATGGGTCGGAAAGAGATCTGCTTCAGGAGATGGATCGTATTAGCTGTTTCATAGAGATTTGGTATGGACCTGAGGTCATGCCTAGTTGTAGTTTACTTTGTTTTTCTTTCTTTAATGTATTAGCATGCTTACCTTATTTAATGTAGCTACTATTGGTTAGTAATTGGTGCCCTCTTTATATCTTAGCTTGTTATGGATGTGTGACTTGTCTATTCTAGTAGTTGTTATAAGTGGTTTCAGCATGTTTTTTTGTTTACATTGAACTGCACTTGTTTATATATATTACTTCTGCTATTTCTTCTTCTTTTGGATATGCTTCTGCTATGCGGGTTCTGTTCGAGTCTCTTGAGTATTTATTTCCGCTGCATGTTTTATCATTATGCTTGGACTAGTACCTTTATTTTCCTCAATCCAAGATGGTATAGCCTCCCCATTATTCCTATTAAACCCTCACTGCTAGTCTAAATCCTTTGGAGTTTTGGGAGGTGTTCCTAAGGTTAGTAACACCCAACCCATTTAGCACTGTTCTTATGGTTTCTTGTGTCGGGATGTTACAAAGTGGTATCAGAGGAGGTTGTTCTTGACAAGGATTTAGTATCATCTTTTGACTGACTACTAATGAGATCGAGACTAACTTTTATTTCTGCTGGATTACTCTTTAGGGTATGGTATACTGGATAGAGGTTGTTAATGGAATTTGGTTTCTAGATTATTCTTGGATGCCTACAACCCCATGTATGAGGGATGGACTAAGTTACCTTGGGTGGGAATTACTATTTTTCTTTTTATTAGATTATAGTTTAAATGATTTCCACCTTAGTGGATCACTTGGTATGCAATGTTATTGATTGTGATGTGTGACCCTTAACCCGGTGAGGTAAGGGGGAAAGAAATTGGACCTTGGCCTAGTATGGAAAGTCATGATTGTTTAGATTTTGGTAGGCACATTTTTAGGGTATTTCAATTTCATAATCGCACATATGATTTTTGAAGTGATAATACCATGAGAATAATATCAATTTTAATGATATAGATGCTTTTGAAATGTGAAAGGTGAAATTCCTAATAAAATTCTTTATTTATTACAAAATAAATGTCATGCTTTAAATTATGTAAACTTTGCATGTGGCATGACATTTGGGCCTAGCTAGCATGTGAGAGGGCGTGTACTATGACTGAGGTGATTTTGATCGCCAGGATTTGGTGTCCTGGACATCGGTTTGAGGTAGTGTGGATATTAGGATTAGGAGACTTGGCCATCAGTTTGAGGAAATGATGGTTATCCAGACGGGCATGGCCCGAGGTACTTTTGATACTTTGCTTTGTTGAGGGCGGGTAATGAGGCCATGAGGCTGGGATGTCATGGTGCATGGTTGTGGTGGGGGAGAGTAAGGGTAGTTGTTATGAACTGCCTCTTTATTTCTTTCCATATATGTTTTATATATATATATATATATATATATATTGTTATATATGTGAGTAGTCTGACCATTTATGGTATTCTGTGGGTTCCTCCTAGACGGCTCGATGGAACGTCAGGCGGGTGATGGTACAGTGCCACAAGAGCATGCTAAGGTTCAGACACCTAAGGGATAGGAAGAGCATGAGCTGTTGGTATAGGCTCAGGGGCAGGATCCAGTTCAGGATCTAATACCGGCAGGCCAGTTTCCTGGTTTGGCAGCGTTTGGGTTGTGGCTTGATGAACAGCTCTGATCTAACCAGGTACGCATTTTGTAGGGGATCAATAGAGGCGCGCAGGGTACAGAACCCTCTATGGTATATCTGATGAGGGAGTTCCAGTCAGAGCACCTATCACTTTTCCAGGGTGATTGTGGTCCATAGGCAGATGAGAACTGTATAGAGAGCATGAAGATGATCTTCGAGCAGCTCGAGATGCCTCTAGGGTAGAGGGATAATCTGGTGACTTACATGCTAAGAGGACCAGAGAAGTTTTGGTGGAATGTGTAGGTACATGATTTTAGACACGAAGTACTGGCATGGAAGGAATTCAAGGATAGGGTTTTTGAGCACTTTTTCCCAGAGACATTGTGGGAAGAGAGAGCTTTGGAGTTCTTCAGCCTCCAACAGGGTGACATGTCCATCATAAACTATGCAGCTACCTTCACTGGGTTGTCTCACTTTGCACCGGGTATGGTAAGTGATGGAACCTAGAGGGTGAGGTGCTTCAAAGATGGATTAAGGCACACCATTAAGGTGAAGGTAAAAATATTAAGGTTGATATTGTTCTCAGTGTAAGTGAATGAGGTGCTTATAGCTGAGGGAAACTTGAAGGAAAAATCCAGTTTTAGCCGGTCTATGGATTCATATGGTGGTTCAGATAGACGGAAGTGAGGTCAGGATGAGTTACTATAGGACAGTCAGGCCAAGGAATCATCTATACTACCTTGTAGAAGTTCATCAGTGGTTTTATTTCAGTGTGGGTAGTCATGGAACCTCCGGACTCAGTGCGATAGGACTCAAAAGGAGTGTTAGGCATGTGGATAGGTTTGACATCTGGAGAGGTTCTGTAGGTATCCTTCACAGATAGCTGGAAGGCAGGGACTAGTATAGGTGGTGGAATCCATGGTTGATTCAAGATCTTTACCAAGTGAGGGTAGTTGAGGCTCAACTGCACAGGGAGGATGGGGTAGAGACAGCGGGACCCAACTGAGGGGTTATCAACTAGTTATTGGAGAAGCACCACATGGAGGTCAGGTTTCAGGAAGTCGTACTTCAATCTAGGTGCACATCGTAGAGCTGCTAGAGGCTGAGTAGGCTGGTGAGCCGATGATGGTCAGAGGTATGCCACAGGCATGGCCATTATTTACTTGTTTTCTTTTGGCATGGCCTATTGAGGTATGTCTGTTTTGAGTGCCCAAGGTGCACATGATATATATGGACTGATCAAGTTCTATTCAGTGGGATTGGCACCATTTTGGGTGCGTTATATATATATATATATATATATATATATATATGATATGTGTGGAATCAGGAGTATCGAGGATGTGGAATACTTGAGGTCCCATGGGCATCGGGGCATCAAGGATTAAGGTTAATTGAGCTGCAAGGTATCGGGTTTTGTTTTGAGAATCCATGGGATGTAGGACCTCGTTTAGGCGGACACTGATGCGGTGCGGGATATGTTTGGGTGTCAAGAATGACACAGGGGGTACTTGAGAGGGTGTAGAGGTGACAGTGCATCACGGGAGGACCATGGGTCCGGGTAATAAGTTGATAGACCTTTGATTGATTCGAGTTTTGGGATAGATTTGTCTGGAGTTTTCTTCAACACCCTTGGAAGGTAAATTCGGGGACAAATTTCTATAAGGGGGGGGAAGTTTTTAAGAACCTGGTTTTTCCCTTGAGGTACGGGTCATATTTTTCCTTTTCTTTTTTACATTATTTTTAAGAAAAGGGGGGAAACTAGGAAATTCTGGAAATTTCCAGGTTACACACCATGTACTCCCAAGTACATGTCATGTGTATGTTAGGCCTGTACTGACTGAGTGCTGACTTAGTAAATTTTGTGTGGTGACCGGGTAAAAATAACCTACTATATGGCGTGTAGTGTTACTTAACACATTTTTTATTTTCCTTTCCGCGTACTGACTGAGTCCTAACCGTCTGTTGACCCGTGTGACGCATCTAATCTGTGTGATGACCTGGAAACCCATGTTAGTCAAATTAGGGGCAAGCTACTACACAACATGTAGTCCTTAATACACGTTATGTATATTTATTTTTTATTCATTTATATAGGATAGCTTCGCATCTTGTTTCCAGAACTATTTTCTTCTTCCCTATTTTTGGGATGTGATGCTCTGGGAGGCCGAGAAGGTCTCTCCTCATAGATTCCTCATCAGACGTCTGTTCTTCAATATGTCGGTGGCTGCAAGATCTCATCAAAAAGGATAAACCCACTCACCCTATTCTGTTCTTGTTTTTTTTTCTCACATGTCGCAGTTTCCATCCGAGTAGAATCTCTGGGACTTGAAGGAAACATAGATCTATGAAGATCAACTTCGAATTAGAGCTCGATATCATACGTGCCTACATCTATGAGTCAAACGTAGTTGGTGTATACCTTGTTTTTTGTTTTCGTAGAAATTTGGGGGTTTCGTCTTTTTAGTGCAGTGTTGGGTATTGAGAGAGACACATGTTTCTTTATATTGAATTGATTGTATGCCATATGGGGTGTCGTTGGGAATTCCCTTACCTTTTTATACTTGAGCGAGGCCAGGTTAGAGGTCATTTCTCATTTGGGGCATTTTTGGCTGGGGGTTCCAAAAAGGTTATAATTGAATTCCTTTGATTAAACTGCTGAGTTTAAATTGCTTAAGCATGATTAAGTTTACTAGAGGCTTTCAAGGCCTCAGTGCTGGTATGGGACAACACATGGCTAGTAAAAATCAACTTTTTAAATTGGTTTTCCTGTTTAAAGTGATTCTTTTGTTTATATATATATATGTGTGTGTGTGTGTGATGCTTGATATTTCATATATTGGAACCCTTGGGGTTATGTGGGGCATGGACCAAATATTCTTGAGTGATAATGATCACAGGTTGGGCTTGGCCTGTATTACTTGAGTGGTTTGACCACAAGATTGGGTGTCATGGACATTAGTTTGAGGGAGTGTAATTGTCAATTTGGGTATAGCCTGGGATACTTGGATGGTGATGCCTTCAGACTTGAGCGACATAGTCACAGGGACACAAGGTGTCAAAGATGTTGTGGCTTGGGTTCTTTATTTCGTAATTACAACTGACCCGTGATTTGAGTCATGTGCACATAGGTTGACTCCATGATGAGGTGGTTTCGACCACTCATGTGGGTAGAGGCCCCTGATTGTTGAGGTTTAGGTATTATTGGTTTGGGGGTGCTTGCCTTAGGAATCCATGTGGAAGGTGAGGAGCCTTCAGTTGGTGTTGATGAGGCTACCGGTTTATAAGAATTGAGGGAAGATATTATTGTTTCCTCCTGTTGTTTATTTGAGGACAGAAGTTGTTGTCTGTCCGATTATTATTGAGGACAGACATTGATATTCCTCTAATTGATGTGCCATTAGTAGACATGAGTTTTTGAGCATGGGTTATTATTGTTTGGGTGTGCCATTAGGACGTAGTTACTTGAGACACGAGGTTCCAGGAGGCACATGGTGCTAGGTTACAATTTCTTGGGCCTGCCTTCGGGATGTCGGTACTTGGGACATGCGGTGACAGGAGGCACATGGTGCTAGGTTACGTGACTACGATTCTAGAATTTACCGAAGTGGGTGATACTCCATGGTGGTTGTTGAGCACCAGTGGATGTTGTGTTTAATTTTTGCATCATGTTGTTTACTTTTCTTATGGATGCATTCCTACTTAAACACTTATACTAGGTACGCACCATTGGGTGGAATCTTACTGAGATTCATCTCACACCATGCACGAGCCCTTCAGGACGCGTGTAGACTTTATGGATTTACGTGCATGAAAGGTATCAACTTCAGGAGATGGATCATATTAGCTGTTGCATGGAGATTTGGTATGGACCCTGAGGTCATGCCTAGCTGGAGTTTACTTTTTTTTCTTTATTTTATGTATCAGCAAGCTTACCTTGTTTAATGTAGATGTTGTTGGTTAGCCATTAGTGCCCTCTTTATATCTTGAATTGATATGGATGCATGACTTGTTTGTTCTAGTATTTGTTACAACTGGTTTTATCATGTTGTTTTTTTACATTCCACTGCACTTGTTTATATATATTTCTTATGCTATTTATTTTCCTTTTGGATATGCTTCTGCTTTGCGGGTCTGGTTCAAGTCTGCTGAGTATTTATTTCTGTTGCATGTTTTATCATTATACTCAGACCAGTACATTTATTTTCCTCCTTCCCAGAGGGTATAGTCTCCCCACTATACCTATTACACCCTCACTACTAGTCAGAAGCCGTTGGCATTCGGGGAGGTGCGCCTAAGGCTAGTAACACCCAACCCATTTAGCAATGTTCATGTGGTTGTTCGATTCGGGAAGTTACAATATCAGTGTTTAATCCTAACATGCTATTCTTTATATACACACACATATAGTCATCATATTTTTTATAAATTTTTATTTCATCAACAACTTTTTAGAACATATAAAGATAAATAATTACATAAATATAAATTATAATAACACTTATTTTTTATTATAAGAAGTCACATATCATAAATCAGTCTATTTTTTGAAATGGATTCTTCAAGGGAGATAATTCGCCCCCTTTCACTATCAATGCGCACAAGAACCCTATGGATTTCTACATCTGAATAAGTATTTGGGAATGTATAATAAGATTTCACTATCAAAACATATATCAAAACAAATTACTTATTTTTTATAATGTTTCTACAGTGTTTGTAACAAAGCAATCATATTGATTATGGTTATTACATGTGTAAATTTATAAAGATCCAACTAAACAATGTATTATCAAAAAAGAGAGAAGTAGTGAACATAATTCATAGATGCCAAAAAGAAACATAACCACCAATAAACCTAAAACATAGCATAAGGAATCTAGAAAGGATATACTGCCTAATACTCTACCATCACAGACCCAAGCCACCAAAAATTTCATCGCATAAAATTAAAGATGGGGTATGGTGGAATGTTTTGGGTAGAAATAGAGGAGGAGTTTGTAAAATTGTGACACTCGACATCAATAGACAACCTCACAATGAAACTCTGATACATAAAGGATAGGAAACTCTAGATAGTGTGTGTACTTCAAGAAGATGGGAAGAATAATAAAAAAACAAGAAAAAATATGCAAGATTGGTTAAAAACAAGTAATGATCAACAAACATACCTTCAGTTTAGGGTTGATTTGTCAAATGAATTTGAAGGAGGAGGCGGTAGGGTTAGGCTTCTACATGAGCTGGAATGGAATGAGGAGCATCGATCTCTATCAAGGTTCTTTTAAAAAAGCTTAAAGGATTTTATGAGCACTAGTTAAAAAGCACTGATAAAACATACATTTATCAGTACTAAAATGAAAATCACTTTTTATCAGTGCAAATTTATAGCTTTATTGGTGCTAAATTTAGCAATGATAAAGTACAAATTTATGAGGGCTAAATTTAATATTAATAAAGTATCAATTTATCAGTGCTAAATTAAGCGTTGATAAATACATGATTATAAACATTAAAAAATTAAATTTAAAAATTACAATAAATTACTAATTATATAAACATTAATAATAAAAATTAAAAAATTACATTATAATATAAAAGAATAAATTTAAAAAAATTTAAAAAAATATAAATACATTAAAAATGAATATACAATATTAAATGAATAAATAATATATAAATAAAAATATTAAAAATGTATAAATAATATTAATTATGTAAATTGTATGAAAATATTAAAAATTAATAAATTATATAAATTATATATATCATAAAAAATAATTTAATTTAATAAATTTTAAAATAAAAATGAATAAATACTAAAATTTACATTTGAATACAAAATATTTACAATAGATTACTAATTAAAAATGAATAAATAATAATTGTATAAAGATTTAAATAAAAAAATATTAAAATAAAAATAGATAATATTATTATGTAAATTACAAAAATATTAAAAATATTAATATATATATATATTAAAAATGAGTAACTTATATAAATATTAAAAATTAATAAATTACAAAAATATTAAAAGTAAATAAGTATTAAAAATGAATATATAATAATTGAAAAAATGTTAAAAATAATTAAAATTTAATAATTAAAAATGAATATATTCATTTTTTTTTAAAATGAACTCATAATTTTAATTATATAAGTTAATGAAATATTAAAAATGAATAAATGTTGAAATAAACATAAAATATATTAAAAATGCATTTAAAAATAAGAGATTTATAATAAATTACTAATTAATGATGAATAAATAATAATTATATAGAGATTTAAATGTAAGTATATTAAAAATAAAAATGAATAAATATCAATTATATAAATTACAAACATATTAAGAGTATTAAATATTAATATTTAAAAAATTATAAATAACAATAAAAAATGAATACATTACAAAAATATTAAATGAATAAATTTAAAAATGAATAAATTACCAAAAAAATATTAAAATGGATAAATATTAAAAACAAATAAATAATATTGAATGAATAAATGTTAAAAATAAATAAAATTGAATAATTAAAATTGAATAATTAAAATTGAATAAATTTTGAAATATTTAAAAAATGAATAAAAATAGAAATTATATTATTTACAAAAAATATTTTAAATGAATAAATATTAAAATATAAATGAATTGATATTAAAAAAATTCATTTATATACAAAATATTTGTAATAAATTACTAGATAAAAATGAATAAATAATAATTGTACAAATATTTAAATACAAAAGTACTAAAATAAAAATGAATAAATATTAATTATGTAAATTAAAAACATATTAAAATTATTAAAAAGTATTAATTAAAAAAGTTTAAATAAATATTAAAAAATGAATAAATTATAAAATTATTAAAGGTATTCATATATATATATATATAATTTCATTAATTACATTTGAAAACCAAAATGACTTTTCATGTGACTTTGTGCATGTGTGTGTATATATATATATATTTATACTATAATGAGATATGTGAAATTGAAAAAGTAAATGAATTTTCCTATTGTATAATGATATATTCATGATCATATACACAGACATACATAGACATACACATACACATAATCATATGCATACATACACATACACATACATATAGATATATGCATATACACATACATTCACGCATACATACACACACATACATTTAGATACATGCATATTCACATACATGGACATCCACATACATATAATTACATAGGCGTACATACATACACATACTATATAAACATACACATACTGTATAACATACACATACAAACATGCACATGCATACATACATATACATCCACATACATACACATACACATGCACATGCACATACACATACTCACACATACACATATGTACGTACATGCACATACATATATACATACACTTACACATACACATACATACACATACAACACATACATATGCATACGTACACATATATACACATACATACATATATAGACACAAAAAAATGCATACATACACACACATAAAAACATACATACACATCCACATGCATACAAATATATGTGTATATTTTAAATTACACAGCTACAAAACCTACAATAAACAACGGTGGCCTTTATCAGCGTTAGATAAAAGCGCTGACAAATAGTGCATTTGAGCGCTTTTATTTAGCACTGATAAAGGGTTATCCCACACGACTTCATCCCACATCAAACTTTTTCATTATGTGGGCAGCATTTTATAAGCCTGGGCATTCCACCATCACAGTATATCATGGTTGTGGGGGACCGACACCCACATATATTATACCACACACGGGCCTCACAAGCCGGCCCCTAGACACGCCATCCCACCTGCCAATCCGGTATACCCGACCCATATACATCTGGCCTCCCACGTGCGGGCCTATACAGAACACGTCGGCCTAGCCTCCCCATTTTTTTATATACTCCAATAAAAAAATATTAATAGTAAAAATATAAAAAATCCTAATAATTAAACAAATTAAAATTAAAATTAATTAATTACAAAAATATGTAAAAAATTATTAATGAAATAATTGTTAATATAAATGAATAAATTATATATAAAAATTATAAATAGTAATAAATAATATATATTATATATAAATATATAAAATTATTAAAATATAATAATTAAACAAATAAAAATTAAAAATGAATAAATTTCAAACATACTAAAAACATTATTAATGAAACAATTATTGATAAAAATGAATAAATTTAATATATATATATATATATAAACTATAATTAGTAATAAATAATATATATTAAATATAAATATAAAAAATAAATAAATGTATTAATTAATAAAATAAAAATTAAAAAATGAATAAATTTCAAAAATATTTAAAACTTTATTAATGAATCAATTATTAAAAAATTAAAAAAAAATTAATATATATATATATATATATATTAATTATAAATAGTAATAAATAGTATATATTAAATATATACATAATGAATAAAATTTAATAATTAAACAATTAAAAATTAAAATTGAATAAATTAAAAAAAAATAAAAAATTTATTAATGTAACAATTATTAATAAAAATGAATATATTTAATATATATATATATATAGACACACACACTATTTATTTCTTTTAAATTTAATATATATATACATATATATTTAATATTTTTTAATTTTATTCATTTTTAATATTTAATTATAATTAAATTCTTATTTTATATATAGAAATATATATTGATACACACACACACACTATTTATTACTTTTTAATTGATATACATATATATTAAATTTTATTATTAATTTTATTTGTTTAATATTTTTAAAATTTATTCATTTTTAATATTTATTTATAATTATTTATTAACATTTCATATTTTTCTAATCAGTAAATTTAATTCATTTTTTATGTTTTTATTCAATATATATTATTTATTACTTTTTAATATTTTTTTAAATTTATTCATTTTTATATCATCAATTAATTAATAATATTGATGATTTTTTTAATATTTTTTTATTTATTCATTTTCAATTTTTCATTGTTTTTTTTGTAGTTTTATCCATTTTTAATATCTATTTATAAATGTTTATTCATTAATATTTAATGTTTTTAATCTGGTGTTAATTTATATGTATATATGTATGTTTGTATGTATGTATGTACTTATGTATGTATGTGTGTATTCATTTTCATTTTAACATATACTCATTTTTAGTTTTTTAATAATCTATATAATTAATAACACCTGTTCATTTTTTTGCAATTTACAGATTTTTTAATTTTTTAATTTTACTTTTTTTAACATTCATTTATTAATTATCATTTAGTTTTATTTATTCACTAATAATGTTATTTATTTTTTGCTTTTATTTACAATTTAATCAGTTTTAATATTTATTCTTTTAATATTTTTTAATCACTTCATTTTTAATATTTATTTATACATAACTATTCATTAACATTTAAGCTTTTAATATGGTTATAATGTACATATTTAAAATTTATTCGTTTAATTTTATAGTATATATTCTTTTTAAATTTTTTAATGATTTATATAATTAATAAAACTCATTCATTTTTTAAAAACTTTTTTGAAGTATACTCATTTTTAATTTTCAAATTTATCTCATTTATAACACTCATGCATTTAAGACTATCTATTCAATAATAATGTAAATTAATTTTTACCTTTTTAATTATACATTTATTTTTAATATATATTTGTTTAATATTTTTTAAAGTATTTTATATAGTTTTTATCATTGATTTCTAGTACTAATAAATATAGGTTTTTTCAGTGCTAATAAATATCAATATTTAATTTTTTTAAATAATTTTTATAATTAATAAAACTTATCCATTTTTAAAATATTTTTTAAGTTTATTCCTTTTTAATTATTAAATTTCACTCATTTTTTTATAAATTATTTATATAATTATAAATAAATAATGATATATTTAAATAATTATAAAATTATAATAAATATATTTAAATAATAAATATTATATATATATATATTTAAAATTATATAATTATATATAATTATATAAATATATTTATAATTATATACAAATATTTATATATATATATATTGACAAATATATTTATTTATAATTATAATTATAATTATAATTATATATCTATAATTATATTTATAAATACATACTTAAAATTATTTTAATATATTTAGAATCATATAAATAATTATTTATATTTATTTATATTTATTTATATTTATTTATATTTATTTATATTTATTTATAAATACATATTTATAATTATTTAAATATATTTATAATTATATACATTTATATTTATTTTATTATTATTATAAAAACTTAAATTTTTTAATAATATTAATTATATTATTAAAAATTAATTATATATGTCTTTATGAGAAATTTTTAAGCATTGATAAAGATATATCTTTATCAGCGCTAAAAAACACTAATAAAATAGGTTTTGTTAGTGTTTTTTATTTTAGCACTGATAAAAACTCTATTTATCGATGCTTTTTAGAAAGCGTTGTTAAAACCTTTATGACATTTTAAATTGATCCCTAACAGGGTTCCGCATCTCTAATGACCTTCAAGCTCTCACAGAACTAAATCTTTGTTGCCTCTCCCCCTCAAGCATCTCAGACAAATCATCACTTTCAAAACCCAAGGTATGTGACTTGTGAACTGTTGTTCAAGGTCTTGTATCGTTTCAATATTTTTAGTTTTTTGTCTGTTTTTAAATTTTTCAAAGGGTTTGAATGTCACACATGAACGATCTTATTTTTTTTCAATTTACCTACATGATTCTTCACCCAATCTCACTTGCCTCAAGCCATTGTTGCTTCACCCTATCCCTCTCCCTCGCATTTATTTTTCCTTGATCTACCTTCTGATTTTGTGATCCTACATCAACTTTGTGCCATGTCTAGTTGGCAATTGATAATCTAGCACACACCATCCCACTACCATAGTTTTTACTAATCCTATCACACACCTGGTCATCTGCTTCATTTCTAGTGTTGATCCATGCTTAGGATTTTCTCCACTATTAACTCCTCCTGCACTAGCCTCTCTTGTGTGGTTGTCTTGTCCAGATTTAAGACACTTCTTTCCCCCACTTCAAATATATTTTTCCAATTTATATTTTCTACTTTTTTATACAAAATAAATACAATTTTAATGTATGTATTTCCTTCCATTTAAACTTTAAAACACTCCCCTTTTCACGGGTTCGATATGATGTCTCCTTTCTCTACAATCCCCCATACCCACCATCCTCAATCCACTAGTCTATATGACTATAATTGATTTTTAAAATTGTGAAGTTATTTCAAAATCCAAAAAATGTTTATTAGAGAGATATTAATCCAAATAGTTGATTCATTTTAGTTTCTTTAATATGTTACTATGTACATTAACTATTGATAAATTTTGAAAAAAGTTTTACAAAATCCTATAAGAACATATATAATATTAATCATGTTTATAAATATTTTAAAATATTAAATTTATCATATTAATTTAATTTATACTAGTTTAGATATTTATTTATTACCCCATCAAACATTATAAAAAACAGTTTCAAATTTGTATTTTTTTCGATTAATATAGAGTGAACCTTTAAATATAATGAAAATTATTTTTTAAAATCATATCGATTAATTTCATAAGAAAGTTTTAGATCATTATTATGTAGGTTAATTAGCCTTGTTTTTCAATCATAGTGCCCCAATTCTATAAATTTTTAGTTGTAGTTGTTTTTTTCCCTTATTACCCCATTGAGGATTCCTTCCACTTTCATTTCAACACTGGTTCCAATTAATAAGTGGGTCATTATTTTATGTTCATTCTTGATTTTTGACCCACTTTCATTCATCCCGACCACCATCGTAAATGTCTCACTCTGATTGTACTAGAATTAGCCTTGGAAAATATTTATATACAGATAATTCTTGGGAAGAAGTCAAATTGTGATGTTAAATATTTCAAATCATAAATTAAATAAGAAAAGGAGGATATTGATGGATTAAAATAAGTTGTTGAAATACGAAAAAATTTAAAATCTAAAAAACCAGATAAATTAATCGAATTAACACTAAAAATATAAGATTATGATAGAACCATTGATGTATTGACATCAATAGTGAAAAAAATAGTAAGTGGAAAGAAGTGTTAGGGTATAAAGTGATTTTGACAAGAATAGAACTTGATTATCATATAATAATATCCACTCATCTTATGACATATATAAAATTTTTAAAATTTATAATGTTATACAATGAAAAGGTGAATGTAAAAAAATTAAATTAACCTTAAGGATTCTTTATAATCAACTTCTTCCTCTTGTTTTACTCCTGCCTAGAAAAGTTACAGAAACAATTTTTGATTTATTGAATCAACAATGGAAAGATTATTGAGGTAAATTCGATATGATTAAGGGGCAAAAATACATACGTTCATAGAAAAAAATGGAATCTTGACCAGCATTAGTTTGAGATGTGGACTCTCATAACTTTATTTAAAGATTAACTCAAACCGGCATTCACTCTTTAAATAGGTATCATGACCAGTATTCAAAACATCCATAACTAATTTTGTCTTGTTTTAACCTCCCTCTCAGTTTCCACTTTGACATTTTTTCAAAGTTGATTCTCTTTTTTGTTTCCACTGAGGTTCAATTTTGTTTTCAGCGGATCTTAGGTAGTTGGTCTTATACTCCAATCATTAGTTTGAGATGAGGATTTCAACTGATCCCACTGGGACACTTCTTCAACTTATACTAAAGTTTATTTTTTTAATTTGATAAAATATCACCAACTTTGGTTTCTAAGTGTCCTATAAATGAAACACCACATAGCCCACCATGTACCGAGTGAATAAATGAATAAACACCAACTACCCCTCTTATTGGAATCCCATCTATAAAAATTATAGAAACCATCATAGAATTACTGACTTTTTGTCTCACATAATATCAAATCAATAACCTATACCAACAGCCACATGTTTACCCTAGATTGTTTCTTTTCATGTCAATCTTGTGTAAAATGATAACTTTTCAATAATCATCAATGATAACATCCAAATGTTGGGTTCCCATTATTAGAATTATATATAACTTTCTCTTTTGATTGTGAATATATTATGTTTATTTATTTATTTTTTGTAAAAAATGAAAAAAAATTGAACCTAATTGGATGTAAATTGTAAATAGATGCACATTAATCCTATGGAAAAATAGTATAAAGATAGAGTTAAATAGTTCATCAATTTTTCAATAGAGAATGTGTATGAACCTTATCAAATCATTTTTTCATGTTTACATTGTTGTTATTCAAGAAACATTATTCTATAAGAGTTAGAATACCATTTTATTTGACTTAGAACATATCAGAGTTATAAATGTTGGATTAAACATGGGGAAGAATTGAATGTACACACCGATTGGGATGATACTACAGTTTATGGATCATTTGATATGAACACCAATGTAAATGATGATCATATGGAAGAAATGAAAATCAAAATTGAATATGGACTTCATGATTGTCCAAATTTGTTTGATAAGTTAAATAGTCATACTAAGAGACTATTATATACCAGTTTTACTAAATACACAATATTTTCATCTATATTGAAGTTATATAATTTAAAATTTGGCAATGGATGGAGAGAAACCAACTTTAAAAAACTATTTGGTCTCCTAAATGATATGATACAAGAATAAAATGAACTTCATTTTCAAACATGTGATGCTAAATGAATGATATGTTCAATGGGAATGACCTCTAAAAAATACATACTTATCTAAATGATTGCATATTGTTTTTCAAGGACCATGAATCACTCATAAAATTCCCTAAGTGTGTCATAAATTGGTACAAAAAATATTAATCTAGTCCTTAGAAATTTTTATGGTACTTTTCTATTATTCCATGATTTAGAAAACTATATGGATGTCAGGAAACTGTGAGATAATTGACATAGAACACAGATACAAGAATTGAATATGGGAAACTATTTCATCCAGTAGACTCTCCTCAGTGGAAGAAATTGATTATGAGTATCCTAAATTTATAAATGATCCTATAAAATTCTATATTTCATTATCTATAGATAGAATAAATCATTTTGGTGTACATAGTATTACTCATAGTACATGGCCAGTTATGTTGGTAAATTATAACTTTCCACCATGGTTATGCATGAATTGAAAATAAATTATGTTGTATCTACTTATATCTAGACCAAAACAACCTGGTAATGATATTGATGTCTATTTGGATCCATTTATCTAAGATCTAAAATTGATGTGAGATATAGGTGTTACAATGTATGATACTCATAGAAGTTAAGAATTCACATTATAGGTCATGTTGTATGGGTTAATAAATGAATTTTCTGCTTATGAAAAATTTTCAGGATATATCATTAAAGGAATGTTGGGGTTTTCCATTTTTGAATAATGGACACACTCATTTCAATTGAAACATTTCTCGAAGACCGTGTTTTTAGAACGTCATAAATTTTTACCTCAATGACATAAATACTGATTCTGGATGATAGCATTCGATGGGAATATCGAATAAGGTATAACACCATATACATGAATGGGTGATAAACTATTTAATAAAGTAAAATATATTAAAACTTTTTTCAGTAAACCATTTTTAAAAAACCTTACGAAATCAAGTTGGAAAAATAGATTAATTTTTATTGAATTACAATACTATAATTGTTTGTATGTCAGAAATTTTCTTGATGTCATGCATGTAGAAAAAATGTATTTGGTAATGTTATTGGTAGGATACTAAATGTTACAATAAAAATAAAATTTAGAATCAATGATCAGTTGGACATGATTGACATGGGGATAAGGTAAGAGTTGGTACTGGTGAAGGGTTAAAAAAAGACTTTTCTTTCTCTAGCAGCTTACACTCTATCCAGACAAGAAAATTTGAAATTTCAAATTTTCCTTAATGCTATAAAAGTTCCATAGGATTATTCATCAAATATCAATAATGTCATGTAAATGGATAATTTTAAGTTATAAGGTCTAAAATCACATGACTTTCATGTTTTGATGCATGATTTGATGTCTGTCACTTTATGTTGAATTTTACCTAAAAATGTATGACATACATTAACCAAACTTTGTTTCTTTTTAAAATTCATATGCATTAAATTTATTGACCCAAAAAAGTTTCCAATCATTAATAAGGATATTTTAGTCATGTTATGTAAATTATAGTTGTTTTTGTATCTATCATTATTTTATGTAATGGTCCACCTGATGGTTCACTTGGTTAGAGAGGTTCCATTACAGATGGATGTACCCCATTGAATGATATCTGAATATTTTGAAAGAGTACATCAATAATCAAAGTCATATAGGGTACCAAATGAAAATGGTATATCTTACATTGGTTTTGTAATTAATGGTTATACATTTTATACTAAGGAACACGATGAACGCAGTACGATGCAAAATAATGGGGTTACGCTTGTGGTATAAGTGATGCACATGTCTATTTCTAATGAAAGAAATCTATTTTATGAAAATATTTCATATTTCAAAATCATAAAACTTATATAGGAGTCAGATTATACAACATTTCAAGTGTCTATTTTTTGTTAAAAATGGGTTGACAAGAAGAGTTCAGTGAAAATTAATGAAATGTGCTTCATGAAAGTGAATTTTAGTATGGAAGGGTATAAGGATGATCTGTTTGTAATGGTGTCACAAGTAGTTCAGGTATTTTATGTCTCAGATCCAGAAAAAAAAATTGGTAAATTATCATGCTGGAAACTAAAACAACTCTAAGGTCAGATGAAAATTCAATTGAGGATGATCGTTTCATTGAGAGATCAAAATAATTCCATGGTTTCCCAATGTAAACAATGTATTGTACGTTATAGGGGACCACAAAGAGGGGATTTGGGTTCTTGATAGAGGAGCCAAATCACATCAACCTTTAAAGAAAATAAATAGAGTCAAATGAGCAGTTTAAAGTTATTTTTAATATATTATGTTTTCCTTATAATATTATGTGTTATCTACTACATTTATGTAATCTAAAATAAATGTTTGACTGATCATGAAGATAATTAATTCTAAACATGATGATGCTAGCAATATTAGTGAAGAATAAATGTTTTATGCTGAAACTACAAAATTATTAAGGGATTGACAACATGTTGATGAACAAAAATAAGAATGACATAGCATCACTATGTTGACTAAAATTTTCAAGGAAATAATTAATAGTATAAAATTTTAGGTAGGGTAAAATCAATACAGCCAGCCTGTTGACCCCAAAAATTCAATGTTTATTAGTTATGTTGGGGAAAACAACAAGAATGAAAGTACTAATTGATATAAATATGTGGTTTCATTTCCAGCTAGTAATGAAGGAAACTCTTTTTGAATATATTAAGTTAATGTTATAGTATACTTTCTCTATATTACCAAAAAAATATATAATGAAAATTTGATTTAGTTTTCATTATCCCTTTAATAGTTCATTTAATTTAGATGATTTTTATAAAAAAAATCACTACTATAAAATAGGGTTTTATCAATGCTAGAAACCGCTTTTAACAGCGCTAGAAACTAGCGTTGTTAATCGCAGCGAAGATAAGAGGGGGTCTCCTTTATCAATGCTAAATAAAATCGCTGATAAAAGACCCCTTTTATGAGCACTAAAAAAAGGGCGGATAAAAATAAATAAAATAAATAAAAAATAAAAAATAATATATAATATGGGGATCTTTTATCAACGCTTACCCCCCGCTTTTATCAGCGCTTTCCCCCTTTTATCAGCGCTAGGGGGAGCCCCTCCCTCTCACCACACACTCCAGTTTGCCTACGCAACACCCTCCCTTTAAAAAAACTATCCCCTGTGTCACATACATGACTTATTTTAAATTTAAATTTCATTTAATTTCCATTTATGCTTTGTTTTTGGGGTTTCTCAAGCTTTTATGGTGGAATGGGTGAGTTTTCGTGAATTTGGCCAAACCGTGAGCCCAATTCCAGATTTAAAAATAAATTTTTTTTCTTTTATAACTTTTTCATTTTTTAATATTTTTCACCCATTCCAATTCCTAAATGGTATACCCTGAAATATTAACATCACCATTGTAGTTTGGATCCTTTATAAATCTATAACCAAGGTGTATATGGGTTTTTATTTAAGGGATAGGGCATGCCCGAAATCCCAATTCCAGTTTTAAAAATTAAATTTGATTAATTAATAACTTATTCAATTTTAAGTATTTTTCAGTGATTCTAAGCCTCACACATGCCCATTGAACCCGTACATGAGCCCAATCTCTCTCTTACCTCTTTGGAGCTCTTATTATTCTATATTGAGTCCTTAACTTCTTAGGGTTTCTAAAATAGTTCATATTTAAGGAGGTAAGTTATTTCTATCATAACTCTCTCAATTATTACTATGTTTCCTCCATTCCAGTTCCTAAATGACCTACACATCCTTCTTCAAACCTCCCTTGAAGTTTTTACTGTTTAAAATTTCATATACTGGTGTATTAGGGGCAATTATTCAAGATCCCTCAAGTAAGTGAGTCTCTTCCATTCCTATTTCAAATTTCTTAGGGTTTCATTCTATTTTCTTGAGGTTTCATCCATTTTCCTTGAAGTAACAAATGAAAAGGAGGTAGGGTTCTGAACCTAGGGTTTAAACTTGGGTTTTCATGGTCAATTCTTGTAGTTTTAGGTTTGTTCTAAGCCTCTCTTGGTGTGGTGGTGGTGTGACTTTATTTTCACACGGTGATTCAAGGGTTTCATTTGATTTGGTAGGTGATTCCAATGTTGATGAAATCTTTGTGTATTAGCATGCTGTATTTATTATATTTAAAGGTTTATATAATTTTATTATTGCTGAAAAAAATGGTTCTAATGATGTTTCAATTGCAATTGAATTTTAAATGCCAATTTGGTGTGAAATTGGGGGTTTTCCAAAGAAATGTTTTATTGGTTTATTTGGGGATGCCCTATAAATACTCATTTGTTTTTATTAACCTATAATAAGGCTGAAAATACTGTTTATGATGTTTATCCCCTTTGGTTTTTGTTGCAAAAATGGGTTTTAATTGTTTTTGTAAAGATAGTGAATTTTTTGTTCCACTTTTGTGTGAAAATGAAGGTTTTACAAAGTTATCACTTCTTGTTTAACATGGGGATGCCCTAAAATTGATTTTTTTCTTTCATTGAAATTTATTGTGCTGTATTTACTATTTTGGTAACTTACAAGTGTGAACATAGTGTACAAGTGGGGTTCTTAAGGGGTTTTGTGTGCAAAACAACACGGGATTTTGAGATATTATTTTATTAAAAATCAAAGTGTTTGTTGTGTGTTTTAAGTGGTATAAAATGTGATATCTACTATATTTGTTGTATCTGACCAGTAGTGGTGTTTTACATGAAAATTTATATGTGTTAAATGCTGAAATTGTTTGAGCACAAAGGGGGAATCCCGATTACCTAGGTGGGGCGGATGTGTACTAGTACGGCTAGTGGACCAGATGGGTTTTGTCCATGTTTCACTTAGTATTTGGATAACGAAAACTCTAAATAAACTATGTGGATGATGATTTGGGACCACTAGGTTATGGGTGTGTTCCCTACTAGTGGATAGTGCACGAGAACAGATTTTTCTATGGTTATATTACACCGAGGTATGAGGTACATGGGGCCCGAGACTATCTAGTGCCTAGGGGTGTTCCCGATTTTGTTGCTCAATGTGTTTGTGGTATTTTACCATGTATTGGGGTGTTTTTGGAAGTAATTTATAGTAGCTAACATGTCTATTTAAATGTGTGAAAATTCTAAAAACTTTATCTTGAAAAATGTTTTCAATTGATTGCATTTCTTGGATTTTATCACTGCTTTTCTTTGCGTATTAAAACTGCTTTCTTTTTCACATTGTATTGCATGCTCTTTGGAATCATTGGGTGGTATCCTATTGGGATTAGGGTCACACCCTACTTACACCACTTGGGTGTAAGTAGACTTGGTTATTTTTGACTCGGGTAAAGTAAAGGTTAAGGGTGATGTTGGTTCAGGGTGTTAGTCCTCATCCTTGGGGTAGAGTTGTGGAGACGGCTTGGGGGTGATGACCCCTTGACATGTGGAGTCCATGGGGATATTTTGTTGGTGTTTCATTGTGTATTTGGACCTTCTGTATTGCATTTGAACTTATGTATTCAGTTTTAGATTTTTATATAAACCTTTTTGTTATGAATTTTTCAGATTCATTTTATCAAATATTTTTGGTGTTTTATGTATACATATTCAGGTAAATCATTCCAAAACCAAGATAAATGATACCTGGGAACTTGTGTCAGCCTGTGGGGATAGGGAATGCCCTTTGGGCCTTGTCATGGGCTGGGTTTGGTGCTGTTTTTGGCGACGACCAGATTCAGTTCATGACAAAATGTTATCAGAGGAGGTTCGTTCTCTTTGGGTCACGTTATTTGGGGAACAGTCGGGATAGTCTGGAGTTAGGATTTTTGGGACTTTTCATTCTAGTTATGAGTAATGTGGATAATCACCACACCTTATGATGGGGTTCAAGTCACTAGGGGATGTTGAGATTTATATGAGTCCTTTGGATTTCTTGGATTGATGATGATTTGGGGAAATGAATAGAGAGTTGGGTTACTGGTCTCGGTGAGATCGCAGGGTCTGGCAAGCCATGTGGAGCCAGAGATATTTACCTAGAATACTCTCTGTGATGGTGATGTGATTGGAATATGGCTGCAAACCATATGTCCAAGTCACTCACTGAAACTAGTTTCCTCTCACATTTTCTTGTATTATTTAGTTTTGAAATCTTGGATCTTTGGTTTTAAAGTGACTTGGTTTTAAGAAGCGTAAAGTTTTTGTGAAATGATTATATAATAAAGAGGGAATGGTTAGATTTTTGAAAATGGAGAACTGAATTTTCAGAATAGTATTGGAATAGAAAATAGAGTGTTTTCACCTCTTTTGAAAGTATGAACTATGTCAATGTTGGTTTTGAAAAAGTGTTTCCAATAGAGTTTTCTAAACTATTGAAAGGTTTTTTAATGGGATGAGATGTTTTGAAATTAATGTGTATGATTTGAAAGTGATTTTTCATTTAAATGATTTTTCCTTTCTGAAAATATTGTTAAGATGTAATTTGGGTTTGATTACGTGGTTAGAGTTTTGAGAAAAATGAGGTATTGGTTGACTGTTTTGGTTTTGAAAAGTGGAAAGAATTTTTTTTTTAACCTTTGGTATTTCCATGAGCAACCAAATGCATGGGGTTATATGGGATGATGAATGATTAATGACATGGCTGGATGAGTTCTGGGATGGATATGAGGAGGGTTCCCATTATGGCACAAAAACATGCATGCGTAAGGCCCATGGGGTACCATTGGTGGATACGCTAACTGCTGAATCGTTTATTTTCAAAAAGATGATTTTAAATGAGAAACTTGATGTATTTATGACTTGTTTGGGATAGTGTGTATTATGTGTTTTTTTTTTGTTGATGTTTTGGGTTGTTTTGATTCCAAGAACCCCTCCTGTTTGTATTGTGTTTTGGGTTTGTGTTTGGTCGGTAAGCTATGTTGAAGGGACAGTTAGGGGTCTCTTATGAGAAATGTTTTGGGATGATTTTACGGTGTTTCCTTTCATGTGTTTGGATCTAGTTTGGGGTATATCTTGACCAATGGACCATCTTGGTTGGGTCCTTAGGTTTAATCTTTGGATAAGGTACTCCCCATTAAGGGTTAGTGCACAACTGAAGTGCAACTCGGATTTTTTCCCCATTCGAAGACCCTCCAGTTGATCAATATAAGGAATCTTTTTCTTGAGATTTTTAGATTGAGTCTACACCCTTTCTTTCCTTGGTTTTTTGTATCCTCTTGTAGTGGGAGAGTGATCATAGAAGGTTTAAAGATACCTTAGCCTCTTATGTTTCCTGATTTGCTGAAGGTGGAAGTGGTCTGGGGTTGTTATCATGGATGAGTATCTGGATGGTGTCTAAGAGGTCCTCTCGGTCCTTTGTAGTATCTTCAAAGAAGGAGTTCACAATAAACTAGTGTGGTAAATCTGGTCATGAGAGGATATTGTGGACACTTTATATAATTTTATGTTGCTTGGGGATGTTGTATAAGGTCCCACTCCATGCATTGTTTATATCAGTCACAATGGTCATGTTTGGTGAAGCCTTGTGATTTCGTTCACTCGATTGACTTTAAAGGTGAAAGTAGTGCAATCCTCTAAGAGTCTCTTTATGTTGGGAGAATGTCTCTATTGAAAAAACTTCAAAATATTCCATTTTAGAGGAAGGTGATTATAGGTGTTATTTACTTGTATATTTTCTCACTCGAAGAAACAAGGTGTGATGTGTGTTCATTTTCTAAGCCCTTGTTTCAGTGAAATATAAAGTTAGGGTAAAGTGAGTTTGGAATGTGTTATGTATTGGGAATCTTATCGGGGATTTCAGTATAGTTGTTAGTGGCATCGAAAGAAGAATTCTCATTTAGGGGGGTTTCCAAAGCCTAACTGTGAGGTTGAAGATGATTCAATCATTTGAGCTCCAACCATAGGTCTCGGTGAGAAGATGACTCATAGTCAGGGGAAATATCAGGGTTGTTTAAACCCATGTACAATTTCTTATCCTCAGTGTGAAAGATAGTGAGATTTTAAACCTCTAGGGTCATCATTTTTCTTCCATTGTTCCCATTCGGTGGAAATAGGTTGAGGGCCTTGTACCCATCTCATCGCCTAATGTCATTCCCTCCCCCTTTAGTTTTCATCGAGTCATTAGAGAATGGTTGGAAATCTGGATAGACGTACTGAGGACACAGTTTGTGTATGATTAGTAGTGACCATGTTCCAGGAAGCCATGCGAAAATAATGATCTACACAGTTAGTGCAGAATTTTCCCAAACTGTGTGGACTGACCCTGCGCCCTTCCCAAATCATTAAAAAAAATTGGGTCTTTCTGTGTCGGCCCATGCTGGTCGGTTAAGATGGTTGGTTCTTATGGTGGGGAGACCCATTATTATTCTCATGTATGTTCCTTCGTAAACTATGAATGGAATTATACCCTTTGTACTAGGGAGTTCGTTCAAGACTCCCTGTGTTAGTGTCTTGATTCTGTCTCATAAAATAATATAGGTTTCCTCTTATGGTGGGGTGCCTAGTTGTGTCCCCCCATACCAATAGCTCAAATTTATCCATGGTCTTGGCTTGGTGGTAGGTAGTCTCATTTGGAACTTTCTAGATGCCAACATCTTCCTTGAGTAAACATTGGGATTGGAGAGCTCCCAATGGTTTAGTTAATGTAAGGTAAGTGTAACCGTGTTCGAAGTTGTTGTTTGTTTGGGTGAATTACTTGAGTCTTATTCGGATAGTGTTTGAGGAGTTTTATTTTGGGATAAAGTATGAATGTAATTGATCATTTTAGGAAAGTGGTGTAAGTTTTGGTTGTGAGATTAATCATTCCTTAATTGATCACTAGAGGTGTTTTGGCCCTTGGGGGTGAAGCTTGGCAAAGAAGTACATCTTGGTTTATCGGTTGGGTTTGGTTTTCATATCTGGCCTTGCCGTAGCTTTCTGGGGATACAAATTTTTCATGGTGGGGATAATTTTCACATACATGATTTATCTTAAAGTTAAATATCATTTAATTTCCATCTATGCTTATTTTTTGGGGTTTCTCAAGATTTTATGGTGGAATGGGTGAGTTTTTGTGAATTGGGCCAAACCGTGAGCTCAATTCCAGATTTAAAAATAATTTTTTTTTCTTTTATAAATTTTTCATTTTTTAATATTTTACACCCATTACAATTCCTAAATGGTCTACCCTGACATATTAACACCACCATTGTAGTTTGTAGCCTTTATAAATCCATAACCAAGGTGTATATGGGTTTTTATTTCAGGGATTGGGCATGCCCGAAAGCCCAATTCCAGTTTTAAAAAATAAATTTTATTAATTAATAACTTATTCAATTTTAAGGATTGTTAGGTGATTCAAATCCTCACACACTCCCATTGAATCTGGCCACGCTCCCAACTTCTCTCTCACCTCTTTGGAGCTCTTCTTCATCGATATTGAGTGCTGAAATTATTAGGGTTTATAAAATAGGGCAGATTTGAGGAGGTAAGTTCTTTCCATCATAACTCTCTCAATTCTTACTCTTTTTCCTCCATTTCAGTTCCTAAATGACCTCCTAATCCTTCTTTGAACCTATCTTGAAGTTTTTACTGTTTAAAATTTCATCTACTAGTGTATTAGGGGAGATTATTCAAGATCCCTCAAGTAAGTGAGTCTCTTTCATTCCTCTTTCAAATTGCTTAGGGTTTCGTTATATTTTATTGGGGTTACTTCCCTTTTCCTTGAAGTAACAAATGACCAGGAGGTATGGTTTTTAACCTAGGATTTATAATTGGGTTTTCATGGTCAATTATTGTGGTTTTAGGTTTTTTCTAATCACCTCTTGGTGCGGTGGTGGTGCGACTTTATTTTCGCACGGTGATTCAAGGGTTTCATTTGATTTGGTAGGTGATTCCAATGTTGATTCAATATTTTTGTATTATCATGCCGTATTTATCATATTTTAAGGTTTATATCATTTTATTATTTCTGAAAAAATTGGTTCTAATGATGTTTCTATTGCAATTGAATTTTAAATGTCAATTTGGTATGAAATTGGGGGTTTTCCAAAGAAATGTTTTATTGGTTTATTTGGGGATGCCCTATAAATACTGAGTTGTTTTTATTGACCTGTAATAAGGCTGAAAATATGGTTTATAATGTTTATCCCCTTTGGTTGTTGCTGCAAAAATAGGTTTTAATTGTGTTTGTAAAGAAAGTGAAGTTTTGGTTCCACTTTTGTGTGAAAATGAAGGTTTTACAAAGTTATCACTTCTTATTTAACATGGTGATGCCCTAAAATTGATTTTTTGTTTTCGTTGAAATGTATTGGGCTGTCTTTACAGTTTTGGTAACTTAAAAGTGTGCACATAGTGTACAAGTGGGTTTCTTAAGGGGTTTTGTGTGCAAAACAACATGGGATTTTGAGATATTATTTTATTAAAAATAAAAGTGTTTTTTGTCTGTTTTAAGTGGTATAAAATGTGATATATACTGTATTTGGTGTATGTGAATAGTATTTGTGTTTTAAATGAAAATGTATATGTGTTAAATTCTGAAATTGTTTGAGCACAAAGGGGGAATCCCGGGTACCTAGGTGGGGTGGATGTGTACTAGTACGGCTAGTGGACCGGATGGGTTTTGTCCCTGTTTCACTTAGCATTTGGATAATGACAACTCTAAATAAACTATGTGGATTATGATTGGGGACCACTAGGTTATGGGTATGTTCCCTACTAGTGGATCGTGCACGAGAATGGATTTTACTATGGTTACATTACAACGAGGTATGAGGTACATGGGGCTCGAGACTATCTAGTGCCTAGGGGTGTTCCCGATTTTGTTGCTCATTGTGTTTGTGGTATTTTCCCATGTATTGGGGTGTTTTTGGAAGTAATTTAAATTAGATAACATGTATATTTAAATGTGTGAACATTCTTAAAACTTTATCTTGAAAAATGTTTTCAATTGAAAGTTGCATTTCTTGGATTTTATCACTGTTTTTCTTTGCGTATTAAAACTGCTTGCTTTTTCACATTGTATTGCATGATCTTTGGAATAATTGGGTGGTATACTATTGGGATTAGGGTCACACCCTACTTAAACCCCTTGGGTGTAAGTAGACTTGGTTATTTTTGAATCAGGTAAAGGAAAGGTTAAGGGTGATGGCGGTTCAGGGTGTTAGTCCCCATCCTTGGGGCAGAGTTGTGGAGACGGCTTAGGGGTGATGACCCCTTGTCATGTGGAGTCCATGCGGATATTTTTTTGGTGTTTAATTGTGTATTTGGACCTTATGTATTGCATTTGAACTTATGTATTCATTTCTAGATTTTTGTATAAACCTTGTTGGTATGAATTTTTCAAATTCATTTTATCAAATATTTTCGGTGTTTTATGTATAAATATTCGGGTAAGTCGTTCCCAAACCAAGATAAATGATACCCGACAACTTTTGACAGCCCGTGGGGATAGGGAACGCCCTTCGGGCCTTGTCATGGGCTGGGTTTGGTGCTATTTTTGGCGGTGACCAGATTCGGTTCGTGACACCCTGCCAGCGTGCGACCCTACTTCCACTAGAACTCAAACCCTAGACCTCCCCACCTTTCACACCTGCACCTTTACCACTAAGTAATTTAGTTTTTTTCATTTAATGATATATATATATATATATATATATATATATATATATTCGTATAATAATATAGAATCATATTAATTTAAATATATTTAGTTATATTAATATATATATATATATTTATTCATATATTAATATATATATATATATATATATATTTGTATATTAATATATATTAATATATTTTTAGTTATACTTTTTTATCCGTATATTTATTTGTATAATAATATATATTTATAAGATTAGTTTTAAATATATTTATAAAATATTTTTTCTTATTTGTGTTTAAAAATAAATTAATAAATAAATCATACATACATACATACATATATACAACACACACACACACAAATATATATATTTATGAATAAATACATACATACATATATATATACATATATATATATGTATCTGAAAAGCCATAGAATGTTAAAACGACCATAACTTTTAATCCAGAAGTCTATTTCAACTCTAAAACCATTCAAATCAAAGAACATGAAATGATCTTTGATATGATATGTTGTACAAGCCTAAAGGACATCTGTATCAGATGTTATAGCTATTTGAATGTTAAAAATCGGGGTATCCCGACTAAAAACTCTATTTTGGAGGACTTATAGCCCTTTTTGGCCTTGAAAAATGTGAAATAAGGTTAACTTAGGTCACTAAAACGTAGATCTCATCGCAGGATTTGATTTGATATATTGTAGAGCTCAAACGAACACCCGGATCAAAAGTTATGACCGTTTGAAGTTTGAGTTTCATTTTCAACATATTTTTTTATCTTTTATTAAATTTTTTTTATTTTTTATATATTCAAACTATTATTAAATGACTATTACTCGATAAAAATTACAAAATTATTAATTAAAAATATTTTAAAAAATATTTTATAAGCCTCTTTTACAAAATTTCTTATACCTTAATTTTAGATTTCTATTTATCCTAATCTAAAACATATTTAAAAAATATAAATTATATTTATATCAATATAAAATAGATTTATATATTTATATATTAATATAAGATTTTTAATGTCTTTTTTTAAAAAATTACCCTTTATCAGTACTTTTATAAAAGCACTGATAAAGGGGGTCACCTTTAACAGTGCTAGTAAAAAAACATTGATAAAGGGGTACCTTTATCCGCCCAAAAAAAAGCACTGATAAAGGGGCACTTTTATCAATGCTTTTTTAGCACTGATAAAGGTACCCCTTTATCATCACTTTTTTACTAGCATTGTTAAAGGGGTATCTCTTCCCTTGCCGCATTTTGTAGTAGTGTATGTCTTAATAGCCACTGGAAAATCCTAGAGATGCTTTCAAACACTTCTAACCAAGCTTAATCTTAGGGATGTTGAGGGGAAAGTAAAGCCTCACCCACCAGTTATGTATACAAACAATATAAAGTAGAAATGGTGAAACAATTTTATCAGTCATCATGATGAGAAATTATTTTTGGTACATATTAGTCGATAATATATTATTTGAAATTATTTATTTTATCTAATTTGACTCAAAATTGTTAATTTATGAAAAATTAAAGGAGTGTTGAAAATAAATAATGTGCATCAAAACCAACATACCCCTATCACAAAGCAAGGATGAGTTACACTTAACTAGAGAATAAAATGGTATATATTTTAAATCCACATTAAAAATTTTATGTGATATGAAATAACATATGTTAATTTTATTATATGAATATTGATAAATCAAAATTCAAATCCACTTCCATCTCACATCATGTGCTATGGAAGGAGGCCCATGTAAATAAAGAGGGTATACTAGTTGATGAAAACACACAAGAAGTATGAGAAGTATGTATAAGTATGACGTAATAGTAATTCACTATGCTTTATAATAGAATTATATAAAAATATCTATTTAAGTTCTTATGTTTTTATATGGTTTAGACACAAGAATAGATAGTAAACATTCTTGAAGAGAAACTAATTTTAGTAGCTTTAAAATGGTCGAAACAACATGGTCACATTAGAGGTGTAGATTTTGGATTATTACCTCAAATATATTTCGAGAAAAAAAGGATGAAAGAATATATATATCATATAATGAAAGGAATGTGGGTGAAAATAGATTCTTTGAAAGATATTATTATCTGGTCTGGTTTGGAAGAACAGTATATCCAAATGATCAAAGAGAACCGGTAATGGAATAATGATCAGCACATGAAGAGCCAAATGACCCCACTAGTTTTGAGGCTAGTTATTCCCATCAACCACATACCTTACCCGAGGTAATCAGTTTTTTCATTACTATTTCTACTAAATTTGAATCAAACAACTTCTGATAACTTTATATTACTAAAATTATGTAAGGTGAAGTTTTATGTGATTTTTATTTATCAATACCCATGAACTGCCTTGTTGTGAGGGTTATAGTGTATAATATCCCAAGAGACATGCTACATAATAAATAACTCCCAAAAGATCACTTGAGAGTGGGGATTGAAGTAACTCAAGATTTTATCACTATGTTACCTATTCCACTTGATGATCTAGATATTACAATGGTCAATTATGATATTGGAACTTTCTTAGTATGGTATTCTAATCTTATAAAGATTCATGAGGCATGTCCTTCACAATTTATTTCAAATGAAAAACCCATAATCGTTGATGAAAAAAGGTTTGAAATGAGTTATGGTATTATAGATGGATAAAATGATAGGGAAATGGAAGGTTGGATCAAGTAAATCCAATGAATTGACCAATAAAACAAAAGGACCTTATAGGAGTACCTTCTCCCTTCTAGTTCCACTGTAGTATATTTTAACATTACAAATTCATTCAAACACCACATTAAAAGATGTAGATGTAACCTATATTAAATATGGATAATAAATATTTAGAAATTTCATTACAGGTGTGCTTGGTCTTGAGAGTATAAATGAGATTCTCAGGTTTGAATGGTTGGGAGTCTCATTTGTGAATACATACATGAGGTACATTTTCATAATTCATCTTTCTAAAAAATGATCTACTATGTTCATTAAATTTAATAACTATTCATATCTTCTACATGTGTTTATATTACTAATATATAAATGGTAAACCCTGTAAATCATGATTTAGACTCATTAATCACTGTATAATTTCTATGCAAGAAATTTCTTTGGAGTTGGAAGAAATTGATAAGAAAAAAGATGAACTAAGCGAGCCTTATGAAAAGAAAATAATAGAATGAAAACACTTCTTGATGCCTATAATTTAGGGGTAAAACTCTACAATCTAATCATATAAAATTTATATATTTTTTATTACTTATTTATTTTTTTATGAACCACTGGATACTGATTTTAATCCATTTGGATACCCCAAATATTTACTTTTTGGATCTAATGCATGAATTTCCATCAAACCAACCACACATGATGTGTATTGTGAATTTGTAATGCATTTCAATCAACATTTTTCATATAAACATCAAATTATATATTTTAGTTTTTGTTTTAACGAGAATTTTGTTAAGATGGGGAGATATATAAATGTAGGTTTAATCATTGTATGAGGTCAGTGACTAAACATAAGAAACTTAAATATTTCTTCAAATGCAAACTGATTAAGGTATATATAGAAATATTTAACTATCAAAACATATTTAAAAACGATTTTCTCATTTTATTCAATGTTTATATAGTTTTTAAAGAAATATATAAACAATGATTTTGGATATTTCATTTTCAAATTTATGAAATATATCATATACCAGCAAAAGACTAGCATCCTCAAATAGGTAATTTTAGAAGGTAATTACAATTTCATTAAAAATATCTCTTATTCATTTGTTTTTATATATTTTTGTAGTACTTCCAATATTTCCAAAAATATAAATACCTAGAAGAATAATTAAATTTTTTTAGAGATGAGTGAGCAGAGTAGAAGGTTTCAGAATGTTTTCCGACATCAAATTTAGGTGATTACCTATTATGCTTGTGATCTAGTACAAGATAAGAACTTAGAGATATATTTTTGATGTGAAGCATTAGTATCATAATGATTATATATTATTTTGGATATGTTTTTTAAGGATAAGTATAATAGAGGAAATTTATTTTTTTATGAACGAATGGGTAGAATATATGGTGTTAGAATGTATACATACATCGTGAGGAGGTGACTTACTACTAATTATCTAGTTAAATTTCTCATCATTTTATCTACTTTTTTAGTTATTTTTTTATCATTTTTATCTAATACTTATCATTTTTATCTAATACTTATTTTTTGAATTTATCTGATACATAATATGCCTCGTATGACCTGAAGTTTATGTTTTTAGTTTAACATTTTAGTTCAAAACATATGTTACAGACTCAAAATTGAGAAAAAACATTTATACTATTCTGATACTTTAGAAAAATGATTCATAAGTCATTTTTGATTTGTATGAATCATTATCCCCTCAATCCAAAACACGGTGTTCCCGGTATGATTTGAAGTGTATATTTTTAGTTTAAATTTACACATTAGTTCAAAACACACGACACATGCTCAGAACCAAATAGAAAAATCAGATTGTTTTGATACTTTAGTAAAATATCTATAAGTCATTTTTAACATGTAGTGATCATTCTCACCTCAATCTAACACCCTATGTGGTCAGTATGACTCTAATTACATGTTTTCAATATAAAAGTTCTATTTAATTTAAAACATGTTCCACATAAACAAAATTGAGAAAAAGAGATCATATTATTTTCAAAATTTAGGAAAATGATCCATGATTCATTTATTGTGTATAAGGAATTGACCACACTCAAATCCAAAACACGATGCGGTTAATATGACTCAAAGTGTGTTTTCAATATAAAAGTGTCATTTTAGTTTAAAATTCATCACATTTCCAAAATCAAGAAAATGGGCTAGATTGATTTCAAACTTTAAGAAAATGATCCAAAATTTATTTTTTCCCTATTGGAATTGACCACGTGTCAATATGACACCCAATGTGGTTGATATGACATGAAATGCATTTTTTTAATATAAGTGTCATTTTAGTTTAAATTGTGTATCACATCATCAAAACCTAGAAAATGAGATCAAATTGTTTTCATATTTTATAAAAATTAACTATAATTCGTTTTTGATATGTAAGAATTGAATTCTCATCAATATGACGCACGATGTGGTCAGTATGACTCAAAGTGTGTGTTTTCAATAACAAGGTGTCATTTTAGTTTAAAACACACATCAAATATCCAAGACTAATTAAATGAGCACATATTGTTTTCAAAATTTAGGAAAAAGATCTATAATTAATTTGTGACATGTAGGAATTGACCACACATCAATCTGACACCTGATGTGGTCGGTATGACTCTGAGTACATGTTTTCAATATAAAAGTGTCATTTTAGGTTAAAACATGCATCACATAATAATTGAGAAAACAAGCTCAGGTTCTTTTCAAAATTCAGGATAATGATCCATAATTCATTTTTCACATGTAAGAATTGACTTCATATTAATACGACACACGATGTGTTCGGTATGATTCGATGTATGTGTATTCAATATAAAAGTGTCATTTTAGTTTAAAACACATCACATAGCCAAAACTAAAAAAATGATCACAGTATGTTTTTAAACTATAACAAAATGATCCATAATTCATTTTATTTATAGTAATCGACCACACATAATCCGACGTTGGATGTGGTCGGTATGACTCAAAATTTGGTTTTTTAATATTAAAGTATCATTTTAGTTTAAAAAGTGTGTTACATCACTAAAAATGAGCAAACGAGCTCAGATTGTTTGCTAATTTTAGAAAAATGATCAATAATTCATTCTTGATGTCTAGGAATTGACCTCACATCAATCTGACACTACTAAAAATAGGGCTTCTAATATCACTAAAAACCACCTTTAATAGTGCTAAAAAGCGCTGTTAATCTCAGTAAAGATAAAGGGGGGTCCCCTTTATCAGCGCTAAAAACAATGCTGATAAATGGATAATATATCAATGGTAAAAATAGCTCTAATAATTACTACCTTTATCGGCACTATTTTGAGCGCTGATATATTATCCATTTATCAGCGCTTAATTATCCCTGATAAATTCCAAATTTCCTGTTCAAACCCAGAACCTACACAGCACGTGCACACATGATACATCACCTGCACACATAGCACAAACAACACCTACCATAAAGAACAAAAGAAAAAAATGCTATATACATTTACTTGAAATCACGAATACAAAACAATACACTTCTATATACATTTCAAACAATTTTTAATTTGGTTACAATTACAATTATCCAACAAACAGTTAAAAAACATTGATGTTTCATCCTCTTTGCATCCATGATCCACTCTAAAAATATTTCGTCCATGGTATTAGTTGCCGAAAAAAGCATTAGAACTCAGGAAAAAGATTTCACCTATATAAGGAAACAAATATTATGTTAGTAATACAAAAATGAAATAAATTAAAAATTAATATGAAAGAATACATTAATAAAATGTCAATTGTTACCTGTTACATCATTTACATGTCCATATTTCCATGGATTGAATTAATATTTTAGAAGAGGCTCAACATGATTCATTGACTTATAAATATTGTTTTGTATTTCTCAGTTTTAGAGAGGGCCTGATGAGAACCTACACAATTAGATAGGCCATGATCATACCGGTTCACTTTTCTTTTGATCTCCTAGTTCTTTAGTGTGATTATCCAACCCCCCCCCCCTCCCCTCCCTGAGACAGCCCCCTCCCTACCACTGGACACCCCCCCTCCCACCACTCCACCTACAGCCATCGTCCCTCCTCCTGGAACCCCCCCTGCAGCCCCCTCCCTACCCCTGGACACCCCCCTCCCACCACTCCACCTGCATCCCCCCTCCCTCCTCCTGGACACCCCCCTCCCTCCCCTTACAGCCCCCTCCCTTTCCCTGGACACCCCCCCCCCTCCTGGACACCGCCTCCCCTTCTAGACACACACTCCCTCCCCTCCCCCAGACAACTCCCTCTCTACCCCTGTACACCCCCCCCCCTTATAGCCCCCATCCCTCCTACCACTCCACCTGCAACCCCCCCCCCCCCCCTCCCTACCCATAGACACCCCCCCCCCCTTGCATCCCCCCTCCCTTTCCCTAGACATCCCCCTTCCCACCTCCTAGACAGCCCCCCTCCTCTCCTGGACAGCCCCACCTCCCCTCCTAGACACCCCCTCCTTCCTGGACAACCCCCCTTCCTCCCCTCCCTGAGATAGCCCCCCTAGACATTCCCCTCTCTACCCCTGGACAGCCCCGCCCCCCTCCCCTTGTAGCCCCCCTCCCTCCCACCACTCCACCTACAACCCCCCTCCCTCCTCCTGGACAACCCCCCCTCCCTCCCCTTACAGCCCCCCTCCCTTTCACTGTACATCCCCTTCCCACCCCCTGGACATCCCCCTCCCCTCCTGGACACCCCCCTCCCCTCCTGGACACCCCCCCCCCCCACTCCCGGACACCCCCTCCTTCTTGGACAACCCCCCCCCCCCTCCACTCCCCGAGACAACCCCCCTGGACAGAACAAAAACATATTGTTCTAAAAATCTATAGTGAACTTGAACTAGCAAAAACCAAATGATATCTTTGGACAATGAAAGAAAATCAACTGCAAATCTATCAATGACAATAGTAACAATAATAATAATAGATTTTAATGGGTATGACCAAATGAACATATTTTCATAAAAAACTTTTCTATTACAAAAAGAGGAAGAAACCCTTGAAAATTTCAGAATTAAGCCATTGTATCCAAAATGGAAGCTCTCACGTTGCACCAGCAGTGGTGGGATCAAGAGCAGCGCAAGTGGGAACATGAGTTGATGGAGCAAGATGAATAATGAAAACACACCATTAACATGCTACGTAGCATGGATAAAGTGCCGCAACAAGAGGGGGAGAGACTTACATTGGCGATGAGAATGACTGAGACTCGTGAAAAGGAAGACGATCGGTTGATGTTGGCTACGGAGGAAACTGACACGTTCTAATGGAGGTAGAAACAGGGAGATGAATGGGAGAGATGCGATCGGGATGCCGGCTGCATCTTTGGAGGAAAATGTGACTGAAACTGATCAAGAGGATCCGTCTACACTTTTTTTCCATGGGACCACGTGTAGTAGTCGGAAAGTATGGTGAAACTGGAAAAGCATGCGTCTGGACTCAAAGAAACTACGGAAGACAATGCTCGGTCAACAGTGATCATGGAGGATATAGCACAGAGGTGAGAACAACATGGAGAATGCGATCACAGTTGCATGCGATGGGAACCAAGTTTCCCAAGGAATTGAAAAACCTTTGTTCGATGGAAGGGAACTGAGGAGATGGGACACATAAGTGGAAACATGTGAGAACTTATCCATAAAAGATGTTTGCACTGCCACTCAGACCGTGGCTGATTATGAATAAGTGTTGTTTAATCCAGTGGTACTGTCTGACATTCTTATTCAGAGGCAAAAACCCCATTGATGGAACCACACCTTCACTCTTGAGACAGTGAACTGTAACGACTTCTTATTTTAAGCACCGAGGTGAAACTTTTGGAAAAAAATGGAACAGAATGCATGGATTCTACAGGCTACATTTGAGTGAATTCCAGTCTTATATTTTGTCCTTTTAGTCATGTCTTTGATGGACTAAATAAATATATTAAAGTCTATTTAAAGGCAATATGGTGATCTTGTTAAAGGCTCAAAACATTCTTATCATGTTTTCTGATCTACCTTGATGCTCCAGTTAACATCAAAGCCCCCTCCCTACCCCTAGACAATACCCCTCCCTCCCCTTGCAGCCCCCTCCCTTTACCTGGACAACCCCCCCCCCCCACCCTCCTCTCTTAGACACCACCCCCCCCCCTCTTGGACAACCCCCCTCCCTCCCCTCCCCGAGACAGCCCCCCTAGACAGCCCCCTCTCTACCCCTGGACAGCCCCCCCTGCAGCCCCCTCCATCCCACCACTCAACTTGCAACCCCCTCCCTCCTCCTGTACAACCCCCCTCCCTCCCCTTGAAGCCCCCCTCCCTTTGCCTGGACAGCCCCCTTCCCACCCCCTGGACAGCCCCCTCCCCTCCTGGACACCCCCCTCCCCTCCTAGACACCCCCTCCTGGACACCCCCCCCCCCCTCCACTCCTAGACACCCCCTCCTTCCTGGACACCCCATCAATCCTAGTTCTTTAGTGTATACCCATTAATAACCTTCTTTATCCAAATATATTTTCATCATCTATTTGATAATGGAATAAATATTATTCATACACCATCATTCAATAATATGAATTATAAAATCATATATATATTGAAGAGATGCAGTTCAAAAAATCAAGGAAAAACACCAAACAAAAAATATATTGGAGGAATAGGAATGAAATTTCACATAAATTAGATGTGATAAAGGCAAATGATGCATATGTTGGGTCTTTATGACATTAAATAAGATATATTGGGCCTCAAATTGAACTGGAATATAATTCTTGGGCCTTTACATGGGCTTGGAATTGGTTTGGTTGGCTGGAAATTTTAATGCCTCACTACTAACCCACTTCAGGATACTCTATAAGTGATCTACCCATTGTATATTATTAGTATTGAATGGAATTGAATGGATCTTTTTATAGACACCCCCTACCTTCTGGACACACCCCCTCCCTCCCCTCCTAGACACTCAACTCATGGACACCCCCTTGGACACCCCCCTCCCTTTTGGACACCCCCCACTCCTGGACAGCCCCCCTCCCCTCCTGGACACCCCCACCCTGTAAGAACCTGGACCTTTGTTCAGGTATGTTTTTCCATTTTTTTGGAGTTTTTAAGAAAAATGGTTTTTCTGGAAATTTTCAAAGTACACGCCGTGTACTTTCTGAGTACACGCCGTGTACTCTGTTCCGGCTCAAAGCCGTGTGCTGGCCATGTCCGGGCCACACACACGGTGTGTAAGGCTGAGGTGGAGGCCGGTTATTTCAGAGTACGTAAAATTTGAAGTACACGCCATGTAATTTATTTATTTTTCATTAAACGGATCGGGGTCGCGCTTAACCCCCAAATACATCTTCTTCTCAAGTTTTCAACCATCCGAGAGCATCCGTATGGCCGGATCTTTGACAGAGTCATGCCTCATCGTTCGTTCTCCGATTCGAGAACAGTTAATTGCGTTGGAATCACAGCGGTGAGTTCTTCCTTCTGCTTGAGCCTTGTTTCTTGATTCCTCCTTTTTTTCAAGTTATCGTGGGATGAACATTTTGTGCGTTTTCTCAGGTCTATGTCGTTCTAAGGGGAATCTGTCGTCGAGGTTCATGTATATTGATCTCCTAGGATCGAGGTAGGTGGTTTGTGCCTTTATGTAGAAAGTCATTGAGTATTTTGTGCAAATTCCACCAATACCCTTGAACGGGGTATTGTGTGTTTCCTATTTTTCCCTTGTTTCTTTCCTTCTTTTCTTGATTTCTTTAGTAGAGGTTATTGATTGTGATTAGAGTAATTTGTTTGTGCTCAGATTTCTTTTCCATGCTTTTTCTTCCTGTTGGGATTTTTCCAGTTGTCATGCCTAGTCATAGGATAGTGGAATTGTTGTTTTATTTTACTGTTGAGCCTTAGTTGATAGCCAAGTAGTTCTTGAGGTTTACTTGGATGATACAAATGCGCTGAGCATGTTTAGTTACTCAGGACTGTGAGAACCTAGAGTAGCAGACCAAAGGGAGAATTGACGGAAGGGCTTCTCCAGAGTGTCTTTTAAATCATGATGTGAGACCAAGTGGATAATTGATGGAAGGGATTATCCATATAGTCTTTTAAATACGACGTGGGCCATAGGGGGAATTGACGTTGAGTGCTTCCCCAGAGAGCCTTTAGCACGATACGAGACTATAGGGGGAATTGAGGGTGAGTGCTTCCCCAGAGAGTCTGCTTAATTACGTAGCTGAACCAGAGGGGTGAGACTGTGTGTTCCTCCCAGAGGGTTTCTTGTACTTAGAGGTTGAACCATAGGGGCTAGACTGTGAGAGCTAACTAAAGGGTTACCTATTTTCTTCTTGTTGTTGACTACTATATTTGTTAGAACTATGGATTGTAGCTATTTGCTCTTTTCTGTTTATTGCTTCTTGTTTTATTACTACCATGTATTCATTGACTGTTAGGCACAAATATTTGGGTGATTGCCTACTGGGATTGTATCTCACACCCTGTTTGGGCCATGCTTTTGGGCCCAAGCAGACTATGTTGCTGCAGGTATAGACAAGGGCAAGCGCCCTTCTACTTCAGGATCTTGATTGCACCAGGAGCTGGGGAGCATGGGATCGAGCTGTGGCTCGCGATGCTGAGGAGCTTTCTTTGTTTTCTTTTTCACTTGGTTTCAGTTGTATTTCAGGACGTTGTTGTGTTTTCTGTTTTCCCTAGATACTTGTACCTGCTGCATTATTATCATCATTGTTATATATCTGCATTGCTTCCACTGTTTGGTTTCTGTTGTTATGCATGTTGGTTGCTGCTTCCGCTGTTATTGTGGTTTTCTTACCTGGTATACCTTACCGAATGAGGGCATAGTTTCCCCACTGACTCACCAAGGCCCTCGCTGCTAGTCGGTAGCCTCTGGAATTTGGGGAAACGCGCTTGAGGTCATGTGGCGAATTGGGTACGGGGCACCAGACTCGGGACGTTACAAAGTTGTATCAGAGGAGTTCTTTTCTCTTGTTTTACTGTTTGGAGACCTTAGCCAGGGATAGAACGGATTCGGTACTTGGCATTAAGCTGTGCTCAGGAGTAGTTAACCCATGTACAGGTAAAATCCATACTACCTCGTTAATTGCAGTTTTTTAGTTTTGAGATTTTATGGTTGGTATGTTTTCACCTAGAGTGATTCATATGACTTGTACGGTTATTGTTTGGATATTTTGGTTCTATTTCTGTCTCAACTCGATGAGATGAGGGTATGCCATCTCATGCATCATATAGGCACTTGTAGAAATCACACGTCATGCATTATTACCATGCCATATAGGGTGCATTAGCGATTGCATGCTGTTGTGATAGACTTTGTGTAGATTATTCATGTTGTTGTGATAGTTGTTTGATAGATTCTCTACTGTTGTGTTAGAAAACTGTTACTTTGTTCCTTGCTTAAAATGAACACCAAATTTTGGTTCTTGAGGTGTTATGGTCCCTCATGGATCAGAATTTGGCACCTTTTCCCTTATTTTAGTATTTCTGGAATTCTGCGCAGTTTCTGAGATACTTCCCAGAAAAACCCAGAATACACGGCGTGTACTTTTTGGATACACGCCGTGTAGTTTTCAGGCCGTGTCACTGACCGTGTAAGTAGAACACGGTGTCGTGGGAGTAACTTTGGGAACACGCCGTGTACTAGTGGTACACGCCGTGTGAGTTCAAAGTCGTGTACCCGGTCGTGTCACTAACAACACGGGTCGGGGAAGCTCGGGTAGAACACGTCGTGTCCGTAGGGAACATGTCGTGTAGTCCTGTCCAGGTACCCGGCCATGTCACGAACAACACGGGCCGATGTTACCTTCCTTTCCACATGCTGTGTTTGCTCGGAACATGCCGTGTAGTCTTTCCAGGTACCTGGCCATGTCACGAACAACACGGGACGGTGTCGCCTTCGCCTATGCATGTTGTGCTTGTTTAGAGCATGCCATGTAAGTTCCAGCCGTGTAGACGGCCGTGTATTCAGCAACACGAACCGCCGAATCCTCGTCTAGTGCACGCCATGTTATATTCGAACATGCCATGCAGTCTCGGTTTGAGTCGGACCGTGTGAGTTAGCCGTGTAAGGAGACTCGGGCAGGGGAATAGTTTCTAGTACACGCCGTGTGTGGGGGTCAACACGCCGTGTAGTTTTAACTGTACACGACTCGTAGGGCAGGAGTACACACCCATGTCAGTGGTTTAAGAAGACACACCGTGTAGTTTTATACACGCCGTGTAGTCGTGTTTTGCAATCTTGTGTGTTTTCTTCCCCTGTTTCCATTTAGTACTCTTGTGTTCTCTATACTTGTTTTCCTGATCTAAGGTGTGCTTTTGATCTTTCAGATCTATGCCTCCGAGACGTCCTCCGATCGTGCATCTGTCATAAGGCAGTGATCAGATGCCAGACAGGGCTGATCAGGGACTTCCTGTCGATCCCCCAGTCCAGCCAGCCTTGGCACTGGTTGTTGTACCAGTCACAGGCACTGATGCATAGTTCAGGGAAGGTTTCATGAGGATGATGCAGGCCTTCCAGGTAGCACCACCTCCTGCCTCGTCTATGGCAGACTTGACGCGGGTCTTTCAGCAGCAGCATCCTCCCACGTTCTCGGGGGAAGGAGTACCTCAGGCTACAGAGTCATGGCTGGAATCCATGATGACTATATTCAAGAATCTGGAGATGCCTCTAGAGAGGCGGGTCAATCTCGCCACCTACATGCTCCGAGACTCCACCAAGAGGTGGTGGGACGTGATCTCACAGGCGGGTCAGCAGCAGGCTATGACTTGGGAGGAGTTCCAGCGCGTGTTTTACAACTACTTTTACCCGGAGACCCTGGGGGCCGATCAAGCCTGGGAGTTTATGAGCTTAGAGCAGGGTACTCTATCTGTCATGGAGTATTCCTCTCGTTTCACTGAGCTGCAGCGTTTTACACCCCTTCGGGATGGGAGTGGGGTGTTCTTGGCAAGGAAGTTTGAGGATGGACTCAGGAGGGAGATTCGCTCACAGGTGAACATCTTCCAGCTGACTTCCATTACTTCCATCGTCAACCAGGCACTGATTGCGGAGTGCAATCTGAGAGACTCTGGAGCTGCGAGTCAGGGTGGTTCTGCTTCCAGAGCTATCTTTCCTTCAGAGGACAGCAAGAAGCGCCGTAGGGAGCCTACGCACGGTGATTCAAGGAAGCGAGACACATCATCAGGCAGCCAGGTGACGTGCTACCAGTGTGTTCGGACAGGGCACATGAGGCCGCAGTGCCAGAGAGACCCCGTGGAGTGCCGATCTTGTGGAAAGTTGGGTCACCTTCATCATTTCTACCAGGTTTTCCCACAAGGAGCAGGTGACCGGGGTTCTTCCATGACTCCTCGTTCAGGAGAAGCCCCACCAGTCTCTCACCAGTTAGGGAACTGGAGTTCTTCCGGTCGTTCGGGCCGAGGTGGAGGTCGAGGCCATGGCGGTCAGCCACTAGTCCCTCAGCACCAGCAGGGAGGTTCAGCTTAAAGTGGTCAGTCAGGGGTGCAGGGCCGCAGTGCAGGCCAGTCTTTCGCCGTGGATCAGTCTTATCATGAGAAGGATCCCGACCCTTCTACTGTTCGAGGTATGATTTTAGTAGCCTCAGTTTTATCTTTATCCCTTTTCGATACTGGTGCTACGCATAGTTTTATCTCTGTTTCCGTTGTGGAGAGCCTTGGACTCTGCATCTTTTCTTCTGCCGACTCATTGACACTAGACACACCTTTGGGAATGAGGACATCTAGTGTACGTTAGTGTAGAGAGTGCCCTCTCGAGGTTGCAGGGTATCACTTCTTATGGGATCTCTCTGTCCTAGAGATGAAAAGCTATGATGTCATCCTTGGCATGGACTAGTTGATTCCCTTCTGGGTAGTCATCGACTGCTCTCACCGTAGAGTCAGTTTCATCTCACTAGAAGGTGAATATTTCCTTCATAGAGGCGAATGGGACGTTCGGGCGAGTTAGGCGGGACTCAAGCATCTTGGGCTAGGAGGGGTGACAGCCCAGATTGCTAGTCTTTATCTGGATGACCAAGGGACTCCACAGTTGTACTTTCCTCCAGTGGTGGATCACTTCAGGGATGTCTTTCCAGAGGGATTTTCAGGTTTGCCTTCGGAGCGTGAGGTGGACTTTTCTATTGAGATCGTTCCAGGAGCGGCACCGGTGTCCATTACTCACTATAGGATGGCCACACCTGAGTTGAAAGAGCTCAAGAAGTAGTTGGAGGAGCTACATGTTAAGGGTTTCATCTGACCCAGTACTTCTCCTTGGGGTTTGCATGTTCTGTTTGCGAAGAAGGCAGCCGGTACCCTTCGGCTTTGTGTGGATTATTGGAAGCTGAACCAGTTGACGGTCAAGAACCGATATCCTTTGCCGCGGATTGATGACCTTTTCGATCAGCTTCGAGGATCCCGGGTGTTATTGAAGATCGAATTGAGTTCCAGTTGTCATCAGTTGTGCATTAGACCATCAGATATACCTCTGACAGCCTTTAGGAGCAGGTACGGTCTTTACGAGTATACAGTCATGTCGTTCGGTCTCACGAACACACCTGTAGTTTTCATGGCACTGATGAACCGAGTGTTCCATCCTTACTTGGACTCCTTCATCGTGGTCTTTGTGGAAGATATCTTGGTGTACTCTCACACTCGACATGACCATGCCACCCATCTTGAGATCATTCTGAGTACATTGAGAGAGCATCGACTTTATGTTAAACTCTCGAAGTGCCACTTCTGGATGGATCAAATTCACTTCTTGGGTTACATCATCTCAGAGACAGGAGTATCTGTGGACCCAGAGAAAGTGAGAGCTGTAGTTTCTTGGGAGCATCCGAAGAACGTTTTTGAGGTATGGAGCTTCCTAGGGTTGGCTGGATACTACAGATGCTTCATTTAGGACTTTTCTCATTTAGCAGCACCTTTGACAGGTCTGACCAAGAAGGGGGAGAAGTTCTTATGGTCATATTCTTGTGAGTCAGCCTTTCAGAAGCTGAAAGGGAGGTTGACATCAGCGCCGATACTAGTCTTTCCAGAGCCATGCAAGAGCTACACTGTTTACTGTGATGCTTCGAGTATCGGGCTGGGAGATGTGCTTATGCAGGAAGATGGAGTCGTTGCGTATGGGTCTCGGCAGCTGAGGCCACATGAGAGGAACTACCCTACGCACGATCTGGAGTTGGCAGCTGTTGTTCATGCTTTGCTCTGTTGGAGACACTATCTTCTGGGAGAGAAATTTGTGGTCTTCACTGACCACAAGAGTCTCAAGTATAATCTTCACTCAGCGTGATCTGAATCTGAGGTAGCGCAGGTGGGTTGAGTATCTACAGTCTTTTGACTTCGATCTTGCCTATACACCGGGAAAGGGAAACGCCATGGCTGATGCGTTGAGCAGGAGAACTCAGATTCAGGCAGTTCAGGAGGCCAGTAGTGAGTGGAAGCTGATGGATCTATTCTCTGAGATGCATCTAGAGGTGCATGACAAACAGGGACAGACTTTTCTATCTTCTGTAGCTATTACCTCCACGCTACTTGATCGGGTACAGATGAGGCAGCTATTAGACTCGGAAGGCTTAGTTATGCGGGAGAGTGTGTCAGGAGAGGACCCTCTTCCTGTATGTACAGTGGGTGAGGATGAGATCTTGTGTTTCCAAGGACGCGTATGGGTGCCAGCAGACATACGTGAGGAGCTGATGTGGGATTTCCATTCCTCAGTTTGGGCAGTTCATCCTGGAATCACCAAGATGTATCAGGATCTTCATCGCCAGTAATGTTGGCCAGGTATGAATAAGGATGTTTCTAGTTTTGTCATGAGATGTTCTACTTGTCAGCAGGTGAAAGCAGAGCATCAGCGACCAACAGGTCTCTTACAGCAGTTACTCATTCCGGAGTGGAAGTGGAACGATGTTGCGATGGACTTCGTGACTGGGTTGCTGAGATCACCTCGAGGGAACGATGTCGTTTGGGTTGTCATCGACAGGCTTACGAAGGTTTCTCACTTCTTTCCGATCAATGAGACCTTTAGTGTCGATGATCTAGGACGACTTTACATCAGGGAGATTGTGTGTCTGCATGGAGTTTCGCGCTCTATTGTTTCAGATAGAGATGCACGCTTTACCTCTCGGTTCTTGCAGGGACTTCAGAAGGCCTTGGGTACACAGGTACTTTTGAGTACAGCATACCATCCCTAGACTGATGTCCAGTCTGAGTGCACAATCCAGGTGCTTGAGGATATGCTCCGAGCTTGCATCCTTGACTTTGGTGGTTCTTAGGAGAAGCATATTCCTTTGGTGGAGTTCGCCTACAACAACAGTTTCCAGGAAACCATCTAGATGGCACCATACGAGGATTTGTACGGTAGTCCATGCCGATCACCCTTATGCTGGCTAGAGGAAGGAGAGGCAGCTTTGTTGGGACCTCGTCTTGTTCAGGAGACTTCAGAGTAGATAGAGCTAATTCGGAAGAGGATGGCTACAGTATAGTCTCGGCAGAAGTCTTATGCGGATCAGCGGAGATGACCTCTGGAGTTCGAGGTCGGTGATCGGGTTTTCCTACGTGTCGCACCTAGGTTGGGACACAAGAGGATTCGGAGACAGGGTAAACTTTTGCCGCGGTACGTCGGGCCGTTTGAGGTCTTGGAGAGAGTGGGGCCAGTCGCCTATCGGTTGTAGCTACCTCAGAGGTATCAGACCATGCACGACGTCTTCCACGTCTCTCAGCTCGAACGTTACTTTTCAGACCCGTCTCACATCTTTCAGCCTGAGGAAGTCGAGCTTGAAGCGGATGCATCGTTCGAGGAGCATCCTATCTGGATTGTCGATCATATTACAAAGGTTCTCTGTGGGAGGTCTGTTCCTCTAGTACAAGTGCTATGGCAGCATGGGTGAGTACAGGACGATACCTGGGAGAGGGAGGCCGATGTACGATCGCAGTGGCCGGAGCTGTTCGGGGATCCTTCTTCTCCACCTCGTTAGGGAAATTCAGGGACAAATTTCTTTAAGGGGGGAAGTTTGTAAGAACCCGGACCTTCGTTCAGGTATGTTTTTCCGTTTTTCTGGAGTTTTTAAGAAAAATGGTTTTTCTGGAAATTTTCAAAGTACACGCCGTGTACTTTCTGATTACACGCCGTGTACTCTGTTCCAGCTCGAAGCCGTGTGCTGGCCATGTTCGGGCCACACACACGGTGTGTAAGGCTGAGGTGGAGGCCGATTATTTCGGAGTATGGAAAATTCGAATTGCATGTCGTGTACTCTAAAAGTACACGCCGTGTACTCTAAAAGTACACGTCGTGTACTCTAAAAGTACACGCTGTGTACTTTATTTTTTTCATTAAACGGGCCGGGGTTGCGCCTAACCCCCAAATAAATCTTCTTCTCCAATTTTCGACCGTTCGGGAGCGTCCGTACGGCCGGATCTTCGACGGAGTCCTGCCTCACCATCCGTTCTCCGATTCGAGCACGGTCAATTGCATTGGAATTGCAGCGGTGAGTTCTTCCTTCTGCTTGAGCCTTGTTTCTTGATTCCTCCTTGTTTTCAAGTTATCGTGGGATGAAAGTTTTGTGCGTTTTCTCATATCTACGTCGTTCTAAGGGGAATCTGTCATCGAGGTTCACGTATATCGATCTCCTAGGATCGAGGTAGGTGGTTTGTGCCTTTCTGTAGAAAGTCTTTGAGTATTTTGTGCAAATTCCACCAATACCCTTGAACAGGGTATTGCGTGTTTCCTGTTTTGCCCTTGTTTATTGCCTGCTTTGCTTTATTTATTTAGTAGAGGTTATTGCTTGTGATTAGAGTAATTTGTTTGTGCTCAGATTGCTTTTCCATGCTTGTTCTTCCTGTTGGGTGTTTTCCAGTTGCTATGCCTAGTCGTAGGATAGTGGAATTGTTGTTTTATTTTACTGTTGAGCCTTAGTTGATAGCCAAGTAGTTCTTGAGGTTTAATTAGACGATACACATGTGCTGAGCATGTTTAGTTACTCAGGACTGTGAGAACCTAGAGTAGCAGACCAAAGGGAGAATTGACAGAAGGGCTTCTCCAGAGTGTCTTTTAAATCACGATGCGAGACCAAGTGGAGAATTGACGTAAGGGCTTCTCCAGAGAGTCTTTTAAATACAACGCGGGCCATAGGGGTAATTGATGTTGAGTGATTCCCCAGAGAGCCTTTAGCACGATATGAGACTATAGGGGGAATTGACGGTGAGTGCTTCCCCAGTGAGTCTACTTAATTACGTAGCTGAACCAGAGGGGTGAGACTGTGTGTGCCTCCCAGAGGGTTGCTTGTACTTAGAGGTTGAACCATAGGGGCTAGACTGTGAGAGCTTCCAAGAGGGTTACCTATTTTCTTCTTATTGTTGAATGCTATACTTTTTAGAACTGTGGATTGTAGCTGTTTATGCTTTTTCATTTACTACTTCTTGTTTTATTACTGCCATGTATTCATTGACTGTTAGGCACAAATCTTTGGGTGATTGCCTACTGGGATTATATCTCACACCCTGTTTGGTCCATGCTTTTGGGCCCAAACAGACTATGTTGTTGCAGGTATAGACAAGTTCAAGCGCCCTTCTACTTCAGAATCTTGATTGCACCAGGAGCTGGGGAGCATGGGACCGAGCCGTGGCTCGCGATGTTGAGGAGATTTCTTTGTTTTCTGTTTCACCTGGTTTCAGTTGTATTTTAGCACGTTATTATGTTTTCTGTTTTCTTTAGATACTTGTACCTGTTGCATTATTATCATCATTGTTATATATCTGCATTGCTTCTGCTGTTTGGTTTCTGTTGTTATGCATGTTGGTTGCTGCTTCCGCTGTTATTGTGGTTTTCTTACCTCGTATACCTTACCGAATGAGGGAATATTTTCCCCACTGACTCACCAAGGTCCTTGCTGCTAGTCGGCAGCCTCTGGCGTTCGTGGAAATGCGCTTGAGGTCATGTGGAGAACCGGGTACGGGGCACCAGTGGAGGGGCTCCGGACTCGGGACGTTACACACCCACCCTCACACCTAGACACCCCCTCCCTCCTAGACACACCCCCTCCTGGACACCCCCCCCCCCACTCCTGGACACCCCCTCCCTCCTGGACATCCCCCAGCCACATCTAAGGGAAATTAAAATTAGAACATTGAAAATCCAAGATATTGGTTCCCATCAAGCTTTTAAGATGCTCGTGAGTGGACTAAATGACTATGCATTGGTCGACTTCCACACTATCGACCAGTGTAGTCCAATGATTTATGCTTTACTAGAAAGAAAAATCATTTCTAAAACCATTCTTCATAACCTAAGGATATAAAACATAATAAAGGGTGATCATGTATGCTCAATAAGTGTAAAAAAGGGGGATATCAATTATCATATATGGATAAAATTAGTATGAATTCACCTTCATCCTATTTGTGTACAATATTCCATCAGGTATGCTGCCCATTCATTTCTAAACACATCTATATCATCTTGTGAATATGAGTTTTTGCGACAGTCATGGTAGTACTGAAAAAATATAAATACACAAAGGATTAATAAATATTTTAAATGAACTCGTAATTATTTTCGAAAATACCTCGTCAGGGATGCTAATTTGTTGGTGAAATACGATCGCTTTCATAAATTTACAAACATAATAACCACAGTCCTTTCTGTTTCTTTGTTTTGGACACTACAGAAACATCGACAAAAATAAATAATTTGTTTTGATATGTATTTGGATAGTGCAATGTTATTATATATACCAGGATACTTTTCTAGTTGTAGATCTTGTAGGCGTTCTTGTCATTAGTCCCTGGATTCATTCCATGTAGTAGACGATATTGATGCACCTCCCTATCATAACAGAATCCTAATTAAAAGATAACATAAATTATATAACTATATGTTTAGTTTTAAAATGTTGGATCTAGTGTATTAAAAATTAACAAACACCATCATGTGTGGTCGGTTTGTTGGATATCCATGCATTGAATCTAGAAAATAAATCTTCAAAGTATCCAAATTGATTGAAATCAGCATCCAATGTTGCCTAAAATTACAAAAAGGAATAAGTGAAGAAAGAAATGGAAATATAGTTGATATGATTAAATTGTAGAGTTTTACCCCTGCATCGTCGGTATTAAAAAGAGTCTATCATCTGTAATTTTGTTTTCAAACGATTTGAGCAGGGATAACATTATTGCAGCCTCTTTATCAGAATCTAATTTGTCTTTTGAAGAGGTGGTGTGAGGACTAACGAGTCCAAATTTCTGTTCATGGGGAAATCCCTTCAATTGTTTTTCATATATACGCTTGCGAAAAATATAAATTGTATTTAGTCATAATTATCAGAGTATATCAACTTTTGTAAAATAAAATCATGAAAACATACCTCATGTATACATTTATAACTGAGGCGCCTAGCCATTCATACTTGAGGATTTCATTTACATTTTCAGCACTAATGAAATCTGATGCTTCCTCTCCGTACATATTTTTTTCAAAATCAACTGTGTGAGCATTACGGTCTATCAACTTTGTATCCACATGAGCCTGTAATGATATTAATTGTGGATATAGAATGGGCGGGGTGAAGGTGCTCTCAGTAGACCGTTTTAATTGGTTGGTTGATCCTTGAGATAGTTTTGAGATGATATTTCATTTCACCCCCTTCTCTTTGTCATTATGTAATAACATTCATGGTTTCAGACCTTTTTTTATTAAATGTTAAAGGTCTAGATTGAAAAATAAATTGGAAATGGATACCTCCTTGTCGACATGTTTTTTTACAAGAATTTCCAGCCATGCAATGAATGTTCCAATAGCTTGTTCAATCGTATGAATGTCGTCGTCATCATTTGGAATAGGTAGCTTGGCACTTGGCTCATTAGCTACATTAATTGGCACTCTGAAATGTTCTGTTGGAATTTGTCTATTGTGTAGCATGTCATTCTACATATTGAACATCGTAGCCCTCGCTACAAGGCGATAGGTGGGAGTTGATAGATATAAATCATAGTCATTTTCACCCTGTAGAATATTAGTGCAGGAAAGGTATCAGTGTATATGTGAATCACATTTCATAGAATCAATTATTAAAACATTGATTACCTCAGCTAAGTCAGGTTTTTTAGGGGAATGGCTCACCTCAAAGCTAGCGCGGGGTGGGGCGGGATCGTCACGCATGGGTTATTATTGAGTTGTTTCTTCTCTTTGCCTCTCCCCCATCCAAATTTATATCATCTCTCTATGATATTTTAATTCTTCTTGAAATATAGCTAATTTTTCTTGCAGCTTTTCCATTTTTTCATTTTGATCCTCCTCTTGTTTTTGTTTTTGAAAATATGTTTGGGGTGTCACCCCAAAACCCGCACCTCTAACGCGGCAATACTGTTCTGGCTTCTTCAAGGCTCCTGAAAGTATGTCTGCATCTGGTGTGGGTATTGTTGATTCCTGTTACTATTTCAAATAGAAAATATAGAAAAATAAGTAGTAATTGTAATGTAATAGTGATTTAAACAAATCAAATTTATATTATGTCATACTTACACATGTTTCACACACTTTTTGTGTGTTTTTATCTATCAGTATCCCCTCTTTATTTACACGATCCTCTTTCCATAACACATGGCATGGGATGGATATGGATTTCAATTTCGATTCATCAATCTACATATAAGTAGATAAACATGGTTATGGTGTTGTTTTATGTCACATACAAGTAGTACGATAGATTTAAAAGACGTACCAATTTTTTCTCAAGTGCAGCGTACCCCATCCTTACTTTACGGTAAGGGTACGCTGGTTCTGTTGCATGTTTTTTATTTTCAGCACTCAGTTTTTGTTTCATAAATAAAAAATTTTCAATCAAAGTGATGAATACAAGAAACGTCAAACAATGTATTTCCCCGCACAATGTACCTGAAAAGTCTGCTCCCCACGACGGTTGCTAAACGCATCCCACGCTCCATGGGATATCAAGTGTGCATAAAGAGGAGGTGGGTGCGGCTTGATTTTCCCTTCAGCATCTTTAAAATGATATTTTGTTAAAATTGTGTGGAAAACTATATGAATCCTTCCTACAACTCTTAATACATATTCCTTGTGAGATTAATCTACTATAAATGCACTCTACAATGGATGATGAAGAGTAAGTCAATGTTTTGGTATTTTATTTTATTTTAATAAATTAAAAAAAATGATATCATAATGTTACCGTAATATCTTCCCACATTAGTGTCTTAAGCCCGGTGACAACATGGTGCCATGACTATACATCAATCGACATGCGTTTCCAAGTGACGATTCCAATGTAGCTACTAAAGATGGCTCTGTTGGGGTTAACATGTTGGCCTCTCTTATTCCATTCCACCTCAAATTTGATGCCTTTTGCTTTTGCCTTAAGGATTTTGGCTAACACTATCAAACTACGATGCTCTTGTTTTTTTTTGCGCTTTTAGGGTTTCATTTCCTAGAATTTCCTCAGAAGTATCATCAATATGTTCCTCCGGAGCGCTAGCATCAGCATTGGGACCAGCAGCAACAGGTTGAGAAACCTGTTGTACCTCAGCACTGGGACCAGCAGCAACAGGTTGAGAAACTTGTTGTACCTCAGCACTGGGACCAGCAACAACAGGTTGAGAAACCTGTTGTTGTTCTGCACTGGGACCACCAGTAGATGGTTGATAAACCTGTTGTTACTCTGCACTGGGACCACCAGCAGCTAGTTGAGAGACCTTTTGTGCCACGGGATTGGGCGCATCAGCAGGTGTAGAAGTCATTATCTGTAGCAGTGTTTTAGCATTTAATTTAGATTACATAAAAGCAGCAGTGAACAAATAATAACATAACATAACACAATGTATATTACAATAAAAAAATAACCTGATTATTGTACTCTCTTTTTTTTAAAAGGATGAATAGATTTTACTCCTCTATCGACTATGTAAATACCTTCATTGTGGTCTCCTCTAACATAAAAAACGCCGTCTACATTGGGACCACTGTGAAATTATTGTGAATTCCCTATAAAAATTTCATCCTCCGTTAAACTTTCATCTAACCCTTCAGTTGTTTTGGTTGATAACAGAACAATTGACCAATTTCGGTTTGTAGGGTCTGGAACATAAAATACTTGTATTGCCTGTGATACCATTATAAATGGTTCGTCTTTTTCCCATTCCTTACTGAAATCAACTTTCACGAATCCTAATTCATCTATTTTAACAGCACTCCTGTTATCAACCCACTTGTATTGAAAAATCGTCACTTTGAATTTCATATAATCAAACTTCCATATTCGTTTGATGATGCCAAAGTAGTACATATTCTCATAAATTGGATTTTTGTCCTTAGCACCGGAAACATGCATCGCCTCAGCCACAATTGTAACCCCACTATTCTGCATGGTATTGTCTTCATCATGTTCATTAGTATATAATGTATAACCATTAACTGTATAAGCATTGTAAGATAATACATACACACTTGCTCCTCCAGCTAACCATTGAAGTTGTTCTGAAATTGAGTCTGGATTTTCATCTAACTGCTTAAAAATATGGTCCTGAAACCATCCTATAAATTGTCGATTATGTGTATCTGATATCCATTTTTCAGCCCTAGAAGGATTCAAACGCCTAAGAATTTCTTTGTGGGTTTGAACATATGGGTCAACCTCAAAACTGTTATGAAAAATGTAAAGGTGGGCCTGCTCCCAATCTGTAATATTGATTGTGACAACCTCTCTTCCAAAAATTCCTTCACCCTCAATTTGCTCAGTGTGACCATATTTCAGTAGGCCAACGTTTTCCACACCATACAGGTATTCGGTACAAAATTCAATGGCTTCCTCAACAATATATTGCTCCGTAATACAACCCTCTGGCCGACTTCGATTTTTGACATACCCTTTCAAAATCTTCATATACCGTTCAATGGGGTACATCCATCTATAATGTACAAGACCACATAGTCGAATCTCTCTCACCAAATGAATCATTAAATGAACCATCATATCAAAAAATGTTGGTGGGAAGAACATTTCCAATTCACACAATATGACGGCAATTTCTCTTTCCATAGTTGGAAATTCCGTCGGGTCTATAACTTTACTGCATATAGCTTTGAAGAAGAAACAGAGCTTCATTAATGTATGGCGGGCATTCTTGGGAAAAATGCAATGTAAAGCTATAGGAATTAGATCTTGCATCAAAACATGGAAGTCATGTGATTTCAGACCCTTTAATTTTAAATCGCTCATTGACACGATGTTCTTGATATTTGATGAATACCCCTCTAGAATCTTTACGTCATTCAAGAAGTTGCAAAACTGATATCTCTCCTACCTGGAAAGAGTGTAAGCAACAGGAGGAAGAAATGTTCGTTTTTCACCCTTCACTGGTGCCAACTCTTCTCGTATTCCCATCTCAACCATGTCCAATCTAGCCTTAATTTCATCCTTTGTTTTTTCGGGTGCATTTAGCAACGTGCCGATGACACTATCACGTACATTTTTTTCAACATGCATAACATAAAGAAAATTTCTGACATACAAACAATTCTAGTATGGTAATTCAAAAAAAACTGTTCTCTTTTTCCAACCAATTTTCGTAAGGTTTTTTTAAAACGGTTTACCAAAAGTAGTGTCCAAATCTTTTACTTTCTCAAAAAATTGATCACCTGTTAGTGGAGACGGTGTTGTACATTCTTCTGAACTTCCATCCAATGATGTCGTCCAAGATCAGTACTTATGCCGTCGGGTAGAAATCTGCAATGTCCTAGAAACACAGTTTTCGATGAATGTTTCAACCTAATTAACTATGCACTGTGTTCAAAAACAGGACACCCTTGAGTTCCTTTAATGCTATATCCTGAAAAATTTCCATAAGTAGGAAAGTAATTTATCATCTCGTACAACATGGATTTCAAAGTGAAATCTTTATTTTTGTAAGCATCATACAACGTAACACCTGAATCCCACAATATTTTCAAATCCTTGATCAATGGAGCCAAATAAACATCAATATCATTACCCGGTTGTTTCGGTCCTGATATAAGCATAGATAACATGATTTATTTTCGTTTCATACATAACCACGGTGGTAAGTTATAATTTACCAACATAATCGGCCATGTACTGTGACTGCTGCTTTGAAAACCAAAAGGATTCACCCCATCTGTAGATAACGTCGGACAAAGGTTTCTCGACTCGTTTCCAAATTCAGGATACTTGTGATCAATTCTCTTCCACTAAGGAGAGTCTACCGGGTGACGTAGTTTCTCATCTTTAATTCTTGTATATGCATGCCATGTCAATTGTCCTACAGTCTTCTCACTTCCATATAGGCACCTAAACCTTGGAATGATTGGAAAGTACCATAAAACTTTCGTAGGACTAGAATAATCTTTCTTGTATCGAGAAGCACCACACTTTGGTCATTCTTTAAGTGTTTTTTGGTCCTTGCGAAACAATATACAGTCATTCGGGCAGGCGTGTATTCTTTCAGAGATCATACCCATCAATCGTAGCATTCGTTTGGCATCATATGTTCGGCTTGGTAGTTCATTATCTTCTGGGAGCATGTCATTCAGGAGTTCAAGTAGTTCTGTAAAACTGGAGTCACTCCACCCGTTGCCTGCTTTCAAATTATACAGCTTCAGTACGGCTGACAATGCTGTATATTTAGTGCAACCAGCATACAATGGCATTTTTGCACAACTCTTTAACTTCTAAAACAATTTTGGGAAATCACGAAGTTCATCTTCAATTGTCCTTGTCATTTCCCCAATACGATCTCTATCATCATTCACATCTGTAATCACATCCTCCATACAATCGTCTTCACTGTTCACGCTTGTAATCATATCAGATGATCCATAAAACGCTGTGTTATCCGAGCCACTACCTACATTCATTTTTTCCCCGTGTTTATTCCAACATGTATAACTTTGATCTATTCCGTGATAGATCATGTGTTCTTCCAACTCCTCTGGACTAATTTTTCTTGAATAACAATAGTTTAAACACGGACAAAGTATTTGAGAAGGGTCACATGCATGATCTTCTGCAAACTTGATAAACTCTTTCACGCATCTTCATACTCTTTTTTCAACTGATTGGCATTCATCTATTCTTTATTCATATTCATCATCTTTATGGGTTCGATCTCAAACTTGCCTAATATTATGTTTTAATTAATCAAGTAGCATTGTTTGGGTTTTATAAAAAAAATCATGGTACAAATGCCTCTACAATGAACCATCATTGGATACAACTTAACTGTTACTCTAGCCTCACTAACTCTATGTCCACAAATTTAATCTCCAAACTATAAAATATAAAAATAAACACATCACATGTGGTTATAAAGGCCATACAGGTGTGATTGTAAACATAACCAGTAGGATTCCCTCAAAAAACAATGTAAGGATATAATGGCCTACTCATACATGAAATAGAGGAACCTACCCCAAAACATGTGAAAGTACTTGAACTCTATCTATATACAGGGGATTGTGCCCTGTCTTTTTTATATCTCCATAGAGTACCTAAAACCTATACATGGATGGCTCTTTACTGAAACATGGGGGAGTACCATACTCCATATTTTCTCCAAACATCTCACTTGTCACTTGTCAACTCTCAAGCAGAGTGAAGATAATTAAAATATTCAAACCACATCGTGTGCAATTTCCAATGATTGAGGGAATCATACTATTGTGATATACATGAGAAGATATTTATAATGGTCTACTCATACATGAAATACTATCATCTAAGTGAAAAATAAATAATAATAATGAAAATAACATAGCACACAATTTGTTCAATGGATACACAATGTATAGGGTTCTCAATCAAGGTTGGTTGTATACTACCATTTCTAAACTCACATGAAATCCATATACAAGGTGTGTTTATTACGGTGAACATCGTGTATGGATAAGATACCTGATTTAATCTGACATATATCAAATTAATTCCAAGTTAATCTTAAAAAGGCTGCATGATGCATTTAAAAATACATGACATATAGAACAACTTAAGCTAAAGGTGTGTACTCTAGATACATACTGAGTCACCTCACCGGCTATGCATCACTGGAATACACGGTGTGTAGTCCTCACATGACCACTAGGGGTGTATAGTCTATACACATCAAGTTTCCATGGTATCTATACATGGTGTGAGTGAAGTAAAACACATATCATGTGGTTCTACCATTATTTCATGGCATGTACATGGTTTCATGCTGAAGTATATGTCTTGGAGATACATTGTGTGTGACCTAGGTTCACATGACATGTAACATTTAAAATGAAACTTATTTCCAAGTTTGAGTCAGAAGATGAGTCATGTGGTGTAAATTTTGGAGATAAATGTTGTGTGGCATTAAAATCTATATGAAATCCATGTATGGTGAAGCATGTTCCATTTAACAAGACTACATACCATGTATTTTAAAAATATATAGAATCTGAAAAACATCATCTTCACACCATAAAGTGTCTCATAGAGTCCTCTATAAGTGGTTTTCTAGGATTCAGTGGAATTGCACCAGTAACAAAGTGGTGGTGCCATTGAAATGGGTAAAGTTTGGATCGATATTCAATAGTGGAAGAACTAAAACATGTAAAACAAATGTCATATCAATCTTTCCAAAAACTGCAACACCATACAAAAACACAATCGTGCTCACAATCGCAACACCATACAAACCAAACAATCATAATTTTAGATTTTACAAAGAATCCCTTATTCAATTTTGTTTGTTAATTCAGGGGTTATCACAGAAGTTTTATCATCTTGGGGCGTTCATTCATAAGTCAATCATACGTAAATTACCAATTTTTATATTCAAATGTTCAACAGGAACCAACCAACATGCAATTCATTTAGTGCGAAAACAAGGACCACCAAAGGCCATGATTTTCAACAGGGTGTTTAGCCCGTACATTTCACATTATAACCATCAATATCAAACAGTAATAACATGAGAACAAGAGGAAACCAATGATTAATAGGAGAAAACTCACCATGAAGGTGTCGTTCAGCACACGGTAGAGGTGCGTTCGTGGCAGAGGAGAGGCACACAGTAGAGGAGATTTCCAACTGAAAAGAAAACATAAAATAGAGGAAACCCATGAGAATAAAATAATCTAAAACTGAGTACACTATTTACCACATCCCACAAACCCCAAGAACCCACTAAAAAATTATGTGTGATATCTTTCTCATTATATTTTCCTTTTTGTATTTTACTGGTGAAAACAATGGATTAAAAACTATATTGACTAAATAAAGGGTGCTTTATGTGATAAAAAATTCATGAACTCAATTCACCCTCTCTTGATTCTTTTTGGTTCTCTTCTTCAACCAAATTCCTTATCCATATAGAAATTTATGACCATTTTTGGATCACTTCAAGCATGAAATGCCTTTATCGACGCACTAGGGATGTCTATGCATCCATTTCATAAAGAGCCTATACATACACCACTACAGATCATTATAAACTAGGATCGAATTGACATACCATTAAAATTTAGTTGAAAATAATTCCACCAAACTTTTACATTGAAAAACTATATATAAGTTATTGATGACACTTTAAACAGCTGAACCTCCCATAAAAAATCATTTAGAAACATGTAAGAACATGTCATGTGAGTCCTACATTCTAACCATGATACATGTAGATAGGCCTATTTCCAATGGAGAATGAGAAATTTGAAATAATTACATCTAAGGTAAATACCTAGTATTTAGTAAACATATCAACAATAATATCTCAAACCAGAAAATAATAATCTTTTACCCTAGTAACTAGGAATTCCTATAAGAAAGGTTATTAGGGTACAATCAAATCAAATGGACCTTGGAGATGAAGAAGTTACAGCGGAGGCAGTTGCGGAGGAGGCAGCAGCAGTGGAGGTCGCGGCGGCGGAGGCAGCGGCGGCAGAGGCAGCGGTGGCGGAGGAAAACCCAGCGGCGGCGGCGGAGGAAGAGGAGGAGGAGGAGGAGGAGGAGGAGGAGGAGAGGTCGCGGTGGAAGAGGGGCCTGGTTCTGCTTCCACGAAAGCTTGACCGTGTGCGTGAGAGGAGGGTCTGTTAGGGTTATTAAATAAAAACCACTGGAACCTTTATCATCGCTCGTTAAAAGCGCTGATAAAAAATACCTTTATCAGCGCTTTTTTAGTGCTGGTAAAGTTATACCTTTATCAGTGCTAAAAAGGCGCTGATAAAATACCTATTTATCAGTGTTATAATTATAGCGCTGATAAATAGTTATTTTATCAGCGCTAAAAAAGAACTAATAAAGGTATGTTTTATCAGCGCCTATATTTTAGCGCTGATAAAACATACCTTTATCAGTGCTTTTAACGAGCGCTGATAAAGGTTCCAGCGGTTTTTATTTAATAATTTATTTATATTCTTATATATTTATTTAAAATGGCATATAAGATAAATATATATTTATTTATTAAGAATTATAACAATAAAGAGTATATATTTATAAATATTGGTATATAATTTTCAATCTATACAAAAAAAATATTTTCGATTATAAATATTATAATTTTATATAAATTAAGAATAAAAACCTTTATCAGTGCTAGAAAAAGCGCTGATAAAGGTGTACCCTTTATCAGTGCTTTTTTTAGCGCTGATAAATGGTAGATTTATCAACACTTTTAACTAGCGTTGATAAAGGCATACCCCTTTATCAGTGCTTTCTGTTTAGCCCTGATAAAGGGCAGTGCTTCCCTTTCCCTATTTTGTGGTAGTGTGACACACGATGTGGTCGGTATGATTCAAAATGCATGTTTTCAATAAAAAAATGTCATTTTAGTTTAAAACGTGCATAAAAAAATCAATACTAAGAAAATGATATTTTATTGTTTTTTAAACATTTGGAAAACAATCCATTATTAATTTGTGATATGTAGGAATTGACTGCACATCAATCCAACACCCGATGTGGTCGGTATGACTCTAAGTACTTGTTTTCAATATAAAGGTGTCATTTTAGTTTAAAATGCATGTTACATAGCCAAAACCAAGAAAAAACTCGGATTGTTTTCAAATTTTAGGAAAACGATCCATAATTCAGTTTTCATGTGTAAAAAATGACCACATATCAATCTGACACACGATGTGGTCGATATGACTCAAAGTACGTGTTTTCAATATAAAAATTTCATTTTAGTTTAAAATGCATCAAATAGCCAAAACAGAGAAAATGATCTTGGATTGTTTTCAAACTTTAGTAAAATAATGAATAATTTATTTTTGATGTGTAGAAATTGGTCTCATGTCAATCTGAGACCCGATATGGTCAGTATGATTCAAAATACATGTTTTCAATATAAAAGCATCATTTTAGTTTAAAACATGTGTCACATAACCAAAATCATGAAAACAAGATCGTATTGTTTTCAAAATTTAGTAAAATGGTCCATAATTCATTTTTGACATTTAGGAATTGAATTCACAAAAATCCAACACACGATGTGGTTGGTGTGACTCGAAGTGCGTGTTTTCAATACAAAAGTGTCATTTTATTTTAAAACACGCATAAAATTTCCAAAACTGAGAAAACGAGATTAGATTATTTTCAAACTTTAATAAAATGATACATGATACATTTTTGACATATAGGAATTGAATTCATGTCAATATAACACCTGATGTGGTCGGTATGACTCTAAGTATGAGTTTTCAATATAAAAGTGTCATTTTAGTTTAAATCGTGCATCACATAACCAAAAGCAAGCAAACAAAATCAAATTGTTTTCAAAATTTAGAACAACAATCCATAATTCAATTTTCATGTGTAGAGATTGACCACATTCTAATCTAACACACAATGTGGTCGGTATGACTCGAAGTACGTGTTTTCAATATAAAATTGTCATTTTAGTTTAAAACGCAACACATATCCAAAACCAAGCAAACAAGCTCAGATTGTTTTTCAAATTTAAGACAATGATCCATAATTCATTTTTCACCTATAGGAATTGACCTCACATCAGTCTGATTCATGATATGACTATTATGACTCAAAGTGCATGTTTTCAATAAAAAGGTTTCATTTTAGTTTAATACTCACATCACTAGCCAAAACTGAGAAAACGGGTTCAAATTGTTTTCAAACTTTAGGACAACAATCCATATAACATTTTTGATGACTCGTAATTGACCGAAAATCAATCCGACTCAAAATGTTGATAGTATGACTCGAAGTGCATGTTTTCAATATGAAAGTGTCGTTTTAGATAAAATGTGTGTCAGATCACTAAAACCAAGAAAACGAGATCATGTTATTTTCAAACTTTAGGTGAAAGATCTATAATTAATTTGTGACGTGTTAGAATCAACTACATGTCAATCTGGCACATGATGTGATCGGTATGACTCAAAGTGCACATTTTGAATTGAAAAGTGTCATTTTAGTTTAAAACACTCATCAAATAGCCAAAACAGACCAAACAAGATCGGATTGTTTTCAAACATTAGGAAAACTATCCATAATTTATTTATGACATGTAAAAAATGACCACATGTTAATTTGACACACGATGTGACCAAATGACTCAAAGTTCTTGTTTTCAATATAAAAGTTCATTTTAGTTTAAAATGCACGCCACTAGCCACAACTGAGCAAATGAGCTTGAATTATTTTTAAACATTAGGAAAATGATCCATAATTCATTTATGATGTGTAAATATTGTTCTCATGTCAATATGACACATGATGTGGTTGGTATGACTTGAAGTGCGTGTTTTCAATATATAAGCTTCATTTAAGTTTAAAATATGCATCATATAGACAAAACAAATCAAACAAGATCAAAATGTTTTCTCATCATTTTATCTTCTATTTCTTAATTAATTTTCATATCATTTTCATCTGATACCTATTTTTTTAATTTTCACAGAGATAATGTTTGAAGACGAACAAGAAATGGTGTGATAGTTGAAGTCTTGTTCTTAAAAACAAGTTCTCTTGAATTAGATTACATCTGTAGTGAGAGTTTTTTGTCACCATAGATGTGAGCCAACTCAAGAGCACATGCTTTTGAGAACATCAAGAATCTTTGTGAAGAGTAAGAATCAATCTCAACTCAATCTGATACATGGTGTGCCTAGTATATCTCAAATTATATGTTTTTAATTTAAAATGGACATTCGGTGCTTGATTTATTAATTTATAGTATTACTAACATAAGAATTGTTTTCTTATATAGGTGCATTATTTTGCTCGTTTTGGGGTGGTTTGTTCGACAACTAATAGCATGATCGAGGGTCGGGAGCCAAATACAAAGGAGTATTGATGTTTTTTAATGTCTGTGATAAATTGTAGTTAATAATATAATTGTAAAAAAACAATGTTTGAATTGCCTATAATATAGTGTTTTTTTGTATTTATATTGTAAATTTCATTTCAGTTAAATTATGTTTTTTATCTCTATATTTTTTGATGCATATTTTAACACCACATTGTGGTATTATATATTCCCCTTTATCAGTTCTATGATAAAGAGAGTCCTTTATCAGCACTGATAAAGACCTAGGACTTTTAAAGGCGCTCTAGTTGTTAGCATTTTTTTGGTGTTGACAAAGCCATATTCTAGCATTGTTAAAGGACTCAAGTGTATAAGTGTTATTTAATATGAACATAAATATATAAATTCAAATATGATCTATATTTAATGTGTGTGTGTATATATATATATATTTGAAGGAAAACCCAAGAATCGTATTATTGTTCAATCATATCAAATAGATCAAGCCAATCAGGGAAAGAATCATCCCAACAGTGGAATCCATGATGCAACCCAAACCTCGCCAACTGGTTAGCAGTAGCATTACCCCCACCCCTGATGAAGGAAATCTTACAAGCAGAAAAAGACACATCAATATCCCAAATTTTCCTCAAAATCAGCCCAAAAAGTTGGGAATCCTCCTCTTTCTTTTCCAAAGCACTAATAACAATGAGGCAATCCGACTCTAGCACCACCTTAGTCCATCCTTTTTTCTGAGCTAAGAGGATCCCTTACAAAATAGCATACGCCTCTACCACGGCAGGACTCCATCTGAACTGGACATTCAGAAAACGAGCTGCCACCATTCGACCGTCACTTTTCCTTGTAATAAGTCGCACTCCAGTCTTAGATCTATTAGACACTACTACATCCGAGTTAATCTTGATGAAATCCTCTAGAGGGGGAGTCCAAATTAGTGGATCATGATGCAGATGGGCCGAGGATTGCTCCTCATCAGAATCCAACCAGCGGTCAATCCATTCTGAAGCCCTTTCAACCAAAATCCAATTAGTAATCGGTTTATTCTGAAATATCCACACTTTCCTTCTGGTCCACACCAACCATGCCAGTATACAGATCCGCCCGATCATGTTTGAATCCAGGGAATCCACCCATCCATAAAATTTCTGGGATAAACTTAAAGAAGGATGATTTTTTTTCGGAAAACCCTGAGGACCATTCCTTCCACACCCCTATCACATCACGACAAAGCAGGATTGCATGCAGCGGTGTTTCAGAGTGAAGAGAACACAATAGGCACATGTCGTTTTCGACCATATGGCATCTGGTTAAAAGATCGCGAGTAAGAAAAAAAACCGAATAGATCTTCCACTATAAGAATTTCACTTTAGGTGGGATAGCCAATGCACACAACTTGTTCCACCTATCCTCCAGAAGAGCCTGAGAAGAATCTCAAACCAGCATTTTGTACCCTGAGTGAACCAAATACTTCCCCGCAGCTTCTCCATTCTAGTAGTTGTGATCGCAACTGATCCCTGGGACCAGTGGAATGCTAAGAATATGTTGTCGATCAATATCATTGAACCAGCAGTTAAGTCTTTCCCAGTCCCGATCCTAAATAAAATCATCAATGAGGTCTCAGAATCTAGCATCTTCGTGACCCCAAACAGCTGTTAAAGTGACTCTCATAAGATTCCCCTCTGGCATCCAAGGATTATTCCACACATTAACTGAGCTTCCATCAGCAATCCTCCAAACACAACCTTTAGAGATAAGTGGAATTGCACCCCAGATACTCCTCCAAATGTAGCTAGGTCACGACCCCAGATGAGCATGCAAGAGATCAGAATGGGGAAAGTACTTTTTCTGGAAAATTTTAGCAAAAAGGCTTGAGTGGCAGGTCAGTAGACGTCATCCCTGCTTTGCCAGTAGAGATTCGTTGAACCACTTTAGTTTCCTAAATCCAAGGCCACCACAAAACTTGGAAACACATAATTTCTCACATGCCACCTAATGAGTATTATGTTTACCGTTAGAAGATCCCCACCAGAAATTAGCAAGATGAGAGTGAATCTGCTCCACAAGAGTATCCGGGAATTTGAATAGTGGCATCGCATATGATGGAATGGCTTGGGAAAAAAATTCTACCAGGAATTATTTCCCAACCTTTGAAATCATTCTACTAGACCAAACCATGATTAGGCTATCCACCTTATCCAAAATTGATGGGAAACCTATTTCTTAGATCTCCCAACCAAAGTTGGGAGACCCAGATACTTTTAGTGCTCAACCAGAGGAATGTCGCACAAACGCTGGAGATCTTCTTTTCTTGTTTGGGGCACACCATTGCTGAAAGACATCTATGATTTTAGAGCATTGAGAGACTACCCATATGCCCTTTCATATAGACTAATAGTCTTCAAAATTGCATGACATTCGTATGGAGTGGCCCATGAGAATAAAAGGCAACCATCTGCCAAGAAAAGATGAGAAACAGGGGGATCATTTCAGCATACCTTTGCCCCATGGGTGACCCCTTTCCCATGATTCCATAAGCAAATGGGAGAAAATATCTTTCACAAGGATGAAGATGAAAGGAGAAAGCGGGTCACCTTACTGTAAGGGGTGAAACTTTCCGGACATCTCCCATTGATATTGATCTTGTACGTTACCAAAGAGATACAGTTCATGACATTAAGAGTCCATTTATCCCCAAAACCTAACTTCTTAAAAACCAATTCCAGGAATGGACATTCCACCCTATCATAGGCTTTCATCATGTCAAGTTTCAAATCTATCACCCCCTTCTTTGCCTTGGATCGGGTCTTCATAGTGGAAAATTTCATAAGTAATGGCCACATTATCAATGATGGACCTCAAGGGGAAAAAGGCACCCGATTTCTCAGATACCAAGAGTGGGAGGAACCTCCATAGTCTTTGCACTAGGATCTTAGAGAAAATTTTATAGATGACATTACATAGGTTGATGGGCCGGAATTCCGTGACTTTTCAAGGAAATTGAGTTTTTTGAAGAAGAGTAATAACGATTTCATTAATATCTTTAAAGGAAGCCTTACCATACCACAAATCCTTCATCGTACGGGTCACATCAGGTCCAATAATGTGCCGAAATCTTTTAAAGAACATTCCATGGAACCCGTCTGGCTTGGGAAATTTCGAAGGGTGCATGTGGTGCAGAGCCTTGAAGACTTCCTCATCAGCAATATCTCTCTCCAGAATGCGATTCATATCAGCCGTAACAAGCCTCGGGATAGATTTTGTCACGCATGGGGGGATGTCCAAACAATCAGCCTTGAAGAGACTACCAAAAACTCTAGAATAATGGCTTGAATGCTTTCATCGTCCTGCTTCACTCTGCCTTCCGAGTCTTTAAGTTGAGAGATATTATTTTTCCTTCTCCTCACAGATGCCCATGGGTGAAAATATGTGGTTTTTTTATCCTCATACCTTATGTGGGAGTCTCTAGCTCTTTGGAACCAGAAACATTCCTTTTACTTGAGTGCAACATTCAGATTTTTTTCCGCAGCACATATATCATCTAACACCTTCTCACTCCCAATCATATCATAAGGGAATTTCAGGCGTCGCCCAGCATTATTGACCTATTTTTCAATATCCCCAAAACTCTTTGTACTCCAACTCTGTAGACAATGCGTCGTATAGTTGATATTAGAAAAGACGCTTCAATTATACCCCTCCCAGGAAGAGCGAACCACTTCTTCATAGCTCTTATCCCTAAGCCACATACTTTCAAAATAAAAGGGACGCTTGGTTCTCCTTTGCTCCCCATTGAGTATAGTGGAGAGGAAAATTGGAGCGTGGTCAGATGTCACAGGTAGTAAATGAGAAATAGGGAAGTCACAGAAAAGGTCTTTCCAATCATCGGACCCCGCATATCTATCCAACCTCTCAGCAATGCATCCTTCCAGAGATCGGCCCCTATACCAGGTAAAAGGAGGGCCAGAGAACCTGAGGTCGTGGAGGGAATTCAGCACCAGGGCGCTCCTAAATTCTTTCATAGCCGCTCTATTCCAGCATTGTCCTCCTTTTTGTAGGAGGAAAGAACCTCATTGAATTCACCTCCCACCAGAAGGGGTCTAGGGAAACATTCACATAATCTCCTCAACAGCTCCCAGGACATTCTTTTGTCTTCCATTCCAGGCCACTGATAAAATCCAATGAAAGACCATGAGGGAAATCCTGACGCATCCACCGTCACTGCAATATGGTTCTTGGAGAAGTTTGAAATTTTAATTCAAAGCCCATCATTCCATAGCATAAAAAGTCCCCTAGAATGCCCCTGTCTCTCGACAGGGAGAACATTATTAAAGCTGAACTTTGAACTCAAGAGACTAGCATCCTTGCTTTCCAACATGGTTTTAGATGCAAAAACCATGTTGGGGTAGTATTTTTTACTCTAATATCGGAGCATTCGAACTGTTCAGGGGTTGCCAAGTCCTCGATAATTCTAGCATAAGATTTTCATTGTCCTAAGCGGGGTTGGGGATCTCTTGTCACCGCCTCTGAAATTTCAAGAAGTGATCCTTTGCAGTCAACTTTCCATCTCTTAGGAAGCAGTTCCACCGGTAGAGAATTGATGGAACTCTGCTTAGTCCCACAGGGGACCACCTTAGGGCTGCCATATCAGGTGTCCCCTTTGGCTCTCCTCTTCCATGTCTTATGATACCTTGGGCCTAGTGTCGTTAGGCCCAGCATTGCATCACCAACCCCCGAGGGGTACGAAAGGGGCACCCCAGGTGGAGAACTATTTGGATACGGAGGATCAAAACATTTTAGCACCAGTCTAGAGGTAAAGAGGTTATACCTGTTGTCTCTGCATACATCCCTTCACCACTTACAATCTTTTGACTTTGGGGGTACTATCTCTTGGCCTGATAGATCATATGGCCTCTAGTGGTGAAATGGTAGCTGGTTGCTCATGTTCAACTATCTTTGGGTGCTCATTATGTTGAGGGCTCACTTGTGGTTTCCCCAACATTATGATATTGCTCTCGCCACCTTTAGTATGCATTGTATGAGTTTTGGATAAGTTATCTGTCTTTGGCTCTTTCCAATTCTGAAACATAAGGTATCCCCTGGGTTTTGGCACATAGCCAGGGGCCAAATTGCACGACAATCTTACCGTCCCCATCCTCCGTCTTAGCCACACAATCCTTTTCAACATGACCTACCCATTCAAAAAAGTAACAGAATATAGGAAGTCACTCATATTCACAAGAAATCCACTTCTTTGTATCACCTGTTGTGAGAAAGGTTCCCCTAACAAGAGGGGCATCCACATCGAGCATAACTCTGTTCCTGACAAAAAGCCCCGAGGATGGGATCCGATCGATCTCAATGCATAAAAGATCTGATCGTGTCCCCTAGAGCCTGGAGGACATGCTCTGTTCTTCCCCAAAACGGGGTACTCGTAAGGCGTATCCAAAAGGGGGACTTGGTAAAAGATAGATTCTGCAGGTCCGCATCTTTTTCCAGATCTTCCATTAGGAGTATATTACTATCAAAAGTCCAAGGCCTCCCATGGAGAACCTTCCTCTTATCTTTCTCGTTAAAGAATTCGAACACCTTGAGACCTGCTCCAACATCTCGTACACCTACCCCATCCTCCAAGCGCCACACCGCTTGAAGAGTGTTCTTTAAGGTGATCAGATTGAAGGATCTCTTGACCATGAACTTTCCGACTATTAGAAGATCCATCCGCCGCTTCAGGAAATCATAATCTTGATTTATCGCCGCTACTGGCTCCTTCTCCTTCTCGGAAAGTGAGAGACCTTTCCATTGATCAATCAGGTCGTGATCTATTGTCCAACAGGAGGAAAAACACCCAACTATGAAAACCAGAAATGTGCAGATCTTCATTCTTGAGTTCGTCACCGCGAACAGCCCAATGAAAAAAGTGGTTGCTTCCAAATCCGCCTACGTGGATCAATCATTGCATACAGGAAAATACAGATTCGATTCCTCGTAGGTTCAAACCTCCCCAAGGTTTCAGAACTGTCAACAACAGAAGAAGTGAATACCTCCTTCACGAGTCCTTCACCGCGGTCAGCCCAAGTAAGAGTTCACCAAAACAGGAGCCTTCAGGATTTCAACCCGACAAGCACGAACAGAGGACCGCCATCGGAAATCTCCGGTAACCGGGCTTCGCGCTCGCGAAAAGATCATGCCATCGCGTGCCGCTCTGACCAAATCTGTGCTTTCACAGAATACTAGATCTTACGGCTTTCACTAAGCCTCGAGGAGATATCTGGTCCAAACATCGAACAAATTTGAAAGAAAACCCCAGAAATCGTCGATTTTGAAACCCTCGTCGTCGATTCAAACATTATGTCTCCATTTACAGATCAGAGCCACAAGCATCGAAACCCCCAGCTTGATTTGTGATGAGGAGGGAAATCAGTTCGGTCAGGCGGCAAGGTTGGTTGAGGATGCACCACAACAGAGGGTAGTCGAGCAACCGGGCCACACTGCGATTCATAAGAGAACGGGGTTCGGCTGAGGTAGATCGGGAGATGAGGTTGAAGGCTACGGAGGGCGATCGGGAAGACACCGCGCGCGCCTCCCCGCCGTCGTGAGAAAACCCCGACGAAATGAAGTCAACCCTTGGAAAACCTAGGACGCACCCTCTCATAATGGGAGAGATATTTATATATTTATTTATACAGTTCATATCACTATAATTTAATGCACACGCAAATATGAATGTGTGTGTGCAATTATAATTATATATATAAATATAAATTAGTATAAAAGTATATATATTTTTTCTGTTATATGAATCATATTTAAGAATAAATAAATATGTATATATAAAATAAATATGGGTATAGATATAATATGTATATATATAAAATGTATATTTACATAAATTATAAATACAATTAAATAAATATTATATATATATACATACAAGCTAAGGGTGTTGGCTCGACAGGGTTTGAGTATGGGGAGCCTTGGTTTTGAGTACGGGGAGCCTTGGTTTTTGTTGTCATGATGTAATATCTTATATTATATACTTTATAATATATATATTGTATTTATATAAATATATAAAATTACTGTTATATAAATCATATTTAAAAATATAAAAATATGTATATATAAATGAAATTATTGTATTGTTAAAAATGTATCCGATAAAGTTGAGAGAACATCAAAATGTTGGGACAGGCAGTGGTCTTTTATTGGGTCTATCGGTCACTCGCCTCATCATCATTCCACATCGCTACTTCTTTGATTGTGTTTCTCATCTTATCACATCACCCTCTATTCACACATTCAATGTAAAACATGAGACTTGGCGTTTTTTACAGGTCACACAAATTAAATTCCAATCACCTTCCCACAATTCAAACATTCAATTTGAAACATGAGACTTAACTTTTTTCATATTTCATACAAAATTTAATTTTATATCATCTAGTGAATTAAAGGGATTAATAATAAAATTTAAATAATTAGTATCACTACTACAAATACGGGTATTAACAGCGCTAAAAACGGGCTTTAACAGCGCTAAAAAAGTGTTGTAAAGCTCGGCACTGATAAATGAAACCTTTATCAGCGCTAAACACGCGCTGATAAAGGTAGACTTTATCAGCGCTAAAACAACGCTGATAAAACAACCCTTTATCAGCGCTAAAAGAGCGCTGATAAATGAGTGTTTTATCAGCGCTTTTTTAGCGCTGATAAAGGTGTAGTTTATCAGCGCTCTTTTAGCGCTGATAAATGCCCTCTCTGCTGCTACGAAAAAATCTGCAGCAACACACCCAAACACCTGAAAAAAAAATCAGCATCTAAAGGATCAACACAATCCGAATGTGTTTGGTCGAATTTCCGTAGGTCAGTTGTTGTTTTCACTTAAAATCGTGTCCATTTTAAACAAAATAGAGACTCTTTGAGTGGTACCGGCCACACCGTGCCTCATGTTGAGGCGGGGTTGACTCGTACACATCACCAAGGACCCTTGGATCATTCTTATAAAAGATCAAGGCAATCCGAATGCGTTTGGTCAGATTTTCGTAGGTCAGTTGTTGTTTTCAATTAAAATTCTGTCCATTTTAAACAAGAGAGACCTTTTGAGTGATAGCGGTCACACGGTGCTTCGGATTGAGGCGGGGTTGACTCATACACGTCACAAAGGACCCGCAGATCGTTCTCCTAAAGGATCAACACAATCCGAATGTGTTTGGTCAAATTTCCGTAGGTCAGTTGTTGCTTTCACTTAAAATCGTGTCCATTTTAAACAAAATAGAGACCCTTTGAGTGGTACCGGCCACACCGTGCCTCAGATTGAGGCGGGGTTGACTCGTACACGTCACCAAGGACCCTTGGATCGTTCTTATAAAAGATCAAGGCAATCCGAATGCGTTTGGTCAGATTTTCATAGGTCAGTTGTTGTTTTCAATTAAAATTGTGTCCATTTTAAACAAGAGAGACCCTTTGAGTGATAGCAGTCACACCGTGCCTCGGATTGAGGTGAGGTTGACTCATACACGTCACAAAGGACTCGTGGATCGTTCTCCTAAAGGATCAACACAATCCAAATGCGTTTGGTCGGATTTCCGTAGGTTAGTTGTTGTTTTCACTTAAAATCATGTCAATTTTAAACAAAATAGAGACCCTTTGAGTGATACCGGCCACATCGTGCCTCAGATTGAGGCGGGGTTGACTCGTACACGTCACCAAGGACCCTTGGATCATTCTTATAAAATATCAAGGCAATTCGAATGTGTTTGGTCAGATTTTCGCAGGTCAGTTGTTGTTTTCAATTAAAATTGTGTCCATTTTAAACAAGAGAGACCATTTGTGTGATAGCGGTCACACCGTGCCTCAGATTGAGGCAGGGTTGACTCATACATGTCACAAAGGACCCATGGACCGTTCTCCTAAAGTATCAACACAATCATAATGCGTTTGGTCGGATTTCCATAGGTCAGTTATTGTTTTCACTTAAAATCGTGTTCATTTTAAACAAAAGAGAGACCCTTTGAGTAGTACCGGCCACACTGTGCCTCGTATTGAGGCGGGGATGGCTCGTACACATCACCAAGGACCCTTGGATCGTTCTTATAAAATATCAAGGCAATCCGAATGCGTTTGGTCGGATTTTCATAGGTCAGTTGTTGTTTTCAATTAAAATTGTGTCCATTTTAAACAAAAGAGAGACCCTTTGAGTGATAGCGGTCACACCATGCCTCAGATTGAGGCTGGTTTGACTCTTACACGTCACAAAGGACCCATGGATCGTTCTCCTAAAGGATCAACACAATCCGAATGTGTTTGGTCGGATTTCCGTAGGTCAGTTGTTGTTTTCACTTAAAATCGTGTCCATTTTAAACAAAAGAGAGACCCTTTGAGTGACAGCGGTCACACCATGCCTCAGATTGAGGCAAGGTTGACTCATACACGTCACAAAGTACCCATAGATCGTTCTCCTCAAGTATCAACACAATCCAAATGTGTTTGGTTGGATTTCCGTAGGTCAGTTGTTGTTTTCATTTAAAATCGTGTCCATTTTAAAAAAAAATAGAGACCCTTTGAGTGGTACCGGTCACACCGTGCCTCGGATTGAGGCAGGGTTGACTCTTAAACATCACCAAGGACCCTTGGATCGTTCTTATAAAAGATCAAGGCAATTCGAATGCGTTTGGTCGGATTTTCGTAGGTCAGTTGTTGTTTTCAATTAAAATTGTGTCCATTTTAAACAAGAGAGACTCGTTGAGTGATAGCAGTCACACCGTGCCTCGGATTGAGGTGGGGTTTAATCATACACGTCACAAAGGACCCTTGGATCATTCTCCTAAAGGATCAACACAATCCGAATGTGTTTGGTCAGATTTCCGTAGGTCAGTTGTTATTTTCACTTAAAATTGTGTCCATTTTAAACAAAATAGAGACCCTTTGAGTGCTATCGGTCACACCGTGCCTCATATTGAGGCGGGGTTGACTCGTACACATCACCAAGGACCCTTGATTTTTTTTTATAAAAGATCAAGGCAATCCGAATGTGTTTGGTCAGATTTTCATAGGTCAGTTGTTGTTTTCAATTAAAATTGTGTCCATTTTAAACAAGAGAGACCCTTTAAGTGATAACGGTCACACCGTGGCTCGGATTGAGGCAGGGTTGACTCTTACATGTCACAAAGGACCCTTGGATCGTTTTACTAAAGGATAAACACAATCCGAATGCGTTTGGTCGGATTTCCGTAGGTCAGTTGTTTTTTCCCCTTAAAATCGTGTCCATTTTAAACAAAAGAGAGACCCTTTGAGTGGTACCAGCCACACCGTGCCTCAGATTGAGGTGTGGATGACTCATACAAATCACCAAGGACCCTTGGATCATTCTTATAAAAGATCAAGGTAATCTAAATTCATTTGGTCGGATTTTCATATGTCATTTGTTGTTTTCAATTAAAATTATGTCCATTTTAAACAAGAGAGACCCTTTGAGTGATAGCGGTCACACCGTGCCTCGGATTGAGGCGGGGTTTACTCTTACACGTCAAAAAGGACCCGTGGATTGTTCTCCTAAAGGATCAACACAATCTGAATTCATTTGGTCGGATTTCCGTAGGTCAGTTGTTGTTTTCACTTAAAATCGTGTCCATTTTAAACAAAAGAGAGACCCTTTGAGTGATAGTGGTCACACCGTGCCTTGGATTGAGGCGGCGTTGACTCATACACGTCACAAATGACCCGTGGATTGTTATCCTAAAGTATCAACACAATATGAATGCGTTTGGTCAGATTTCCGTAGGTCAGTTGTTGTTTTCACTTAAAATCGTGTCCATTTTAAACAAAAGAGAGACCCTTTGAGTGGTACCGGCCACACCATGCCTCGTACTGAGATGGGGATGACTCGTACACATCACTAAGGACCCTTGTATCGTTATCCTAAAGTATCAACACAATCTGAATGTGTTTGTTTGGATTTCCGTAGGTCAGTTGTTGTTTTCACTTAAAATCGTATCCATTTTAAACAAAAGAGAGACCCTTTGAGTGGTACCGGCCACACCGTGCCTCGGACTGAGGCAGGGATGGATCTTACATGTCACCAAGGACCCTTGGATTGTTATTATAAAAGATCAAGGCAATCTGAATGCGTTTGGATGGATTTTCGTAGGTCAGTTGTTGTTCTCAATTAAAATTGTGTCCATTTTAAACAAAAGAGAGACCCTTTGAGTGATAGTGGTCACACCGTGCCTCATATTGAGGCGAGGTTGACTCTTACACATCAAAAAGGACTCGTGGATCGTTCTCCTAAAGTATCAACACAATCCAAATGTATTTGGTTGGATTTCCGTAGGCCAGTTGTTGTTTTCACTTAAAATCATGTCCATTTTAAATAAAAGAGAGACCCTTTGAGTGATAACGGTCACACCGTGCCTTGGATTGAGGCGGGGTTGACTCATACACATTACAAAGGACCTGTTGATCGTTATCCTAAAGCATCAACAAAATCCGAATGCGTTTGGTTGGATTTCCGTAGGTCAGTTGTTGTTTTCACTTAAAATCGTGTCCATTTTAAACAAAAGAGAGACCCTTTGAGTGGTACCGGCCACAGCGTGCCTTGGATTGAGGTGGGGATGACTCATACACATCACCAAGGACCCTTGTATTGTTCTTATAAAGGATCAAGTCAATCCGAATGCGTTTGGTCGGATTTTCATAGGTCAGTTGTTGTTTTCACTTAAAATCATGTCCATTTTAAACAAAAGAGAGACCCTTTGAGTGATAGTGGTCACAACGTGCCTCAGATTGAGGTGAGGTTGACTCTTACACGTCACCAAGGACTCGTGTATCATTCTCCTAAAGGATCAATACAATCTGAATGCATTTGGTCAGATTTCCGTAGGTCAGTTGTTGTTTTCACTTAAAATCATGTCCATTTTAAACAAAAGAGAGACCCTTTGAGTGGTACCGGCCACACCGTGCCTCAGATTGAGGCAAGGTTGACTCATACATGTCACAAAGGACTCGTGTATCATTCTCCTAAAGGATCAACACAATATGAATGTGTTTGGTCAGATTTCCGTAGGTCAGTTGTTGTTTTCACTTAAAATCGTGTCCATTTTAAACAAAAGAGAGACTCTTTGAGTGGTTCAACATTCTTGCATGTTGTTGGTGCATATCATCTGTTAAAATGGTAAAATGACTCATTAGAGAAAGGATGTTTTATTTAATAAAAATTACAATTTTCCTACGAACATTTACATACAACAATGTTTCATCTTTTGATCCCCTTAACCCCTCTCAAAAATGACCACCAATTGTACATGTCCCTAAGTCAGATCTTCATTGTATTTGTGTACAATCTTCCATCAGGTATGCAGCCGAATCATTTCTGAACACATATATATCATCTTGTGAGTATGAGGCTTTTTGGCAGTCAGAGTAGTACTGAAAAATATAAAAATAAAGAATTAATAAATAACTTAAACAAACTAGTAGTTGTTTTTGAAAATACCTATTTAGGGATGCTAGTTTGCTGATGAAAAATGATCTCTTTCATAAATTTACAAACATATTAACCATAATCATTATCGTTTTTTTGTTTTGGAAACTTCAAAAAAATTGATCATTAGGAGAATAATTAACTTGTGTTGAGATGTGTTTGGATAGTGAAAATTTATTATATATACCCTGATATTTGTCCAGACGTAGTACTTGCTTGCCTCCTTATGCTTAGCCCCTGTCCTCATTCCTTTTTTTAGACGATAATGATAAACTACCATATCATAACATAATCCTCAGTAAAAGATAATATAAATTATATTACTTAATGTTTAGACCTAAAACGTAAGATGTAGTGTCTTACAGATTCACAAACTCCATCATGTGTGGTCGGTTTGATGGATATCCTTGCTTTGAATTCAGAAAATAAATCTTCGGAGTATCCAAGTTCACCGAAATTAGCAACCAATGTTGCCTAAAAACACAAAAAGGAATAAGTAATAAAATAAGTGAAAATATAATTGATATGCTTTAATCGTAGAGTATTACCCCTGCATGGTTGGTATTAGGAAAAGTCTGTCATCTGTAATCTTTCTTTCAAATGTTTTCAGCAAGTCATTCACTATTGCATCCCTTTTTGATGGCTCTATTTTTGTTAGGTGTGTTTATGTGATATGAGGACTAACGAGTCCAAATCTTGGCTCATGGGAAAATTCCTTTAACTGTTTTTCATAAATGCGTCTGTCGACAATATAAAATTCATTTAGTCATAATTTGCACAGTAGATCAACTTTTAGAAAATCAATTCATGGAAACATACCTCATATATACATTTACAACTGTAACGCCTAGCCAACCATTTTCAAGGATTTCATTTACATTTTCAGCAGCAATAAAATATTGACTTTCCTCTCCATATATATTCTCTTTGAAAACCACTAAATGACTATTACCATCTTTTAGCTTTGTATCCACATGAGTCTTCAATGCTAGTAAATGTGGATAGAGAACATGTGGTGTTATTGTGCTTTCAGTAGCTCCTTAGGATCGGTTGGTCGATCCTTTAGATGGTTTTGAGCTGACGTTTGTCATCCCCTTCTCTTTCTCCGTCTATAACAACAATCATTGGTTCAGACCCTTTTTTCATTAATCGTTAAGGGTTTAGCTTGAAAAAAAGGAAATAAATACCTCTTTGTCCGCATGTACTCTTACAAGTTGTGGCGACCATGAAATGAATGCCCCAATAGCCTTTTGGACCGTATGAATATCATCATCATCAAGTGGAATAGGTAGCTCCGCATTTGGCTCATGAGCTATAGTAATCGTCACTTTCAGATGATCTTTCAGAAGTGGTCTATTATGCAGTGTGGCATCTAGGATATTGAACACTGTAGCCCTCGCTACAAGGTGATAGGTGGGTGTTGACAGATATAAATCACAATCATTATCACCATGTAGAAGGTCAGTATAGAAAAATTATCAGTGTTTTTCTAATTCACATTTCATGGGAACAATTATTAGAATATTGATTACCACGACTAAGACAGTTCTTTGAGGTGAATGGCTCACCTCAAAGCTAGTGGGGGGTGGGGCAGGATGTTCACATGTTGGTTATTCCTGAGTTGTGTCTTCCCTTTGCTTCCCACCCATAAAAGTTGCTAGCAACTCTCCCAATTTTTCATCTGTATCATCCATTTTTTTCTTCTTCTCAAAATATACTCGGGGTGTCACCCCAAACCCTGCACCTCTGACACGACCGTATTTTTCTGGCTGCTTCAAAGCCGTCGATAATAGGTTTGTATCCGCTACAGGAGTAGCTGATTCCTATGACTGTCAGATATAGGAAACTAACTAATTATTTTTATGTAATAACAATTTTAAACAAATCTTTTTATCGTCGTGTCATACTTACACATATTTCCTATACTTTCTGTGTGTTCTCATCTACTAACTTCCCTTCTTTGTTCACACGTGCCTCCTTATATAGCACATGACGTGGGATGGAAGTACATTTGGTTTTAGACTCATCAATATATATATAAACATAGAAAGATAATTATGATGTTGTTTATTGGCACTTAACAATATTACTGTAAATTTAAAATACGTACCATTTTCTTTTCTAATGAAGCGTACCCCATCCTTGCTTTACGATAGGGATATGTTGGTTTTGATGCACGTTTCTTATTTTCAGTACAGAGCTTCTGTTTCATAAATGAAATATTGACAATCAAAGTGATGAATACAGGTATCCTCAAACAACGTATTATTACCTACAATGTACCTAAAACTTCTCATCCCCACGATGGCCAATAAATGCATCCCATGCTTCTTGGGATATCAGGTGAGCGTAGACATTGGGTGGGTGCAGGTTTATTTTACCTTTAGAATATTTCAGGTGGAATCTTGTTAAAATAGTGTGAAAACCTCGATGAATCTTTCCTGCAAGCCTTAGTACATAATCCTTGTGTGAATCGTCTACTATAAATGTACTCTGCAAGAGATTGAGAAGAGCAAGACATTGTTTCATTATTTTATTTACTAGTAAATTAAAGAAATAAATTCATAATGTTACCGTAATTTCTTCCCATATCACAACCTTCAGCCCAGACACAACATGGTGCCATGAATCTATGTCAATCGGCACACGTTGCCGAGTGACAACTCCAATGTAGCTGCTAAACATAGCCTTTTTGGGATTCACATGTTGTCCTCGTGCATTCCATCCGACTTCAAATTTGATGCCTTTGCTTTTTGCCTTAAGAATTTTGTCTAACACCGTCAAACTACGACACACCTGAGTTTTCTGCGACGTCGGTCCTTCATTCCCAACCATTTCATCGATATAAACATCATCTATATGTTCATCTGGAATGGTATCAACAACATGTTCTGATGGTTGTTGGACCTCAACACTAGGAGAGTAGAAGCCACAATAGCAGGAGCAGCAACAGCCGCAGCAGGAGCAACAGGAGCCGCAGTAGGAGGAGTAACAGGAGCAACAGGAGCCGCAGCAGGAGCAACAACAGCAGCAACATGAGCTGCAGGAGCAGTAGGAGCAGCAGCAGCCGCAGCTTGAGAGACTTGTTCAGCCTCAAGGTTAGGAGCACCATAATGTGCAGAAGTCATTATATGTAAAAGTTTTTGAACAGTTAATTTAGATTACATAAATTTAGTAATGATAAGATAATAACATGAGATAACAAGATCTATATTACAAACAAAATATAACCTGTTTACTGAACTCTATTTATTTTTTTCAAAGGTTGAAGGGATTTTACACCTCTATCTACTATCCAAATCCCTTCATTGTGGTCTCCTCTAACATACAAAACATCATCTGCATTGGGACCACTCTAAAATGATTGCGACGTACCACTAAAAGGATCGTCCTCAACTGAATTTTCATCGGAACCTTCAGTAGTTTTGGACGATAACAGAACAATCGACCACTTTAGGTTTGCGGGATATGGAACATAAAAAACTTGCACCGCTTGTGATTCCATTATAAACTGTTCGTCTTTGTACTCTTCTTTACTAAAATCAACTTTCACAAATCCCCATTCATCTATTTTAACACCACTTTTGTTATCAATCCATTTTCATTGAAAAATCATCAATTGGAAGGCCGTATAATCCAAATCCCATATTAGTTTTATAATGCCAAAGTATGACATATTTACATAAATTGGATTTCTATCCTTACTACAAGAAATATGCATCGCCTCAGCCACTAGTGTAATTCCACTATTTTGCATGGTACTATCTTCATCATGTTCATCTGTATAGAATGTATAACCATTAATTACATAACCACTGCAAGATAATACATACACACTTGGTCCAGCGGCTAGCCATCGAAGTTGTTCTGAAATTGAATTCAGATTTTCATCCAACTGCTTAAAAATATGGTCCTGAAACCATCCTATAAACTGGTGATTATGTGTATCTGATAACCATTTTTCAGCCCTTGATGGATTCAACTGCCTAAGAATTTCTTTGTGAGTTTCAATATATAGAGAAACCTCCCAACTGTTATGCAAAACATAAAGATGAGTTTTCTCCCGATCTGTATTACTGATTGTCACAAATTCTCTTCTAGAAATTCCCTCACCCTCAATGCATTTAGTGTGATGATATTTCAGGAGACCAATGCTTTCTACATCAGATAGGTATTCAGTACAAAATTCAATGGCTTCCTCAACAATATATCGCTCCACTATACAACCCTCTGGATGACTTTGATTTTTGACATACCCTTTCAAAATCTTCATATACCATTCAACAGGATACATCCATCTATAGTGCACAAGACCACAAAGTCGAATCTCTCTCACCAAGTGAATCATCAAATGAATCATCATATCAAAGAATGTTGGTGGGAAGAACATTTCTAATTCACATAATATGATGATAAATTCTTTTTCCATAGCTGGCAATTTCCCCGGGTCTAAAACTTTGCTACATATAGCTTTGAAAAAGAAACAAAGTTTGGTTAACGTATGACGAACATTTTTGGGAAAAATGCAATGTAAAGCTATAGGAATTAGATCTTGCATAAAAAATGGCAATCATGTGATTTCAAACCTTTTAACTTCAAATAATTCATTGACACAATGTTCTTGATATTTGATGAGTACCCCTCTGGAACCTTTACATCATTTAAGAAGTTGCAAAACTGATATCTCTCCACCCTAGAAAGAGTATAAGCAGATGGAGGAAGAAACATTCGATTTTCACCCTTCACGGAAGACAACTCTTCTCGTATTACCATGTCAACCATGTCCAACCTTGCCTTAATTCCATATTTTGTTTTTCCAGGGGCATTTAGAAACGTTCCGATAACACTGTCACATACATTTTTTCCACATGCATCACATCAATAAAATGTATAACGTACAAACAATTCTAGTATTGTAATTCAAAAAAAATTGATCTATTTTTCCAACCGATTTTCGTAAGGTTTTTCGAAAATGGTTTAACAAAAACAGTGTTCAAATCTTTTACTTTCTCAAACAACTAATCACCTGTTAGTGGAGACGGTGTTGCACATTTTTCTGAACTTCCATTGAATGATGTCGTCTAAGATCGGTACTTATGCCGATGAGGTAGAAATCTACGATGTCCTAGAAACACAGATTTCAATGAATGTTTCAACCTAATTGATTCTGTATCTTCTTCGCACATAGGACACCCTTGAGTTCCTTTAATTCTATATCCTGAAAAATTTTCATAAATAGGGAAATCATTTATTGTCTCATACAACATCGCTCTCAACGTGAAGTATTCACTTTTATAAGCATCATACAACATTACACCTGAGTCTCACAATAACTTCAAATCCTCGATCAAAGGAGCCAGATAAACATCAATATCATTACTTGGTTGTTTTGGTCCTGATATAAGCATAGATAACATGATGAATTTCCACTTCATGCATAACCAGGGTGGAAAGTTATAATTTACCAACATAATAGGCCATGTACTATGAGTGCTGGTTTGAAAACCAAAAGGATTCACTCCATCTGTAGATAACGCAAGACAGAGGTTTTTTGGCTCTTTTCCAAATTCAGGATACTCATGATCAATTTTCTTCCATTGAGGAGAGTCGGCCAGATGACGTAATAACCCATCTTTATTTCTTTTATCTGCATTCCACGACAATTGTCTTGTAGTTTCTTCACTTCCATATAGACGCCAAAACCTTGGAATGATTGGAAAGTACCATACAAATTTTGTAGGATTGGATTTATCTTTCTTGTATCGAGAAGCACCACACTTTGGGCATTCTGTAAGTGATTTTGTCTCCTTTCAAAACAATATACAGTCTTTCGGGCAGGCATGTATTCTTTCAGAAATCATTCCCATCGAGCGTAGCATTTGTCTATCTTCATATGTCCGGCTTGGGAGCTCATTATCTTCCAGGAGAATGTCATTCAAGAGAGCAAGTAGTTCTGTAAAACTGACATCACTCCATCTGTTTCCTGCTTTCAATTTATACAACTTAAGTACAACTGACAATGTTGTATACTTAGTGCAAGCAGCATACAATGGCGTCTTTGCACAACTCTTTAACTTCTCAAACAATTTTGGGCAATCACGAAGTTCATCTTGAATTGTCTTTGTCATTTCCTCAATACTATCTTCATCATCATTGACATCTGTAATCACATCCTCCATACGGTCTTCTTCATTATCCATATTTGTATTCATATCTGACGATCTATAAAACATAGTTTTATCCCAGCCAGTAGCTATATTCTCTTTTTCTCCATGTTTATTCCAACATTTATAACTCCGATCTATTCCATGACATATCAAATGTTCTTCCAACTCCTCTGGAGTAAGTAGTCTAGAATAACAACAACGTAAACACGGACAAAGGATTTGAGAAAGATCCTTTGCATGATCCTTTGAAAACTTGATGAACTCTTTCACTCCGTTCTCGTAATCTATTGTTAAATGATTAGCATCCATCCAATCTTTATTCATCTTCATTATATTTGAATCTCAAATATTAGTATTTATGGTTCAAGTACACAAAACAAGACTCAAATACCAAACACAAGAATAATCAAGAATGATACATCTACCACTCCTAGGTCTTTTCCCTACATTCAATATCATCATGCCTAAGTACCCATATACACACACATACACATGTCACAAACACATAAAAAACTATATCCACATCAGAACCAAAGTACCAATATGAATTTCAATCAGGTTACTCGACTCAAGTGGTGGTGTGTAAGAAATAATAAGAAAATATAATAAGTATATAGTCACACATAAATCTTAGTAACATGTACCAATATGGTATCTTAGTATTTACATATTTCCAACATCACATACTTTCATAATCAAAAAGTTGGAACATATATAAAAACTGACTTACATGAACAATGTATATAAAAATCTTATATAAATTAGTTGGCATGAACAAAATAGTTCTATAATCAATGTCATGTAATAATAAAAAAAATTATATCATAGTAACATGTATCAAACCCTATGGTATGTTAGTTTCTAGTAATATGATCCTCACACAACTCAATCAGTGATCTTGGCTCAATGTGTGAACACATCCCATGACTCAAGTCATTGGGACTCAAATTCCCATTGGGGAAAAATTCATGTCATAGTATATTTAAGTTAGTATTTTCATCATAAATCTAGTGCTAGGAGATTATATCCTAACATCCTTATCCAAATTACCAATAAATACCCTGGATTCATATACTTCAAATCAAATAATCAACCAAACATGGGAAAATCAATCATTACAAATAATTTCATTTATTACATTCAAATACCTAATTTTAGTTTTCAACATGAATTTTCATTTGAAAACCAAATAATAGGTTTTCATAAAATCTATTCCCTTTTCAAATCATATTATATTCTAATCATTTTTTTTGAAATCAAGGCTAATTATTTTATAAAATATTACCACTAAAATATATAGTTTCTCAAATCATTCCATGACACAAAAAACAACTAAGAAGGGGATTTATTTCAAAAATACATGCCTCTAAAATCACAAATAAAATACACTTTAATTCAAATCATTTTAAATTATTTTTATAATTCATATTGAATAAATCAAGAAAAAAAGTTTTAATTGAGTGGAAGAAACATTGTGGAACCACCTTCCTTTAATTAGTGATCAACCCAACTTAACATCCATAATGGGATCTGTCAATGAATAATGAAGGTATAGGAGATAAAGTAGTCTAACCTATAATCAAGATTCATAAAAAAGAATATTAGATTCACTAAAAAGATGATGATCTATCACTCTATAAGGAGGATATAAGAGGATATAGAGTATTTCCAATCGATGAGAGATCCCCTTATTGGAGAGAAACCAAATGCATCCACTGGAGCTTCTATCTGAGAAGAAGGGAGTTTGGAGGAGTTAAAATGACTCTTGTAAGCCTTAAAGAATCAAGATTTCAAATGAGAATTGTGTAGGAGAAAAAAGAATATAAAATGGGGCTCATGTAATTTAAGACTATAAAAAAAGATACCACGTTGCAACCTCCCATGGACACGGTATAGAAAGGATTTAGACAACCATACTATGGTGTAGACTTCTTGTCATGAACTAAACCAGGTTGCCATCCCACTTGACACCTGACCCAACTCATGGGAAGGTCCAAAGGGAATTACCAATCCCCATGGGTTGTAACTAGTGCCTAGGCATTGAGTAAAACCTTTGGGAATGGTTTTTTCATGTAAAAAACCATAAATATTACATAATAATCAAACACCATATCATAACCAAATTTCACAATATAATAGACCAAAAGATAACACTGCAATAGGGGATAAACATTTAATAATTTCAACCAAAACCAAAATAACAAAAAAAGGTAAGGGAACCAACAATACAACCAAGCCTCCATGAAACACGAGGGTCAACATCCCCATTCCACAACCAATAACAGTCACCAAAAGGGGAACTACTAGCACATATATCCACCATCACCACCAAGGGAACCTTGCCTTTAACTGGGTAAAACATAATAAGGTCTACATAAACCTGAGGGTGTATATAAGGTGTGAGAAAACATACCTATTAGGACACAACAAAAATAGATTCCATGTAATGACATTATGATAAACATTAACATGTTATTTTTTAATAAAAAGGAAGATACAATTTATATAAAACATTCTTTGAAATAAAAGATAAAGTAAACGTGACAAGATAATGGTAAGAATAGTATGAGAACTATAGAAAATCTCTAAGGTATTAGGGTTACTAGGGTCCTAGGATCCTCGTACTCTTGGTGATCACATCTCTTAGACATGAAGGTCCTATTTGAGCCTCCAATCCCTAGCACATGAATGTTTAGTTAGTGTTGTTATGTATATCCTTATTAAGGAGACCAATCATCGGCCTGACTAATTCACCTAATATACTAGACCTAGTCTACCCACCTAGATAACTAGGATTCCATTGTGCTCAATTCCACCCACTATATAAAATTATATCTATTTTATACAATCACACTTCCAATAATAGAAACACACATGACAAACAACCATTTATAATAGTCAAATCATTATCAAACCCTTACGCACAACAAAAAAATTGGAAAACATGTTTCCCACAACCCAGACAATTTATAAAACCATTTTAGAACCAAATAAATCATATTAAACACCTAAAACAATGTCAAATAATGGAACAACCTACCTATTTCTTGATATCTTCACAAAACCAGAATTAAACCACCAACTGAACTAAGGAAAGGCCCTAAGGATGCAATTAAACACCATAACCATAAATATTTAACCCAAGTAAATGAGATTAAATCCAACCTAGGTCAAAACCCTTTTTATAGAAAAATAACCCAAGAGAGAAAAAAGTAGTGACCAAGAAAGGAGAATAAAAGAGAATATGAGATTCTTACTTAGATTTCTTGTAGATAAAAGGACAAATAACCCTAAAAATGGAGCCCAAGGGAAAAGAGAAAGGGAGGGAGTTTCACCTTGGGATAGAGGGTCAAATGGGAAGATTCACCGAATAGAGGACCACTACGAAAAAATTAAAATGAATAGATAACCAATATTCCCAAGAACCCTTAATGTATATCCTTCAAGAACATCATACATCTCCAAATGACACGTCTACATCATTAAGAAGAGATAAAATCCCAATAATGTCTAGATACCTAGTATAGGTCACCCAACCGTTTAAATTTTCACTAAAATGGTGGGACATAAGATGGAAATATACTAAGAACACATCCCTTCACCCAAATAAGAGACTACAACCACTAACCATAAAGAACCACTAAGAGAATAATTTGAAACCTAAGGAAAGGTACACCCAAAACATACCAATGAATCCAAATGAAATAACACAATCAGTATCCATCAATGATTCAACCAACAACAATAAAAATATTAAAAAAATATCTGGAAAACATGCCTTAAAGGGAGGTCTGGAAAACCGAAGAGGGCGTTGCGGGCGGCGAAGGTCCGACAAACCGAAGAGGGCATTGCGGGCGGCGAAGGTCCAATAACAAGAAGCGAGGGCAGAAGAGGTCTGGCAATGAGAAGCGAGGGCGGCGGAGGTCCGGCAACGAGAAGTGAGGGCGGTGGAGGTCCGACAACGCGAACTCAGCGGGTGGTAGAGGGGAGTCGTAGGGTTCCAGTACCACGAGAGCTTTAGTTCGCGATAAAATGAGGGCACTGTGTGACTGACTTTATAAAAAAATGGACTAAGATTTTATCAGCGCTAACAAAGCACTGATAAAGACTACCTTTATCGGTGCTAACATTTTAGCACTGATAAATCATTCCTGTATCAGTGCTAAAATTTTAGCACTGATACAAAGATTCTTTATCAGCGCTTTTCTAGTGCTGATAAAGGGTCATTTTATCAGCGCTTCTTTAGCACTGATAAAGGTTACCCTGTATCAGCGCTAAAATTTTAGCACAGATACAATGATTCTTTATCAGTGCTTTTCTAGCGCTGATAAAGAGGCCCTCTATCAGTGCCAGAAAAGCGCTGATAAAGAATCCCTGTATCAACACTAAAATTTTAGCACTGATACAGGGTAACCTTTATCAGCGCTTTTACTTAGCGCTCATAAAAGGGGGTGCTTCCCTTGCCCGTTTTTGTAGCAGTGTATTAAAATTAGTATTTTCATTCATTAATTTTGATAAAACAATACTAAAATCATAAAATTATTCTACAAATCATTGTAAAATCAATGAAAATATTCATTTGTTCTCACAACATGATACTTGAAAATTGTATATTTCATATGGGTGAATAATGAAATGATAACATATGCTTTCTCATGAGTAACATAAATATGAGAATAGTACTTCTAATCATGTACCAAAATTCATGTGATAATAGTGATATGGAGCGTGATATTGATCATGCAAAACTATACATTTAGGTTTTCACGGTTTTCAAATGACTGTTAATACTAGTCGGTAAAGGACTTGAGTGATTGTTATATGATCATCAAACAAACACCAATCAATGACTGAATTAAACCCATCGTTAATATCTTTAGTGACCATCATTTAGCGGTCTCTAAAATATTTGAAAATAGTTTCCAGAAGTCTATAGCTTCTACCATCTATATAATTTTCAGCACGTACAATTTGGTTGACAAAAAAAATTATAAAAATGTTGAAATTTAATATAATAATGTGTATAATAAGATAAAAAAACTAAAATCTAAATACATTTTTAAAGAGCCCCAAACATGGGGGGAATAACCCAAACTAAAAGTTCCCATGAACAAAATTATTATTTACAAATAACAAAACAAATTAAAATAGCCTAAAAACAGAAAACGCACACTAAATCTAAAATTACAAAGAAACATGTCATGATATACATGGTCAAGATGCACTAATTCACGAACATGATTATGGTACTAATTGATTTGTTTCTTGTTAATATTCAACTATTTTTTTGAATATTTCTCTGGAAAATTAAAGTAGATAATATAAACAAACAAAAACATTTATTAGCTAAAATCAAAAATATACTACTACACAATCATTCTTATTGAGCTCTATTCTTTATCAATGCTAAAAAAATCGTTGATACAAGTGATGTTTTTATCAATACTGATAAAAAGTACTGATAAATGGTGTCTTTAATAGTGATTTTTAAGCGTTGATAAAAGAAGACCTTTATAAAAATATATATTATTAAAAACCGTATTTTTTATAAAGAATATATTTCTATTGATATATATATATATATATATATAATATTTTCTTAAATATGATTTATATAATTCTAAATATGTGTTTACACTTAATATATAATGCATTCATTGAAAAGAGGTTTATAAAATAATTAAAAATTAATATTAATTAATAATTTTCTAAATAATATAGAGTAATAGACATTTAACAACAATTCCATGATAGAAAAAATTAAGAAGTTTATTGATCTCTTAAGGTAGGTTAAAAATATGACTTGAACTTCAAAAAATTATAAATTTTAATTCAGATTCTTGTTTGAGGTCAATGATATGTCAAATTAAAGCTTGCGAAGATATCTACTCCATTTATATTCGGACTACCAATATCCTTTTTTTCTCAGTCAAAAAAGCTATAGAATGCCTCCAAAACCACGTTTTTAGTTAGAATACCATAATTTTTTAACATTTTATGGAATTTCAGTTTTGTTTAATAGAATTCTTATATTTTTTTGATGGAGAATAAATTTATTCCCTAAGTTTATATTCATATAGTTGTTATGGTCTTGAAATTTTAATTTTTTTAATATTATAGTGTTATTTATAACTAAATATATACCCACATATTTGCATATATTTACATATAAAATATATTTTTAAATATATAAACCATATGAAAATAGAAAGTAACTATCCATTATATTTAAAATAAAAATGCATGAATATTTATATACCTATACAAATATATATATCATGTTTATATATAAATATATTTGTGTGTGTGTATTAACAAACACATATATATTTATGTATGTATTCTAATATATATAAATAAATATTAATATATAATATATGTAAATAAATATAATTTTAAATATTTATATATATAGGCACACATATGTATGAATATATATATATATATATATATATAAACATACACACACACAATCATATTTTATAAACGTATTTAAAAATAATTATATAAATATACATAGAAACAATATGTATCTAAATATAAATAAATAAATAGATATATCATAAAACATCACTTGTGCTCAACCCTTTCCCACCCCTGCCCCTGGTGGGCGCGATCGTGGGTAGAAAGCATTGAAATAATATTTTTTAGTAATGATAAACCCTAGTTTTATCAGTGATTTTTTCAGCAATGATAAAGGATGCGTTTATTAGCCCTGGTAAAACTAGTGCTGATAATGAATCTTTTTATTAGTGCTGATAATGAGTGCGTTTATCAGCACTCATAAAACTAGCACTGATAAAAGCGATCATCCACTACTATCCACAATCCACAATCCATATTTTTCATTTTCTAATAACACTTTTAATGGGTAAGTGTGAACCATAAAAAATTCCAACGAGATAAAAGCATCAAGATTAAAACCACCACAACCCGCCTACTCGACTCCACGATGCCGCCAAAGAAAAATCCATTTCAAATTTTGAAATAAAAAAATAGTCAAAATGTCATCCTATCGCCATCGCCTCGAGACGCACACCCTGACACCAAAGACTTGGTCAGTTGTCTCCATCGCAGACCCCCCTTCATCACCATGATCAGCGCCGGTAACCACTAAATCTTCAGACCATGAACATCGAAGACACCAATAGCCTTTCCATTGACGAATCACCATCACATCAGATCGAACCAAAATCCATACCAGAGCCATCTTCCGAATCAACACCATTTAGGAAAAACATTGCACAAAATAGTAACAAACAGATCCGTCAACGTGTTCTTTGCATCTCGAAAAACATCGTCGCATCGATTCCATCACTATAGAAACCACCTATATCAGCGCTAGAAAGTGCTGACATGCCGAGCACCCATAAATGTTCTCAGCCTTTATCGATTCTTACAAAAGTGATGATGAAGACTGCCTTTATGAGCGCTAAAATAAAGCACTGACAAAAGCAACCTTTATTAGCGCTTTATTTTAGCATTAATAAAGGGGGTTTTGATCATCATTTTATTTTAGAACTAATAAAGATGCATATGAAATTCACTGACATTTTAATAATTTTTTAACTTAGTTTTAATTAATTTTTCTAACTACCAAGTGTTTTTAAGTTCTTTTTATAGTTTTGTAGTATTTTTGGTTTTTTTACATTTCTTAGATAATTTTATATTAATACTAGTTATTTATTATTATTTTTACTATATATAAATTTTAGTATTATTATTTTTATTTTTATTATTACGTGTATAATTATATTATTAGCTTATTCTAATTAACTTATAACCATAATATTTTTAGTTATTTATTTACACATATTTTATTTGAAATATTATTTAATATTAATTTTAGCATTAACTAGGATTTAGTATTTTAGTATTTATTACTTTTTCAAATTTATATTATCATTTCATATTATTAAAAATATTAGTAGTATTAATAATTGTAGTATTAATATTATTTGTTTTTATTTTCATTAAATTAAATCAACATTTTATAGTAGTATTATTATATTTAGTATAGATTATAATTTTATCTAACTATTAATTATATTTTTTTATTAGTATTTCTATTTATATGTACATTTATTTATTTTATATTTTTTTCTAATAATTTTATTTATTTCTATAATTAGTATAATATATAAATAATTTTCATTTTTGTATAACTTTCATATTAGTATAATGTATATTTATTTAATACAAATTCTATTATTATTATTATTATTTAAAACATATTTAGATAAATAACTTTAATTTGAATTTTGAATATGAATATTTTCTTTTCCATTTTTTTTCATCCAGGAGTCATCATTATCTATGGGGGAGGGGAGGAAACCCTAGGAGGGGGGTGTGCTTCACCACCAGCCTTTCCATCTTCATCTGTGACTTCCTCTATTGCAAATCCCTGCTCGAGCCCGCCTCCTCTTTTAGTACCCCCGAACCAAGATGACATCGTCCGCCCCTCTCATCTCACACCAACATTGTCATCAACCTCTCCTCACGCAGTAGCAACCCACAACGACACCTCCTTCCTCCCAGCACAACCATATCGCACCACCATAAGCCGCACATCACTTGTAACATCCTGTTACCTACTTTCAGGTATTTTCCTTCTCTTTACTTGTTTTCCTTTTTAATTAGGTGCGTCTTTGGACTCCCGAGGATGGAGGACCTTTGCTGAGAAAAATGACTAAAAGTTAGAGGATTTAAATTTGTTTGAATTAATGGAGTTCAAGTATAAATGTATTAATGGCTTTGCAGGGTTCTCCCTGAGTTCAGAGAATGCCCGAGTTGGTTTGAGGGTTTTGTAATGAATTTGTTCTTTTTGTAGTATGTGGGAGAATTACACACCATGTAATGTTAAAAATTGGGTTTTTAATAATAATGTGACAGGTTTTTCGATGGATGTGAGTTTTGTTGATTACACGACTGTGAAGTGATTACATGCTGTGTAAGTGTCATGAATAGGGCTGTAAGGACACTATATCAGTTGGTTCTTATTTCATTATTCCACAACTCTCTCTCCTCTAAACCTAGGGCTCTTCTCTGGTGATTTTGGGAGCCTTCATTCATTTCGTATTGATTTTTTCGGTGTTGGATCATCAGGGAAGTTGTGTTGAATCTCTCCAGGTAAGAGATCTTTTCAACTTCTTCGTTTCTTTGATCACGGTAGTGCTGTTGCATTGCGTTATTGGATCTGTTGAACCATGTTGATGTTTATCTTAATTCCTTTATAGATCTGTTGTGAGATCTTGTTCTGGGGGTTGATTCCTTGTCTATTGTGGTGTGACGTGTGTGCGTTCTTAAGGCGTGTGTTGTTTCCTCTTCTCTGTCAACCCCTTTGTTAAATTTAATCAGTTATGAGATGTGTGGATTGATTCTAGAGCCTTCGTTGTCATTGTCGAATCCTTTCATGTGGCGGATTCTGTTATGGGTATGTGAGACTCGAGTTTTGAGGTAGGTGGTTCCGTCTCTAGCCTGTGTTGGTGAACTGAATTGCTCTTGTTTTTGATAAATTTTTTTATTAAATGAAATTAAATGACATAATTAATTTGTTGTGTGTGTGTGGAACTGAGTTTTTGTAAAAGATGTGTTTCCCCTAGTTTTGATAATCGGAATGGGTTTTTCAAATAATTGTGAAATGGTTTTATGAAATTGTTTTCAAATCATGAAATGATTAAATGGTTTTATTAAATGGTTTGGAAAATAGAGCACATATGAATCCTTGATTACTTAGGTGGAAGGTATAGTAATAGGTATCGTCTACTGTCCGGGGGGTTTTCTCATGGGGCTTTTCTCTTCTCCATAGACCCGTTGTTCTGGGGACTTATTATACCTATTTGGGGGGGGGGGGTTAACTTGATGGGGTGTTCCTCTACTCTTTAGACTCGATGCATATGGCTAGTAGCTTGATGCATGTGTATTTGTCCATGTTAGGTATGAGTGTCCTAACTATCCTGACCTAGTGCGATCCTTGGTGTGTTGTTACTTTTGCTTCTTGGTTGATTTGGGCCATTTGGTTTGTACTATTTTGTTGTACTGTCATGAATTTGATATGATATGTAATTCATGCTTTGTTTTGAAATGATATATCTATTTTGATATATGTATACGAAATGATTTGGAAATGATTTTCTTAATTTATTTGGAAATGTGGGAAAAGGGGAAATTGGAATGTTTTTCCATGCTTTTGATATCAAAACTATTAAATTGTTATCATGCCTTGTTTTCTTTAAAGTTGATCATGCCTGGATTATTGTTCTGAGATTTGATATGGAATGCCAGGGCGAGACCCTACTGATCCTGTTAGCTCACACCCAACACACCCCTTGGGTGGCGCATAGATCTGGTTATGTCTTTCTATGTAGGGAAAAGCAAGGTTTCGTAGTGAGGTGGAGAAGTTTTTTGTCAGTTGGGTTTGGGTAGATGGATTGTGAGATGGTGCGGGTTTTCCCATGATATCACATGGAGACTGTTGGAGTAGCTGTTTAGATTTGTTATCCTTTGATGTTGGACTTGTCTCTTAGAGATTTTTGTTTCCACCTTTTCAGTTGTATCTATTCCTTTGTTCCTTTTGATGTGACATATATTTATATCTTTCATTGTTTCTCTTTACTATGTGTATATATTCCATTTTTTTGAATTAGGTTGGGTGAAATCATTCCCTCTGGTTGTTGTTTGATGTTCGGGTTCTAGTTGCCAGTTTGTAGGGATCAAGAATGCACTTCGGGTATGTGGAAGATCGGTTTCGGTTCCAATATTGAGAGGGTATCTGAGTCAGTTTGTTACACCACTATGCTCCTCTCACGCTTCAACAATCCATGACCATCCCTCCTCCTCTCCACCATGAACACATCCCTCCGCTACACGCCTCCTCCATCCATAACACACCCAATCGATCCATCTCCATCTACCGACAACACACCAAGTTGCCACCTCCTCTTTTTCCGCAAACCCCAAAGTCGTATCCCCTTCCATGCTGTAGATCACCTTCACACCAGTGCCTCTCGCCATCCTCTATTCACAGTAGCATACCCACCATCACCACCTCCTCATGCAGCAATGAATGTGGTCTATATATCATTCTAGTTTGGCGGTGGTTCATGCACATCAGCAACCAGTGTGGTCATTCACTTTGGTATTATGGTGATTGACATATGATGATTATTATTTAGCAAGTGTCAGCGATGGATTGTGGTGATATTTGTGTCGACACAAACAAAATTATGTCTATTATTTATTTTTCATGTCATGTTTTCATGATGGTTGACTAAATTTATTTTTGTCGGAGTTGTGATGAATGTGATAATTATTGCATGCCATTATTTTTGAACCATGTTTGATTTCCTTTTGAACTTAATTTTTTAATAGGAAATTTAATGATTTAATTATATCAGCATTTGATTTAATTTTTATAGAGTCTGCACACATGCTTTGGTGATCATCTGTGTGATACCTAATAACTGGTCACAGGGATGAGACCATCATAGAATTTATTTATCCAGAATTCGATCACATGCGTGAGAGAATCATAAGTCGCACACAAGCAAATTATCAATAAATAAATATAATAATTTAAAAATTAATATTTAGTGTGCATTCACTTTCAAAATTTCATGAGTGATACTTAATCAATAATCTCATGCAAGTGAAACCAAGATAGGTAGATACTTTGACTTTTGTGAGAAACATGTCATTGTATTTCACCAAGTGATTTGATTCTAAAGTGGCATGCAAATTATTCATAAAATCCAAGAACAAAATGATGGATGATTTGTGTAAAAATTAGAATGTTTTCTAACAACATAGAATGATACTTGATATCATTTTAATTAAATTTGGAATCAGTTATAATTAAATGAATAAATATTCAGATGTGAGAATTAAATAATTGACATTGTATGCACCTGAACGGACATCACAATTCCGAATATTCCATATCCACCTATTTTTCCTACAAATTAATTTAGTACACTTATCTAGTTTTAGTTAATTTAAATAATAATTTTGTTAATAGATTTTTGGTTTTTATAATTTTTAGTTGTTAACCACAATTTAATCTCATCTACCTAAACATTCTTCCTAGAGGATATTCCCAGTGTCTATGCACATTCTCTCTATGGTTCGACCCTACTAGTATTTAGTAGGTTAATAAATTTGAAACTTTTCACACATTGCGGTGTGAGTAAAGAATTTCTAGCATGGTTTTTGGGGAGAATAGTATCATTAGGAAGTCCTTAAAGAGATTTATTTAGGTTCAAAATAAAAAAAACAAAAAAAATCTAGTTTATGACTCTAGGAATTTTTCATTGTAGGGAATTTTGAGACATCCCGAATTTCTAAATATCATGATTAACACCATACAACTACAATAAACACCCTCCCTATGCACCCACAACTCATGTTCTGAATCATAATTATTCACCACACCTAAAATCTCTAGGTAATCCTATTTATTTTAATGATTTTTATTCAATTCCTTGTTATGATACATTCTAGAATGATCCACCATGTTGTGATAAAAGTCCTTATACATATTCTAATTATTTTCTAAGTCAAATAATTCCTATAAATTCAGAACTCGATAATTCATGGGAAACAAATGATTCAATAATTGGGAACATGTTGTTTTCTTCTATCACCGAGACAAATAAGAGGTTTGAACTTCAAGATAAACATAATGAAAAGTTTATTTCCTAAAAAAAGTTCTAGAAAATTAATTAAATAATTTAGAAAATAAAATGAATCATCTTTCCCAACTAGTCACCTCACTACCACTTGATGAACCAATTCAGAACAATTCTATTGAAGAAAGTGCAGCAGAGGTTCCATTTGAAAAACATCCATTTCCCGATTCTGCTAATGAGACTACTATGATTTATCCTCCTTATTATCATACCATTGATGTCTCCTCTCCATCAAAATTTAATTCTTCTAATCTAATCACATCTCAAGAATATAAGAGTTTATACTTCCACTCTATTTAATATAATGGTCCCTCAAAAAATGAGATTTCATGTCCTTATTCTTTGAGCTCACAACCCTTCCATCCCAATGTGAAAATGGACACTATCACAACTTGTCCCTATGGGGCCCGTGCCACGACTCCCCAAGCCCGACTCCAATAGTCCAAGGGTTGGTGACTAGCATAAAGTATGCATATCACTAACATGGGAGACATTGTCTATTTACCTATACACACACACACACTTCTCCAAGACCACAAAATGCTGAAATGTAAAAACTTACTAAGAACCAAATGCATGCATACAACTGTATCCCAACCAGAGTATGACAGGAAAGAAAAGTGAAATAAAGTAAATCGGGCCAAAATACAAGCCCACAAAAAGGAAAGAGTATATAAACTACAAATTACAACCTATAAAAAAATAGGTACTGGAACTACTGCTTGAAGCCATAGGAACACCTTGACCTATCTGAACTCACAAAGCTCTGTCCAGTCCAGATCTGCCTTGGACTCCCTCAAAAGGTTGGTCATCTGCACTAGACACGACATGTGTGGGAAAATCTCATGCAAGGGTGAGTATAACAATACTTAGTAGGACACCCCGAAACCAAAAAGAAATACACATAAAGTGAGGTACAATCATCTCTACACAGTATATGTCTACACAAAATATAAAAAGGATATCTATATATACTCAAACCAAGAAATGTAGTCTAGAGGTAAGTCACAAATACCACATACCCACACTAGGGACCCAGTTCGAAGATTCCATGAAGCACTCATTAGAAAGAATACACTCCTGATCCTGATAGCACCGATGGTGACCGTCCGAGAAGTACTGTTCATTGAGAACCATCGTGAGAGAGACATACTGATAGATCTGAAGAGAGATACAATACCTAGATGAGGATCACTTCCAGGTCCATAGTGTGATACCAACAACTCCATCAGGATTAACCTGCTAAGTAGAGGATCTACACCCACGCAGTGTTGGTCACGTTAATACTAATAACTATACCTAGGGCATGGATAATTAATAGAGGATCCTGCTCTCAACCTCTCAGAGGGAATTCCAACAACTCTATCTAGGAAGTCCTATTGAAGGGATCATACTCCTATGAGTAGGAAACGATACCAAATAACCTTCAGGGAAATGATACATGAATAAAACCTTAATGAAACTTGTCCAAGATATGGTGGAAAAGTGGCTCAAGCCATACATAAGAGAGTACATGACGTGTTGTAGGGTCACACACTATGTCCCTTGACCCCGGGTACTTCCCTTGTACAATGAACCATGTAAAAAGAACATTTCCTGTAAAAATTTAGTACATGGCATGTATAAAGGCTTACATGTCATGCCCTTCCATTTGGGGTCCACCCCATGTATCTTGGTTGTGTTCTAGTACACGTCGTCAAACCATGTTTTCCTCCCTATGTACCAGTACACGGGGTAACCCATGTATCCAGTCTGGGTCTGACCGTGTGGTAGAGTACACACTGTGTAGGAAACTTGTGTACTCCATTAGTGCCTTTGTACTCTCGGAGTACACGCCGAGTAGTTCATCGATGAACACACGCCGTGTAGCCCATACTACATGCAACATGTTAAAGAATTTACAGAACCAACTATTCTTCCTCTGAGCGACTCAACAAATCCTTTAGGTCCCGATTCAATGGTTCGTTTATCTCAAAATTTATGATTCCGACTCGTTTCATCACCCTAACACTAATTCTGGGTGTTTCGAGCCTTCAATCGGCTTGGGAAACAACATTGAAATCATCTGACGAAAACCGTCCAAAAAGAGGTAACTCTTTAATCGCTTCGATTCATCTATTTTTGCCTCCACCTCACCTCTACCAGGTCTTCATGGTGTCAGATCTCAAATTTAAGATCATTGCGCCACGAAATGGAGGTGCAATGATCATTCATTCATAAACCCATGAAGAACGAAGAACGCATGGCAAAAACATGGGAAATAAATAACATGGGAGAAAATAGAGGAATGATCATCGATTTTTGTTCATTTTGGACTCGATATGTTCCTATAAGAATAATAAAAAAACTAAATCAAATAATAATAAACCCTGATAATTCCTAAAATCAAGCCCATCCCATAAGAACGATCGAACCGTGGGTCAACCTGTTCATTGGTTGATCCATGTTTGTCATTGATTCTAAGAATGGGGAAAAGAATAATCCGAAGTAACAATGACCTACCTTGGAAAAGGATCATTCACTATCAAGGATTGGTTGCTATTGGATATCTATTAAGAATGATCTCCGATCCACCGTCCAATCACCGTTCGCTAAGAAAATTATCCAAGGGTTCTCTTCAGAGCCTTTATAAAACTTCTAGGGTTATGAGTCTAACCTCGAGTCCCTACCTAGCTACTTATTTAAAATGGGAAAATGCATCGTTGAATCATCGTAACGTTAAATAAAAAAAATCTTCAATTTATCTTATTATTTAAAATGTCCAAAAACTAACATTAATAACCGACCCATTCCGGCTGATGATAGGCATTGCCTAGGGTAAAGTCGCTACTATGAATGAAACAGTGCCCTAAGATTTCTGATCCATGAATCTATTTAGAAGTTATTCCACTTTTTCATGAAAACTATGCATGCATGCTATTTAATTTTAATATTTTTCAAATAATTATTCCGGGCACACCAGGACTCGGAATTGCACGTCATCTTAGCGCATGGTCTCGAATTAATTTAATATAATATTTAAAAATAATACATGAAAAAATCTATGAAATCACATTCTCCCCACCTTGGGGCTTTATGTCCCAGAAAATCCAAAACAAAGGCTATATAAAATGATTTGGGTACTGTGCACGAATCTGAGCCTCCCACTCCCCTGTTCTCTCTTAGAGATTCCCGTGCTACCACAATACACACACTAATGGAATCACTCAACCTTGAAGGATCATCTCATTCCTATCCTTTATCTCCATTGGGTACTCAACAAAAGTCACCCCATCCTCAATGTCCAGCTCACCCCAGTTGCTGATGTGTGATAGATCCTACACGTACCTCAACTACGACACGTAGAAGAAATCATATACCCCGTCCAACTAAGGGGGTAGATCCAAGTGGTACACCACCTCGCCAAATGTACGCTGTATCTAAAAAGGGATGATAAGCCTCAGAGATAACTTGGCGCCCCAACCAAATCTACAAAATACCCATCGAGGTGAGACCTAAAGGAACATGTGTTCTCCTTCCTTGAACTCCAAGGGACTCCATCATCTGTCAACATAAGATTTCTGATAGATCTGCATAGTATTTATCCACTCTTAGATGATTTTCACCTTCTCTGTAGTATCTCTCATCAACTTCGGGCCCTTGAGTGATGACACTCATGGGTTAGTCCAACAAAGTTGTGACTTCCAGGGTCACCCATACAAGGCCTTGAACAGTGCCATACCAATGATGGAATGATATCCTTTGTTGAATGAAAACTCCACCAAAGTTAGGTGATCCTACTAACTATAACCTAAGTCCAACATGAAAGCCCACAACATGTCCTCCAAAAACTGAATGGTCCACTCCGTCTGGACGTCAGTCTGTGGGTGAAACATCGTGATCAAGTATAACTAAGTCCCAAAAAACTCCTGTAATCCCTTCCAAAATCAGGATGTAAAACGAGCATCATGATTAGAAACTATCGTCTATAGGACTCCATGGATTTGAACTATCTCCTACATATAGAGGAATCCCAAGATCTTTACTAAAATCTTCTCTCGGATTGCGAGGAAGTGAGCCAACTTGGTGAGTTGGTCAACGATCACCCAGATGGTATCGTGTCCCCTAGATGTACATGGTATACATATCTCTAAGTCCATAGATATCCCATACCACTTCCATTCTGAAACCTCAATGGGTTGATCCAAACCCGTTGGAACCTAGTGATCATCCTTCACCTGCTGGCACATAAGACATAGAGAAATGAACTCTTCCATTGCCTTCTTCATCCCTATCCACTAGAACTAACATTGAATATCTTAGTAAAATTTTTCCACACCAAGATGTACCATCAAATGGGATGTATTAAACTCCCTAAGAACCTCCTCTCGCAACGCCAATAGTAGCACCATTAATCCTTTGAAAATAACAATATGCTCTCCACCTTGTGAATATTCATCAGGGGCATGTCCTACAGACATCTAAGCATGTAGGGTATTGTAGTTGATATCCCCAAGCTATACCTACCCAACTCACAATAAGAGTGGAGGGGTTAAAACCATCAACTGTAGGTAAGCTTCTCTTTCTTCATCAATGAAGGATAATTGTAATGGGGCCAATTGCTCCGACACTTTTTTCAACAACTGTGAACTAGATCTCCTTCTGAGAGAATATGCTACCATGTTCCCCTTCCCAGGAGTATGGACAATCTCAAAGTCATAGTCCTAGAGGAAATATAGTCATCGAATTCATTTCATGTTCATATCAATCTGATATATGATATACTTGAGACTCTTGTGATAAGAGTAGATGAAAAACCACTCACCCATTAGGTTGAGTTGCCACATATTCAATGCAAAGACTACCACTGCCAACTCAATATCATGGGCCATATAGTTCTGCTCAAGTGGCCTTAATTGGCATGAACCATAAGCAATCACTGACTAACTCTTCATGAGGACACAACCAAATCTAGTCCCTTATGTATCGTAGAACACTATGTACTCGACACCCTCCTTTAGCAATATCAAGATCTAAGCACTCGTCAAACTCTGTCTGAACTACTGAAAATCCTACTGGCATTTCTCTTTCCACACGAAAGGCTACCCCTTTCAAGTCAGAGCTGTCATAGGTGTTGATATCCTGGAGAAATCATGTATAAATCTCTACTAATATCCTGCTAGCCTAAGGATGTTCCACACCTCCAACACGTTCCTAGGTGGCTCCCATGCTAACACTGCCTCCACCTTGACTAGGTCTGTACCTTTACTACCTCCACCTTGACCGGGTCTACAAAAAATCCATCCATTGAGATAACATGTCCCAGAATGTAGACCACCTGAATCTAGAACTAGCACTTAAATAGTTTCCCATAAAGATAATGATCTCATAGTATGTCTAGAAGCATACTTATGTATCTCGCGTGCTCCTCCTTGGATGCTGAGTACAAAAGTAAACTATCGATGAAGACCACCATGAACTAGTCTAAATAAGGCTGAAATATCAGGTTTATGAGTACCATGAACACTACTGGAGAATTATTCATGCCAAAGGACATCACCAAGTACTAATAGTGATTGTAGCGGCATCTGAAAGTCGTCTTTGGTATACCCTTGTCCCATACTCGCAAATGATGATAGCCTGATCAAAGGTCAACCTTCGAGAACCATCATGCCCCTCTCAATTGATCGAAGCAGTCATTGATCATCCATAGTGGTTAATTGTTCTTCACAGTCACCTAGTTCATGTGTCGGGAGTCCACACACAACCTCAAGCTCCCTTATGCCTTTTTGGAAAATAAAACTAGGGCTGCCCAGGGTGAAACACTGGGTCTCATGCAGCCCTTCCTCTGTAAGTCCTCCAACTGCACCCTCAGCTCATGAAGCTCTATAGGATCCATCCAATATGTTGGTGTAGATATCGGTATCGTCCTGAGGTGTAAGTTAATGCATAATTCTATCTCCCGACAGGGAGGTAATCCTAGAACATCTTCAGGGAAGATGTCCTCGTACTCCACTACTACTACTGGGAACTGAAAACTCATAACATATGCTAATCTGGGGGTCAGGCTAGCCAACTCATGAGTAATTGGTATCACCCTCATATGCAAGAGTCCATATTATGCTACCTAGGTCTCCTTTTCTACAACAAAGGAAAACCTCCTTCCATTACCATGGACACACCACACCCTTCGTGTAAAACAATCAATCTGGGAATAGACTAAAGATAACCAATCCATAAAAAGAATTAAGTCTTAAGGCCTCAACACTAACACTAAGAGGTTTCAGTTGAAACTCTTACCACCAAGGGTTAGTTCACACTATTAGTATAGATGTGTGATCATAGAGTCTCCTCTAGTAGGTGTCTCCAAACACAAGGTCCGAGTCAACGGTTCTACCATAATCTCAAGGTCTCATATGAGGTATGTGGAGAGAAAGGAATGACTGAAACCTGTGTCTATTAGTATGAATACTAAAGTATAAAAGACACATATTATACCCCAAATCATTCTCAGAGCCCTTGGTTCATAACCCTCGACTGCATGCAGTTATCCCTTCCCCTGTCCTCTAGCTCCCTAAGCCTGGCATCGACCTCCTAGGGGTGGTGTTGGTAATATGTTGAAACATAATCCACCTCTCACTTCTCTCCCATCTCCTCTACCACGTTTGACTCCCTGAGGATCTGGCTTCTCCTGTCATTGCCTCTACCTTGGTGGTCCATCCACTATCTCTCTATCGACAACTTGATGGGTTGGACAATCTCGAGTGATATGTACACTACCATCACATGTGTAGCATCACCTCTCCCGATGTTGACTAGATCTAGCATGAGAGACATGAATTGAAGATCCCATATCCTGGGACCTCCTGAAATGTCTCCCACATCCATATCCTTGGGACCGACATCGTCTCCCCACTACTGAGGTCTCTACACCTGCCTGCCTGCTGCTGACTATCACTGGCTGTATTTTCTCATCCAAGAAGATTTCAACAACCAAAGCTCAATCAAGTACTCCATCATAATTTAGAATGTATATAGGTATAACACTATCTCAAATGTCTCTATGAAAACCTCACTCGAAGGTACGATCCCTAAAGTACTGATATTTGACCATATCCATTAAGTACCTGGAAAGGTTAGTGAACCTCTATGAATAGTTAGCCACTATCAAGATACCCAAATGAAGATGAAGAAGCTTCTGTATATGAACTTCTATCATCATAACTAGTGATAAATCTTCTCTAAAGAGATGCTCGAACTCCTTCCATGAAAGAGTCACCTCATTGTAAGTCTGCATGGCCAAAATCCACCATCACCCTACTGAACCCTAAAAAAGGATTGTTACCGGGATCACCATTTGGTTCGCTGGTGTCCTGACTAGATGAAAAACTCTGGTCACCTCCTCAAGATAGTCCTTATATGCCTGAGGTTTAGGATCAACACATTACCCTTGGGGTATCTATCTCTGAAACTCATGGAGTGCACTCAGCCTTCACTCCTCGTTTGCTGGTACTGTAAGTACCACATGCTGCTCAACTGGTGGTGGTATAGCTGGTGCACCACCTAGAGGTAACATTTGGGGAAATGGTCCTTATATCAAAGCCTCTTCATTGAGGGGTTTATCCTCATGATCATGATGCTGAATCCTAGCTGGTATGCATCACAAATGCATCATATAAGAAAGAAAATATGTACCACTTTCAATGAGTATATCTAGAGAGATGACTCAAGAAGGGAAAGGAAACCACAACCCATTACTATATGATTGATATACCATTATTGTTTACCTGCAACCGATTTTCTCATGTACTGAGTAAAAAAATAGGTTATCAGAGTCATGCCGTATGGATACATTGAGCACTCGTACCAACACTGGAGTCCCCGACTAGAAATCCGAGCTCGAAACACTTAATACAGTTTCCCCAAACCAATCTCACAGACTCCCAATCCTAAAGTAGAACCAACACCCATCTGATACCACTATATCATGACTGATCCCTATGGGGCCCATGTTGTGACTCCCTAAGCCCACCTCCAATAGGCTAGGGTTTGTTGACTAGCACCGAGTAGGAATATCACTAACATAGGAGGCATTGCCTACGTACCTGTACTCACACATACATATCCAAGACCACAAAATGATGAGATGTAAAAACCACTAAGAACCAAATACATGCATACCACTATATCCCAACCAGAGTACGATAGGAAAGTAAAGTGCAGTAAAGTAAACTGGGCTAGAATATAAGACCACTAAAAAGAAAGAGTTTGTAAACTAAAAAGTAAAATCTGTAAACAAATAGGTATTGGGACTACTTCTCGAATCCATAGGAACACCTCAGACTTTTTGAACTCAAAAATATCCATCCAGTCCAGGTCTACCTTGGAATCTGTCAAAAGGTCACTCGTATTCACAAGACACAACTTGTGTGGGAAAAACCCTTGCACGGGTGAGTATTACAATACTCAATAGGACACCCGAAAACCACAAAGCAATACACAAAAAGATAGGCATAGTCAGCTCTACATAGTATATTTCTACAACACATATAACAAGAATATCCAGATATAATCATACCAAGACATGTAGTATAGAGGTAAGTCACAACTACCACATACCCACACTAGGGACTTAGTTCAAAGATTCCATGAAGCAACAATCTAGGAGAACACACTCATGAGTCTGATAACAACAATGATGTCCATCTGAGAATTACTATTCATTTGGAACCATTATGAGATATATATACACTGATATCTCTAAAGAGAGATACAATACGTAGATGAGGATCACTTCCAAGTCCATGTGGTGAAACCAACAACTCCATATAGACTGACCTACTAAGTAGAGGATCGGTTCCCACATAGTGTTGGTCAAGTTGATACAAAGAAATCTACATATGGAATGAAGAATGAATATAGGATCCTACTCCGGGACTCTCAGAGGGGATTACAACAACTCTATCTAGGAAGTCATGCTGAAGGGATAATACACCTATGAGTAGGAAATGATACCAACTAACTTTTAGGGAAAGGATACGGGAATGAAACCTTAATTAAATCTATCCAAGGTATGGTGGACAAGTGTTTCAATCCATGAAGAAGAGAGTACATGATGTGTAGTAGGGTCACACACTGTGTCCCTTGACCCCGGGTACTACTTGTGTACAACGATTTGTGTCAAAATAAATGTCATGTAAAAATAGAGAACATAGAGTGTAGAAAGGCTTACACGCCATGAAATTTCATCTAGGGTCTGCCTGTGTATCCTTGCTGTGTGCTAGTACATGACGTCAACCTGTGTTTTCCTGCCTATGTACCAGTACATAGGGTAACCTATGTATCTAGTCTGGGTCTGGCTGTATGGTGTACAAATTGTGTAGGAAACCAATGTACTCCATCAGTGCTTGTGTACCCCTAGAGTACACACTGAGTAGTTCATCGATGAACACACGTTGTGTATCCCATACTACATGTCGTTTGTTTTAGAATTTATAGAACTACCTATTCTTCCTATGAGAACCTCGTCTAGTACTTTGGGTCATGATTCCATGGGATGTTCATCTCAAAATTTAGGATTCCAGCTTTTTTCATCTCACTAACACTAATTTGGGGTGTTTCAGGCCTTCAATCGGTTTGGGAAACAAATTTGAAATCATTCAAAGAAAACCGTCCAAAAATTGGGAACTCTTGAATCACTTCAATTTGTCCATTTACATCACCATTGTACCTCTTCTAATTCATCCTGGGGTTGAATCTCAAATTTTAGATCATTGTGCCAAGAAACAAAGGCGCAACGATCATTCGTTCATAACCCCATGAAGGACAAAGAACACGTGGGGAAAATGGGGGAAATAAATCACATGGAACAAACTAAAGGAATGAACCTCAACCATTTTTCATTCTAGACTTGATCTATTCCCATAAAAATGATCAAAAAACTAAATCAAATAATAATCAACCCAGATAATTCCCACAATCTAGCATATCCCGCAAGAATTATCGAACAGCAGGTCAACCTGTTCGTTGGTTGATCCATGTTCATCGTTAATACTAAGAATGAGGAAAAGAATAATATGAAATAATGATGTTGTACCTGGGAAAAGGATCATTTTCTATCAAGGATTGGTTTTTATTGGTGATCCATTAATAATGATCTTCGATCCACCGTCGGGTCATCGTCCGCCGAGAGAATTCTCCAAGGGTTCTCTTGAGAGCCTTCAGGTAACTTCTATGGTTATGTTTCTAACCCTAGGTCCTTACCTAGCTACATATTTAAAAAGGTAAAATGAATCACTAAATCATTGTAACATAAAATAAAATAAATCTTCAATTTATTTTATTCTTTAAAACATCCAAAAACTAATTTTTACATTTGACCCTTTACAGCCGATGTTAGGCCTTGCCTAGGGTAAAGTCGCTGCTCTAAATGAAACAGTGCCCTCAGATTTCTGATCTGGGAACCTGTTTATAAGTTATTCTACTTTCATAGTAAAATTTTGTATGTGTTCTATTTAATTTTAATATTTTTCAAAAAATTATTCCAGGAACACTAGGCCTCATAATCGCACATCGTCTTAATGCATGGTCTCGAATTAATTCCATATAATATTTAAAAATAATACATAGAAAAATATGGGACACTATAGACACATTAAATGCATATAAAATTAAAATTTTTGAGGATTAATAGTACATTGAAAGATGACCCTTATTTACTACCATAGAGTCAGAATTGATCTAAGACAACATGAATTCCACACGCAAGAGAACATCACTTCCAATGACATTGAATCAGTGCTTTCTGAAAATATTTGTGAGTCTGAAATTTTTTCCAATATTGAGACATCCAAAAAATTTCAGGAGTCATAAAATTAGTTAGTGAGGGTGAAATAAGACACTCATAATTTTCTAGCAATAATGGAAGAATGATATTACATGGAGGATCTTGAGTTCATGGTGCCACACAAACCAATGGAGAAATATGAAGAGGGAAGTATAGAAGAAATTTTTGAAAAAGATGTCATTCTTGATACAATGGAGTCACCTACTCCAATTTATCCCACCTGACTTGCTCCATACATAGAGGTTAAAAATGCTTCACCTGAATTCCCCATAGATGCTAGCAATAATATTGATCTTGATACAATCAATGAAACTATAGAGCATGAATTGAGTTGGAAAACAATGGATTTACCCATGCCAATATTTGGTGGTGAAAAAGAATTAGGATATATATCAACCAAAATAATGTATCCAGTGATATGATGGATATAAGTTGACCACTGAAAGAGTATGGTAAGGGAATTTATTCTCTTGTGAAAATTTTAAAAAGTAATATTATTGATGTTCATGATGATCCAATTTGCACAAATTTCAATTATTCGATGATTATTTCTTCAGATGAGGTATATTCATTCCCTTGTGAATTGGCCTATTTTCATTTCATTACACCCATCAATTTTTATGAAAATTTTCTATTGAGATATTTTGAAACTTGCAGGATAATTACCATTTCAATGAATGGATTACACCCTCCAACTTATAAAGAAGAAGATGCATGATATACATTTTCATTTGGTCTAGGTGGAGTGCTATCAATATCTGGATAAAGACAAAGTAAACTTATCACTCAATGGGAGGCAACCCATCATTAGTTTATTTTCCTTGCACTGCATTTAGTTTCATTTCATTTGGTTTTTAGTTAATATAATGGAATTAATTTACGTCAATTTTTTTTTCTCCTGGAACTACAATGGAGATGATCATTCATAATACATATTTTAAAATTCACATGTTAATTTTATTTTGGTGTTATTTCTTTGATATGACATGGGTATGTGCTGTCTATATATAGATTTTACATGTTACATCATTTTTGAAGCGACATCGAATACATGTATCCTTCCCGTGTCTTTGTAAACTTAATCAAGTAAGAGTTTTATTTTCTATTATAATTTACTTTTGAATTAATATCCCTACTACTATTTTAACTATAAGTTATGGTTTAATTTCTTGAGGTAAAATTTCCAATTTAAGAGAAAATTTCTCATAAATAAAGGAATGTGTAGACACCATATCAAAAAAGACATTAACAAAATCCTAGTAAACAGATAATGTACCTGATACCAATTCATTGGATGAACCAACATCTAATAACATAGCCTCAAAGGATTTCACTGCACCTTTCTGCTTATAATTTGGCTACTTTCCATAATTCATATATTTCTTTGGGTAGGTTTTTTCATAGTGCCCCATATCACCACATTTAAAACACTTAATATTTTTATTATCAGAATTAAACTTAAGATCATTTTCATTACAATCTCATGCCATATGTTAAAACTTACCACATCAAAAACATTGCCCGGATTTTTTAAGGCATTCAAAAATGTGTTTTTTCCACACTTTCCACAAACTAGAAACAAAATTTTCTTACATTTAGATTTTTTGATTGATTCTTACCCATTCCTTTTCATCTGGACCCTTTCTTCTGCTTGTTTTCAAAGTACACATGATTATCATAAAACTCTATTTCTACCCTCTCAAAACATCAAAAAAGTTTCTAATAACTTTTTAATTCATGGGAATCCAATTCCCTTCAATATCATGGCTTCAATATTAAGTAAAAATGATTGATTTTACTATCAATATCTAGAATAATATTTGGAGATTACCTTGATAATCAGGTGAAGTTTGATTCATACACGTCCATTGAATATTCCTCCTTTTGTTTTAATTCAAGGAATTTCTTTTCCATCCTAAGTCAAACCACCTTAGGAAAATATTTTTCAAGGAAAATATTCTTAAATTCATCCCATTCCAAGGCATTAGTATCCTTTATATCTCTGATATTCTTGACCATTGACCACCACTGGTCAAATTCACCTTTAAAACAATAAATAAAAAGGCTAACCTTTTGATTATCTAAACACCCCGTGAAATCAGATATCTTTTAAAGTTATTTAATCCACCCATTCATCCCCCACAGGGTTATAAGATCCACTTAAAGAAAGAGGGTGTTTCCTCATAAAATGTTTTACTATCACCACTTTCCTTTTTGGTAGCTCTTCCCATTCTCTTGCATGGATGAAACTTCCATTTATAGCCCATATCAACTGATACATTACTATAAAAAACTTATCGGTTCCAATTACCACTATTATTGGTTGTGGATTTAGAAATTTATCATCCTCTCAGTGCCTTCCTACATTATCTTCCCTGTTTCTTCTACAAAAAACCATTCTTAACAGACATATCTTAGACAAATAAACATGATAATCATTTAATGTTATATCATTTCAAATTAACCATAAGGTAAAAATAATTTATGGCATTATATTAACATTATCTTAACTCTTAAAGTTATCTAATATGTGCTTTGATACCAACTGTAAGGACTCGACCTTAAACATTACATAATCTAGTAAATTCTTTTAGAATTCATTTTCTTACATTCCCAAAAATATTTTTGGTTTATATTTTTATAGAATTATGACATAATTCATACATATCAACCCATAATAATACACAGTGGTTACTACTAAAACAATATCCATTTCTTCCATAATACAAATGTTTTTAATAAAACATGAAAAATATTTACAACATTCATCTTGGATTCTTCCTTTCTCTTACCATCCTGAAACCTTATGATTTTTTTTAAACTTAAGATGAGCAAAAAAAGCTCATTAAGGGACATAAAAATAAATAAATAAATCGTTATTTCCTTAATTATTATAAACATATGAAATTGTTTTCCCAAAGACATACTTCCAACCCATAAAGTATCACATACTTGATTTGCGAAAACAAGAGATTTCCCTAAAACATAAAAAACATAAATAAAACCATAAAGGTAACTTGGAGAATTAATTATTTAAGATTGTAACCCTCTCAAATACCACATTATTTTTATCCCTCATGGATACCTTATAATGCAACCCTCATGGATACCTTATGATGTAACACTCATGGCTACCTTATGGTGTAACCATCACAATTACACTTGGAATAATCATTATGATCAACTTCCAACATAAACATACCCAATGTATTAGTGGTAGATATAGGTCCCAACCTTAATCATAAAAAATTTCCATGAACCATAACATAATTATAAAACATGAACACTTGCATCATACAAACGTTCCTTTCAAATTTTGTAAAAATAGAAATTTAAAAGAGGATTTTGAAAGAAAAGTTTGTTACCTTAGGTTTGAATTCCATTAAAAGTGTTCAAACCTCATGTATAATGGTTTAAAGAGTGTTATTAATTTATTACAGAACTGTATTAATATTTATAATACCTTATAGGATCTTTTTATAACATATTTCCACCCATTTATTGATAATACTTTGTTATTTTTATTTTTTCAGGTGCGTTTATTTTATGGTTTCCATGGTTAGTTCATTATGGATTTTCTTATCAAATGGAATAAAAACTTCATAAGTGGAATGAAATGGTATCAATATATTTTCATAATTTTAAATGATTCCATATATCATTTTTTTTCATGATATGAGGTTGATTCATTAGTTAAAACATTAATGATAAAAGTTCGGTTTTTTTGTGGGTTTCTCTAACCATCACAAACTAGTTTCATTTTATTTAATGTTATTTATATAAATTAGTTTTAGGATAATAAAAAAGGTATAATATACATATTAAAATATTTTTTAACCATAACAATGTTTTTATGATCATCCTTGTAGGCATTAAAGTAAAATTAAAATTCAACGTCCACGAAGGCGGTGAATCGATACACCACAGATGATGCTTTTAATTTTCTAGAATAAGAGGAAGAGAGGAGAGGTTTGATGATGGATATTACATTAACACAATAAAATTATAGTATATGTAAGATATTAGAGTTATCATGTCTCTTAAGATAGGGGAGGTGAGGAGAGAATAAGAAAAGAAAATAAATTGAAAAGAAAAGAAAATAAAATGAAATATAATTTTACCTCTTGAATTATTCTCATTGAGAACCTCCTTAAGGACTTTAGTTTTTTGAATATTTTATTTATTAGTTTATTATTTTGGGTCAAGACTATGAATAGTTTTAGAATTATCACTAAATATTTTAAAATAATAAATGGTAGTTTGAGATTATAGTGCTTATATCAACGATATATGGGTCTATTTTATGAAGATATATTTTCCTTTAAATCATTATATTAATTATAAAATTTTAAATAAACATTTATGTTTCAAAAAAATACCAAATATTATTTTATCAATTTCAATTTTTTTTACTTATTTCATGATATAAATATATCATATTTTTACTTACAAGGTACATAAACTTTATTTATACTCTCATAAGTGAGGTTACTATTCTATTAGTATATATTCCTTAATTTATTTAAATACCACTTATTTCATTATAAATTTATAATTAATTTAAATATTTAATTCTAGAATGAAAAAAAATTATTTTATAAGTACCTATGTTGTTACACATATTCTTGGTGACAAATAACTTTTTTAAGTGCGGGAGAGAGATCTTTTGAGGGAGTCATTTTAATTAACACTTCTCATGCATTTATTTCAAGATTCAACCCGAATTTTTTCATATTTTTAATTTTTTTTATGATCCACTGCCCCGCGGCCTCAGATACATTTGAAAATCATGTAAATTCCTCGATATTAATGTATTCTTTTGATTTCCATTAGTAGAGATGTGAAATTCATGGAAAGCCTATGGTAAGGATGCATGCGTATGTGAATTGAGCATGGTTTTGATAAAATTGTTTGAGTGATGTGGGTGATAGAAAGGTAGGTCAATTTGATGCATGGGCATAAGTACTTGATTTGGAAAGAATGCGATTGGAATGGAAACTATTTTTGAAAATTGGAATTTTAAATGAAGCATGATATTTTGTGGGTAAAAGGGATTGGAAATTTTTGAAATTTTAATTTTAATGATCTGATTTGTCTATAGGTCCAACTGTGTTTTATTTATTGATTGTTTTTCATATGCGTGTAAAAGTTAAGTGTGGGGGATTTGATGCACAGAGAATTCACTAAAATTTTAATAATTTTTTAACTTAGTTTTAATATTAGTTATTTATTAATATTTTTAGTATATATAAACTTTATTATTATTATTATTAGTATTTTTATTATTACGTGTATAATAATATAATTAACTTGTAACCTTAGTATTTATAATTATTTATTTACATATATATTTTTTATTTGAAAAATTATTTAATATTAATATTATCATTAACTAGGATTTAGTATTTTATTATTTATTACTTTTCTTAATTTATATTTTCATTACATATTATTATAAATATTAGTAGTATTATTAATTTTAGTATTAATATTATTAGTTTTTATTAACATTAAATTAAATTAACATTTAATAGTAGTATTATTATATTTAGTATATATTATAATTTTATCTAACTATTAATTATTTTTTATGTATTGTTTTAGTATTTCTAATTACATGTACATTTATTTATTTTATATTTTTTCTAATAATTTTATTTATTTCTATAATTAGTATAATATATAAATAATTGTCATATTTTTATAACTTCCAAATTAGTATAATGTATATTTATTTAATTATAATTCTATTATTATTATTATTATCATTATTATTTAACACATATTTAGATAATTAACATTAACTTGAATTTTGAATTTGAATATTTTATTTTTTGCTTTTTTTCATCCAAACGTTATCATCATGCACGGGGGAGGGAAGGAAACCCTAGGAGGGAGGTGCGCTTCACCAATAGCCTCACCATCTTTATCTCTAACCTTCTCTATTACAACTCCCCTCCTAATATTTCCTCCACTTTCATCACCACCGAACCAAGACAACACCGGCTGCCCCTATCCTCTCACACCAAAGGTGGTACCGACCTCTCCTCGCGCGACAACAACCCATGACAATGCTAACTTCCTCCCTGAACAACCATGAAACAACACCCTGAGCCACACATCAATATTCTCCTCTCGCATGACAATGATCCACCACCAACCCCCTCCTCTCCACCATGAGCACATACCTCCGCTACACGCCTCCTCCATCCATAACACACCCAACCAAGTTGTCTCCCTCTACCAACAACACACCAGGACGCCTTCTAATCTTTTTCTAGAAACCCCAAAGCTATATCCCCCGCCACATTTCAGATCACCTTCACACCAGTGCCTCTCGCCATCCTCTATTCGCAGCAACACACCTACTGTCACCACCTCCTTCTATAGTAGTGGACATAGTTTGTATATCATTCCAATTTGGTGGTGGTTCACACACGTTAACAACCCTCACAGTCATTCACTATGGAAATGAAGTGATGAATGAGCAATTATTATTATTCAGTGAGTGGATTGTAGTGATATTCACATCGACATGAACAAAATGACCTCTATTATTTATTTTTCATGTCGTTTTAGTATGATGGATGAATAATTTTATTTGAGTCAGAGTTGTGATGAACACGGCACTCATTGCATGCCACTATTTTTAAACCATGTTTGATTAGCTTTTTAATTTAATTTTTTAATTGGATATTTAATTATTTAATTATATTTGAGTTTGATTTAATTTTTACAGGTCTGTGCACATGTTTTGGTGATCATCCATGTGATACCTAATAAGTGATCACGATCTAGAGACCATCAGAGAATTTATTTACCCAGAAGTCGATCATGCACATGTGATAATCATAAGGCACATACGAGCGAATTCTGAATAAATAAATATATTAATTTAAAAATTAATATTTTGTGTGCATTCTCTTTAAAACTTGCATGAGTGATAATCAATAATCTCATGTGAATGAACCCGATGCAGGTAGAAACTTTGAATTTGTGAGAAACGGGACATTATATTTCACCAAGTACTTAGATGCTAAAGTGACATGAAAATTATTCATCAAATAACTGAATGATATGATGGATCATTTGTCTGAAAATTAGAATTCTTTCTAACATTAGAGATTGAGACCTGATAGCATTTTAATTAAATTTAGAGTTGGTGATAATTAAATAAATAAATATTTAGATATGGAAATTAAATAACTGGCATTGCATGCACCTAAATAGACATCACAACTCTGACACTTCCATCTTCACTTGTTTCACTCATAGATTAAATTAGTTCACTTATCTAGTTTTAGTTAATTTAAATAATCATTTTTTAAATAGTTTAGTTTTTATAAATTTTAGTTGTTAATCACATTAAAATATCATATGCCTGATCATTATTTTTAGATGATATTCTTAGTGTCTATGCACATTCTATATGTGGTTCGACCCTACTTGTCACTGCTATAGTAATTAGTAGGTTAATAAATTTTTCCATTTGCACGCGTTGCAACGTGAGTGACAATAACCTTCATTAGAGATTTTGTTAGTGCTAATAAAGGTGAATTTTATCAGTGCCTTTTCTAGCACTGATAAAGGTCATAGTAGTTGCTACAAAGCTACAGCCTTGCAGCACCACTATAACATAAAACCAGATTAGAAAACTAGATTAGAATATAAATAACTATATTTGAATACAAATATTATAGAAAACTAAATTGGAATAAAAATATTAAATTGCACCATCATTTCAATTAAAAATTTACATAAAAAATATTTACATTGATGTGATATTTACAATTAATCAAAAAAAATTCAGTAGAATATAAAAAATCAAAAATCTTATAGCAAACTTTTTCCAACTATCAACCCATGTACAAAATCTTATCCTTACAATAAAACCAAAGTTTATTTTAGTAACAGTATATAAAAAATAAAATAATTTTAATTTTAATGTCATATAATTAAGATATGAAAAAGTATATTATGAGTTATTGAATATATTAATGATATTATCAGTTATAATATCAATTATATTATTAATGATTATATTATTAATTATATATTAATTATTAATTATTAGTTATACTATTAATTAATAATTATATTTTGAATTATTTATTACATTTTTAATTAATAATATGTATAAATTTTATTTCTAATGACCATATATATTAATAATATTATCTCTTATTAATTATCTTAATCACTTAAATAGTTATTAATAATTTTATCATTAAACTAAAATGATATTTTAATATGAAAACACACAATTTGAGTCACACCGACTACATTGTATGTTAGATTGATGTGTGGTCAACACATACACATCAAAAATGAATTATGGATTATTATCCAAAAGTATCAAAATAATATGAGTTCATTTGCTTGATTTTGGCTATGTGATGTGTGTTTTAAACTACAATGACATTTTTAATGTGAAAACACACACTTAGAGTCATATCGATCAAATCGTGTGTCTGATTAATGTGTGGTTAGGTCCTACACATCCCAAATGAATTATTGAAAGTTTTCCTAAAGTATCAAGATAATAAAAGATCATTTTCTTGATTTTTTCTATGCGTCGTATGTTTTAGACTAAAATGACACTTTTATATTGAAAACATGCACTTTGAGTCATGCCGGGAACATCGTGTGTCAGATTGATACGTAGTCAATTTCTACACATCTAAAATAAATTATAAATTATCTTTATAAAGTTTCAATACTATTTGAGATCATTTTATTATTTTTGGCTATGTGACACACACTTTAGAGTAAAATTACACTTTTAATGTTAAAACTTTCACTTGGATTCATACCAGCTACATCATATGTTGGATTGATGTGTGGTCAATTCTTACCCATAAAAAATGAATCATGGATCGTTTTACTAAAGTATAAAGACAATTCATGCTTGTTTTCTTGGTTTTGAAGACATGTATTTTAAACTAAAATGACACTTTTATGTTGAGAACACACACTTTGAGTCATATTGAAATCATCATGTGTCAGATTGATGTTTGGTCGATTTTTAAACATCACACATGAATTATAGATTGTTTTTCTAAACTTACATGATAATCTGAACCCATTTTCTTGGTTTTGAATACGTGACATGAATTTTAGATTAAAACAATATTTTTAATGTGAAAACATGCACTGAGTCATACCAGCCACATCATGTGTCAGATTGATGTGCGGTCAATTATTATGTGTAATAAATAAACTATGGATTTTCCCCTAAATTATTAAGATAATCTGATCTTGTTTGCTTAGTTTTGGATAAGTGATGTGTGGTTTATACTAAAATGAAAATTTTATATTGAAAACATGCACTTTGAGTCATACCATCCACATCATGAGCCAAATTTACGTGCAATAAATCACTATACATCAAATATGAATTTAAAATATTTTTTCTAATTTTTCAAGACAATTCGATCTTGTTTTCTCAGTTTGGACATATGATGCATGTTTTTGACTAAAATGACACTTTTAATGTGAAAACACACATTCATACTGGACACATCATCTATCAGATTGACATGAAATTAATTCATACAAGTCAAAAATGAATTATGGATCATTTTTCAAAAGTATCAATGAAATATGATCTTTTTTTTGGTTTTGGCTACGTGATGTGTGTTTTAAACTAAAACAATACTTTTATATTAAAAACACCCACTTTGTGTAATATCGAACAAATCATGTAATAGATTTATATGCAATTGATTCTTACACATAACATATAAATTATTGAGCATTGTTTTAAATTTTCAAGAAAATTTGATCTCTTTTTCTTATTTTTGGCTATGTGATGCATGTTTTAGACTAAAATGACACTTTTAATTTGAAAACACACACTTTGAGTCATACTAGTCACATTGCGCATCATATTGACGTGTTGTCCATTCCTATGCATTAAAAATGAATTATGGATAATTGTACTACAATATCAAGACAACATGAGCTCATTTTCTTAGTTTTGGTTATGTGATGCCTATTTTAAACTAAAATGACATTTTTAATGTGAAAACACACACATGGAGTCATTCTGACCACATCGTGTGTTAGATTGATGTGCGGTCGATTTATATAAATCACAGATTAATTATGGATCATTTTCATAAATTATCAAGGAAATATGATAATTTTTTTCTCAGTTTTGGATATGTGATGCATGTTTTTTATTAAAATGACACTTTTAATGTGAAAACATGCACTTTGAGTCATATCGGCCACATCGCGTGTCAGATTGATATGCGGCCAATTCCTACACATCAAAAATGAATCATGAATCATTTTACTAAATCATAAATATAATATGATCCTGTTTTTCAGTTTTGGATATGTGACGTGTGTTTTAAACTAAGGTGACACTTTTATATTGAAAACATATACTTTGAGTCATACCAAACACATCGTGCATTAGATTAATGTGCAGTCAATTAATACACATCAAAAATGAATTATGAATTATTATTATAAAGTTTCAAGATAATCAGAGATATTTTTATAGGTTTGGATATGTGACATGTGTTTTAGACTAAAATGACACTTTTAATGTGAGAACATGCACTTTGAGTCATACCAGCCAAATCATTTGTCTGATTGACATGTAGTTGATTTCCTCGCATCAAAAATTAATTATAGATAATTTTACCGAAATATCAACACAATCCTTTTTCAGTTTCTTGGTTTTGGCTATGTGATGTACATTTTAAACTAGAATTCCAATTTTATATTGAAAACACGTACTTTGAGACATACCCACCACATGGTGTGTTAGATTGACATGCAGCTGATTTCTACACATCACATATGAATTATGGATAAATTTTAAAAAATTTCAATATAATATGATCTTTTTTTATTGGTTTGGCTACATGACACATGTTTTAGACTAAAATAACACTTTTAATGTGAAAACACACACTTTGAGTCATACCAGACACATCATATATATCAGATTAATGTGAAATCAATTCCTATAGTTTAAAAACTAATTGTGAATGGTTTTACTAAAGTATGAAGACAATAAGAGCTCATTTAATTATTCTTTCCTATGTGTTGTGTGTTTCAAACTAAAACGAAACTAAACACACACTTTGAGTCATTCCAGCCACATCGTGTGCCATATTGATGTGTGTCAATTCCTACACAACACACATAAATTATGGATAGGTTTTTTAAATTTTCGAGACAATGCGATCTGGTTTTTTCATTTTTGGTAATGCGACCTGCATTTTAGACTAAAATGACACTTTTATAATGAAAACATGCACTTTGAGTCATATGAGGCACATCATGTGACATATTGATGTGCAGTTAATTCCTACACATCAAAAATGAATTATAAATCATTATATTGAAGTTTGAAAATAATATGATCACATTTTCGTGGTTTTAACAATGTGATGCATGTTTTAAACTAAAACAACACTTTTTATATTGAAAATACACACTTAGAGTCATACCGTCAGAATCATGTGTCAGATTGATGCATGGTTTATTCCTACATGTCACAAATGAATTATGGATTGTTGAATTTTTTTTTGAAAAAAATCCAAGCGTGTTTTCTTGGTTTTGAAAATGTGACACACATTTTAAACTAAAATGACACTTTTATATTGAAAACATTCACTTTGAGTTATACCTACCACATCATGTGTTATATTGATGTGAGATCGATTCCTATACATCATATATGAATTATGGATCATTTTATTAAATTTTAAAGATAATTCGAGATCATTTTCTTAGTTTTAGATATGTGACATGTGTTTTTGACTAAAATGACACGTAGAGATCAACCAAACTCTCAATATTTTCAACTTCCAACCCTAGTTCAAATTAATTTATAGTTAATTTCTCATTTATAATTTGATAATTGGGTTGGGATATGGGTGATCCATCTCTATTAGTATTTATAATATCTTTAATTATGAGGTATTTAGTTGAATTAAATGTGAAATTGAAGGAATCCATTATAACAGGGCCCAATACATTTATACAAACTCATAAAAAGACAGAAAGTCACAAAATTAAAATGATGAGGCTTGAAGCATAGAAGTAACTTCCCCATATAAGGGTCACTAATATCAAAGCTCTTGCATAAATTAAGAGAATGATTCCATTGAAACTTCTCTATTTTGGGTATGGTTTCTTTATTGCTAAATATTCATCCTCATAAACCTATATTGATTATACAAAAGGGAGAAACATATTGAATACAATAATAAAAAAATAAACAAAAGAAAAATTCCTTTCTTACAGGAATGAAAAAAACCATAAGGCACACACCACTTCACAATAATGGGTGAACTACATCCCAGTAGTTGGAAATATGTATTCATATTTGTGGGTAGAAGGATCCCTGACCCATTTTCTTCTCACCATTATAGTAGCTGTAACCTAAAAGTCCATTATCTCATAGGTATGAAAAAATTCATACATGTTACAAGATCTAAAAAAATCTATATATTATAACACTTCATGAAACTTATCCTTGAGAAACAACTCAAATATTTCTTGATTTTCAGGGTCATCACTATTTTTTTTTTCAGTTTCTAGTAACTCATCCTAACCCCCATAAGAAAGAAAATTAGTTAACTATTGAAAATAAATTCATGGTAAATTTGGGAATTAGAATATACCCTTTACAAGAAATTAAAAATTATAGTAATAATAGGATGATTGAAGTAATAACATGATATTTGGGTTTAGTAAATGTATCTGAAAGGACAGATTACATCCGCAGATGAAGTGGGTGGATTTGAATATATCTAAAATTATTTTCCATCTAGTTGTGTCTTGTTATTGAGATTATTTTGATGCTTCTCCTATATGCAACACCCTCGATCAAAAATTTCATACTTTAGTCATCAAGTAGAGAAACCAAAGGTGGGGGAGGATCATAAACTCTATAGCCTCTCTCAAGAGGGGAAAAAATCTATAGAAGGGTTTAAATTCATTTGGAATGGAAAGAGGGTCAAATATGAAAAAAATGTCTGGATAAAAATTTCAAATGTTGGATTAGAATAAAAATATAACCAACAAATTTTGAATACTAAATGAATTTTATTTTAGTAAAATTAATATCTAAGAAATACAATACTGATGTTTTACATTCCAAATGTATCTCTAAGGTCGTAGTTTGTACTAGATCAAAAAAATAATTGGTAATCACCTCAACTTGATATCTCGACAAACATTCTAAAACCATATACTCTTCCCACTCATCTCTAAACAAATTTACTTCCTCTTTTGAGTATGTTGACTATTTACAATCCCAGTTTTACTATAAAAATATATATAAAAAACAATTAATTAAATACTTAAAAAAATTATAATTACCTTCAAAAATTACCTTTTTGGAGATGTAGTTTCTTTATGTTATATGATATATTTCATAAATTTGCAAACATAATATCCATAATTTTTATCATTATCTTGTTTCAGACAATATATAAACATTGATGAAAATAAATAAATTGTTTTCAAGTATGTTTTGATAGTTAAATATTACTTTATATACCTTAATCAGTCTCCATTTTAATAAATCCTTAGGCTTCTTATGTCCAGTCACTGACTTTATACCATGATTTATATGTTATTTATAGATCACCCTATCATAAAAAATTATTATTAAAATAAAACCTAAAGTTTATAATTTGATTTTTATATGTAAAATTTTGATTATAGTGCATTAAAAATTCATAGTGGACATCATGCGTGATTGGTTTATTGGACATCCATGATTTGGATCAAAAATATAAATATACAGGGTATTAAAGATGAGTGCGATGAGAATCTAGTACTTCCTAAAAAAACAGATAATCAATGAAAAAAATAAAAAAATATTTTATATGATTAGATTGTAGAGTTTTACCCCAACATTATTGGTATCAAGTTAAGATTTTCAAACACTATACTTAGTTCATATTTTTTCTTTTTAAATTATTTCATTTCTAAATGAGTTTTCTATTTTTAAATTATTGAAGGATTAATGAGTCTAATTATTTATTCACATGTATTTACCTTTATATAGTAGTAATATATACACCTATAGAAAATATGAATAGTTATTAACTACAATGAACATAGTAGATCATTTTTGGAAAAACATATTATTAAAATTTACATCATGTATGTATTCAAAACTGAGACTCCCAGTCATTCAAACTTGATAATTTCATTTATACTCTCGAAACCAACCATATTTGTAATGGCCTCTCCAAATATTTATTCTTAATATTTAATTTAGGAAATATTTTCATCGTTGAATATTATATCTTCATGAACTTGTAATGTTAACATATGTGGAACTAGAATTGGTTAGGTGAAGGTACCCTCAGAAGGTCCTTTTTTATTTCTTAGTTGATCCACTGAATTGTCTTGATTTGACCTTTCATTTCCCATTTTTTTGTCTATATGTAATACCATACCTCATTTTATACTTTTTTTCACCAATTGTTAATGGTTTTTAATTTAAAAAATTTCTAAGGACATACCTCATGTATCTTTATATGATTAAACTTCCATGATATGAAATTTCCAATAGAATTATCGACTGTGGTAACATCCCGATCATTAATAGAAACAAGAAACTCGATGATTAAATATTTATCTACTTAAATCCCAACTCTCACATGATATTTTGGGAGTTTTTTATTATATATCATGTCTCCTAGGATATCATAAACTATACCCCTCACAACAAGATGTTGTGTGGGTGTTGATAAATGTAAGTCACATACAATTTCACCCTCTAGAATTCTAGTATTATAAATCTAAGGACATACCTCATGCATTCTCATTGTCACAAAAATGTAACTAATGAAAATTAACTTGTTAGGGTCAACATGTTGGCCATACTAATTCTAGAAAACCTCAAATTTTATTCCTTTGATTCATACCTTGATAACTTTAGTTAACATGGTTATGCTACACCAATCTTGTTTTTTTTTCATCCACATAATGTTGTTCCCATAATAATTCCATAATTTCAGCATCGACCATGTGTTATTCCTTGGTATTGGTAACATTAACATGTGGAAAAGTCATTATTTTCATGAGTAGTGAAACATTTAATTTATATTACATAAATTCAGTAGATAACACATAATATTATGAGGAAAAGCTTAGTATATTAAGAAACACTTTAAACTATTCATTGGACTCTTTATTTTCATTAAATGTTGATGGGATTTGGATCCTCAATATAGTATCCAAATACCCTCCTTGTGGACCCATCTAATGTACAAGACATTATCTATATTGGGACCACTATGAAATGATTGTGATCTCCTAATGAAAGGGTCATCCTCAATCAAATTTTCATCTAACCCAGTAGTGTTTTAGTCACTAACAGACATAAAATAATTGCATTTCTTGTGATTCCATTATGAAAAGTCCATCCTTATACCCTTCCACACTAAAATTAACCTTTAAAAATCCCAATTCATCAACTTTAACCACACTCATGTTTTCAACCCATTTTCAATGGAAAATCAATAGTTGAAATGTTATATAATCCAACTCATATATCTATTCGATGATACTAAAATATGGAATATTCACATAAATTGGATTTACATACTTGGAACTGGATATGTGCATCACTCTATCAATAAGAATAACTCCACTGTTTGGCATCATACTGCGTTCATCTTGTTCCTTTATAAAAAATGTTTAACTATTAATTATAAAACTGGTTTAAGATAAAATATTTACATTTTTTCTCCTAGATAGCCATATGAGTTTTTCAATAATTGAATTCATATTTGTATATAACTCCTTATATATATGATATTAAAAACATTCTATAAAATTTTGATTATGGGTGTTTGATATCCATCTTTCAACCCTTGATGGATTCAAATGTCTAAGAATTATTTTGTGACTATCAATGTATGGAGAAACCTATGCACTATTATGTGAAATGTAAATGTGATATTACTCCTACTATATAATTTTAATTATAATAACATATCTTCCAAAAATCCCTTTACCCATATGGAATCTGGGGTGATGAGATTTTGGGAGACCAATGCTATCAATATCTAATAGGTAATCAGTGCAGAATTCAAAAAATTCATAAAAAATATAGCACTCTATAATATAAACTTGTGACCAACATAGATTCCTAACATAACCTTTTAAAATATTTATATACCATTCAATGGGTTATATAAAACTATAATATATAGGTAAACATATTTGAATCTATCTAACCATGTAACCCATCAGGTGGACCATTATATCTAATAATGATGGGGAAAATAGAATATAAAATCCACATAATATGACTCAAATTTTCTTATTCATAATTTAAAACTTTTCTAGGCCTATAACTTTCCTACATATGGATTTTAAAAAGATGAAAAGTCTAGTTAATGTATATTGTATATTTTTAGGCAGAATACAATGTAAATCTATAAAAATTAAATCATTCAACAAAACATGATAGTGGTGTGATTTTAAAACCTACAACTTCAAATTAGTAATTTATATTAAATTCTTGATATTTTATGAAAATACCTCTAGAAAATTTACACCATTAAGAAAGTTGAAAAATTGAAAATTTTCTTGTCTGGATATAGTGTAAGTTGTTAGAGGAAGAAAAGTTTGTCTTTCACCCTTCACTAGTGCTTATCCCCGTGTCAATCATGTAAAATCTAGCCTCAATGAAATATTTTGTTTTTTCTAAAACATTTATTAATTTTCCAATAACACTATCACATATATTTTTTTACCTAAATGTTTTACATAAAGAAAATGTCTGATGTATAAACCATTCTAGTATAGAAATTCAATAAAAAATGATCTCTTTTTCCAACCTGATTTTGTAAGTATTTTCAATTTTTTTAACAAAATCAGTTTCAATATATTTTACTTTCTCTAATAGTTGTTAACCCATTAGTGGAGATGGTGTTTTACCTTATTCTGTATTTCCATCAAATGATGCTGTCCTTTATCAGTATTTATATCATCATGGTAGAAATTTGTGATGCTCTAAAAAAGAAATATTCAAGGAATGTTTCAACCTAACTGAGTGTGTACCTTCTTCACAAATGGGACACCCCAACATTTATTTAATGCTATATCCAAAAAAAATTCTATAAGTAGGAAATTAATTTATCATCCTGTACAACATGGATCTCAATGTGAACTCTTCACTTCTATGAGACTCATACAATGTAGGACCTGTATCCCACATCAATTTCAGATCTTCAATCAATGGAGCTAAAGAGACATTAATATCATTATCAGGTTTCTTTGGTCCATATATAAGCAAATACAACATAATGTATTTGTAATTAATTCATAACTATAATAGAAAGTTATAATTTACTAGCATGACTAACCATGTACTGTGAGTACTAATTTATACACCAAAATGATTTATTATATATATAGATAATAAAATATTAAGGTTTCTTGGATCATTTAAAATTTTAGGATACTCATAATCAATTTTCTTTCACCAAGGAGAGTCCATTTGGTGACTTAGTTTCCTATCTTCAATTCTTGTATCTGAATTCCATGTCAATTGTTTAGTGGTTTTTCGATATCTATATAGTTTTCTAAACATAGAATGATAAGAAAGTTCTATATAACATTAAAATGACTTAATTTATCTTTCTTATATCAATCCACGCCACACTTAGGGTATTTTTTGAGTGATTCATGGTCCTTAAGAAATAATATACAATCATTTGTCTAGACATGTATTTTTTAGATATCACACTCATTGAATGTATCATTCTTTTAGAGTCATATATCTGACAAGGAATATCATTTTACTTTGGTATAATACCATTCAAGATAACAAGTTTTTCTTTAAAATTGGTGTCACTCCATCTTCTTCCATATTTGAAATTATATAACTTCAATATAGATAAAAATGCTTTATATCCAGTACAACCAGTATATAATGGTCTCTTTACACAATTATTTAACTTCTAAAAAAATTGGACAGTCATGAAGGTCATCTTCAATTTGTTGGAGTTGGTTCCCTAGAACCAACTTCTATGTAATTTCTGATAACCTATATTCATTTTTTAAAATATTAATAAACTCTTTATCACATCATGATTTTTCTTCTATATGACATAGTATGTGATAATGTCCTAAGAGTAACTATTGCACTGAAAGGTCATAGAAGTTCTCCACTATGATTGGAACCCAGAAGTGCCACAATAGTTTTATTAAATATATTTTATGTGGCTGGATGAAATCATTTGAGAGAAACAAATGACATAGGCTATTTGGGGTAGATGCTCATAGGACTTTGAGGAACCTTCTCATGGTGTATTCCCACGGTAATTTATTGTGTAGGAAATTATGAGATCGAAAACCTTTAGTTGGAAATCCACATTTAGATATGTCATTACATGTTCCTATATATATGTGTATATTGGTCCTTATACTTTAAGAATATTATTAATGGATGTTATAAGTCATGTACTTTGATGTATTGATTAAAACTATAATGATATATATTTTTGATGAATTATGATACGTTGGGTGTGTCACGAGTAATATTTCATTAATGAATAATGAAAGAAAGGATTTGTCTCTTATGTTCTTTAATAGAAGTTGATATCTCATACCCTTTAATGGAAATGATATAGCCTAAATAAATACATGGATGTAGTTTTATGTAGGAAAGTTTAGTTTTTGGAAAGTCAATGAAAGAGACAATAAACACATAGATTGATGACACCATCATACAACCTACTTAATTGGAGATATCGAGATAAATAGATTATATTACATAGTAAATGTTCATATACGGTTTTATGCCATTGCGACATTAACTAATTTCATTATGGTTTCCTTGGTGTGTTGCTAGATGTTAACCTTGGACTTTGGGATGCTTTGCCTAATGACACTGAGAAAGAGGCCTAATGGGCCACACACTAAGTGTATCTTGAACATAAATTAAATAATAATATTATTTATTATTTGACAGGTTGAATAAATATTATTACTACATGTTGTTTAATAATTATTCATGTTTTCTTGATTGCATATATTATGTTACCAGTTATTCAAGAGAATATTTTGTGAGAAGAATATTTAATAAATAGTTCTATGCTATTTTGTGAATATAGTATTTATTTATTTATAGGTGAATAATGTAGTGATATTTATTTATTAAAAAATATTCATTGTTCAAGGTTTGATTAATATTATGGAGGAATGATGTACTAAGATTAATGGTCCAATGATAAATAACATATATTGAATATTATTGGAATAAATATTATTTAATTTAATTATATTGTTTAGGGATTGTAAAGAATAATAGTAATAATAATATTATTAACATGGGGTTCTACAATAATTAATAAAAATAATAGGGGTTAATGTGAAATTATTATTTTCTAACCCTATAGGCATATAAACCAAATTATATTATTTTCTTTAGTGGTTTCCAATTTCATTTTATTGCACACAATGACATCCAGAGAGAATTCTCTTAAACCCCTAGAGAGATCCCTATTTTAGAATGCTCTCATGAATGGATAGAGATCCTCCTCCACCACCACTCTTGAGTATAAAGAGATCAAATAGAATCCTTATTCAATAGATTCTCAAATCGATCAAAGGAAAACAACGCAAGCATTATGATCTACCATGCTAACACCCAAAGATTCCTATTGTGAAATTTAGAGGTTCATGGAACACATGTGGATCATCATTATAGGGAATATACTCTTGATTCCTATAATGAAATGGAAGTATGATGTAGATACATCAGATCTATAAATGAAGAAATAATTAATCACAAGGTATTAAAATTAATTATAAATAATATGTGATAATAACATGTCTTACTTCCAACGTTCAGTCATCAATTATTCTTTGATTCATATTTGTTGATCATGATTTTTATCATCCTGTAAATCTAAGGTTAATTATCAATTAAAACAAAAACGCGTTAGGTCATGCCCCATCAAGAACTTTTGATTCATCCAAAACCTTCATAATTTTCATTTTCATTTCTTCCATATGATATCCATCATCATTTACACTAGTGTTCATTTCAAATGATACATAAACCACAATATCATCCCAAGAAGTATATACATTCAGTTTTCCCCATGTTTATTCCAAAATTTATAGTTTTGATATATTGTATGACAAATTAAATGTTCTTACAAATTTTATATACAAATTCATATTGAATGACAATAAATTAAACACGTACAAAGGATTTGAGAAGGGATGTATGCATGCTCTATTGAAAACTTGACGAACTTTTTAACTTCATCCTCATACTCTTGTTATACAATTAACATCCACCCATTTTCGATTCATATCCATCCTATAAGGTTCAATAATATTTATTTTGTACAAAAAATAAATAAATGCACATAAGTTAAACATTTAATGTATATATACATTGATAACAAAGTATCATAATTTGAGTGAATGCATGCTCTATTTTGGGAATGTTTATATAGCTTGAACATGTTTAATATTACTACTCTAAATCTAGTTATTACTTTCCTCAAAAGATGAATTATTACCTTTTCAACCCTCGGTTGCTCTTTTATTTGTTTTTTATTCTTTAAAACACACTATTTCCACATTTATTTTTCCAATAAAAATCACCATTTTGAATTAAATCATAAATATATTTTCAATAAATCCAATTATATTAATTTTAAATCAATTAATCTTTTAAGTCACAAATAACTCAATTAGAAACCTCCTTGAGAGAAAAATTATGAAAACTATATTGCATTCTTAAGTAAAAAATATTTTTAGTATCCAAATCCTTTGAAAAAAATATTAATAATATGAAGAAATCATGTAAATAAATCATATGTTAATAATATGCATATAGATATATGTGCGTGTATCCTCTAGGTAAAATGTTAATAATATAATATTTTCACACTCTAATACCATGAGAATAAATCAAAATTAATGGAAAGTGTAATACACATATGAGAGAAAATTAGATGGATAACTGGGCAATTGATTTCCATGTACACTCAATTATTAGAATACAACTGACTTATATCGATCATTATAGACTCTACATAAACCTATGATCAGAAAGAACTATCCTATACCCAAAATACCCAACCATTCCAAACCCATAGCCACATATACAACAAATATATATATGTATATAGATATATGTTTGTGTATATACATATATAAAGATATATATATATATATATTATTTGATATGTGCATGTGGGGTCCAATATATATTTTATACGTTAATATGGAATCAAAAAATTAAATTAAAATAGAAATACAATATATATATTTGAATTCATTATAACAATCATTTCTTGTTAATTTAAAAAAAATCAACTTCATAATTGCATTATCATTTTCGTATAAACGTCTCCATGGGTAATAATAAACATTCATAGGAAATTCTACCAATAATATGTTAAGAACCACTACAAAACTTAAAAAATTAAAAACACCTAAACACTAAGTATCATAACCTTTGGAAATTGAAGATAGTGGTTGTATGGTACACGGTCAAGCCGTTATGGTACCCATAGGCCAAGGGGAATGTGGAACTAAAAATGATGAAATAATGCAAGATCGAATAAAAATGAGTAGAAAGAATCAAATACCTTTGGTTTTTAATGGGTAGATTCATCTGAGAAGTTTAAGGGGCAGCGACGGAAAATCTTGTGTTCTACAAGAGCTTGAACGGGTCAAACGAGTGAGTTTCTCTGTTAGGTTTGTACTTAAAAGACCAAAATGGTTTTATTAGAAATTTCCAGCAAGTGATGATAAATATAGGTTTTATCAGTGCTAAAATAAAAAATGTTAATAAAACCTATATTTATTAGCATTTTTAAGCACTGATAAAAAATATTTAAAATAAATTATAAAAAATATTAAACCAATATATATTAAAAATGAATAAATTATAAAAAAAGTAAAAAAACTAAAATTATTAATGAATAAATAATATTAAATGAATGATTACTATAAAATAGTTAAATTTAATATCTAAAAATGGATAGACTTCAAAAATATTTAAAAAATGAATAAGTTTAATTAATTATAAAAATTGATATAAAAATAATAAAATGAATATATATTAAAATAAAGATGAATAAATATTAAATAGGTAAATTAAAACTATATTAAAAATATTAAATGTTAATGAATAAATATTTATAAATAAATATTAAAATGAATAAATTACCAAAATACAAAATAAATAAATATTAATAATGAATAAATTATAAAAAAAGTAAAAAATAATCAACATTATCAGTGAAAAAATAATACTAAATAATATTGAATGAATGGATGTTAAAAAATAGTGAAATTTATTAATTAAAAAACCAATAGATTGAAAAATAGAAAAAAATGTATAAGTGTTATTAATTATATAGATTATAAAAAAACTAAAAATGAATTCATATTAATTATATAAATTACAACCATATTTAAAACATTAAATGTTAATGAATAAACATGTATAAATAAATATTAAAAATATATGTAATTACAAAAATATTAAACAAAGAAAAATTAAAAATGAATAAATCCAAAAACTATTAAAAAATAATTAAGATTATTAATGAATAAATAATACAAAAAATGAATATATAAGAAAAAATATTAAAAAGTAATAAATAGTATATATTGATAAAAATATAAAAAATGAATAAAATTTATTGATTAAAACATATTATATATTAAATATATTATGCTAATAAAGAAAGATGTTGGAGGAGAGGGTTTGGGAGGAATGTTCTAATAGTGATTCCGACACTCAAATTTAGGTTTATTCAATCATGTTGATCCCTCACTTTCTTGGCTCCGTTATTTTAGCTGTAGGTGAGGATGTTGAAGGCCTTCATCAAGTTGTGGTGGACAATTATGGAGATCGACAGGTTGATCCCATGGTAACTAGGGTGATTAAGGAGACAATTTTTAGATCTACGATGGTTGGCTCAGATCTACTCAGAGCTCGGAGGAATGTAAGGATGATGATCAAAGTGGGAGGTGCATATCGATTTATAGTGTTGACATATCATTTTTTATGGTGGTGACTAGAGAGGATGATGCACATAGATCTATGGTGGCTCAGGCATCACCTTCGATTCTTGCTGCTCGGTGTAGGATTGAACGGGGTATCGATTGTAAGAGGGAATTCAGTTAAAGCCCCTGAACGAAGGGATGATCCTATTCGGCATCCGTTGGAAGTGTTTAAGGAATCCTCTACTAGAAGGATCCTTAATAAATGATCTTTGGCCCATGTTGAATATAATCGTGAAGCCTTCTCAAAATGTCTAACTTTGGTTAAGACCTCGCTAATTGGAAGTCTTTTTCATAAAAAAGGTCTGAAGCCATTGTGACTTGAAGATATTGTTCATAGGATATCTTTTCTGTGGGGGTTTTAGGATTGGATGTGTATTTCATTAGGCATATGTTTATTTCATTTCTTGTTTCAATCAGATGAAGCCTAAATCCATGCATGGTTCTATGGTTCATTATTTTTGAAGCTGGGAATGCTTCATTTCTGTGAATGGATGATGGATTTTAACATGTCAAGGGTTAAGAATGCTTTTAAACATGTTTGAATTAGGTTACATGGCCTCAACTAGATTTTATGGCATCCAAAAATATTGCATAATATTGCTGGTACCATTAGCATTCTAATTCACTTAGATAAGAAGATAGTGTCAAGTATGACCACATTGTAAGAATTCTGTTTTAAATTGATTTGATTTTCACTCTTATTATCATTGTGACTCTTACTGATACCACTGATGATATAAAAATCAGTTTTTTGTATGATAATGGTTATGTTTTGTCAAAATTGAAAAATTGTTGGTCATATAGATAAGAAATATAGGAGGAATGTTTGGGATTTTTGTTCATTGAAGGGGAATTCTTAAAAGGACTATGATGGAAATGGTAAAAGAAATTAATCTAGGCTGCATGGGCAGTCAGTAACTAGGCAGCCTAAAAAGCAACCAGTAGAATATCTGGATAAGCAGTCTCAAAATCAAGGTGCTACAACGTACAAGAATAAATCTTTAGTGGTGAATCAGGAGTAGACATGAACTTCATTGGATAATACTAGTTCATTTCCATTACTAAAAAGAATGATGAGAATATGAATGGGTCTCAAATGGTCGTTGCAGGCACTGGGATGGAGTGGACTCTAGTTGAAAATGTTATCAGTGTGCCTGCTGTTAGAAATGAGGAACCATTAAGGGTGTAATTTTGGCCCGGCGGCCCGAAAGCCTGACAGGCTCGGCCCGAAAGCCTGAGCGGCCCAGCCCGACAAAGCCCGCATCGGGCCAGGCCGGGCTTGGGCCATAGGTTCTGCGGGTCAGGCCTAAGCCTTTCCAAGAAGGCCCGCGGGCCAGGCCAGCCTGGCCCAAAAAAGCCCATCCCACTAGCCCGTATGAAGCCCATCCCGCTGGCCCGTATGAAGCCCAGCCCGCTGGCCAGCGCGAAGCCCAGCCTACTATGAAAAATTAACGGAGAAACTGCGGGTAGGGGGATTCGATCCCCCTACCTCGAGCTCCCAAGGTTGCACCTGTTAAATAATCACAGGCCTATATATATATAGATATCTCTATATTTATATATATATATCTATATATATCTGTATATATATATATATATATCTTATATATATATATCTGTATATATATATATATCTTATATATATATCTGTATATATATATATATAATATATATATATCTGTATATATATATATATAATATATATATATATCTGTATATATACATAAATGCATATATATACCTATATATATAATGTATATGTATATATATATATATATTTATCTATATATATGTGTATCTATTTATATTTCTATATATATGTGCATATATCATTATATATTAACAAAAAAATAATATTATATATATACATATAATTATTATTATATATATTTATAATGTGTGTATAAATATATATATACAACGATATATAATTATATATATAATAGTGTATATATATAAACAAACCCATTAATAATATATATCAATTAAGTGTGGTTTTTAAAAATCCATTAATAATACATACACACATATATATATATGTATATGTATATGTATATGTATCTGATTTAATATAATATATATATAAACAAAGCTATTAATATATATATATATATATATCAATGATTTAATATTATATATATATAATAACTTGTAGTATATTAATAAAAAAATAACACTCACCTAATGATGTTCGTGCAAGTCCCCCAACTTCATTAATTTTTTTAAGTATGTTGCAACATGCATATATTATATATACTATACATATATAAATGTAATTAGAAAAAAATTAACTCACCTACTACAACGCACCCCCCAACCCCTGATTATTATTTTTATAATTTTCTCATTATATATATATCAATCATTTAACATTATATATATATAATAACTTATTTTATATTAATAAAAAAATAACACACTCACCCAATGATATTTACGCACACCCCCAACCTCACTAATTTTTTTTAAATATGATGAAACTTGAATATTATATATATGTATATATAAAAAAAATCTACCAATAATATATATATATATATCAATGATATGATAATATATATATATATATATATATATATATAAACAAAGCCATTAATATTATATATAAATCTATTAATAATATATATCAATTAAGTGTGGCTTTTAAAAATCCATTAATAATATATATGCATGTCAATGATTTAATATTGTATAATAACTTATTTTATATTAACAAAAAAATAACACACTCACCTAATGATGTTCGTGCACGTCCCCCAACCTCATTATTTTTTTTTTAAATATGTTGCAACTTGCATATATTATTTATAAATTTATTCAGAAAAAAAATTAACCCGCCCACTGCAGTGCACCCCCCAACCCCTAATTATTTTTTTACAATTTTCTCAAATTATATATATATATAATAACTTATTATATATTAACAAAAAATAACTACTCACCAAATTATATTCGCACACCCCTAACCTCATTATTTTTTTTAAAACATGATAAAACTTGCATATATTATATATACTATATATACATATATAAATCTATTTAGAAAAAAATCAACTCACCCACTGCTGCGCACCTGCTAAGGGTGTAATTTCAGTCTAGACAGGGCTGGGTCGGGCCTACCTTGCAAAAAAATTAAACAAACGCTTAAAAATACTTTTCATAAATAAGTTAAAAAAATAAATGTAAAAAAATGTTTAAAATAAATGATAAAAACGTTTAAATAACAACACTTTAAACCCACCACCCACTGCTGCGCACCCCCCAATAACTCATTATTTTTTTTTTAATTTTTACACAATATATATAAATTCACAGACATATATAAATCTATTTAGAAAAAAATAACACATCCACCCACTGTAAAATGTTTTTACATAAAATGTGTTAAATGTTTAAAAAAATACAAGTAAAAAATATGCGTTAAAAAAAAAGTTTAAAATTAAACGTCTAAAAATAAATGTAAAAAAACGTTTTAAAAAGATGTTAAAAAATGGTTTAAATAAAAAAAATTTAAATAAAAAATATTAACAAATGCTTAAAAAATTATAAATAAGTTAAAAAAATAAATGTAAAAAATGTTTTAAAAAAATGTTTGAAAAATGTTTAAATGATAAGGCTTTAAACTCACCCACGGCAGCTGTGCACCCCTCATTATTTTTTTTACAATTTTGCAAATAATATATATATATATATATATATATATTCACAATATATAAATATGTTTAGACAAAAAAACATATCCACCCACTGTAAAATGTTAATAAAAAATAAATAAATGTTTTAAAACAATGCATTTAAAAATAAATATAAAGAAACGTTTTAAATAAATGTTAAAAAAATGTTTAAATAAAAAAAAATTAAAAGAGAATTATTTTGAAAATAATAAAAGTCCACCATGGCCTGACTTGAAAAAGCCCGGCCCGGCCCAAAAAAGGCCGGCCCGACCCGATGGTTTGGGCCGGCCCGAGGCTGGGCTCGGGCCGCCTCATGGGGTTGTTCGGGCCGGCCCGACCCGACCCGAATAGTGGTCAGCGGCCCGAATCTTTGCATGGCCGGACCGGCCCTGTCTGGGCTGGGCCGGACAGAAGTTACACCCCTAGGAACCATATATAGGTGTAGTGATTTTCCATATGAACCTATTTAGTAGGTTGGAAGATCTAATTTGATTTTCATGTGATTCACTGGTCAGGATGGTATGTACATTGGTGAGGGGAGACATTATGCAGATGAGGCTGTTGGTGTTGTACCCAGGTGTTCTCCTTCACCAACTCATGAACAAGGATGTATTGTGTAGTTGACGAATGCATAATTTTTAGGTCATGTTCTACAGGAAGATATGACTCAGCAATCTGATGTTTAGTAGAGTATGAACTATCTTCAAGAGATTCACAATGTTTTCAATTCTTCAGGAATTTATGGTAAATGGGGTAATGTTTCTAATGATGGAAGTGACAAAGAAAAGTGGATGGTTCTGGTGGAAACCACTCATCTTCGATCTATGGGAAATAGTGATCCTATTTTTTTTAAGAATGACGTTTTAAATGGAAAGGGAAGGACAGTCAGCAGTGAAGGTTTTTCTCTAGTTCCTCAAAAAAGAAGGCTATAGAAGGATTATTCTAGTCTACCTAGGAATATGTATACCAGGTCATCTTCCATGGAATCAAAGATCAGTCTCACTATGGAGTAGGAAAGGTCTAAGGAGAGGATCCTTGGGATCCACAATCAAGAAAATTCACAACTAGAGTGGGAAACTACTACTGTTTATGATGATTTAGATTATGATTATGGAAATTATCCTAGTTTTCTTGATCTGTAGTTTTCTTATCTGGACGAGGGAATGACTGTTTGTATGAACCTATCCATTTTCTTTATTTCATGTTATCATTTTTCTTTCACCTTTAATAAATGGTTAGGAGCTTTGGATTCGTGATGGAACTTTTTCGTATTATGTTAATAAATAAAATTTTAAAATGAATGTTAAAAATTGAATAAATTACCGAAATATTATGCATGTGTGTGTGTTTCTATATAAAATCACATTAATTGTGTATATGTTTGTGTAATTAATTCAACACAAGTTTGATATATGTTAAATTGAGAAAATCAAATGATATTTTTTTAAATTTCCACTCCTTGATACTAATTAGTAAATTTTTTTAATTAATGTTAATTTTTAATTATAAATCAATTTTCACTAAATATATGACCTATCATATGTAAATACATATTTTGTATTATATAAATCATATTTAAGGAAATATTATTTATATTAATATATATATATCAATATGAATACATTACTTTATTAAAAATATTAACGAATAATTATGTATAAAAAACATTAAAAATCAATATACTACAAAAATATTAAACGAATAAATATTAAAAATGATTAAATTCTAAAAAAAGTAAAAAAAAACATAACATTATTAATAAATAAATATTATTAAATGAATGAATATTAAAAAGGAGTGAAATTTAATTAAAATATGAATAGATTGAATAATATTAAAAAACGAATAAGTGTAATTAATTATATAAATTTAAAACATTAAAAAAGAATATAAGTTACCTGAATGGTCTGAAAGACTTCTTTTTATTTATTTTTTGGATAATACCCCTTTTAAGGGTTGAAGGGGAACCCTTATATGACCCGTTGGCCTAAGGCACAGGGACCATACACAACCTAATACATGACCTTAAAGGCCCAAGACTTGACACACTTGAAACAACCCCTCCTCAGCATCTGCATATTGAAAGCGCCTAATTACCCATCTCACATGGAAGATCGACTAGCATTGCCCCGTGAAAAGCTGTACAATGCCAGGTCTCGATGGCAGTTTTCATACCCTCTTATTCTTCCAATATGGTTAGCTCTACTTTGGTGGTTTCTATTTTTGATATGAATCCTTATCTAGGCCTACTCCTGTGTGGTCTTCCCGAGCTTCTTGGTCTTTTCTGTGGCCTGAAATACCTATAGATCAAAGGCCATTGGTGCCCTGAAGGCCCTACAACCCAAAGGCCCTATGGCCCAAAGGCCTTTGGTGGCCTGAAGGCCTTGACACCCGTAGACCCAAAACGGTGGCCCGAAGGCCCATATCGGGTGAATAGATTACAAAAATGTAAAAAAATTAATTAATGAAATAAATAATAATAAAAATGAATAAATTTAAATAAATAAATAAATAAATAAATAAATAAAATAAATAAATAAAAAAATAAATATATATATGTGTGTGTATTAAAATGTAAAAAATAGTATATATTAAATAAAAATATAAAAATGAATAAAATTTAATACTTAAAAACATAATATATTAAATATTAATAAATAAAAATATAAAATGATAATATTAAAAAATTATTATTTGTGTATGTTTGTCTCTATAAAATTGAATTAATTTCATATCTGTATGTGTGGAATTATTGTATGACATATTTAGTGTAACATATTTAGCCAATTTTTTAATTAATAAATAAATATTTATCACTTGATATATTGTCAAATTGGAAAAACATTGACATTGATAAAACCAAATTTTATTAAATGTATATTAACATTAATTATTTAATATTTTTAATTAATATTAATTTTTAATTAACTTATAAACTATTTTAATTAAATATATGACATATTAATATTAATATATTTCTATATTAAATATGATTTATAAATACATATTTCGTATTATATAAATCATATTTAATAAAATTATATATATATATATATATATGTTAATATAAATATATTTCTATATGAAATATGATTTTTAATAATATTTAGTTTTTTATAATTATTATATAAGTCATTTTTCACCAAATATTATATATATTTAGTGTAAATGTACTTTGTGTTATATAAATCATATTTTATAAAATATATTTTATTTATTTTAAAATAAACATCTTTTCATATTAATATATGATTTTTGATGATATAATTTTTTTTATAAAATATAAATTTTTTAGAGCTTTTATTAGCATTGATATTGATCACCCTTTATTAGCACTAAAAAAAGTGCTGACAAAGCTGACCTTTATTAGCACTACAAAAATCACTGATAAATTAGTGGCCTTTATTGATGTTTTTTTACGTTGATAAAGGTAACCTTTATAAGTGTTTTTTATCAGTGATAATGACACCCCTTTACTAACCTCGATAAAGGGAAACATTGAATATCACTTGATCAATAGTAGGGAGGTTTTAAAAGTAGTTACAATATAATCACTTTTTAGCACTGATAAAATCCATTTCTAGCACTGATAAAGGCCCGATCTGTAGTGTTGAGATATAAAATCAAATTTTTATCAATTAAATTTAAAAAATATAAACATGATTATCTGAAAGTAAAAACCTTAACAATAAAACACTAAATTATAGCATCAATATTTCTTTTGAAAAACGTTTTTTAAAATTTTTATAGTTATAAAAATGCAATTAAATAAGAAAATAACATATTTTCTAACATGTTTTAAAAAATGAAAGAAAAAATATCTTATAAAACCAAATGCACTTTTTTTAATTTTCAAAAGCATATCATTTGTATTTTTAAATCCTAAAAAAATATTTTTAGTTTTATGAAATCATATATATTTTTTGCAACACATTTTTAAAAAATAAGTACAGTAATTATTAATTGAAACTAACTATAATCAATTTTTTTTAAATAATAATCAACATTATTATAAAAATATTTTTGATTTTCAATTTAAAAAATAAGTAAACTAAAATATGATATAAAATAAATACTATAGGGATGAAGTGAAAAACCAAATAGTGTGTAAATTAAAATTTATTAATTGCATGTTTGATAACCCAATCAAACAACATTATTGGAAAATCAATTTAAATAAAATAAATGAAATAAAAATATAAAATTAATTACTTATGGAAAAATTAAAAATTAGTACTCAAACAAGTAAAGTAATGGAGAGTAAACCTATACATGGGTTGGGCTTGTCAGGTTCGAGAAAAAAAATTCCTGACCCATTTAGTAATCGGGCTTGACTAAACCAACTTTGACCTGGTCTGTTTATTAATCAGGCCTTGAAAAAAAGAATATTTATTAATTAAGTTTTAATATATGTTTAATTAAATAAATTATATATATAATAATCTTTAATTTGGAATATTAAATATATAATAATATTCTAAAAATTTTAAAAATATAATTATAATATAGCTTTATATGTAAGGGTGGGTCACATACCAGGTCACTTATTAAATCTTGAGTTCAACCCTATTATTAATCAGCTTTTAAATTTTGGTTTGTTTAATAATCATACCTAGAAAACTTGGCCCTATTAGTCCATTTTATTGGGTCAAGCTTATCGCACTGGTCGGGAGTCAGAATACTTTTGGGGAGATAGAAAAAAATAACGGCTTCCCCATTTAATTCATTCAAAGTGGTTGGATGCTTACTTTTATTTTCTCCAATTAATTTGGTAACATGATTTTTTTGATGGGAGGCCAAAGGAGGGTGTGGGAATCCTATAAAATGGGATATCCTCTAATAGTTTCCATCACCACACTACTAGAAAATTAGGCTATAGCCACGGTTTGGAACCGTGGCTATAAGACCACAAACTGTGGCTATAGGTTAGAGCCACGATTCATTGAACCATGGCTGGTATTGCTGTGGCTATAGGGCCAAACCTATAGCCATGGTTTCGAACCGTGGATATAGCCCTATAGCCATGGTTACAACCATGCCTATAGACCTATAACTATGGTTTAAAACCATTGCTATAGACCTATAGCCATGATTTGAAATCGTGGCTATATGTTTGGCCCTATAGCCATGGCAATACCAGATACGGTTCAATGAACCATGGCTAAAACCCTTCCCATTTCATAAAAAAACTATCCCCCATAGACACCATCCACCCCCTACACCCCCTTGCACACCCCTTGCCCCCCCTGATGGACCCCCTTGGACAACATCCCCCCCACCCCCTGCTGGACCCCCTGGACAACATCCCCCTGCTAGACCCCTTGGACAGAAGCCCCCCCACTGCTGGACCCCCCGGGACAGCAGCCCCCTGCTGGACACCCCCCCTTTCACCCCTGCTGGACACCCCCCTTGCACCCCATGGACAACAACCATCCCCCCTACATCCCTTTCACCCCTTGTACACACCCACATGCACCCCCTTGCACCCCCTTTCCCCCCCTTGGACAGCAGGACCCCCTGCTAGACCCCCCTGGATAACAGCCCCAGCTGAAGGTTCTGGGCGTAGTAGAATCTCATGGGTGGATATGCCCACTTGACTTTTTTTCATTAGAAATGATCAATCCGGGATCAATACGATGATAAACTCCAGACTCCACATATCGAATCATAGAAATAGACAAAGAAGAAGAATAGTCCCGGAACCACAAATGATGATCGTCACAGGTTGATTATAATTAATTTAATAGATTATAAGAAGTTCCTTTTACGACGTTCTTTCTTCGTTGATATTTCTGATCACGTTCCGATGTGATTCGTCATTGCGTCATAGAATCCAAGTGTATACTTCCTCTAGTGGTGATCCACACATGCACCACGTATCTCTGGACGTCACCAAAGGAGTCTCCGGGTGCTAGCATGGAGAAATATTTGCTTGCATTGTCCGCCTTATATCACATTGATCCGATGGAGGAGGATCTGTCTCGGTCTTGAGAGCATTCTTGGAGGAAGGAATTCTTTCGGCCTTGAGATAATTCTCCAGAATTGTTGTGCACAATGATTAAGGAAAAGTGTTGGGGCTATGAGGATATTTATAATCAGGTTTGAGGTTATAGATTTATGACAATAAATAAACGCGTTACACATTTTATTTATTTCATTAACTCTTATTTAAAACCCCCACATGTCGAATCATTAATTCCTTGACATGCGCCCATGCTAATTATAATAAATATCATTTAATAAAACAATATTATTTCCTCAAAATCATGACTGGAAAAACTACACAGCGTGTAATCATTAATACACGGCGTTTACTTGTTTTTCATAAAACTACACGGTATGTAATCATTAATACACGAAGTGTACTTGTTTTTTATTTCCATTCCAAAATGAAAACTACACGGTGTGTAATCATTAATACACGATGTGTATATCTTGTTTTCATTTTATTCTTTCTCCATAATTAAAATGATTTAGGATTCCTTGAATAATTATTAAACCATATAAGTAAACAATCTTTATTCTACTTGATATACTTTGATACACTTAGTGTGTGACCCTCTAGGCCTCTTTCTCATTGGCATTATGGGCTTGCCTAAATTCCAAGATTATTGTCTAGCAACGGGTCAAGGCACCCAAGAGAAAGAAGTTGACGCCACATTGACGTGTCACCTCATACAAATGCTTACCATGTAATTTAATCCATTTGTCTTAATATCTCATCAAGCATGTTTCATGGCAGTGTCATAAACCTATATGCTTGATCTGTCATTCTTTGATTTCCAGAAATAAACTCGTCGTTACACCATGGCCATGGAATTTGGGCGACAGTTCTATTTCAATCAAAGGGCCCGAGATATCTACTTCCATGAATATGGAAGGGAAAAATCCTTCCTTGACTTATCCATTAACAACATGTCATTCATGACGCACCCAACGTACTCTACTTCCCACCAACTATCTTCGAGACAGTTTTAGTCAGCAAATCTAAGTGCGCGAGTCATGACATGAGTTAATGATAATCTTCCAGTCTAAGGACCATTACACACGCTCGTAGATAGTAATGTACGATGACACAAAGATGCAGAATTACTACTGGCAGGTATGTTCTCATAATCTCCCATCTTGGAGATTACCAAGTGCGAACTCCATGAGAGAGAGTCTCGTCTTCTTATGCATACTCGCACATGACGGTTTGTATACTATGTGCCCTATCATAGTATGTCATCCAACCGTAGAACTTTATTTAAGAATATTATTATAGCATTTCAAGGTTCTCATCATAGCGGGGATCTTCCATGACCTTATTAATGCAAAAAATATTCCAGGACATTATTATATTATAGTCATGCAGAACAATGGACAATATATAATAAGCGTACATTCATGTAATCAAAGTACAAACAGTTGGTTCTCAGGACACCAACTCTAACAAACTCCCACTTGGACTAGAGCAAATTGCCTACGACTTTTAGTCCACTAGACCTCACATGATGATCATGTTTTTGATGAGTCAGGGCTTTAGTCAAGGGGTCCTCCACATTGTCTTCCGTGGAAATACTGCTCACTGCAACTTCACCTCTCTGAGAAAAATCCCTCAAGAGATGATACTTCTGAAGTATGTGTTTTGACCGCTAATGTGACCTTGGCTCTTTTGCAAGTTCCACTACTACAGTATTATCACAATAGAGTGTGATAGTATCTTTACTGCTAGGTACTACATCCATCTCTTGGATGAAGCTTCACATCCATACTTCTTATTTAGCTGCCTCATAAGCTGCGATATACTCAGACTCTGCTGTCGAATCTTCCCCCACACCTTGCTTTGAGCTCTTCCAGCTCACTGCACCTCGATTCAAACTGAAGATGTATCCAGTCTACAACTTCAAGTCATCTTGATCAGTCTGGAAACTAGCATCTACATGTCCTCTGATGACTAGTTTCTCATCTCTTCCATAAACCAGGAACATATCCTTAGTACGACTCAAATACTTAAGGATAGTCTTGGTTGCCACCCAATGGCGGTCTCCTAGATCATCTTGATATCTGACTACCACATTTAATACGTAAGAAACATCTAGCCTTGTACATAACATAACATAAATGACTAACCCAATCATGGATGAGTAAGGGATCCTTACCATTTTATTTCTTTCCTCATGTGTCATAGGACACATTTTCTTGGAAAGATGAATGCCGTGTGACACTGGAAACAATACCTTCTTAGACTGTTCCATACTGAATCTCTTCAGTATCTTGTCAATGTTTGTACTTTGACTCAGGCCCAGCATTCTCTTGGATCTATCACGATGGATCTTGATCCCAAAAATATATGCTTCCTCACCCAAGTCTTTCATAGAGAAGCATTTATCCAGCCATGCCTTAACTGACTGTAAGACATGTAATTCGTTTCAAATTAGTAATATGTCATCAACATATACTATTAGGAAAACGACTGCACTTCCACTAAACCTTTTGTAGACACAAGGATCACATTCATTCTTAACAAAGCCAAATTCTATTACGACTTCATCAAAACAAATGTTCCATGACCTTGATGCTTTCTTTAATCCATAAATGGATTTATGAAACTTACATTGACATCCTTTTGAGTCACAAACCCTTCAGGCTATGTCATGTAGACATCTTCTTTGAGGTTACTGTTAATGAATGCTATTTTGAAATCCATTTTCCAAATTTCATAGTCATGGTAAGCAACAATGGCCAATAGGATTCTGATGGATTTCAACATCGCAACCGGTGAAAAGGTTGCATCATAGTCAATTCCTTGATGTTGTCTAAAACCTTTTGCAACCAGTCATGCCTTATAGGTGCTGAATTGTCCCTCCATGTCCAGTTTCTTCTTGAATACCCATTTATTACCAATAGGCTTTACATCAACTGGAGGATCTACCAAAATCCAGACTTGGTTTTGTTACATGGAATCCATTTCAGAATTCATGGCTTCTTGCCACTTGGAAACGTATGTGCCTTAAACTACTTCCTTGTAGGTAAGAGGATCATCATTTTCAACCAATAATGAGTCACCATCCTCGGTGACGAGAAAACCATATTGTTCTGGTTCTCTCACCTCTCTCGTGTTTCTACGTAGTTCTTGTGTCTCTTTGACAATTTTTTCTTCCACGGGGCTTTGTGGAATCTATTCTTGTACCGACTCCTGTATATCTTGAGCCTCGACTTCATCGAAGTATATCTCACTCCCACTATATCTTTTAGAGATGTTCTCCATCTCAAAGAATATGGTGTATCTTTCCACTATAACCTTTTAATCTGAGGGGTTGTATAGGTAATATCCCCTTGTTTCCTTGGGATATCCTATAAAGATACACTTTGTGCCTCGGGGTAGAAGTTTGTTACCTGAAGAGGCCTTAACAAATGCTTTGCTACCCCACACATGTAAATTTGATAACATGGCTTTGCGTCCACTCCATAAGTCATATGGAATACCATTTATCGATTTAGTTGGTACTTGGTTTATTATGTGTGCTACTGTTTGTAATGAATATCCCCAAACAGATAATGGAAGACTCGCATGACTCATCATTGATCTCACCATGTCCAACAGGGTGCAGTTTCTCCTTTCACTTACACCATTCCACTGAGGTGTGTAAGGAGGAGTGAGTTGAGATAGAATCCCAAACTCCTATAAGAAATCAATGAAGTCTTGATTAAGATATTCTCCTCCTATGTCTGAGTGGAGTTTCTTAATCTTCTTACCAAGCTGGTTCTTAATTTCATTCTTGTATTCTTTGAACTGATCAAAATAATCTGACTTATACCTCATTAAGTAAATATATCCATATCTACTAAAATCATCAGTAAAAGTTATGAAGTACAAGAACCCACCCCTTGCTTTGACTGGAAATGGTCCACACACATCTGTGTGAACTAATTCTAGAAGCTCTTTAGCCCTTTGACCTTTCCCACTAAATGGGGCTTTGGTCATTTTTCCTTGTAGACACGCATGACATACACCAAGTGGTTTTAGTTCGAAAGAAACTAAATACCCATCTTGATGTAATTTTGTCAAACGTTTCTCATTGACATGACCTAGCTGGTGATACCAAAGTTGGGTGTGGTATGAGTCATGTGAATTAACTTTGTCATAGATTTCCATTACTTGGTTTGTGTAGTCTAACACATAAAGGTCGTTATATGAATGTGCCCTACCAAAACAAATGCTATCTTTATAAAAGTAGCAACATTCATTTCCAAACTTGAAGATGAATCCATAAGTGTCTAATCTGGATATTGAAATAATGTTTTTGGTTACATAGAGTACATAATAACATCCTTTTAATACCAATACCATCCCAGTTGGCAATGTGAGGTGGTAGTCTTCGACAGCTACAACAGTGAGTCTGGATCTGTTGGCTACTCGCAGATCCACCTCACCTTGGTCAATCTTTCTGAATCTACTTGGTTCCTATATTTGGATACAGATGTGAGCACCACAATAAGTATCTAATACCCAATTGTTAGAAATAGATATATTTCATTTGATAACAAATGCACCTGAATCTTCCCCTTGCTTCCTTGGTTGGGTGCAGTTTTTCTTCCAGTGGCCGCCACATGCGAAACAAACAACCTCCTATTCTCTTTCCTCTCCTTTGATCTTCCTTTTCTTAGAAGGCCATAAAGATGATTTGGGATTAAAGATCTTTACCTTCCCTTTCCTTTTATTCACTATAAGGACATAAGGATTTTCACGCTTCATATCATTGTCCACATGGCGAATGAGGATAAGGAGATCAGATAGAGACTTCTCAATGTTGTTCATGTTGAAATTTACAACAAAGTTAGAGAAGCTCTGGGGGAGTAATGAAAGAATGAGATTGGTACCCAGTTCTTCGGGGAGTTTAAACCCTAGAACCTCCAAGTGCTCAATGTAGCCAATGAGCTTGACTACATGAGGCCTAGCTGGGGCACCCTCTCCAAGCTTACTCTATAATAGAGCCTTGGAGATCTCAAACCTTTTCTATCTTGCTCTCTCTAGGTATAGACCAAAGAGGTGCTCGAGCATGCTATAGGCATCCATGTCTTTATGAGACTTCATGAGCTCACTAGACATTGATGATAGCATCAAAAATTGAATGTCGAGTGCATCGTTCAAATGTTGATCATAGACTAGGAAATATTCATCACTCGCCCCTTGGGCGGGAGAATCAGGAATTCAGGACTCCAAAACGTAAAGCTTTCGTTCATGGCATAGGATAACCTGAAGGCGCCTAAACCATTCCTTAAAGTTACTGTTGGTGAGGATATTGTCTTTATCTAGAATAGATCACATAGAAAATGTGGTTGACAAGTTTTTCATATTAATTATACAAATTAAAAGAGAATATTTATCACTACCTTTTGGTTACATTTTGTGAAAAATAATAAATGAATTTATTAATTCTACCAATATTTTATCAAGTCCCAATGGCCCTCACCATTGAACTCAGAATGTCCAGTTGTTATGACATTCTAGCGGCAAGGATCCATATTTCCATTCACATAACCCCAACAAGGGTTGGTCAAGCTATTCAAAGATATTTAGGTAGGTAGGTCTTTTCCAACTATGAGATTACATTTCCTTAATCTGTTGAGTGGACTAACCATTCCTGAAATCCTGGCTTGGATTTCCTCAACACTTGCCTCCATTTTATTACAATTCTAGCAAGGGCTACTCCTCTTGATGTAAAATGTTTAATTCAACCCAAAAATTTCATAAGATCTTCCTTTATAAAAGTAAGTGTCCCAACAAGGGTTGGTCAAACACATAGTTTTATTGAGTCTTTCCCTTAATTAAGTAATGGAAGGCTTGGTCTGACTTAATATAGTATTTGATGGATTTTAATCCTTTAGGCGTAGTTTCGAATTATCACATGCTTATTAATATTAAGTGATGCTTGCTTAAGTGATTAACCATGTTCTGATAATGTTTACGTATAGTTTGGTTTTTATTTTATTCCATCTTTGCATGATTGTTTATTTCATTAATTATGTGATCACGAAAAAACATACATAATAAATAAACCATGCAATCAGAAAAAAATAAAATAATATGGCATGATCATGAGATTCTATTGGTTTGCTTATCTAGCAGTTTTGATAAGAAAACCCTGACCTAGGGAAAAATATCTTGAACCTGATGGTTCGTGTTTTGCAGCTCCCACCTATCCACCTTTGTATCTTCTTGGGTAGGTTTTGCCTCAGCTTCAGATTTTTAACCATCTCCGCCGGCTTGGGAGATCTTCCATTACATGGGGTTTACATTAAAGAAACCATGGGAATGCATGCCCTACATTTTATTGGAAGAAGGCTCGCATGCCAACGAATTTAAATAAATTTAAATGAAACCATACACACACAAAGGGTCTTTGGTCTAGATCATGATCATCCATAGCATGCAACGACATTTACGCATATTTAGAATTCAAATTCCTTCAATCGTTCTATTATTTAAGATAAGTCGCACTTGAATTCAATTAATTATGATCTTATAATTAATCAATTATTTATCTTAAATTCCTTTATGAATTTCCTTGAGATTCTTCTCATCCATATTCCTTGTACGGCATCTTTGTACATTTGGAGGAAACCTGGTGAAATTAAATTTCTAGAAAGTACATGGCGTGTAGGCTTTATTTTCATGGCGTGCATTTGTTTTCACCCTTTATCCAAAGTACACGCTGTGGGATTTGGCGTGTTTTTTGTACTTTGGAATTTTTGGAGTACACGATGTGTAGATTAATCTAACATGGATTGTACTTCCTTGTTACACAGTTACCGGCCTGACAATCCCGTGTATGCGGTACATGGCTTCTCCTTGTACACGGTTTCACCTGGGCCAGATCGGACTACACGATGTGTTGATCCAACATACACGCTGTGTATTCCGGTTTCCACGTGCCATTCATTTCTGGTCAACATGGTGTAATAAATACTTAGGTATACTCAATTCACACGGCATGGTTTGGCAGACCAATACCAGTTTTTTTAACCTAAGTACACAACATGTAGTTTTCACTACACGCCGTGTATTATTGTGTTGTACAGACAGAAAGAGCGGCTCCTCCAGATGAGTTCCTTATTTTTATTTTAATCAAAATTAAAATTAAAAGGTCGTTTCTGTGATGTGAATCAAGAAATGTAGGAGGAAGAATAGATCTCGTTCATCAAATTTATAGAACGATTTATCTCGAATAAAATCAAATATAAATGCGTAAATTATCATCGAAAATTTAATAACTATAATCAACATTGTAACCTTACTCTGATACCATTTGAAGGTTCCAGGTGCAGCAGAAGCTCATGGGTGGATGTGCCCACTTGGATTTTTGTCATTAGCAATGATCAATCCAGGATCAATACGATGATAAACGCCAGACTCCATAGATCAAATCACAAAAATAGACAAAGAAGTAGAATAGTCTCGGAACCAAAAACGAGGATCATCACAGGTTTATTATAATTAATTTAATTGATTATAATAAGTACCTTTTATGGCATTCTTTCTTCGTTGATATTTCTAATCACGTTTCGATGTGATTCGTCATTGCGTCGCAGAATCCAAGTGTAGAATTCCTCTAGCGGTGATCCACACATGCACCACATATCTCTGGATGTCACCAAAGGAGTCTCCAGGTGCTAGCATGGAGAAATATTTTATTGCATTGTCCATATTAGATCGCATTGATCCAATGGAGGAGGATCTCTCTCGGTCTTGAGAGCATTCTTGGAGGAAGGAATTCTTTCGGCCTTGAGAGAATTCTCCAGAATTTTTATGCACAAAGATTAAAGAAAAGTTTTGGGGTTGTGTGGATATTTATAATCGGGTTTGAGTTTATAGAGTTATGAAAATAAATAAACGCATTATGAATTTTATTTATTTCATTAACTCTTATTGAAAACCCCCACATGTCGAATCATTAATTCCTTGACATGCACCCACTCTGATTATAATAAATATCATTTAATAAAACAATATTATTTCATCAAAATCCCAATTGGAAAAACTAAACAGCGTGTAATCATTAATACATGGCATGTAATTTTTTTTCATAAAACTACACGATGTGTAATCATTAATACACGGCGTGTACTTGTTTTTAATTTCCTTTCCAAAATGAAAACTACATGGCGTGTAATCCTTAATTCATGACGTGTATATCTTGTTTTCATTTTATTCTTCCTCCATCATTAAAACGATTTAGGATTCCTTGAATAATTATTAAACCACGTATGGAAATAATCTTTATTCTACTTGAGATACTTGGATACACTTAGTGTGTGACCCTCTAAGCCTCTTTCTCGTTGGCATTAGGCAGGCTTGCCTAAATTCCAAGATTACTATCTAGAAACGGGTCAAGGCACCCAAGAGAAAGAAGTTTACACTGCATTGACATGTCACCTCATACGAACACTTACCATTTAAGTTAATCCCTTTGTCTCAATATCTCATCAAGAAGGTTTCATGGTAGTGTCATAAACCTATATGCTTGATCTGTCATTATTTGACTTCCAGAAATAAACTCATCGTTACACCATGGCCATGGAATTTGGGAGATAGTTCTATTTCCCTAAAAGGGCCCGAGATATATACTTCCATAAATATGGAAGGGACAAATCCTTCCTCGACTTATCCATTAACAACATGTCATTCATGACACACCCGACATACCCTACTTCCCGCCAACTGTCTTTGTAAAGGTTTTCATTAGAAAATCTACGTGCACGAGTCATGACATGAGTTAATGATAATATTCTAGTCTAAGGACCATTACACAAACTCGTAGATAGTAATGTCCGATGACACCAAGACATGCAGAATTACTACTGGCGGGTCTGTTCTCATAATCTCCCATCTTGAAGATTACCATGTGCGAACTCCATGAGAGAGAGTCTTGTCTTCTTATGAATACTCGCACATGACGGTCTGTATACTATGTTTCCTATCATAGTATGTCATCCAACCATAGAACTTTATTTAAGAATATTGTTATAACATTTCAAGGTTCTCATCATAGCAGGGATCTTCCATGACATTATTAATGAAAAAAATATTCCAGTACATTATTATATTATAGTCATGCAGAACAATGGAAAATATATAATAAGTGTACATTCATGTAATCAAAGTACAAACAGTTGGTTCTTAGGACACCAACTCTAACACCATCCCCCCCTGCTGGAAACCCCTGGAAAACCCCCTGTTGGACCCCCCTGGATAGCAACCCCCCTGCTGGACCCCCTGGATAGAAGCCCCCCCTGCTGGACCCCCCCTAGATAGCCCCCCTGCTAGACAACAACCCCCTATACATCCCTTGCACATATCCTAAGGGATCCTTAGTTAAGAAGATTGACCAAGCTGGTGAGATTCAGGCTTTTCTGTTAGATGTACCTACCAAATCATAACCTGTAGAGGATGTTTTACCTAGTGTTGAGAGAGTTGTTTCCCCATTGCCTTAAGATTTTGTATCCTTATTATATTTATAATATTTTAGAGAAAGTATTCTTTTATATTTTAGTGTAATTTTGAGTTATCAGGAACCTCATATTGTTGCATCTACATCTAGTGATCCACCTCACTCGGCTTTAGTTGATGCTGATTCAATATAGTCTATAGTCAAATAGTATCTCCATGTTATTATAGGTGATGTGCATTCATATCATTAAGATTAATGGAGGAATATTCTATAGAATGGGTTTTCAAGGATAGGTTGACCAGTTTAAAGTGATGATAACTCTACTTAAGCTATTCATAGAGGAGAAGATTTATTTAGTAGTATGGAGAGATGAGAAAATATTATTATATACTTTTTCAATCTTATGAAGCCTTTCCTATATGTATCCAATACTCTAGTGGATGCTGGATGGAAGTCAAAAGTGCAACAGTAAAGTGGACTCCAAAGTCCGCATTGCTATAGTGGTCAAAGTTGCTACAGTTCCAAAAATTTGGACCGGGGGCCTTCGCCCCCCGCACCCCTGGAGCAGGTGCACGTTGCCCCATGAAACCCCCAATGAGATCACCACAGAGCTCGACCCGTGAAAGTTGTGGGCCACAAGCATTCGACCTAACCAGATCGGGCTACACCAATACAACAATCTCCCTTGTTGCATCCCTTGATGAGAAGGAGGTTAAGAGTGTCCTTTTTTCTCTAAATATTGAGAGTGTGGCTGGTCTTTATGGGTTCAAAAATTAATTATTTATGTTATATTGAGACATAGTTCATGATGATCTCCTTAACGCTATGAGGTATTTCTTTAACCATGCCTCAATGCTCTATGGAATCAACTCCAATTCTATTACCCTGATCCCAAAGAAGGAAAATGATGTGGATGTAAAGGATTTCAGACCTATTTCTATTGGGAATACCTTTAAAAAAATCATTAGAAAAATTATTTCTATGAGGTTAGGTCCCATTGCTTGTGGGTTTATCTCTTCAAATTATCCCTTCGAAAAGCCCTTGGACACCCCCCTGGACATCCCCCCTAGACACCCCACCTGCACCCTGCCCCATTCCCTACAGACCCCCTCAAACCCCCCCTAGGAAACCCTTGGACACCCCCCTGGATAGGCCCTCCTAAGCACCCCACCTACACCCTCCCCCCTGCCCTGCAGACCCCCAGCCCCCCCAGAAATCCCTTGGACACCCCACCTACACCCTGCCCTGCAGACCCCCCGGATAGCCCTTATGCACCCCCCTAGATAGGACCTCCTAGACACCCCACCTGCACCCTCCCCCTGCCCTACAGACCCCCCCCGACACCCCCCAGACAGCCCTTGGACACCCCACCTAGATATCCCCTCCTAGAAAATTCTATAGCCATCAGTACCTTCACTTCATTATGAAAGAATGCTAAATGAACAATGCTTTTAAACTTTTCCAAGAATTGTCTTTGTATGGCTTAGTCTGAATAATATACTTCCACCACTTATAACTCGGACCCTCTAGTAGTATGGTTACAAAAATAACCTTAAGAGACTCATAAATCTAAATATGGATAAAAATATCCTCAACCTTCAGTACCAAAACCAATTCATCCTAAGAATCTTGTTACCCAGGAATTATTGTGGGGATACCATCTTGATTATGGGGTTCCTAAGTACACCTTCAATATCGATTTATTCAAGGCTTTTGATTTTGTCAGGTGGGACTTCTTATGGGATGCTTTGAATCTGCTCGGCTTTCCGGCTAGGTTCTCGTCTTGGGTTAAACGATGCGTCTCTACCCCAATGTTCTTGGTGAACATTAATGTCAGTTTACATGGCCATTTTTCGGGGAAAAGAGGGATCAGGCAAGGGGATCTGCTTTCAACTTTCCTTTTTTATGATTTGCATGAATTTTTTCTCACGCATACTAGAATGCAGGAGGCTGGGGGTTGGTGCAGTGGCTGGTGCGGGCTGGAGTGGTTGGTGAAGGCGGGAAGGCATACGACAAGAGGATGGACGGGGGATGGAATAGGTGGAAGGGGGCTGGTGTGGGATTCATTGCAGGTGGATGGGGCTGTTGGGCATGTGGCAGGGGCTGGTGCGGGCTGGGATGTAGGAGGTCGGGGGCTAGTGAGGGCTGGAAATAGTGGTTGGGGCTGTTTTGTAGGTGTCAGAGGGCTGGAATGAGTGTTTTTCAAGAGGTCGGGGGGTGGTTGATGGTGTGGTGGCTGGTGCAGGCTGGATTGCAGGTGGCTGGGGGATGGTGCGGGCTCAAATGTAGGTGGAAGGGGGATGGAATGCTGGTGGAAGGGGGCTGGTTGCATGTGCTGGGGGGATGGTGTGTGCTGGTTCGAAGGTGGCAGGGGGGGCTGTTGCGGGCTGGAATACCGGTGGAAGTGGGCTGAAATAAAGGTGGAAGGGGGCTGGTGTGGGCTGAATGTGGCTAGAGCAGGGCCAAATCACGACATTACCGCGGCGTGACCGCGGCGTGACCGCGGTGTGACCGCGGTGTGTTGGCCCGGTCTAGAAACATCCGCGGGGCAGCATCTTCCGGCTAGGAGTGAAGGGAGCAGGAGGAGGTGGGGCAACATTTCGGCCATCACCCCGCTGGCAGAAATTGTGATTAGTTAGTCTCAACATTGATCATAAGACTCATGGAATACTATCACTGCGAACTGCCGCGGGGTTTCGTCCAGGAGCAGGGCCAAACCACGACATTACCACGGTGTGACCACAGCGTGACCATGGTGTGACCGCGGCGTGACCGCGGCATGACCGTGGCGTGACCACGACATGTTGGCCCGGTCCAACGACATCCACGAGGCAACATCTTCCGGCCAGGAGCGAAAGGAGCAGGAGGTGGGGCAACATTCCGGCCATCGCCCTGCCGACATAAATTGTGATTAGTCAGTCTCAACATTGATCACAATACTCATGGAATACTGTCACTGCGAACTACTGTGGGGTGTCATCCTGGAGCAGGGCCAAATCACGACGTCACTGTGGTGTGGCCGTGACGTGACAACGGCGTGGCCGCAGCGTGACCGCAGCGTGACCACGGCGTGACCGCGGCGTGACCGTGGCATGACCACGGGGTGACCGCGACGTGTTGGCCTAGTCCAACAACATTTTAAGGGAAACATCTTTCGACCAGGAGCGAAGGGAGCGGGAGGAGGCATGGCAACATTCTGGTCGTCTCCCCGCTGACAGAAATTGTGATTAGTCAGTCTCAACATTGATCACAAGACTCATGGAATACTATCACTGCGAACCACCTCGGGGTGTCGTCCTAGAGCAGGGACAAATCATAGTACTACTATAGTGTGACCGAGGCGTGACCGCGGCGTGACCGCTGCGTGACCGCGGCGTGACCGCGGCGTGACCGCGGCGTGACCGCGGCGTGACCGCGGCGTGACCGCGGCGTGACTGCGGCGTGACCGCAGCTTGACCACGACATGTTGGCCCAATCTAGTGATATACATGGGGCGACATCTTTCGGCCAGGAGCTAAGGGAGTGGGAGGAGGCAGGGCAACATTCCGACCATCACCCCGCCAACAGATGATAGAAGAGATTAAATATTTAATATTCTATAATAAGGGATCACCAGAGAAGGTTGTAGCAAGCGGACTAATGATGAAACGTATAAAGGGAAACAAAACGATGGAAAAGAATCATACACCCTATACAAACCATTTACAAATTCATCCACTTTTCCTAAACATGGAAATTTTATTTATAATATTCAAATCTTGAAAAGAAAAGTGTCATGGTCAAGGCACATGCCTACTCGGGCAATGTCATTTGAGTTAAACGAGTATGATAAGAAAATTTATATTATTCAAAGAAAAGAAAAACTAACTAGCCACAAAACAAACACCAACAAGCGGCATATGAAAGACTCAAACCAAATATAAACATGATACAAATAACTATCAATACTCTTTGGTTTAGAAGACAACGCACCTCCGTTGGAGGGGTTTTATTATAAAATCATGGCATTTATTTATCACACAATTCATTTAATTATATTTAACATTTATTCTAAAACTCATTCATCCCAAATCAAATGCAATAATTTAAGCAACTAGATCAACATAACTATCACTGTGAGTTTTTGCAGACATCGTACCTCTATTGGAGGGGTTTTATCATAAAAACATGACTTTATTTATCAAATGAAACAATTATATTAAAGAAAACTTATTCAAGATATGAAATTCAATATAATTAAGTAGAATTAATAAAGAATCTAAATTCAATTTAAAGATTTCTTGAATTAAAGAGGCTAGAAGAGGGATCCTACCTCATGGTGGAACCAAACCGTCCACTTCAGCTCTTGGAGATTTCTAACTAAAAGTTTCTACTCCCCCACTAGGCATACACACCTTTAAACACATGCAAGGACACCTAGCCCCTATGCACACACCCGCATGGCCAGGAGCATGTGCAAAGGGATCCTTGCACATATTCTTATATGCATATACCGGTCTCCACTCACCTGTGTATGCATTTATATATATATACATGGGCACACATAGCCCCATACATGCATAATCACTGCCATGGTTGACTATATATGTAACGGGGTAACCCACATACATATACTTTCTTACATATGCACACACAGGCGAGTCACCCTTAACTTGGCTACTTGAAACCAACGAGCAGGGATCAAAGCACTACACAAAGGATATTAGGAACATTAAAACACATAAAGGATGCTACATAAACAGTGATAAACCAACCAACGGCATTAAATCCTTACCTCAATTGGGAGAACCAAATCCACCTGAACCAATACGAAATGATCCAATGCCCAACTGAAAACATAATATGGAGTAAAAAACACTGAAATCCCCAAATACATGAGGTGCAAGACAAGCAATAACCATATAATCTTACCTCGTATAAAAGTCAGCGGACTGAATCAATCTAAACCCCATTTTCCCCCCTTCACAGAATATAATTACCCTTTGTCCACAAAAAGAAGTAAAAGACCTAAGTGGCCAATGCAATAAAGAAAATAAAATAAAAACTAATCTAAAACATACCTGTCTCCTGTGAATATACACATCACCGCCCAATATATAAGAACCACAATGCCCCATGGGTCAAATCATGTTCCTGCAAGCAAGGGGGAAATAGATCCATGTTTCAAAATGATACTATCAAATAGTAAATTCTTATTAATTAACAATTATTATTCTTGTTAATGGTATATAATCAGTTTGGAATGAGTTTCAACTTAATTTGGTTTTGTTTGATACAAGTTTTTATCCCGCCCGATAATAAAAGTTTACTAAAGGACACAATTTATAATCAAATAGAATATATCATAACAAAAAATGGATCCACACCTATGAAGAAGGTTGAACATGATAAGAAAAAATGTTTGATCATATAGTCTGATGAGTTATAAAAGGATAAACCAAATAAAAATATAAAACATTGAGAGTTCTCTAATTTCTCAAGTGAACATGCAATTTTCAAACAATAATAAACATGTGAAAGAATAGAAAACCATGTTTACTCAACATAAATGTTTATAATGTGAGAAATAATAAAGTGCAAAGAAAATCAAACACTTTTGAGCTACAAAGAAAAGTGCTCCAGTGTTGAGAAAAAAGCCTAATAACTTAGAAGTTGATAAACCCACCTTATTACCATACTTGTTAATTTAAAACAACACTTGAATGGAAATGTCACATAACACACACTTTACATATATATATATTTTTGAAGGAAAATAATTTTTCAAAATGAATCCTTCATATAGTGTTTTTATTCCATTGAAAAAATCAACATAGAGAAAATATGAAAATACATTCTTGTTAATCACATCTCTAAAAAAGTTTCAACACCCTTCCCATGAGTTAATGCCATATTTATAGGGAAATTTTCATCTAGATAACACTTTATAATTTAATAAAATATGTTTACCCATTCAACTGTATGTGAATCCAAAAATAACAACACATTTATCCATAAACCAATTTCCCTTCACATGCTTCATAAACATATTAAAACAGTATGCATTAGATAACATTTTCATTTGCAAATTATAACACTCTATTCACATGACAAATACATCCACAAAGCATCAATGGTATGAATAATTCTACACATAAAATATTCTTAAAATTTTTATGAGCTCCAAATGATTTCACATAGAATATGATATTCTTTATGAAACTAGAAACACATCATATATTGTTCACCTAAATCGCAAAGAAATAATGTTCTTGTGGTATCTTCTATGTGAACATCCAATGATTTATATCTACAAAAAATACAATGATAACTATTTTTATGTTTTTAGAAAACCAAAATCAATCATATATCATAGTATGATATTGATTTTCATGAATTCATTAATTTAATGCTGAACATAAAATTATCCTTCCAACACTCGAGCTCTAGTTTGACACTCGGGGTGTGCCAAACTTGATTCAATAGAGTTACATATATGTTTGTCCATGCCTACCATTATCCAGGATGATTTCTTTAACAAGGAACCATGACAAGGTACATTACCCATTCCATGGACCACTAACCTAACACACATTACCAATTCCAGGGATATCTCTCATCTTCCATGGGTTAATGGAATTTCTGTGAATTCTCATTATAGAAAAGATTACATTCCCAAGGATAATAAATAATTCTAAGTGTGGAGTAACCATTCTAGGTATTATATAACCATGCGTTAAGAACAACCAAGAGAAAAACCCCTAACAAAACACCAAAACATGACAAATATTTTGACAAATGACACATTTTTTAATTCATTGAAATTACCAATTCTCATTCCTCATATTCCATTATGTCAAATATCAGTTCTTGTCAATATAACATTATGTCTTTTCCAATTTCATACCATATATACAGTTACATGCTACATTATCAATTCACGTTTAAATTGTGTCAATTCCAATTCACATACTGATAATTACAAATTCTAATTCACATGTCATGAGAAGAAAAAATTCAATTCACAATTATATTAATTCCTTAATCAATTTATCATTCTAGGTATAAGGCACTAGACTCATAGCATCCATGCTCTAACCCAAGGTTATAGATAAGAACACCTCTTTGATGGAAAAAGGATCATGGTCATCATCACCAATGGAACCAACATGATATGTGGAAGGTCTAGCAGTGAGGATTTGAGAAATTTCCAAGGATTCTAAATAGAAGAGGTCACACAAACGACATGATGACACTATCATACATGATGCAGATACTATAATACCAATGAAGACATTAGGGAGATTTTTCAAATCACCCACCTCAATAAAAATAATATTAATCCGAAATCATAAAATTTTGATGAATGTAATCGACCATAATCCCAAATGGGAACTGATAAATACACCACATCAAGTCAATTAGAAGAATATAAAAGTGGAAAATAAAAGGAATTCACCAATTTATAGTAGAACACAATGAATCTAGATGTTTGAATCAAAGAATGGATTGAGAGATCTTTGATTCAAGGTATCTTAGAAATGAAGTGGACATGAATTAGGGTTGAAATACTAGAGAGATCCGTTTAGGAGAAAGTGAGATTGCGACGGAGGAAGTGAGCTCGCCAAGTAGGGTTCATGCTCGGGAGGTAGGGTTGGAAGAGAGATCTCTTTGGAGGAGGAGATCTCATTTAGTGGAGAGATTTGTTCAAGGAGAGATTTTGTTCGATGGAGGAAGTGAGCTTTCGGGTTCATTATCAAGAAGTAGGGTTCTATGGAGGAGAGATCTGTTGAACGATGTCCGGAGAGATCTGTTTTCTAGTTAGATACAATTTTTTGGGGGTTTTTCCAAACAGTTTCTAAAACCATAGCAAAATATTATGGGGGGGGGGGGGGGGTCCCTATGGTTTCTAAAAACTGTAGGAAAATATTGTCTAACGTAATCTATTCTCAACGGTTTAATGAAACTGTTGGGAAAACACATCTAATTATTAGTTAAACCAATGGTTTTTTCAAACTATTGGTATGAAGGTGTTGGTATAAGTGGGATTTCCACCAGTGAATGTAATTTAAAATATCATATTGAATCTAGATATTTACAGGTAAATTCATGTAATGTGGTAGTGGAATCAACCCACCAAAAGGAGGATTGATTGCAGGATCCAAATAAATCTTTATAAGCTATAATTAAAAAAAGTGGACATAATGGCCTGGATTTTTAAAAGAAAAGGTGTTTAAGACATACCAATAACAACTAGTGGTATCATACAAAATCTGATTTGTTACAACTAATATCAATCCATGATTTAGTGAAACCAATATGTTGTAAATAGGAGGGCATATTTGGAGAAACCTAATCATGAAGAAATGGGGGAGTTAGAGATGGATTGTAATGGTTATTAAACCTTATCTAAGATTAAAGAAACCTATAGAGACTAACTAAACCCCCTTCCCCACCCCTTGCCCCACTGCCCCACCCCTCCCCCTGCCCTACAGACCCCCCGACAGACCACCCCCTGCCCCCCGTCCTGCAGACCTCCCCACTCCACCCTGCCCCCTCCACCCACCCCCTCCCCCTACCCTGCAGACCTCCCCTACCCTGCAGACCTCCCCCAACCCCTCCCCCCTGATCAGAAGACATCCACCCTACCCCATTCCCCCTCCACCCTGTCCCCTTCCCCCCTCCACCCACCCCTGCCCCCTGCCCCCTGCCCCCTGCTCTGAAGACCTCCCCCTGCCCCCTGCCCCTACCCCCTGTCCCCCTCCAACCTGCCCCCCTCCACCCTGCTCCCTGCCCCTGCCCCCTGCCCCCTACCCCCCTCCACCCAACCCCTTGCCTGCACAACCCCCTGCACCCCCTACCCCCTATCCTACACCAGCCCCCTAGCCTGCACCACCCCCTAGCCTGCACGACCCCCCTAGCCTACACACCCCCCTGTGAGTCAAATTTTTTTTAGAGATGCCCGTGGTATCTAAAATGAGAGGAGTAAGGATTAAAATAGAAAACATAAATTCAATAACGTCAAAAAATCTATATAAGCATAAAATACCATAATAGGATCCTTATATATATGCTCACATGCATAAGCATGAGCTATGTTTTGTTGCTGGTTCTCTGCATAGCATGCATCCCTATCCACAAACACATCCTATCATGCGAAAGAATACACACAAGAAATCAAGTTCTTGTGAAGACATTGAGACAAATAAAACCTCATAAAGATATATTCGAAATGAGTTATACTAATAAAAGTGATGAGAATAATGCCTAGGGAGGAAGCCATTTCAAAAGGACCATTAACATTTGAGAAATAATATTGAAAAAACGAGGTCCAATGGAAATGTACTCCAAAAGCCTGTACTAAAAAGAACAACACAGTGGTTATCAAACAAAAGGACCAAAAGTAGTATTTCATTGAAATTGATTGTAATTACCTCTCAATGTCATCAAGGATTATGATGCTTAATTGTGACTTATAGGCATCCTCAAATACCTAAAAAGAACAGGTGTAAAAAATGACTAAAAGTATTCAGTATACAAGTTTCAAATTCAATAAGCATAAACAAATGGATGGATGGGTGTACCATAGGTGAATCTATTAATTCATTAGGCATGTTTTTGTTGAGGGGGAGAGTAGGTTTGGCACTAGCAGGGGACTCTGATCTCCCTTATACAGTGAACATCTATTTTTCCAAGGCTAGTGAGGATATGGAATTGATTTGTAGGAAGAAGTTGAAGGAGGATCAATAACCACATGAAGTTTTATCCTACTCATACCCCCTTCCCCTCCCCCTACACAACCCCACTGCAGACCCCCTTGCCCCCTGCAGACCCTCCTGGACACCCCTTCCCCCTACCAGTCCCCCCATGTAGGGTATTTTCTATTGGTTGTTTTAATGTGGAACCATGGATTCTAGATCATCCCTAGCCATTTTCCTGGTGGGTATGATTTCTTTCTACTCATAGTGGTTGACCAGTGTATTGATAACCCTCCACTGCATGATCTCCATAAGGGAAAGCAGGTGAGGGCGATAGGAGTCATTTCATCAGAATAGATGTATGAAATTTCCATGTTTGGGTGATCATGGATTTTAGTAGAATCATGAGAACTTATTCTACCCCTAAACCTATTAGTAATGGTTGGGGAACCTCACCTATCAAATCTATTGCTTGGAATTCCATAAGATAATTTGAATCAAAATTTGAGTATTTTTTCTATGATTATGATGACTAATATGCCCTATGTTACTCATTATATCATTTTTAAGGATATGAAATTCTTAACGGGTTCACCAATCCCTGAAGTTGATGCCCAATGATACTCATCCTTTATTGTCTAGTCACCTGAGGTATTTTAGGCTCATGACCTAATGAACTCAAGGCTCATCAACTAAGGAATTCCATGCTCATCACATGAGGAAGGATGGGATTATGATGCATTAGGAAAGGTGAATCATCTTATTATTATCACATAATAAATCTTATACTTTTCAATAATTCATATTCTGACATCTCTATAAGTATAAGATCACATCACCAGTAAAATGGATGCTCATGAATTCAAGAGAATTATTTTCCATGTTTTAACCAAAGATTTAGATTCCTAAAACATGGGTACTCACACTTCATTGATCCATATTCATACTCAATCAATATTCTATTCAAAATTAAAATATTTTAATCTTGAAGGGATCTAATTATGAGGGGGAGTTATCCTTGGTTCTCAAATATTTATCAGTATAATCCCATGAATCATTAATATAAGTATAATAAATTTATTAATAATTATTTTTAGGTTCCCTAAATCATATATGTGCACATTATCAATGGCTATATTCATATTTTTACTTGCCAAAGCTAGTGGTTATTAGAAAACCATTTTTTAAAACAATAAACAAATTATGGAAAGAAGTTTTTTAAAAAATCATGCAATTATAGAATTCAAATTAACGGTTTAGGCAGAGAGAACCTACCTCAACCTCAAGACACGTTGTTTTTGATGATGACAACTCGAATCTTCTTTTTTTCTGCTTTCACCAATATGCAACTTCACATATATATAAGGACACCTATCCCCTATGTACATATTTTCATGGCCAAATATGCACAAGGGGGTCCTTAGATATATGTTTATACTTGCATATATCCATTTACACTTACACATGTATGCATTTTTCATATGAGTTTGATTGGTATAGAATATTCTAAAACATATTCCTCTATTTTTGGACACATTCTAAGAATATAGAAAAATAAAATTTTTATCTCCCTACACATGAGTCATATCTATGTAGGGAATCTCATATTCATGGAATAAAAAACCTTGGATGGTGTAATTACCCTAATAACTATCAGTAAAATCCATTCAGCCTAAAACATTAGTGTAATTTGGTCTTATAAGGCCCTAAACTTCCAAATTTTAGAGTCTTTTTCATGTTACCATTATTATAAGATTAACATGCTAATATTTAGACATTATGACAAGAAAATATGTCTAATCCAGTATTCCTATTAAAATTTCAATGGAAAGTTGTAACAAAGGGATAGATGATTGAGAGAATAAAATATTCCATTCATGGAAAAAACTATGGAGGAGTATCCACATCCTAGAGTCTCTCTTGACCTTATTAGGAAATTAAATGGAAATGATGTGACTATAGTTAAATTTGACATACCCGATTCAATAGATCTGCTAATTCCTAACAAAAGGTGTTAAGGGCCTACTTGAGATTGGTTCTATGAATAGATCCATCTTTTGATAGAGTATTAATTCGTGTAACAAAGGTGTTTAGCTCTTGTATTTTCTATTTTATGGATTCTAGCCTTATGTTTTTTTTATGATAGTTGTGCCTTTATTCTGTCCATGTGAGCCACATATTCATGCATCTCTACAGTCTATATAGAAATAAAATCATGAAGTTTCACTTTTAAGATATTTAAATCATTAGTTTTATCCTTTAAATATATTTTATAGTGGTTGGAAAAATAAACTTGATGAGATCATATTCATGGGTGGCTAAATCCTCTCAAAAAATGAGAAAATTTTGAACAAGGATGTGCTAGTGTCGATAATAAAACACACCTACGCCTAGGCCAAGGAACGTTGTTGAAGGTTGTCATCTTTATCAGAAATTTTCTCTAAAGTATTATATATGATAATATTTTAAACCTTTCACCAAGATCACTTTCATTCAACCTGATTCTAGATGACAATATTGGGACCTATACTATGTTCACCTTCCACTATAGGTTTATAATCCATAATTTTATTTTTCATGGACATATCTTCTTTAAATTGTGTTATAGTTGTAAGAAAGTCCTCCATCATTGCCTCCTGTTTAACTTTAGGGACTGAACTTGATAGTTTAGCATTGATCAGATGAATACCTAGCACTGTTCTACTAGGACAAATGTAATTAGGTCTTCCAACACTAGTAGTCAAACATGTGGAGTCTTCACCAATCCCCAAAAAAATATCATGAGGATGAAACTCCCTCAAAATTATTATATTGTTGGGACATAAATATTTTTCCCTCAATAAATTATAAGGATAGTATGAAATGAAAGGACCTTTGAGAATCAAATTTTTTATACACCCATTAGACTAGTTTCCCCAATACCCCATCGGTATAATATTCAAACCACAACATGGAATAATGCCATGAAAATTTATTTAGACCATTCTCAAGATGTAATGAAATTTCTATGTCATAATCCTCATTGATCATCATCGGCCACATTTCATAAATGAAAAATGGGTTATATTATCTCTAAATATTGATTATAGGTAAAGATGTAACCTGTTTTAAATGACCAAATTATCGTGATAACCTATAAGGATCAGAAGGATCTAAAATGGTTACTCCATATATAAAATCATCCAAAATCTCATCTCACAACAAGATAATGTATGAAATTTATTCTGAATTTCCTCTATCATTATCTACTGCTGCACCAAAACTTGTTGAATAAGGAATTAACCCAAAATGGGAAACATCATTTAACAAATAAATAGGACCATTGAGTCATTAATTGAAAAAGAACAAGTCCATATATTATAACTTCATAGTTCACTCCACATCCAGTATTAGTTTCAGATTCAAGAAAGAATAGAAGAAATCAAAGAAATTTTCAAATACCTTGATTATAGGGTGTGGGGGGTGTTGACCTCGGTGTCCGGGGTGTTGAGGGTCGTGGGGGAGAGTTGTCGGGAAGGAAGAGAGGAGGTGGGGAGGCCGCTCAGAGCAGATTCGCTGGAGGAGGAGGATTTTGGGGAGGAGGGTCGCAGTGAGGAGGCGTCGTGGGTATTGAGGGATGTTGGCAATGAGGTGTTAAAAAGGAGGTGTTGGGGAGGCACCGAGAAGGAAGAGAGGAGGTGGGGAGGCTGCTCGGAGAAACTTCTCTGGATGAGGAGGGTCGCGACGAGGACGCGTCGGGGAGGGCATCGGGCTGTTGAGGGGTTTCGTGGGGGATGGATCAAGTGAAGAAATAAACATGTCGAGGTATTCATCCATGGATCTATGGCTAATTGTCGGGGTGTAGCCACATATTTTTTAATCCGTGGCTTTATAGGCATTGCTATAGCTCAATTTCCTAGTAGTGCCAGCTTCTCAAGCAACACATCATCTCCTGGTTTCATCTTGAGTGCAATATTTTGTGAGTTGTTTCTCTATTTATTCAAGAGAGAATTTTTCAAGTGTTTTATCCTTATAATTAATTTAGAGTTTGTATCTATATTTTACCATAGTGATATCCTTCTATTTTCCAATATATTTTTACCCATTTCATTTTGGGGTTTTTTCACGTCACATTGAGTGTTCATTTTATTTCCTCATTTTGGTGCTTTATTTTTACCTTGTAATTATCGTTGTACCTAAGGGACAATTATTTTATATTCTAAAAATTGGTATCAAGGTGAGGTTTTTCCCTAAGGAAAATTTTGACTGAGGATGTGTCCAAATGGCAGCAAAATTTGAGATAAAAAAATTCAATGATTGTAATTTTTCATTGTGGAAAATAAAGATGTAAGTAGTAATGTAGAAATGTAATTGCTTACAAGATATTGGAGAAAAACTGGAATGTGTGATAGTGAATAAATGGAATTACATGGACGGTAATGCTATTTCCAATATCAATTTAGGTATTCTGGATAAGTTCTTATAAATAATTTCAATGAAAAGGATAGTAAAAGAAATTTGGGATACTTTGAAAAAGAAATATGAGGCCAAGTCACTCCACAAAAAAAAATTTCTAGAAGATAAAACTATACAATCTTTGAATGGTGTACTCATCATCGATGACTAGACACATCAACACCCTCAATACCCTATTTTACTAGCTTACAATTTGGTTCTACAAAATTTTGGAGACTGAACATGAGGAGATTATTATCTAGAGTTTTTCAATATTTTTATGATCAAATTATCATAAACCTCACCAATAAAATTCTAACATATATGTTTCTCTTCAATGATGTTTTAGATGTAGTTCTTAAAGATGAAAGTCAGTGAAAGAACAAGGAATTCTGATAAAAAACTTCACACAAAGTGGAAGCTCTATCGATGGAAATAGAAATAATGATAGAGCATGACTCTAGTAGGATCCATAATCCATGAAGGTAAAAATCAAGGAGCAAGAAGAAAAATGAAAGATGTTACAATTACGGTAAGGGTGCATATGTTATCAAGGAATCACTACTCAAATAAATTATATACACACATTTTTCCAAAAACCATGTCTATAGATCAACTTATAGCCACAATTTTCTAAAACCATGGATATAGTTATTTTTTCATAGGCTATATCCATGGTTTTCTAAAACTATGGCTATATATCCCAACTATACCCATGGTTTCTATTAACTATGGATATAGGTTTCCCATGCAAGTGTGGGTAAAAAATCCCCATGGGAAAAGCATGGTAAAATTTATTATCATAGTTTGAGGGCTATTAGCATGGGTTATAAAAAACATATAAGAATATATATATATATATATATATATTAACTAATAGTTGTCTATAGAGTAGCGGTTAAGTATCTAGTTTCCCATAATGGAGGTATAGGGTTGAAATTCCACTGGCTACATTTTTTTAGAATCCTACAAGAATAGTTTAAAATGGATATATCCATGGTTGTTAATCATGGTAATAACCATATTTCCATGGTGGGAAAAAATATGGATATTTCCACAGTGGACAAACATGGATATAACACTATTTACATGGTTATAGAACCATGGATATATTCCTATTTACATGGCGAAAACCGTGCCTATAGCCCTTTTAATCCATGTTTATAGCTAAAAGTTATAGCCACACCAATAGAATCTATCAATGGATGGACTGTGGCTATAAGCTATAGCCACATTTCACCTCCACAACAATGGTTTTAGATCATGGATATAGGTGAATTTTCTAGTTGTGTTTTTTGGAATAAGAAGGTTGGTGAGAATAACCCTCATGGAAATGTAGCAAGTACTTATAAAAATGGATATGTACTAGTAGGTGAAGTGGTGAAAACCACTGAAAGTAGAAAATATATCGACGACACATGGATTATTGAATAAGGGGAAATATGGAATGTGACCTATCAGAGGGAATGGTTTTATTAGTATGAAACTATCCCAAAAGGAAGTTTGTAAATGAAAAACGACCATACCTTGAATATTATGGGTGTTAGCACCATCAAACTAAAGATTCATGATAAAATAGTTCAAATCATTCAAGGATTACACCATGCGAAGGGAATTAAGAAGAACATTTTATCCTTAGGAAAATTTGATGATATCAATTTCTAATCTCATACTGAGAAAGGTATGATGAGGATTTTGAATGTAGTGATCATAATTATGAAGGAAAAGAAGATATCAAATAATCTATATGTGTTTATTGGTGAAACATATAAGTAAGTAGAGATAGTTGTCACATCAGCTACCCTGATGTAATTGTTGATGACGTTATGGAATCAAAATATTGTATATATATATAAATGAGTCCGAAAAATTAATTTTGATCAAAAGTTTCTATATGAGATTATGAAGGCATCCTTAATATTTTTTAATCATTGTGTTATGAGAAAGCTACACAAGTTGGAGTTTGTACGATCAATGGATAGGATCAAGGAGACCTTAGAGTTGATCTATTTTGATATTTGGAAAGCATCTTTTATATCCCTAGGAGGATCATGGTACTTTGTATATTTTATTGATGATAATTCTAGGGGATGTTGGGTGTTTCTAATCAAGATAAAATAATATGTTTTTTCATTTTTCAAACTTTCAAAAGAACGTAAGGATCATGAATCTAAAAATAATATCAAGTGTTTAAGTACTGATAATAGTGGGGAATATACAAGTGAAATGTTTGATTATTTTTTTCAATTGGAAAGCATAAATAGATATTACATGGTGGAATACAGTACTCAACAGAATTAAGTGACAAAGAGAAGGAATAAAACCCTATTGGATAGAATAGGGGAGTTGATAAAGACTACATGAGTTTCCAAGACATACTGGGTTGAAGTAGTGAATACCACCTGCTATGTGATCAATTAATATACTTCAGTTTAAATTAACTTAAATACACCAATGCAGATGTGGTCTGGTAAATCCACTGACTATTATTAGTTTCATACTTTAGAAACTCTTATATAGGCACTATTTAATGACCATAAAATATTAAAGATGGACTCTAGATCTAGGGAATATATCTTATTGGGATACACTGATTGTTCAAAGGGGCATCATTTGTAGGATCCCACTATCGAAAAGCTTATCATTAATAGGGATTTCATTTTTGGATAAGACAATGTGAAATGATAATGGATAAAGGTAAGGAAAACGAGAGTATAAAAACTAAAACAATTGAGGTGGAGGATTAAAAAAAGGAAGAACTAGTTTCCTATGAGGAATTAATCAATCATGATGATCAAGAACCAGATGATCTTAGATGATGATGGTCAAACTGAGAGAAAATAACACCAATATGGAACTTAGATTATGTATCTAAGAGAAATGTTGCATATTTCTTATTAATAGATGATGGAGAACCATCTTCTTTTGTAGAGGTGACCAAGAGTATGGAAGTGTCTTCATAGATGTAGAAGATACAAGATTAACTTGAAGCCCTATATAAGTATAATACTTGGGATCTTGTTCCATTACCTCATGAATGGAAGGACATTAGGAAAAATGTTGGAACCAAGGTTGTTCATTGCCATAAATAGAGTATGGTTTGTGTTTATTACCACTCCAAATTGGGTTGATTGAGAAGTTTGAAAGGAATGTGATCTTATGATTAAGGATGAAATCAGTATGGAAGGTGGTGTAGTTTCCCAGTATTTTCCAAATTTTTGGGCCTCAAAATCAGGAGTTTGTTTTTAGAAAAGGAAGGATTTATACATAGGAGTGAATGAGATGTTGAATGGTGAAGGAAATCAGAAAAGGAAGAGAACCACGGAGCATGGGCCCTGAACTGCGTACCATGTACTGGAATAGTTCACAGAATGGAAAATGGTATGCAGACCTTGTAGGAGGAATGGTTCACGGGAAGTCTGGAATTTCGTGGAAAGGAAAAAATTCAGAGGATGGCGTGTAATTTTTAAAAATGAGGAGGAGGTTTGAGAAGTAGTAAAGGGTGTAATTTGGAAGAAATGAGGCAATAATTTGTGCCATTATATAGGTAGAATGGTGGTACATGAACCACATAGGGAATATGGTTCACTAGAGATGCACGGTATGTGGTAAAGGTGGTGCCATATCAAATATTTTTTAAATATAGGTTTAATAGATTATGTAGATCTAATTTCCTATATAAGGAAAACTAATCCCATTAATAGATCATGAGACAAAGATTAAAAATCTGGGGAAGAATTTGGTGAATTCTAGAGTGGTTCGCAGGAATAAAACCCTAAAATAAAGATTTTGATTAGAAATTCAGAAGGAATTTGATGAAGTCCAAAATGGTTCATGTAAGACAGTTTGCAAAACATGGTTTGTGGAATATGGTTCATGAAAGATTGTTTACAGAGGAGGAGTTGGTATTTAGAGAAGAAGTGGTACACGAAAGCGGTACATGAGAGTAGTATGCTGAAGTGGTACACATAAGTGGTGTGAAAAAGTAATACGCATATGCAGTTTAGGAAGGAAGTATGCGATCACGGTTTTCAAAGGTAGTATGCGGAACACTCACAGTAAAAAGTGCAATGTAGTACATAGAGGAAGAAGGTTAGTTCATGGAACTAGTACGAATAGCCCTCGTAGTACGCGGTGTAGTGTGGAATGCGGTGGAAGAAGGCTGGTTCGTGGAGAAAAAGTTTGCAAATGATCAATACATAGAATAGTAGATTACATCTATAGGAGAAAATGAGAATTCAACATAGCATATATCTATATTTGAGGATGTATGATTAAACTCCAACCCATTAAAGAGACCTTCAAGTTGATAAACCGAGTTCAGATTCTTCCCAACATAGTGAGAAAGGGGGAGTTAATGGAAGTGATCAGAGGGATGTAGTGTGCTATCCCTAAAACCTTGTAAACATAGTGCACCTGACATAGAGTGTCTGTGCTAAACTTTTTTACTCCAAAACTAGTAAAGATTAGTGGACTTTGGTATGACTGAAAACCTATCAGTGTATTCTCCTTAGACACATCCCTTAGTTTTGAACCAAGAAAAATTTCTATGTTTTCACCTTGCATGTTATTGTTTGTTTTTTGCTATTTCTTATCAAATATGTTTTATAGGTTCCTACCAATGTGGGAACAAGATCCATAAATTTAAAAGAAAAAGTTAACACCCTGATTCACCCCTCTCCTCTGAGGGTGTTTTGGAGTATTTTAAGTGGTATTAGAGGGTAAATCTTGTTGGTGTTAAATCTTACATTCATTTCTGTAATAAAGAATACAGAAAATGATAGGGGAGTACCCCTATTTGATGGAATCAACTTTCAGATCTGGAAGAATAGGATGAGGTCTCATCTAATATCTCTTGGAATGGAATTCCTATTTTCCACTTCATAAGGAATATATGTCAATGATCCAACTAGGATGTATATGAATGATACAAAAAAGAAAATGTTGGATGTAGATGTCAATGCAAAGAATTCCCTCACTACAACTCTTTCTGATCAGATAAATTTAAATGTGATGAGCTATACATCATCGTAGTTTATGTGGGAAAACTGGATAATATTTATGAAGGAGACAAAAAAGTGTAGGAGGTGAAACTAAAAGTTTTTCACAATAGGTTTGATGATATTAAGATGCATCCTAAAGAAAATGAAAATACATTTTTTCAATAAAATTACTGAATTTGTTTTAGAAATATGAGGTGTAGGTGAAGAAATCAAAGACATTGATATTTTAAAGAAAATATTGATAATAATTCCACCTATTTATAATAAAAAGGTGTTGTCCCTTGAGAAAATGGATCTTTCTAAACTTTCTCTGGATGATTTATTAAGCATCCTGGTGAAATATGTGATGACAGTCAAACCAGAAGATGCAATTACTTGGGTAAGAAAAGAAATGGAATTCAAATCCATGGAAAAATTGAAATTTTAAGTGATAGTATTGATGAAGATAATGAGGAAAAACAAATTATTTTCCTCATTTTCTAGAAATTCAAGAAGGGAAAGGGGAAATTTGAAGTTAAGTTACCTTCGTCTTGTTTTTGTTGTGGCAGAGTTGGGAACATTGCCTCTCAATGCACAAGAAAGTTCGATGATAAGGAAAGTGAAGTTGGAGACATGCAGAAGCCTTAGAAAAGGTTTTTTTAAAAGTGATACCTCAAGACTAGTAAGTAACTACAGAGAAAGGTTTTTTTATTAAGAAGAAGATGATGATATTGAATTATTTGAGTAAGAAGAACTGGAATTTAAATCTGGAACCCATGCATCAATGATGGATACTATTGAAAAATTAGAACCATTAGAAGATAAATCTAGAGATAATTAATTGACAACTAATGTCAATCTCTAGTTACAACTTAAGGATTTTTTGGTAAGCTTTATAATCAATTCAAGAGATGAAAAAAGTGGAAAGAAATTTTTGAAGAGTTATCATAATATGTTGATATACTGGAAACTAAAATTGATTGAATTGAGGATGTAGTAAAGGAACATTCAGTCACCTTTGAAAGATCAGAAGATATTGTTGAACTAAAGCTCAGAATTTATGAACATGAAAAGGTCATTAATGACCTTACCTAAATATTTAAAGATAATTCCAAAACTATTGAGGGACTTGAAGAATATTTTTTCACTCTTATGAGTAAACTTGAAGGTGAATCATGTCCAAAAGAAACAAAGAATAAAATTTAGTTTGGAAAATTCTTAGATGTTGAACTGCTAGAGAGAGATAAGCATGGTTCTAATAGAGTTGAAAAGGCTCTAAATGATTAAAGACCCTCATGCATAGGAAATATAGTAATTGGTTTTGAGGCTGAAACATCGAATTCTGGAAGTAAAACGAGATAAAATAAAGGCAAGATGAAAGTCAAACATATCATAAAGACTCTTGAAGTACAAACAATGAAAGTCTCAAATCAGACTAAGAGGAGGACTAAAAACCATTCTTGAGTTTCCTGAGATGATAGACAGTAAAACTATCCACATAAGGAAGTTTAAATGAGGAGTAATAGAAGTGAAAATACATTTCCACTTATGAAATGTCAATTCTATGGATATCTAGGCCATACCATGTCATACTGTGAAGTGGCAAGGAACTAATTTAATGGGTAAGTGCTAGGAAGTCAAAAAAGGATGATGAATTCATTTCATAATTCTTATAGAATAAATAGTTTCTATAGATATTTTTTTCATTGTTCAAACTTTGTCCATAAAGTTGTTGATTGTAGGCAGATGAATGGTAGGAATAATCTATACATAACTTAGAGACAAGTCAATACTCACTAACTAGACGATGTTTTTCTTGCAAACATGTTCTCTCCTCTAGAATAAGAGTGTGAGTATGATGAACTTATGCACATGGAAAAGATATTTGAAAATCCATCTTTATCCTTTAGTCAAACTAATATTTCATGGAAGGAAAAGAAGAAAATTGAAAAATCCAACCATGTAGAAGTAGATCTCAAAGGTACTAAGAAATAAAGTACTTGGATTCTTGATAGTGGATGATCATCCCATAAAATGGTAAATGAAAACCTATTAAAAAATATCAAGAAAAAGGTCAATGGAATAGTGATATTTGGTAATGATGGTTATTTGAAGATCAAAGGCTGTGGAAGTACTAAATTGGCTAATAGTGAGATAAAGAAGATTAAAGTTCTTTATGTGGAAGGTTTGCATCAAAATCTCTTGAGTTGAGCTAACTCTATGAATTAGGAATTATGGTGACATTCAATTAAAATAGGTGCACTATAAAAGGAATAATAGGGAATTATATCATGAAGGGATGCAGAACAAATGGAAACTTATATCAGGTTGATAGTAAAGAGAACATTTGTTACATGATAGTTAAAGAAAAGAACAATTTGTGTCACTGGAGGTTGGGTCAAATCAATAAAAAATATATAGAAAAAATATCTAAACTGAATATTTTTTTGGATATCCCAAATCTGAAGCATGAATGAGAGAAGACTTGTGATGCTTACATGCGAGGAAAGTTGGTGGGCAGTTCATATCATCTAAAGACGAAAAGAGTATAAAATATTCTTTATCTCATTCATAAAGATGTATGTGGTCCAATAAATGTTGCTGGAACTTAGGGAGAAAGATACTTAATCATTTTCATTGATGATTATAATAGAATGGATTGTGTGATGGATATACATAAGAAACGACAAGTGATTGATTGCATGAAAACTTATCGCTGAATAGTCGAGAATGATACTGTATGGAAAATCAATGTTCTACAGTTTGAAAATGAATGGGAATAAAAATCCATTGAATTTGAAAATTACCTGGAGAAACATGGAATATAACATGAGGTGGCTATTGTGAGGACTCTGCAGAAAAATGGTGTTTTTGAGTGCCAGAATTGACAAGTGAATAGTATGTCCAAAACTATGTTGATTGAGAGTCGTATCTCACTCCATTACTGGAAAGAGGCTATTTAAGATGAAGTTTATATTCAAAACCAAACAGAGATTTATATGGGGAACCCAAGACACCCTATGAGTTATGGCATGGAAGGAATCCATCTTTAAATTATTTTTGTGTTTTCATAAGTAAATGATTTATCTAAAACAAATAAGGAAATCAAGGCAAGTATGATGATGCTATAGATGAAGAAATATTCCTCATATATTCAATAAATAAAAGAGCCTAAAAATGTTTTAATAAATTTCTTGAAAAAATTATTTAAATTAGTGATGTGAATATCATTGAAGATAAAACCAGACATGCCTTGTGAAATTTGACTGCTGATGCGATAGAATATGAGGAAGAATGTGGACATGGAACAAATCCAAATATAGAAGTAGAGGAAGGTGTGGAAAACACTCAAGAATGACATCATGATGTTTAATTAGAAGAAGAATCAGAGGAGGAAACCATGGATGAAGAAAATAAATCTAAACCTCAGAGGAGAAATCGAAGAGTAGAAATTGATCAATTCAACATCATTGGGGATTGGAAATCTCCCATGCAGACAAGGAGATTGAAGAATAGTGCACAATCTATATTCCTTTCAATTGTGGAACTATCCTCATTTGAAGAAGATACAAAGGATGAATCATGGGTTAAGTACATGAATGAATTATTGGATTAATTTGATAAGAACAAAACATGGGTTCTAGTTAAGTGACTCGAAACCCACAATACGATTGGTACAAAGTGTATTTTCAAAAATATTTTTGACGAGCATGGAAATGTGATCAGAAATAAGGAACAACTAGTATGTAAAGAATATTCACATATTAAAGGTGTTGATGTTGAAGAAATATTTTCTCTAGTGGATAGACTAGAGTCAATCATAATACTTATTTCCTTGCAAATTTAAATAGGATACAAAGTGTATCAAATGGATGTCAAGACATATTTCTTAAATGGTGTTCTTAAAGAATTCTATATTGAAAAACCAGTGGGGTTTCATCTTGATAATTATGAAATGAAGCCTTGCATATTAAAGAAGGATCTATATAGTTTGAAACAGGTACCACATGCATAGTACTCGGCTGGATTCTTATTTAAGGAATCTCAAATTTAAAATAAAAGTGGATCACAATCTCTATGTGAATAATTCTCAGAAATATCAGTTCATGGTTCTGGTGTATGTAGATGATATTGTATTTGGTGAATGTAGGTAGGGATCAGTGGATAAATTTTCCAATCACATGAAATCATAATTTGAAATGTCTATGATTGGTGAACTCACATACTTCTTAGGGCTACAGGTGATTCAAATTAAAGACTACACTTACATTTATCAGGAAAAGTATGCAAGATATTTTCTGAAAAAATTAAATATGCATTCTTCCAAACCAATGCTGACTCCAATTATGGTTGGGAAAAAATGGGAAAGCATGAGGATGCAACATATGTAGATCCCACATTGTATAGGAGAATCATTGGAAGCTTATTTTACTTGACTGCGACACATCTAGATATTGTCTTTGAAACATGCTTAACAACCCACTTTAAAAGTAATATAAAGTAAGAACATATGGAAGCATTGAAAATAATCAGGATGTATATTCAAGGTAATCACAATTATGGATTATACTTTGCTACATTAAAATATAATGAACTTGTAGAATTTTTTGATGCCGACTAAGTTGGATATGTGGTGTATATAAAATCCACAAGTGGTGGAGAATTCTTAATTGGTAAGAAATGTGTTGGTTGGTTGAGTAAGAAATAGGAAAGCACTTCTCTTAGTACCGATGAAGATAAATATATCTCTTCTACAAATATTTTCACTCAACTACTTTGGGTGAAGAAACAACTAACTAATATTGGTGATGAGGTAAAATAACCAATGGTAACTCATAATGATAATGAGAGTGAAATTGATCTTACGATGAATCCTATTCAACATTATCATATGAAACACATTGAAATTAGATATCACTTCATCAAGGAAAAATTGGAACAAGGAATCATTAAAATGGATCATGTTGGAACTGATGATCAAGTGGCTGACATACCGACCAAGCCATTATCAGCACATGTTTCTGAGAAGCATCAGTTAAACCTTAGTGTTTAGCCACCTCCCCATGCATGAGGAGGTTAGGAAGTCCCCTCTCCCCAGTTTTGCTAACTATTTTAATTTTTTTTCTGATGTATTGCAGGTTTATGTGGGAGATACGATCTAGGGGGAGTGTGCTTAAAGATTTACAAGTCAACATTTGATACTTTGGGTTTATTACCAATGGATAAGAATAGATAAATAAAATGACAATACCATTTTTTTATGGTTGGTTTTAGGAAGATAGAGAATAGATAAATTCAAAAATGTTACAATAGGGGAGAATGATGAGTTATAAAAGGGATAAAATGAGAATAGAGAAAACAATTCTGTGTTATGAGGAAACAGTCAGAGGTGAGGTTGGATATCTTTAAGCATTCCAAGAAATGATAACCCAATTCATTCTCCTCTTGTTTTATACACCGAGATTTTCTCACATAGACTTAGAGAATTGGAAGATTTTTTTCTTGCGTATTAGGTTTTGATTGTGTCTGGTGCTTCATTGAATTTATCTCTAGATTACTGACAAACCCAAAGGTTGAGATTGCTGGAACCAAGGATGTTATTTGTTGTAAATGGAGTATGGTTTGTGTTTTTAATACATATTGGGTTGATCAAGGAGTTTGAAAGTAATGTGGTATTATGATTGAGGCTGAAAGAAGTATTGAAGGTGGTGTACTTTCACAGCGTTTAACAAAATTTTGGGCCTCAAAATCTGGAGTTTATTTTTGGAAAAGGAAGGATTTATGCATAGGAGTGAATGAGATGCAGAATGGTGAAGGAAATACGAAAAGGAAGGTGTCCATGTAGTATAGGCCACAAACCGTATACCCTGTACTGAGAATGGTTCACAGAATAGAAAATGGTACACATACCATGTAGGAGGAATGATTTGTTGAGCGAAGGTGGTTCATGAGAAGGCCTACGTTTCATGAAAATAAAATGGTTCGTGGGATGGAATGTCATTCAAAAAAATGAGGCCAAGTTTTGAGAAGCCTTGGAATGTGTCATTTGCAGAAACGAGGTGGTGATTTGTGCCATTGTTTAGGGAGAATAGTGGTACATGAACCACATAGGGAATTTGGTTTACAGGAGATACACTGTACACAGTAAAGGAGGTTCTATATCATATATTTGGTAAATCTTGGTTTAGTAGATTATACAGATCTATTTTTCTATATAGGGAGCACAAATCCCATAATTAGAGCATGAGATGAATATTAAAAATTCAGGGAGGAATTTAGTGAATTCTAGAGTGGTTCGTAGGAAGACAACCCCTAAAATGAGGCTTTGATTAGAAATTAAGAAGCAACTAAGTGAAGTCTAGAACGGTTCATGGAAGACAATTTTTTGAAAATGGTTCATGGAATATGGTTCACGGAATATAGTTCATGAAGAAGGAGTTGGTATGTGGAGAATAATCAGTACACAGAAGTGGTACGCAGGAGTGGTACGCCGAAGCAGTATGTAAAAGTGGTGTGTAAAAGTAATATACAGATGCAGTTTGGGAAGGCAGTACATGGTCATGGTTTGCGGGGGCAGTATGCAGAGAAATCATAGTACGTGGTGTAATGTGGTATATAGAGGAAGAAGTTCAGTTCACAGAGGTAGTACCAGGAGCACTTGCAGTATGCGGTGCAGTGTGGTGCATGGAGGAAGAAGGCCAGTTTGCGGAGGACAAGTTCGCAAACGAGCAGTACACAGAATAGTATATTATATCTACATAGGAAAAAAAGACTTCAACAGAACATCTATCTATAGTTTAGGATGTATGATTTAATTCCAACCCATTTAAATGACCTTCAAGTTTATAAAATGAGTTCAATTTATTCCCAACACATTGATCAAGGGGTATTCAACGGAAGTGATCTGAGGGACACAATGTGTTATCCCTAAAACCTTATAAAGGGAGTGTATATGGTACAAAGTGACTATGATATAATTTTAAACTCCACAACTAATTAATATTAGTGGACTTTGGTATGACCAAAAAATTATTTGCGTATGATCCTTGGATATAGAACTTTGTGGTGAACCAAGTAAAATTGTTGTGTATTCACCTTGCATGTGATTGTTTGTTTTATTCTCTTTCTCATCAAACAAGTTTAACAGGTTCCTATAAAAATGGGTACAAGATCCAATAGTTTAAAATAAATATTTTATACCCTGATTCACCCCTTCCCTCTCAGGGTGTTCTAGGGTCCTTCAAAAAATGGTTCAATAAGATCAACTGAGATGAAAAAGATTAAGTGGAAAGATATCATGTCAGACTGGTGGTCAAAGGATATACTCAGAAGGAAGGTATTGGTTTCAATGAAATATTTTATCCTATTTTTATACTAATGACTATTGGTTTGCAGGTTGAACAAATATCTGTATGGTCTCAAACAACTTCTGGATTATTATTATAAGAGATTTAACTCTTATATAATGATCCTTGGATACAATATACTTAATTCATATCCTTATACATATTTCAAGAGTCTATATGGTAATCATTTTATCATTATACTATTTTATGTGGATGATATGTTGGTTTTAGGCCCCCATAATGATCAAATTTGTAAGAAAAATACACAGTTGGCTAGGAAGTTTGATATGAAGGACTTGGGACCAAAAAACAAGATTCTTAGGATGTAGATCCAACAAGATAGAAATAATAGGAATATTTGGATATCATAGAATAATTACTTGAGTAAAGTCTGGAAATGATTCGTTTTATAATATTTTAATACAATCTATACCCCATTCCCATTAATTTTCATTTATCCTCCACGTAGAGTCCTTGAAGTCAAGCAGAGTGGATGAAAATGTCTTGAATTTTGTAAGCATCAATAGTGGGGTGTATAATTTTCTCTATAGTTTATTTTTGATCTAACACTGCACATACAGTGGGGGATATTAGTTAGTACATGGTGAATATAATAGGGGATCATTAAAACATAGTTAAGAGAATCCAAAGATACATCAAAGAGACCTCAGATGTTTTATTATGTTTTAGAGGATCAAATTTTACTATCATAGGTTATGTAGATTCATATTTTTTAGGTGATTCTAAATGAAGGATATCCACTAGTGTCTATGTGTTTAATATTGTATGAGGAGTTTTGATATGGATTTATAGATTATAGTTGATTATGTCCTTATCCACGACTAAGGTGGAGTACATGGTAGCTACACAGGATTGCACAAAGATGATTTGGATGAAAAGGTTATTGGAGGATCTTAGACACAATCAAGAGAATATTTCATTATTTTGTGACAGACATAGAACCTTTCCCATTACAAGGAATAAAATATTTTCATTCTTGGATGAGTCAAATTGGCATAAAATATCATTTTTGGAGATGCGGTGGAGGAAGGAATTTTGGATATGGATAAAATTCACCCTAAATAAAATATGGTAGATTTATTGATGAAAGTGATTGGATATGATAACTTTAGCTGGTGTATATCCTCATGTTTCCTTACAAATACATTATTAACATGTTTGTAAGATATAAAAGATGTTTATATATGTGATTTTTTATCAATAAAATCTATAAGTGGGATATATGTCAAAAGAATTTTGGAGAAGAGAAAAATAACAATGGATTCCCCATTTAATTAATTCAAAGTGGGTAGCTCTCTACCTTTATTACCCCTAATTAATTTGGTAAAAGAAATTTATTTTATGAAAGGTGAAAGGTGGTTAATGTTAGCTTATAAAAGGGGATCTCTCCCAATAGTTTCATTATCATATTCTCAATTAATGAATTATCTCATGGTTTTAGCTTGAGTGTTGTATTTTGTGAGGTGTTTCTATATTTATTAAAGAGAGAATATTTTGAGTGTTTTCTCTTTATAATTGAGAGATATTCTGTATCCATATTTCACCATAGTGATATCCTTATATTTTCCTATGGTTTTTACCCCTTTCATCTGGGAGGTTTTTCCACAATACATTTGGTGTTCATTTTTATTTCCATATTTTTGTGCTTTTTTTCTTTCATAATTATCATAGTACTGAAGGTCCAATTATTTTCAATCTTAACAGTGGGTCCCCTGACCCATGTACATAAAATGAAATAAAAATATTTATATAATAAAATATTCCCACTAACCTAATTTGGTATGGGGGAGAGGGGCATGAAGGAAATCACATGTGTTATTGGGTGGGAGGAGGTTGGTAGGCTAGTCGACAATAGGAGAGTGAAGTCAAGGCAAGGGTACTATTCGACTAAGTGGTAGGGGAGGTGAGACAAGTGTTAACATCAAACCTTCATGAATCAAAGTCGATCAATGAGATAAAAAATAAAGGATAGGTGAGGTAACTAAGGCTGATGTAAGAGGGGATGATTTGGGGAGGGATTTGGCTATAGAAGATGAATTTCCAAAGTGGGGGTGCTTGCTACATCATGAGGGTGTCAGTGAGTGGTGTTGTGTGGAAAAAATCAAGGTAGAATGAGAGAGATAGAGGGAGATAGAAAGTGTAAGATATTGGGATATAGAAGGGGGAAGTAGTGGGTACATGTTTCCCCTACCCACCTCATTTCCCAAGCCCATGGGGTTACTGGGATGGGCTGGATTTGAAAATACTACAACAAGTACTTCATGAAAAAACAAATAATTTAATCCAAAAATATTTGTAGATTATTAGAATTTTAAATGTAAAAAAAATTGATGTAAAGAAATTTAAAATCATATACAACTCACGTTATGTAGTCTGAAATATAATTATATTTAAAATTCAAGCACTACACAATTAGAGGCACTTAACAAGCTTGGGATCATAGGACAAGTCCACATTTATGGGTTGGGATGGAGTACAAAACAAATAGATTGTATTTTAAATGAGCTTAAACAGACCAAAGAAAAATATTATAGTGTTAAACATTCTGGCCTCAACAAGTAATGGATACTAGATAGAGGAATATATATATTTTGTAGGATTTGGATTAATGACTCATTCTTATAACTATTTTAAGAATGAGGGTTATTTTGAGGGTTGTATTGGTTTCCTTCCTTTCATGCTACAATATCTTATAAGGAGGGATTTTATTGATTAATTAAAGGGGGTTGACTTAAAAAAACTTATATATTTTTATAAGTATATAATGAAGGTATATATAAATTAAAATTTATGTGATAACAATTATGTGTTAAATATATAATATTTCTTAATAATAAATTTTTATTTCTCAAAAAATAATTTTAATCTTAATTAAAAATGTGGACCAATTTACACACCGGTCTACTTAAAATACAGGTTAGATTAGACTCAATTTCTAAGACCATATTAAGTGCAGGCCTCAAGAAACCAAGTATTTTTATGCATGATTCCTGTAGGCTTGGCCCACTTATCCCTATTCCAACATGTTTGGAACCCCTAGAGGAAATATCAAAAATAAAATATGAAAAAGTTAAAAATTTAAATCGGAAACCTATTAGGTATTTTTTTACTATTTATAAACAACTTATATTAGAAATGGAACACATTTTTAGAAAACATTATTGCACTTTTAATAATTCTGAGCACATTGTTCACAAAATTCATGAACAATTCATCCCTATTGTCCAAAAATTAATAAAAAATCATTATTCTAAATTTTAATGAGAAACCGAGATTGTTTACTTTATTTTTAACATTTTTTGATAATTTTAATGTTAAAAATGTTTTTATTAGTTAAAATATACTTTCAATCATTATGATCATGTCAAATGTTCGATTCATGTAGAATTTGTTTGTACATGTCACAAATGACATGAGTATTTGTTTAAAATTTTCCTGAAAAATTGTCATCATTTTCTTGGGTTTGAATATTTTCCTCTTATTTCAACGTTAACGATGAATATTAACTAGGAAAACACACTTTCAATAACTCTATGAATGTTAGACATCTGATTTATGCATGACTCATTACTACATGTCAAAAATGGACTGATGACCATTGGATTAAATTTTCATGTAAAATACATATATATTTTCTTTTTTATATCATATGATTATTATTTTACACTTATAAAATAATTTTAATTCTAAAATTTTTATTTCGATCTTTTTTAGAACATTGAAGTTGGACCCCACATATATTATTTATACAATTAAAAAATGAATAGAGGATCATTGTATAAAATTTTTATGGAAAATTGATATTGTTTTCCTATTTTTGAGTGATTTATGGTTGATTAAAAACTATTTATAATTTTGAAAAACACTTCTGATCATTCAAAGCACACTAAACACCCAATTCACACTCACTTTGTTTAAACAAGTAAAAAATGTCTTAAAAATAATATTTCTAAATTATCACGACAAATTGATCCAATTTTATATGTTTTAAATTCCATGTTATTATTTCCATGTTAAATATGAATATTAATTATGAAAATATATTTTCATTCTTTTTGAGCATTCTATATATAGAAATCAAGCATAATTTATTTCTATAATTCATAAATGACCCAATGATCATTTTTCTAAATTTTTGTAATAAGTGGATCTCAATTGATTATTTTTAATCACTATACACCTATTAGATTCTTAAAAGTAATTTTAATTCTAAAAATGTGGTTTTGAACATTTTAAGTACATCATATGTAGAGACCTGAAAATTCAGATTTTGAGTTTTTTTAAAATTTTATATATTTTCATAGAAGAAGGATAAAATGTTGATTTTTTGTTTTCCAAATGAAATCTTGAGTGTTCCTTTGGATTTAGGACACAATGGTTACCCATGAGGACATAATTTGGTAAGTTTCTAAGTTGATGTGATTTATTGTTAAATTTTTAGGTGGTGGTGAAATTTCATTATTATTTATTAAAATGTGATATATTTTAAGGTGTTGGTGATTACATGGAATTTTTAGTTGAATTGGATACTATATATTTTTTATGTGTTGGTATGCCTTGTCAGCTGATTAAATGTGTATTTATTAGAAATTAATTTTAGAAATATAGGTGAGGGGAGAGTGAAAAGTAAAATGTTTAATTAATGATGGAGTTAGAAGAATTAATCAAGGAGAATTTATATTTCAACATTGGAAATATTTTTTTAATTATTTATCCTCTATATTATCTCAAGAGAAGAGAACTCTTAGTGACGGTGTGTAGTTGTGAATAAAAAAGAGATAAAGAATGAGATTTTGAAGAGAAAAATAGTGTAGATCAGTGAAATATTTAAGGATTTCATTCATTACGAAATTGAGGTAGGTGAATTGAATTATCATATATTTAAAAAATCTAGTGAATAGACCATGATTATGATTTTCCATGTTGGGTAGATGATTTATAATAATCAATATGAATGATTTTGTAATAAATTGAAATTAAGGATGATTGATGAATTTCAAATTGTTTGAATAATTATTCTTTTTGAATAATTTAATTGATATAGATTATTAAATTGGTTGATTATTATTAAAATTGTTAATTGGTTTCAATTATGTCATGGAATTTTGTTGGAAATATAATTATTTATTTGTAAAATATGAATTAAAAGAGATGGAAAATGATAAATGGTGGATATGAATATGAATTTATGAAATTATTATTTAATATGATTATAATTCATATATGGATTATTTTGAATGTGTTTATGATGGGAAATTTATATTGTTAATTATGTATGGATATTTATGAATTTTTTAAGTCTCTGTGTTGAACTTAGAACCCAAAATAGTTAAAAAATGTTGATAATATTTTATGAGGTGAGTAGTTGAAACTTTCATAATTTTATGCACCTTTTTGAAAAAAAAGGACAACCTTTCCATTAGTATACCTCCTAGGCTAACAATGAAGTAGAGTACCCCCTGAAACCCACCTCTAATAGGTCACGAGTTACTAACTAACACTGATGGTATGAAACACACAATGGAAGGAATGAACCTCAATATATAAATATAAGGACAAAAGATATGATTAGAACCACTAAAAAACACCACATTATATAAAATAAACCAAGACCCATAAAAATAAAACCCCACAATATAAAAAATTTTATATAAGTAGTATCTCAAAATAAAGTAACAACTAACTCCTGGAAGTAACACCAACAAAAAATCTCCAATCTAAGATAGTAAGATCCATCTCAGTCACCAAATCCCTCCTAATCTCCAAAAAATTAATTTATATATTTATATTGGGGTGAGAAAAACATGTATACTTGGTCGAATCCTCCTTAGGACCTCCCATGAAAACATAATAAAAGAAAACCACTGTTCTAGTGAATAAAAATCACCTACATGGTCAACTATCCATTCCCAGCCTCAAAAAGGATTACTCTTGGAGTGTCACACATAATGTAAGAACATACTATCATAAGAATATAATCATTAGAGATACACAACCTATTTCCCACAAGTTTTATTCCCTCACACCCCAACATATGCCATTTTGTGCTCCCATCCCTTCCATATCCTCATCCTCATCATAGCAGGTGATCCTAGCTCTTAGCCTATGATATCATCCCGATCACACATCATGACCTTATAATATCCACATATATCACATCATAAATTTAGAGTAGTAGGGTATCACAAACACAATGGATATCAACCTCACCCCTTCTCTATAACAACCCACATCATTATGTGTTATGAATTTTATGGGGAACTTGTAATTTTCATTCGGTGGATAGATCATTCAGAGAACCAAGTGTCAAACTAAGATGTTTCTTAATTGAATATTTTAGAAAGGGTTTTCTAATATTGAATGAAATCTAAAAGGGTGACTCAAATCGTAGGTAATCAATTTAGGAAGTTGGAGTATCTTGTGTCAAAATTGAACCCATCGACTAGATGATAAGGCAGACAAGAGCCTCACTTCCTAGAAGGACTCATCAACTAGCTGATAAGACCGCACCAGGTGTCTGGTGGCCCACCGGCTAGCTAGCAGACCCTGTCTGACAAGCTGGTGGGGTGCAACAGGTAGATTTCAAGTGGGGGTATTTTTAGTCTTTTATCCACTGACCCCCCTTGGGATTAACTTCCCTTTCTATAATTTTTGAGTTCCATTCAGACATAATCCTCTCTTATTCTCCCTCTATGAGTTGTTCTTGATTTAGGGGGGATATAGATGCAAACCACTAACAAATATTGGTGAGATCCTCTATTATTCATCAATCATGGATCCCTTCATCCTTATGTAGTGGTGGATCTTTTCATTGTTCATCACAAATGATTTATTTTGTAAGTCTTGCCCTTTTCGATTATGTGATCCCACAATTATCCTTAAATTATATCCTTTATTTTTCACCTTAATCATATATTTATTATTAATTGGTATTATATTTATTAAATAATTTGATGACAATTCCATTGACACTTGATGGAACTATCCAAGAATGATAAGGCTTTGGATTATCTTGAATAGACTATGACGATTAAAAAATTTCATTGATGGGAGTTTCACCGAAGGTATGTCCCTTGGTGTTCCTTCTATGGGTATTGGATGATTTGCGTTGGATTAACCTTCATATCCTGGAATTTAATTGAATATTTTTCATTCCATAGAAATAGAAGTGTGTTGGGAGTGGCTAAACTCCATTGGATGACGTTAAAACTAAGGTACATCATCCAATGAATTCATCTAGAGGTTCCAATTTAATTATTTTATATAGTCCTTTGTCTTGTTGTCGCACGATAGGAATTTTCTAGGAATTATTTTAGAAAATTGTTATATACCTTCCATGAGTGGTTGGTTGTGGTTCTAGTCCATCAGTGATACCCTATAAATCTTTTGATAGGTATGAATTTCAACTTTGGTTATGAGTTTACCTGTAATAATTTAATTAATTAAAATTTAGTTATAATTAATTATTTTGGAATGATCGGGCATGATTTTGGACCTTAGGGTGATTAATGATGGTAAATGGACTTGGATGACTCAAAAAAACCAACTGGTATTTTTTAGATGAGAGTTGGATCTGTGTTTTGTTAGGTGGTCCCGTGTGCTCTACTCTATGGTATTATTCGTGGTTTATTAGATTATGATATTAGGTTTTCCACTTTATGTGAATGATCCTGACTTCATAATTGTGTTATGAACTTCATGAAATGCTTAATTATTTAATATTGTGTAGGTCCTAACTAATTAATATGACCATTCCTAATGTAACTAAATTTTTTTTCAAGGTCCACAATGAACCCTTGTGCACTATCTTGATATTGGCCATCGATAGTCGATGCATGATCACTATTGTGTAGCATGTGAGACCCATTTTTGTTGTCTGATCACATGTGTGAGCTTGTGTAGCTAGTGAGACCATGTTTGATGCTTGATCACATGTGTGTGCATGAATAACCTGTGAGACCCATGTTTGATATTGATCACTTGTGGTTTGTGCATGTTTATCCCTATAATACCTGTGCTTTATTTTTTTCTTGCATGTGTATTTGTGATGATTATGTATCTTTCTTGAAATATCTTGACATTGATTTATCATCTTGTATCTTATGTTACATGAGATTCCTTCTGCATTTGAGTGTGTTAGATGAGACATATAGACTATCCCCCCTTATAGGGTCATGTCAAACTTTTTTTTCTGAATGTACATGGACTATCCATTCTAGCATGACATGTCAAACATTTTTTTGGACTATCCCATTGAGGGGGTATGTGTAAAACATGGATTATTGACATTATTTATGGAATGAAACCAAAGAATGTACAACTGGGGTTTGTAACGACTTAGTGAGAATATGCCCACTCTACATATGAGTGTTGTTTCTCACTTATGCACTGGTAATTATATGTTATTCTTGTAAAATTTATGTATTTCATGTTTCTTTTATGATAAGATTATCAGATAAATGTACATTTCATTTACCAGTTAGGTATTGGACCATGTTGGTGCTGCCATACTGAGTTGTACTCACCCCCTGTTGGTAATCCATGACACTTGGGTATGTAATAATACCTCACTCATTGTAGGTATAGGTTGGGATGAGGCTTGATTTTGATCATTGAGAGAGATAATTCTCTATGAGTTTGGAGACTTATAGGATGTAGTTCTTGGTTTTTTGTGTAAATACTCTTTGTAGTTTTGTTATTTTATTTATTTGTATATGTGATTATCATACTAGGAGATCAATGTACTTGTATTCTGGCATGATCATTCAAGTCATTTGTTCCTTCATTCATTCATTAGAGATGGTATAATTATTGTTTTTTGTTTACTATGATTGTATATCATTACATTTTTTGTTATTTATCTATTACCAGACACTTTTATTGAGGTTATAATCTCCCCAAATTTTCACTCAAGACCCACACTACTAGTCAATTGCCTTTAGTGTATGTGGAGGTGCATTTGATGTCTTTTGGCACTCCAGCTTGGACCTAGTGATTTTAGTCAGGGTGTTACAAAATGGTATCAAAGGATTATTTTTTCATGATTTTGGGAGTTGGTAGACATGAAGCATAGGAATGTATTTAATCTTCTAAAAAACTCAGTCTAGTGCATTGCAAATGCCTTTCTCAAGGAAATTACAGATTACCATGGCATGAGATTGATGTTCTTGGTTTTCACTATTATGGTTAGATTATTTCACCTCATGTAATGCACATGGGTTTTTAGTTTTTTATTTTATAAGGATTGTAACTTTGACATATCAAAAAGAGGTTTCACATACATCATGTTAGGCATGTATGGTTCAGATGACACATATGCTCCATTTGTGTTATTATACTAACGACTGAGGACTCAACTACTTTAGTGTCAATTAATTGTAATGTGTTTGAATATATAAGTTCATGGTAATATTTCATTTAGATAAACCACTATACAGTTCTGATTTTGATAGCAGTTCATGTGAGACTATAGTGTGGTGCACCTGGGCGACGATGACAACAATGATGCACTCCCTCTATGCATAAACAGTGCAGTGTGCCTTGTTAGTTTGTTGTTGGGTGTTAATTTACATAATAAACTATCTTGTGTGAAGATGAATTATATAATTTTAGTTAATTAAGGTTCTAACTATAGCTTATGTGGAGAGATCCATGTATCACCCACTGACATTCTCTTTAACCAAACTAGGCATCCATGGCCCCTCTATGTGGATAGTCTAAAAGTTAACCTGTCATGGCATGTCAGAAGAGATATACCTAGATATAGTTTTATGAGTTGTAAACCTTATTGAAACATTATTAAGTTTATTTATAAGACATTTTGACCTTATAGATATGACTCTGGTTACTGGCTAGTCAGTGCCTCATGCTACTTGGGAGTAACCAAATCGAGGATGTCTCCATGTGAGGGATAATCACGGTTAATTCCTAAAGGGAGGATTTCATTAAAAAAATTTTAATATGCATGTGAATAACCTTAGGAATTATTAGAGAATGATATTAAGAGTTTTCTTATAGCCTATGAGTATAAATAACCATTATTGACATTACTTATGATATGAGGTTTGGGTGGAAGGTAGGATATTTCAAGCACTTGGACTTGTTTTTTTGGGTGTGCCTTCAGATGTGTGAGGAGAATGAGAACCAAGTGTGCATAGTTTGTTAGATCTGATGTCTAGTAGAGTGTGAATAGATAAATAGGCATGTTAAAGAATCACTCTAATTATATTGAAGAGTGGAGTTTTTATTCCTCATCAGAAAAGCATTTGTTCATGAGAATTCATGCCTTGGTTATGCACATATCAATTGAATTGGTAGATATAGGGTTTTGAGTGGACCATTGAGAATGTTTTAGGTTCTATTGATGAACCCAAAAGTGGTAGTGGTGGTATTCCACTAAGGAATTTGGTTCATGGTCTCCCTTGGATTTAACAACCAGTGAGTTTGATGTGAAGATCATAGAACTTGGTGTCCTATAAGGTGTTGAGTGTAGAGTGTCTCTATGGAAAGATATAAGATCAGTAATAGATTGTGGTACCATTGTGCGACCAACACAAGTTTTTCACCTGTGGAAATACTGTGGTTCTGCATATAACTTTACGTGCGGGATAAAATCTCATATTGGTTATATTTCACAGCCTACACATATTTTACTAAGATTTTTATCATACATAAATAGTGTATTTTTTGAATGTAGTGAAATGCATTATGAGAAATCCATATGTGTCGAGTGCATGATGCCTCTCTTAGAAATCAAGTACGAATGGATGTTCATTCTTTTTCATCATGTTTGTTGATGAAATAGTCATGGGAAGGGTATAATGATGTATTAATTTCATGGTTATAATAAGGACACTCCTTTAGTGGGGAGAAGATATTTTTGTTGTAAGTGAAATGAATCTTTCGGGAAAAGGGTCATGGTGTTGTGAAAGACTGATTTTTGGACAATCGTGGTGACACTGGAGGATTGATGGGTGATGGACCCAGGTGTTTCTGGTTCCATGATGTGTGTCTAATGTTTTATTTATACATGATAATATATGGATACCTGATGTGGGAATAATACTTGGGGGAAATCAGTACAGACCAAGAGTGATACAGATTTTTAGTGCATTGGTGCACAACTAAGAGCCTTATGGACGGTTTAAGCTGTTAGTGAATAAACTGGGGAAATTCCTTTGAAATCAATTTGGATTTAGATAAGGATTTTAGATCAATTTAATGATTCCAATAATGATTAATGTATTTTGATTAGAGGATTTATGAAATATCAGTTTTTTAGGATTAGAACCTTTATTGGAAGTTGACTAGAAGAGTACTAATTGATGTTTCTACGTGAAACTAAATGCGATGCAGTGGAACTGTATCAAGCTCATCACATAGAGTATGATAGATGTCTTTAAGAATCAACCAAGACCTTTATGTAAAGGTAATAATTATTAGGTTATGTTGGTCAGTAGATAATTGTTAGTTCATTCTAGAAGTGGAAATGAGGTTTTGGTATCGACATTCAACCCACACTTTGTGTTTGATCAGGAATAATGAAATTGAATGACATCGGGTGTGTAATTATACTATCATAATCTTATTATGTATGTATATTACTATTAATAGGATCACCTTGATGATTTTGGAGGAATAGGTTGAAGACACCATGGAATATTGAGTTCGAAAGATGCAATGATCAAAGTCTTGATGTTAGACGATAGTGAGATTTTGGATTGGATTTTGGTGTTCATGCTTGGAGTCATACTGGTAGAGCATGATTGAAATTTAGGAGTGAGCATGAACTTGGGGTGGTGATTAGAATTTGAGTATGGAATGAATAACTTCTTGAGGATGATAATCAATGTAGATCAAGAGGTGTTATTCTCTTACTACCACAACTTATTGAGGATGCTAAGCACTATGGTGGGGTGATTGTAGTGACCCACATCATTATAAGTTACAAATTTTAGTGGTAAATATAAATTTTCATCCAGTTGATGAATTTTTTAGATAAATAAGTGTTGAACTGAGATATTTATTATTTGAACATTTTATAGTGGTGTTTTCAGACTTAAATGAAAGCTCAGAGGGTGTCTCAGAGTTTGGGTAAATGACATAAGTTTCTAGAGAACCTTGGTCTGCTACCATATCCACCAAATAAAAGATGGTATTAGAAGGTTCTAAACCACATACAAGGACTTATAATGCAACCAATGAGCTTAAACTAGGTGGATGGTGGCCCATTAATTAGCTAGTGGACCCCGATTGACGAGCTAGTGGGGCACACTGGGTAGATTTCAAGTGGGTTTTTTTGGTATTTTGGCCATCAATCCCCCTGGGCTTAACCTCCCATGATCATATTATTGAGGGGAATTTGTATTTACTCCTCTCTTATCCTAGATCCATGTGTTTCCCTTGATCCGAGGTGGATCTAGATTCAAACCTTTAGTGAATTCGTGAAATATCCTCCATTCTTCATCAATATTGGCTCCCTTATTCCTCATGTGGTGGTAGATCATTGCACTGTTTGTCATGGATGATTTCTATTGGTAAGTATTAGCCTTTTTAATTTGGTGATGGTTCAATTCCCCCTAAAAAAATACCCTATTATTCACCTTAACTGTATATTAATTCTTATATGATATCTATTAATGAATTGATTGAAAATTTGACTGATCTTTGATGAAATTATCTGAGAATAATGGGGCCTTGTATTGGCATTGAGAAAGGATTTCATGTAATGATGAAAAACTTCCATTGATAAGATTTTCAGTGAAGGCATGTTCCTTAGTGTTTCTTCTATTTTTTGACCAATTTTAGTTGGATTTACCATCATATAATAGAATTTAATTAGGTATTTTATATGCCACTTATTTGGGACTGTGATGGGAGTAGTCGAACTTCATTGGAAAACATTGAGACTAAAGTACACCACATGGTTGAATTCTTATAGGGGTTCCAATTTAGTTATATTAAATTATAATATGTATTATTTCCATGTGATATGTATTTTTCCTAGATTAATGTTGAAAAAGTGTTACAAACATTCGATGGGTAGTTGGTCATGATTTTGGCTAGGTGATGATACCCGGTAAGTCTTTCAGAAAGTTTGTATTTCACCTTTGGTTGTGAGGTTTCTTTTAATAATTTAATTATTTATAATTTAGTTAGAATTAATTATTTTTTAATGCTTAATTGTGAGTTAGGACCTCATGGTGATTGATAGAGGCTGAATGGACTTGGATTAATCAAACAAAACAATTGTGATTCTCTTAGATAAGAGTTAGATCTATGTTGAGGTAGGTTATCAAGTGTGCTCTACCCTATGGTATTATGCATAGTTTATTGGAATGTGATATGAGGTTTTCACTTTGGTGGAATGACCCTTATTTCATAACTATGTTATGAACTTCATGAAATTATCAATTTGTTAATGATGTAAAGGTATTAACTAATTAATGGGACCATGCCTAATGTAATCGAAATAACTGAAAATGGCCATGAAGGACCCTTGTGTACTGGCTTAATGTCATCTATCAATGGTTTAGGCTTGATCACTAATGTGTATCTCATGAGTGTATACCGTGATACCATGTTTTATGCTTGATCATATGTGTGTGCATGTGTAACCTGTAAGACCGATATTTGATATTGATTACTTGTGATGTGTGTGTATATAGCCCCATGAGATTTATTGTAAACAACCCAAATCCAGTAGCTCAGAATCAGTGGTTAATTTATTACATTGGCATAAGATACTAGAAATATCATCTCAAAGGACTGAATAGTTTAGTATTATTAGTAAACTAGATTCATACTTGAGTCTCATATTACATTTGAAAACATAAATTACAACATAATGTATTTAAATACTACGAATCCTTGAACTCATTTTAAGATTCATTATTCATATACTGGGGAAAGGAATAAAAATAAGTGTGATATCATATACTCAGTAAGGGATACATACAACAAAATCTATCATGATTAAATAAGGAATCATTCATATAGAAAGGTAAATAACTAAAAAGTCATTCTATTTAATCAATAACTTAAGAAATAAATGTATCGATAGATAATATCAATTCAAAATTATCATGGACAATAATAATAGAATTATCATTGAAGGAAATGATTAATATTGGATGTCATGATCTCATACATCCTGATATCTACACCATCAAGACCTTGTGCTATAACATCCTGTTACCTTGATCTGGCATATTTTCCCTTTTTTTGAGTTCCCTTCTGGTTTTAAAAATCCTTTTATGTGATTTTTCTATGTTTAATGCACTACAAAATAGGTATATGTTGTGTACCTTATGTACATGTCATGTACTTTGTGTTGGTTTCATTTCATGGACTGGGAGATCATGTCATGAATGATAAGATCATGCCGTGAGCCGGTACATGTCATGTACTCGAGGTACACATCGTGTAGGGGTTAAATAGAGGATTTTTAACCTGAGGTAATGGGTTTTTAGGGTAACTTATCTAGCGTGGACTACACGTCATAACCAAGGGGTACACATCATGACCTGGACCACACCCAAGTTTAAGTCACACATTTTTCTATTTCGCTCATCCTTTTCCTCCTGAACCTCTTGGATCTCGACCCTAAATTGCTCCTAGGCATTTTTTAGAGGCGTCTCACCTTCCAGATCAATCCGATCGGCTCTAGTTCATCATTTCTTATATGGAACATCTCTCTAGGTAAGTGTTCTATCTGATTCATCCTTCCAATTGATCACAATAGGGCCCTAGCCTTGCGTTAATAGATCTTTTAATCCAAGTAGGATGTTTCTTGTTGTACTCATTTAGGTATGTTATGAAATCTTGCCTCTAAGGTCGTTCCTTAGCTAGTTGTGGTGAATCAGACATTAGTTCTTAAGGTACATGTGATTTATTCTATCCTCCAACCCATTTTCTTTTATTTTGAATCAATCCTTTGAGGTGAGGGTTTGATTATAGGGACTTTGTTGATAGAGTTGTTGGGCTTCGTTGCTTTTGGATTCTGTTGTGGGTGTGTGCGACCCAAAATTTGAGGTAGGTGGTTCTGTCTCTAGCATATGATAATGAAACTACTTGTTTTTATTTGAAAATTTCGTTAAAAAATGATTTATAAAATTTTCATGATTATTGTGTGTGTTGAAGAAGGGTTTTGAAAGAAAAATTATTTTCCCTTGGATTTTGATAAATGGATTATAAATGGTTTTGAATGGTTTTCAAGGCATTGAAAAGGGTTTGTGAAAAAGAGAACATGGTTTACCTTGGATACTTAGGTGGAAGGTTTAACTTGAGTTCATTGTCCATTTCTTTGTAATTATCAAGGATATTTTTCTTGGGGATTACCTATGTTTCCTAGGATTGTTGTTACAGGAGACTAATGTTGACATTTTGGGGGTTTTACTCATGGGGTATTCCTCTGATTCTGAGGATTGTTGTTCTAGGATCATATTTGTGAACTTGATTCTTATGGTATGAGTAGTCTGCTACCTGGACCTGTAGTATTCCTTTATGATGTGATACATGTGCTTATATTTTGTATTGCTTGGATTTATGAGATATCCTAGATATGCATGTTTATTCTTGTGGAAAATGATAAGGAAAATATTCTTTGAAACTGTTATACGTTCTTTTGTTTAGAAATAATGAAAAGGGAAATGTTTACCATGTCTTCTATAAAAATTCTTTATTAATGATCATGAGATGTTTTAAATTTTAAATAAGCATACATGAATTTTTATACAAAGACTTTCTATGATACACCTGGGTGAGATCCTATTAATCCTATTAGCTCACACCCTGTGCACTACTTCGGTGGTGCATATAACTTTGTTTTTCTTCCAGTGCAAGGAAATGGAAGGCACTGTAGTTAGGCAGTGAGGTTCATGTAAGATGCAATGGGTATCTTGTGGGGAGAGGGTTGGAGTTTGTCCATGCCATAATTGGAGTAGCTGTCTGGTTTTGAGTCCCTTGCAGTCAGACTTGTATTTTAGAGTTTTAACTACTATTTAAGTTGTTATGTTTATGCTATTTCCCTTACAATTATAGCATATATATTTGTTATTCTTCCACTTTTTCTTCTTTTATCTATATATATATGCTATGTGATCATTCATGTTGGGAGAAATTGTTCCCTCAGTTTTTTTGTTCGATGCCCGGGTGCTTGTCGCCAGCCCATGGGGATCAGGAACTCCCTTTAGGTATGTGACAGATCGGGTTGGGTTCTGGGTTTCAGGGAAACCTAGGTCGGTTAGTTACATCTTCCCACATAGTTTAATTAATGGGTAGGTATACACCAAAAACCCATTTGTTTCTATCTTACTAATTTGTCTCACAAGGCATGTAGATTCATCAAGAGGATATATGTAATTAGGCCCCACCCTTCACTAAATGTCCATTGAACACCTCATATATTGAATGATTAATTCAATTAATAAAAAATATTCCTTATCAATAAATATCCATATTGAGTAAAGAATACATATTTATCAGGATATTACCTAGTTAATAAAATAACTTTAATTATAAAACATCATATGTAAAAATGATATATAAATTAGGAAATAATCATATCCATGAAAAAAATAATATGGATATTTAAGATAAATGAAATTTCCAATGAACATAAGAAAGTGATTGTTACAAGTGAAATTAAGGAACAAAAAATTAATCAAGAAAGTGATTAGAAATAACTTCCCATGTCAAACTAATCATAAACTATCCAAAGAAAAAAATAAGGATGATATAATTACAATATATCATCAGTGTAGAATAAAAGGGTTATTGTTTTTGATGAATATAAATAGCAGAAAGAGTCCATTAAAAAAATTCTTCAAGAAAATAACCTTTTTACATTAAAATTACATTTTAAAACTAATTTTTTTAGAATATTAGGAAAATCATTTCATTTGTAAATAACCACAGAAAATTTTAAAGTAATCTTAATAAAATTGAGCTTTTAGGATGGTTAGAAATTTTGTTCAAGATTAATATGTTAAACTAAATATTCCTTTCACATTTTTGGTAATAATTCAATAAGTACCTTGTTTGTAAAATTACATAAATATCCATTTTAAAACATTTTGTAAAAATAAAATCATGGGTAAAAAATATAAAAAATCATAGAGGAAGATTGAAAACATTATTTAATTTCTTTTTAGAAAACATGGACATGGAAGAAAAATATTTCCGACTAAAGAGAAAATAATATATGTTTTTCTTAAAAATATTTTTTTGATATTTTGAGTAATAAAAAGAGAAAAATAAAAATTATAATTATAATTTTCAAAAATAACCAGTGGAGAAGAAAATATATTATGTTAATGATCGAAATATTTGCAAGACTCTAATATTTTAGAAAATATTTCTCTTTAAATAATTTTATTTCTTCAATGGCTTGTGTTACACACAACACCGAGTTTAAAGGAATTGTGATACATTATTAAAAAATTATTATCTAATGTGATATTTATAAACTATTCATTAATTTGGAGGGCATGAATAAGATTAAATAATTTTTGAAATATATATTTTTTACTAAATATAATTGTATTGATAAATTAAATATATATAACCATTTAATTTTTATTAAAGTCATTTTATTCTTCAAAAAACATGTTTTATCTAAAAATGGATTTTCTTGTGAGTGAATATTATAATTAATTTCTGAAACATTTAGAAAATTTATGTGGAAAAATTAATTTAATTTTTTAATTCATCAAGTCAAAATTATATTAATAAGAATTTTTGGGAATTTTCTGAAAAGATTGATTTTTCAATGAATAGTGAAAAATATTGATTTTTATTGAAAATTTATTTTTCATTAAAATTATTTAAAAAATAAAATTATATTTTGTTTAGTATTAAAATATCATTAGTTTATTTTTATTTTAAATAATTCAATTATGTTTTTTGAAATAAATTTTATAGTTTTATTTAGTATAAAAACATTTTATATTTTAAAAGGGTAATTTTCTTAAAATTCTTTTTCATTGCATTTTTCTAGTTAAATTTTAAATTAACATATGAAAAATATATGATTTTAATTTCTAAAAATGTTTTACATATTTGGAATCATTAGTTTAAAATTTATTAAATAATTTCCTTTTATTTTTGGAAAATATTAATAGAAAACTTAGTAATTTTGTTACCATGGTAAAAATGTATTCCCTATTTGTAATCATAAGTTCTAAATAAGAGTTTTTTATTGATATTATTAATGTCAACATACTGAATAGTGTAAATATTGACACTAATGATATTTTATGAAAATAATATTTTATTAAATTTGTTAAAAATACTTAAAATATTAAATAATGACAAAGGGAATATGTTATGGTCTAAAATATCATAAATTTTCTATTCTAGGTCTAATTTACAACTTATGAGTAAAAATTACAACCTTTTACTTTTGAAAAATTTATTTCCATAATTAAAATTAAAATAAGTTAACTAATGGTTAATCAAAATGATGAAGTTTAAAATTACACCAAAACATTTCTAAAATCTATTTTTATAGTATTACAACTCTATATAGACTTATTTTAAAATACCTTCCCATTTATAGGTATTTTTATTGAGATTTAATTTATTATAAATAAATCTTTTGAGAAATTCCAAAAGTATCCCTCACCTCAATTATAAAAGGACACATCCTAACTCACTTAATTACCTCAAAATTTTCCATATATGTTGAAAATAATTAAAAATTTTCACTTTTATACTTCCATATCCACATTCTAGATGTGTTGTTCTTCCAAAAAGACCAACCCTAGATCCCTTTAGGGGATATTTAAATGAGTCGTTTCGAAGAAGAGGTAGTCACTGTAACCAATCACTATCTTTTTTATACTCTTATTTACCTCCTCTAAATATAGGATATATATATAATAAAAAAATTAAATTAATTATCCTAAATAATCTTAAATTTCATCATGGATATGAAAAAACCATTATACACCCTCTTTACCATCAAATAATAAGTGAAAGTATCGCTCATGCATACGTACGACTTACCATCTCCACACAGCGATAAAAGTCAATTTTCATCACCATATTTTATGGATGGGTATTATTATGGGTTTAATGTATTTGTATTATATTTATGAATTATTTAATGATAATATCATTTCTGCCTTCTTATTATCCAATATTATGAGAAATGATAATGTCTCTCATGCATACATATGGACTACCATTTCCACAATGCGATATGATTCATTTTTCATTTATATTTCACATGAATGGTAATAAAGATATATTTTATGAATATATGTGATATATATAACATAATAATTATTCTATAAATTAATATTTTTATTTACCTTTCTTTCACTCCATCATTTGAAAAATGGAAACAACATTCATGCGTACGTACGATTTACCATCTCCATGAACGACGCAATTAATTTTTCTATATATACTTTTTATGAATGATTATATATATATAATAAATATATATAATGTTTATAACATGATTAAAATTATGGAAATGATGGGTCCATGATCATAATATAAGAATCAAGACTACTGAACCAAAACATGCTTGGAAAATGAAGCGGTTATCACCCAGAAGAGTGATTTTAATAATAAATTATTATTAAAATAGTGATAAGATGTTATAAATAAATCATACATGACATGATATAGATATTTTTATGTAATAAATTAATAATAAATACATATTTATTATAAATGAGGTTTGAATATGAACAAGGAAAGATGATACTTGAGGTTAGGGTTTCTTGTCTCACTTTTACTTCTGTGAGACATATTCCATATTCACCACTTATTTATTTTATGTGGGGTATATAATAAATATTTGATATATTATATCATGAATAAATTTGTCTTCATGGTATTTAATGTTTCATTTAATGTTATTTATTTTATGGGGATTACTATTCAAAAGTTACTAAAGTAGAAAGAGTTTATTTCACAATCTCATAATTATTCTAGTTTTTTAATATTTAAGTGTCTGATAGGGAATATTTATCTTCCATTTCCTTGTTTTTTAAAAAAAATTCAATTTTTTTTATATTTTCCTACAATTTTTTAAATAATTTTTACCCATGTTATATTTTTTACAAAATGGTTTGAAAAAAATATATTTTTTTTCTAAATGAGGTTCTTTGTGAATTTTACAAAAAAACATGAAAGAAATGTTTTTTTAACTTATATGGAATGACCATATTTTCCCACTATCATGAAAAATTAATGCCTTGAAGCTTCATTTACAAGCTTAAAAGGTTATTTTAAAAGAAAATGTTTTCCTTTATAATTTCACAACTTAAAAAAAAATGATTTCAAAATGAAATAGATATTTTTCTCAGGAATTTTTTTAAGTGATCTTTCTAAAATCATTTTCCACCTAAGAAAAATTATTTTAGGTTACTTATGATTTACTAGGGATATGATACAATTCTACCATTATTATTCTTTCACTTAATGGTTTATGTTTATGTTGGCATGATGTTTATGAATCCCATTTCTTTTCCATGAGTTATGCTATGATGAAATCTTTATAAAACCCATATCTTATCATGGGTTCTAAAATGACGAATGTTTTATGATACTATGGAACACATATACATGGTTTTAATTATGTGATTGGTGAAACCCATATCTTCCTCTAAATTATTGGGTAATGAATTATATCTCATGAGATAGTTGTGTTAAAAATTTTAATATGCTTGATTCATTATGGGAAATAAGTCGATGTGCTTGATAATTTATGGGAAATAAGTCGATATACTTGATATGTTATGGGAAAAAAGTTGATGTGCTTGATTTGTTATGGGAAATATGTGTTGATACCTAATCCGATGGTTTTGGTAGTTATCCTTTATATATAAAATGGTTTTAATACTTATGATGATTCCATAAAAATTTATGACATGAACTTATGGTCCACAATTAAGTTATAATGAATTATCATTCATATGATTCATGTATTTTTAAATATTAATGTTTTATTCCATAACTCAATATTATGTTTTTTTTTCAGATTGGGAATGATGTTTTTAAGTTATTTTCAAGATCTCACTTCCTTATGACTATCTTATACTTTTATATGATCCTCAATTGTTATCACCCAGGTTTACCCTTAATGATTATATGAGATCACCGTTTTCTTATGTTTCATTTTCCTACGATATATAGAAAAGTTTTAAGTAGGATATGTCTAATAAGGGTGATAGATGTGAAGAAATTTTGGAAGATGATATAGATTCTTATGAAACATTTGTTTAATTTTCTAAGACATATAATATATATTATATTTTTTAGGGGAATAATTACATCAAACAAACACACACACACACACACGAGAAATAAAGGAAGGCCATAGACTCCCCCAATGGATAGCCCACCCATCAAGCATTATTTATTCATTATACGACCCGATGGACTAATGGGCATGAAGCCCATTACATATCCCAAAGGCCCAATCCAATGTCATGCCTGCATCATACTGTCTATGTCACTAGGCTTGAATCATGCCTGCATCTCCACTGGCTTGCGTCATGCATCATGCCTACATCACCACCTGCCTATGGAAATTCACTGCCACCCGGATAGGAACCAGGGTCTGATACATGATCATTGGAAGTCTTTACCACTTAGGTAAACCCCAAACTAAAAATGTGTTATATAGGTAATGAGGTATAGGTGGGTGCCAAACCACAATTTTTCTAGGACCAACCCATCACCTAAAAGTCACACACCCCCAGGTAATTTTGTGTGTTGTTGGACTCGAACCTGAGCCAGTTTTGTTTCTAGGGAGTGGCTGCCTTACACAGTATAACTAAGCCAAGATATGTAATAGTTTGTACTAATTATAAAAAACTATAAACTGAAAAGGTCATTGGGTATGTAAGTGATACAATATTTAATTTTTACATTGTAATATTTTGATGGAAAAAATTTGGTCATATTTATCATTATATAAGTTATAAATGCAATGTTTATATTTTTAGCACCAGATTTAGAAGTTCAAGATTTGAGGATGTTACAGTTGGTATTAGAGTAGGTTTTAGATAACTTTAGTGATTATAATGTTTTCATTAAAGGTTATCTTAATAGTGATAGATATCATAATGGTAATATAAGTTTGAGTTTTATCATAAGTTTAGAGTCTTATAAACCCCTTTTTATGGTTAAAAGGGATGGAATTTTAAGGTGACTAATGATATTTTTTGAAGATTTTTTTGAGTTTGAGGTATATATAAAACTTAAGTTTATGATATAAAAATTCTGTTTTAGAAAAAATTACCTTTTATTTTTTGGGGCATAAGTTTTAAGGTATGAATAAGCTTTAGGCTTTATAGGTTAATTTATTTTGAGGTAATTATGGGATATTACATTTTTGGGATGAAAAATTAAAAGTATGAGATATCATTTGAGGTTAAAACATTTATTTAATGTTGAATAGAATAAGGTTATTTTTTGGATTTTTATTATATTTTAGGTATTTTTATAAGAATTATATTAATATTGTTTTAGAAAAAGGACAACCGGTAGGTTGGGTGACAACCTGTCACATCTGGAAAGGCTATGAGGCTTAAACCCACAATTGAAGGGTGACAAGGGTGAATAGCCTACCATTGGCCTACATGATGTCTTGGTAAGTATGAAATTATTTTCCTTTATTTTTATGATCTTACATATGAAGGGTATGTTCATTTTTGGAACATATGTTTTTTTGTTTACATAACAATGGGGTTGCTAAATTTATTTAGTGGTTAATGTTATTTCGAAACACATTTACTATTTTTGGAACCCTATATGATTAATATCAAAATAATATTATAGAGTTTTATTTTATTAATAAAGCTTGAATTGTATTTTTATACATATATAATTATGGATTTATGGTGATTCATGTTTTTTTATGAAAATGGTTAACGTATCTTGGAGATCATATGTTTAGGGATTGTATATTTTGGGATATAAATACTAAATTTATCTCGGAATGCTATGTGATAAAATCATTCTCATTTTTGGGTTTCAATAATAGTATGGAGTATTTTGAGTAATTTTAAGGATAGTTATTTATTGGCATATCTATGGGTATTAATGTTTAATTTCAGAGATTAAATTAGTTTTTCTCATAAAAAGGTTTATTCTTTTTTTGAATTATCTTATCATGTGATAATTTTTTTTATTAATTCCAAAAGATAGGAGAAATATATTTTTATTAATTTAGGGATTATGAGATATATTAGTGGTTGATTTTAGTACTTTAGAAATGAAATATTCATCTTTAAAACTCATCGTTTGGAGAAAAAGATCATATTGTGGTAGAAAATGATTAAAGGATGAAACTATAATTATCAAGAAAGTAACTTTCAACATGTTCATAGAATAGGTAGTAAAGTAAACCCCCAACTATAGGAAAATGATCGTATGAAAAAATTGTTGTCCTATAACCTTCAATTCTGATGAATTTATGGACTTTTCCACATCTTTGGTTTGTAATTTTGTGATTGTTAGCTTTCTCAAGATCATTCAATTTGTTGTGATCAATGATATATGGTTATTACTTAACTTCCCAAAAATTTTATTTTATAAATAAACCTATTATGCGTAATACTAGATAACCATTGTACCTCCCTTTCTCTCTTTTCCAAAGAAAGCTTTATTTACCCTTTTTACGATGTGAGTTTCCACAAATGAATTTTTAAATGCCAAACCTTGAGTTTCAAGAAAAATTTTACATTAAAAGGAATAAATTTATTTTAGGGGGTGGATAATGTAAGACCACAATATTTTATAAAATATTTAACTTTAAATAATTTTATTTCTTTGATGGCTTGTGTTATACACGACACTAAGTTTAAATGAACAATGATACACTATTAAAATATTATTATTTAATGAGGGAGTAATAACCTAGACATTAATTTAGAAGGTATAAATATTATTAAATACATTATAAAATATATATATGTCATTCTTAATATGATTTTATTGAAAAATTAATAGTAAATAATCATTAAATATTTAGTAGTCTTTTTATTCTTCAAAAATATGATTTCTCCAGAAACAGGGTTTCTTATGAGTGAATATTAGAATTAATTTATGAAATTTTTAAAAAGTTTATTTTAATAAATTAGTTTCATTAATTAATTAATCATGTAAAAATTATCATATGATGAATGTTTTATAACTTTCTCAAAAAAAATATTTTTCAATGAATAGTGAAAATAATGATTTTTATTTAAAACAACATTTTTCTTTTATATTATTTAAAAATTAAAATTATATTTCATTATGTATTAAATTTTATATATCTAATTTTTAATTAAAATAATTAAATTTTGGTTTTTAAATAGATTTTATGATTGAATTTAGTATAAAAATATTTTATTTTTGAAAAGGGAAATTTTCTTAAAAACTGTTTTTCGTTGCGTTTGGTGGTTTAATTTTAAATTAAATTATGAAACCTATGTGATTTAAGTTTTTCAAAAAAGATTATTTGTTTATAATAATGATTTATATATTTATTAAATAATTCCCTTTTATTTTTGGAAAATATTTATAGTGAACTTAGTAATTTTGTTACCATGATAAATAGTAAATTATGTAATTAAAGGTTAAAAATAAAATTATAATAATTATTAAAAGATAAAAAAACATAAGTAAATATTATTGGATAAGTATATCTATATCATAATCCTAAAATGGTATAATTTATATCATTTTTGAGCCACTTGGTTAATATTATGACCTTTATAATCTTTTATTTAATGAAAAGTGAAACACGTCACACCATTATTTTTAATAAGTGTAATATTTTTAATATGTATTTATCCATAGGAAATGTTCAAATATAAATATTATTTAAAATTATAAAATATTTATTATCATTATATAAAGTTATATTTAATTTTTAGTGAAGAAATAATTACCTTAAATTCATGCACAACAGTGATGCAATAATTATTCAATAAATAGAAAAATCAAATAAATGATATTAAAAATATTAAAAGTATTATAATTTGAGATAATTAATTGGATACATGAATTTTATTTACTACCATGAAATTTTGGAGATATGATAAAATATTTTTTTGAAATCTCGGTGTTTTATTGAAGTTATTAAAGTCAAAGTAATGATTAGTGTCAAAATTGACTCTAATTATATTTTATGAAAATATTATTTTATTAAATTATTTAGAAATCATAAAAATATTAAATAAGGAAAAATGAGATAATTTATGGTCTAAAATATTATAAGTTTTCTATTTATTTTCCAATTTAAACCTTACAAGTAAAAATTACAACCTTTTAATATTGAAAACGTTGTTACCATTGTTAAAATTAAAATTGGTTAACTAAGGGTTAATCAAAATGATAAAGTTTAAAATTACACCAAAACTTGTATAAAATATAATTAATTATGGAATTACAAACATATAACACATTATATTTGAATACCTTTCCATTTGGAGGTATTTTTATTAATATTGAATTTATTATAAATTAATATTTTGAAAAATTCCAAAAGTGTCCCTCACCTCAATTATTAAAGGACATCTCCTAAATCACTTCATTACCCCATATTTATCCTTACATAACAACCATAACCTGAAAAAAATACATTATAAAATTATATATCTTCCTTATATAAGTTTTGTTCTTCCCAAAAGACCAACCCTAGATCCCTTTAGAGGATATCTAAAAGAGTTGTTTTGAAGAAGAGGTAATCGCTCTAACCGATATTTTCTGTTTTATACTCTTATTTAACTCCTATAAATGTATGATATATATCATAAACTAATAAATTAATCATAATGAATATTATGAAATTTTATTATGATTATGAAAACCACATTATACACCCATTTACCATCAAATAATAAGTGAAAGTATCGCTCGTGCGTACGTACGACTTACCATCTCCACGTAGCGAAACAATTCATTTTTCATAACCATATTTTATAGATTTATATTATAATTGGTTTTATGTTTATATAATATATTGATTACTTCTAAAATGATAATATAATATCTACCTTATTATCATCCAATCTTTTGGTAAACAATATCGTCACTCGTGCGTATGTATAGACTAAAATCTCTATGATGTGATGTGATTCATTTTTCATTTATATTTCATGTGGATGTTACTAAGGATGTATTTTATTAGTAAAAATTTAATATACAACATAATATTTATTATAGAAGTGTGTATTATTATTTACCTTTTTTTTATTCCATCAGTCAAAAAATGGAAACAACATTCACGCGTACTTACGACCTACCATCTCCACGGACAATGTAATATGTTTTTCTGTCTCTAATTTTTATGAATGATTATAAATATGTATGATTTTTATGTCATGATTAAAATTCTATAAATAATTATAACATGATCAAAGCAAAAGGACCGGGACTGCTAAACCAAAATATTCTTGGAAAACAAAGAAGTTATCACCAAAGAATAGTGATTTTAATAAAAAATTATTAATAAGCGAGTTATAAGATGTTATAAATAAATAATAAATGGTATTATTGATATATTGTTATACAATAAATTTATAATAAATATATATTTATTATACATGAATTTTGAACATGAACAAGGAAAGATGATACTTGTGGTAAGGGATTCTCATCTCACTTTTACTTATGTGAGACATATGCCATATTCACCACTTCTGGTTCATTATTGAGTTATGATTAATTATCTTTCTTATAATTAATGTATTTTTAAATGTTAATGTTTTATTCTATAACTCATGATTTTGATATTTTTCATATTTGGAAGGAACTTTGTAATTTATGGTCAAGATCTATTTTCCTTATGCTTATATTATGATTTTATATGATCATAAATTGATATTTTCCATGTTTTCCATTTTTGAGAATCTAAGATCTACCTTTTCTTATTTTTCATTTCCTCCAGAAATGAATTAAATTTTTCAAGTAGGATATATATAAAAAGGGTGATACACATGAATAAATTTTGGGAGATGATATAGTTTTTTATGAACCATTGGTTTAATTTTCCAAAATTATAAGAGGTTTTCCTAATTCCCTAAAACTCTAAACCTAAAAGGTCCTTAGGAATTCAAGTGATACAATATTTCATTTTCAAGTTGTTATATTTTGATGGAAAAAATTGGGTCACATTTATCAGTATCAAAGTCATAAATGGAAATTTTATATTTTTATCACTAGATCTAGAAGTGAAAGATTTTGGGATGTCACAATATTATCCCTTAGACATAGATTAAAACATAAAAAATCATAAATAATGATGATATTGTAAAATATAACCTAGTAGTTCGGGTAAATTTTGAATCACAATCCCAATGAAAGAAATAAATTCCAAAGAATATTTAAATACTATAAATATAAAGGTAATCATGATATATCATAAAAAAGGGGAATTAGATACACCTCATAAAATAAAATATGTTTATAATATAACTTTTGTCTCAAAGAATACTATTTGAGATAAAAAACCCTTAAAATGATCAGAATGTTGAAATGAGAATTAATAAATGAAGTGATTATGGGAAAAAATTTAAATAAAAAATGGAAATACAACATAAATAAAAAAAATTTCATTTTACACACAATCTTGACTAAATATAATCAATGAATAAGTGACATAACCCAATTAAATAAAATTGAGTTATGAAATACATATCACTTGGTAGCTTTCAAGTCAAATTCCTTTGGATGAAATAATTTGAATTGAAAATTAAAATACCATGAAGTTTGAAGGATTAAATATATTATATATAAAAGGGATAGTATATACACCATATAAAATAGATCAGGTGCATAATAATAAAATAATCCTTAATAAAGGAAAACTGAGATGAAAGCCATTACCTTAGGTTCGAATCGTCACATACATTCTTTATCTTCTTGAATAATAAAGTTATGTTAATTATTTAATAACTTAATATAATTTTTCAAGTTTATTATTCCTTTTATTTTATTTATTACCAATTCATATTTAATTATTTAATAAATTAAGTTCACGTCATATAGTTTGACGATATCGAGTTCATATGTGTAAAATGAATTCAATAGTTTGAATATGGTAAAAGTGGTAATTATTCCATAATATCTAGAGTAATAATCATGAAATAATTACTATTTTACACATCAATTATAATTTTAAAATCAACCATTAATGGTGGTTATGAAAAATGAACTATGTTACAATAATGGAGATGGCAGGCCGTACGTACGCATGAATAACATTTCCATTTTTCAATGATAATGATGGAAAGAAGGTAAGTGTTATTTATATTTAAAAAATTATAATTATATTATAAATATAATATTATTTCTTTAAACATACTTATTTTTTGTATTCATGTGATGTGATTATGAAAAATAAATCACATCGCTTCGTAGAGGTGGTAATCTACATGTACACACAAACAACGTTTTCATTTTTAAATGAATGAAAAGGTAAAAAAATTATATGATATATTATATCTACATAATGATAAATGTTTCATGAATAATATATATATATATATATAGTAAATCTGTCATTAAAACCTATAATTAGTAGTGGTGATGTAAAATGAAATACACCCGTTCACAAGGTGGTAGTCCACCGTACACATGAATGATGGTTTCATTTTCCATTTGATGGAAGAGGTAATGGATATAGGGTACTAAATTAACATAAAAAAATCATTATATGTTAGATACTTATTTTATTGTATTATCATGTTTTAATAAGATTATATGGAGGTGTAAGAATAAATTAAACAAAAACACTCGATTACGAATGATACCTCTTCTTCAGACAACCTCTTTAGGTTTACACCAAAATCCTTCCTAGGAGGGTTTTTAATAAAAAATGAATCTAATACATGGTAATGTAATTAATTAATAGATATAATTAGGTATTTTATGAAACAAATTGTTCTTTAAGTGTGAATAAAAGTGGATAGGAGGTTCACTTTCATAAGTGAGTGGAGGGACACTTTTGAAATTTCTCAAAATATTAAATTATAATAAGATCATATTCAATTAAAATACATAAAAAAGGATAGGTATTAGAATTTTTGATAGGATAATATTGAAATATTAAAATATAATTGTATTTATACAAGTTTAATTAGCAAACTAACCCTTATCTCTTGGTTTGATCCCCAGTAAACCCGTTTTTACCTTAACCGTGGTGACAATGTTTTCAAATTTAAGGGTTATAATTTTAATTATAAATCAAAAATTGGATCATAAATGAAAAAGGGATAAAATTTTAATCTATTTAATTTCTTAATTTTCCTCTTTATTTTTTAGGAATTTTAAATAATTTAATAAAATATTATTTAACATAAAATATCATTAATGTCATTTTTGAGACTATTTATTTAATTTTAATTTAATGTCATGAAGATAATAGTGAATTTATATTATCACCAATTTAACCATCAATAATAAGAATTATTATCTATAAAATTCTTTTTGAACCATAAATAATCCCAAATAAATTTCTTTTTATTTTTTTAAAATTATTTACCTTGAGTTTTCCACTTTTTGTACAAGCATTGTGGCAGCATTGTATAAGAATTTAAGGTATCTATGTAATAACTCAAAATTAAAAATAAATTATCTTAATTAAAATAATTTCATTATACTCAAAATAGAAATTAATATTAATTTTACTATTATTTTTATCTATTTGTGAACATATCAGATATATTTAAAAGAAAAAGAGTGACATTTTGTTTTTTTACTTAAATTAATATTAAGGTCACTTTCATTGAAGTGTCCTATAAATAATTTAATATTTATAATAAGGTGATAATGGTATAAATTAATTTATAAAAAAATAATTTATATGAAAAATGGTGGCCATATCACTTATTTTTAACTGAGGTTAACCTGATTTACCCTTTTATCGTGGTGACAATTTTTTATTATTTTTAATATTCATTATGACCAAAAACTAAGTTAAAATTATAAAATAATATTAATTATGATGATTATAAATAGTTAATTTTTTTTATAAAATTCAATTCATATATGTGGTATAATTTTATTTAAAAATGAACCTGTAAAACGTGTAAAAAAGGGGTTTTGAAGAAAAATATTTTTTAAGCATAAGACGATCTTACATTAAATATATGAGTAGTAGTCATAGTTATATGAATTTAAATTAATATATATATATATATATATATAATGTAAAAATTTTATTTTAATCATTCCTCATTAAGAGTTATTTAAATTAATTAAAATGGGAAAAAATTATGCACTTAAAATCATTTTTCAGAAAAATGCATTTTTAAACTTAAAAATAAACTGATAAAAAAATATGGTATAATGATGATTTAAATGTAATTAATTAGATTAAATTTTAATAAATAATAAATATTTTAATTTTGAATTAAATTTAAATCATAATGGTGATTTTAAATTATTTAATTTATTGAAAAGAAATGACAGTTTTACAAAAAGTGGTATTTTTATCCATTCACTAAAAAATCCACCTTTTTCAAAAAAAATACCAAAATTTCACCATAAGTTAATTTTAACATGATGATTTAAAAAAAATTTATGTTTGTTATAAAATTTCATAAATTGGAAGATATTAATTATAATATTTTCTCACAAAAAGAAATAATGACATTTTTGATGAAAAATATATTTTTAAGCATGTAAAGTCTTGAAAAAAAAAATTAGTACCTATTTATTATGAATAAATCAACAAATTTAAATGATATAAAAAATTTTGATATATTTTTCATAATTTTATTATTCCTATTCACACCTCTAATTTTAATGGCCACTTTTAAATAATAATATTTTAACAACATATCATGGTTTTTTAACTTAGTGTTGCATGTTTTATACACTATCGAATATAATGTAATTATTTTAAAATATCAGGGTGTTACATTCTCCCCACATTCAATAAATTTTTTCCCTGCAATTTGAACTTTTTCTTAGAAATCAAAGGTTTGATATATAAAAATTCCTTTGGGGAAAACCCACATTGTAAAAGGGTTAAAAAATTTTCCTCTTAAAAAGAGGGAAATATAAACAAAAAGGACATATAGAATAACACAAAAATATGTTTCAAAATAGGATAAAATTAGTAAGAAGTGAAAATATAGACATGAAGGAGAAAATAAATGCCCACGGACTAAAAGGGAATAATATAAAACATGGATAAGGTAAATTTAACAACTAAAAAATTATAAATATGTGGTGGGAGAAAAGACCATAAACTCATCGAAAATGATAGTAATAGGATAAAAGTTTTTCTTCAATATTATTTTCCAAGAGTTGATTAATTTCTTTAACACATTTAATAATAACATAAATAAATATAATTACTTGATATATTTCTATTTCATAAGAATAATTTTATCCTTTGGTTGTTCTTAGATCTATTTTCACTTCATCTGTTACTCCAAGGAATGAATATCCAATATGATTTTTTATGGATGTAGTAATAAAATTAAATTTTAATGGATCATATGATCCATTAGGTAATATAATATATTATTTATATCTTTAAATATTAACCAAAACTAAAATTATTTTCACAAGGTAAGATAATAATGAAAATTTATAAACCTTCATATGAAGAAATAATGAATTTTACTTCAAAATTTTCACCTAAAGGTTCAAGTTTTATCATTCCACAAATAAATAACTGTACATTCCAATTCCCCATAATATTATCAACATTAAATAATTTTTTCTCCTCAAAGGTGATCACATACATTTTAACTTACACCCATAAATATTTAATTGAATTCATCACAAATAATTCTTCATGTTAAAATTAATGGTTATATATATATCCCTCAAACAACTATTAAAACTTAATAAATGTAGAAAATGTATTTCCATCACAAATAAAACCTCAGAAGGGGTATCTATTCATTTAAAATTATAATCAAAATTAAACTTATTAAACCATTGTGGTACCTAAAAATATTAAACTATCCTCATATGAATCATAAACTTAGTGTGTTTGGGGAATTTTCACAAATTCTTTTATGTTACTTATTCTATGTTTTTATAAATCTAGTTCCCAAGGTTTTTACTAAACTTGCTCTAATACCAACTTTAAAGACCCCAACCCCAATATCCTAGAATCAGTGGTTACTTTATTATATTGGCATAATATAAAAGAAATCATATCCCAAAGGACTGAATAGTTTTGTAGTCTTGGAAAAATATATAAAAACTTGAGTTTCACTTTATATTTTAAAACATAAATTATAATATAGTGAAAATAAATATTCTTTATCCTTGAACTCATTTAAGGTTTCCTTTTTCATATCCTGGGGAAAGGAAAACAAATAAAGGGTGATCTCAGACACTTTTAAAGGGTTACATACATTAGAATCTATCTTGAGTAAATAAGGGATAATTAATACGATAAAGAAAATAGATGAAAACAAATTCCATTTAATCTATAATCTCCCAGATTTTCTGTGTATTATTTTTATATATTACATGGATTATATTCAAGACTAGGCACTGAGACGATGTGTGATTTTGAGGCTCGATGTGTTGAAATAAATGTTTGAAATATATTAAAATATTAAATAGCACACACACACGGTTTTCCTGAAAAGTGGAATAAATTATAAACAGTTGCTCGAATAAAAAATTAAAGGGCACCCTTGTGTTTAGAGAAGCGACTTTACCCTATGTGTGACCTAAAATTGGCCAGTGCGGGTCAACTATGAAAAGTTACCATAGACGTTTTAATGAATACAATAAATTTAAATATTTTTTTTATTTTTCTGTTTCATAGATGCAGTGATGAAATGGTGGTTTTATTTTAAATAAACCTTTAGGTATTGATTTAGGGTTAGGCTCATAACCCTTGAATTCCCTATAGGCTCTGGAGAGAAAACCCTGAAGATTTCTCTCGGCAGGCGATGTTGGAATTGTGGATCGAAGATCGACAAACACCATTCTTGACATATATCACTCACGAAAATTGATCTTCAATATTGAGAGATCCAATTCCAAGTTAGGGTGTGTTATTTTGTATTTCCTTATCCATTCTTAGATTTAATAATGAATGCTGACCAACCGATGAACAGGTTGATCCGCGGTTCGGTCGTGCTTTGTGGGATTTATAGGGTTTGATTATTGTTTTGAAAGTTGATCATTCTTACAAGAATGGATTGAGGCCAAAATGAACAATGATTGAGGTTTGTTCCTCAGATTCGTTCATTTTACCTTTTCATCCCCGATATTTCTATATACGTTCTTTGTTCTTTGGATGGTTTTGAACGAACGATTATTTCACCTTTATTTATTGGCAGAATGATCTGAAATTGAAGATCCAACATTGGGATGACCTAACAGAGTAGTGACAATAACAAAAATAGATGAATCTAAGTGGTTTGGAAGAACCCGTTATTCGAGCGGTTTCCGTCGGGATGGATTTAAATGGATTTTTGAGCTGATTGAAGGCCCGAAACTCATCGATTCAGCATTAGGTTGGCAAAATGATCCTAGATATGAAATTTTAAGGTTAACAGACCACTAGAATGAGATCCGGATCATCGACCGAGGTGCACTGAGGAAGAATGCGACTTTCTAGAAAAACCCGCTGAACACTGGGTCTAGCCTGAGGTTATACAACATGTGCCCCCCAACAAGTGGTGGCTAGGGTTTTCTGGAATATTTAAATATCACACAGTATTTGAACCCAATCACACAGTGTGTAGGTACTCCATAGAGACTTGATGTTTATCTTGAGAGATACATGAATAAGGGGTGGAGTACATTGGTTGCCTACACGGTGTGTACCCCACCACATGATTTGGCTTGGACCAAGTACACAGACTACCCCGTGTACTGGTACACGGGTAGAGATAGATATGTTGACACCGTGTACTGGAGGACAGACATAGTACATGAGTGGATCTCGGATGGAAGGACACGGCGTGTGACTTATTCTACAAGGCGTGTACCCATTTTCTACATGACGTGTTCTAACAACATAAGCCATTATAAACGGTAGTACCCGGTATCAAGGGACACAACATGTGACCCTACTACACAATGTGTACCCCTTTCTACATGGATTGATTCTCTTTTCCACCATATATTGGACAAGTTTCGTTAGTATTTGTTCCCTTTCTAGTTACCCCAAAGGTTGGTGAGAATCGTTTCCTAGTCATAAGAGTATGATCCCTTTAACAAGACTTCCTGGATAGAGTAGTTTCAATCCCTTGAGAGGAGCAGGGAGAGATCCTCTATTCATTATTCATGACCTAGGTAGTGTCTTCAGTATTGATGTGACAAAATTTATAGGGTGTCTATCCTTTACTAAGAAGGTTAATCCAGATTGAGTTATTGGTATCACCCCATGGCCCTGGCTATAATCCTCATCCGTGTATCTTATCTCTCTCTTCAGATATGTCAGCATATCTCTCTTATGATAGTTCCCAATGAACAATACTTCTTGGTTGGGAATTATCAGTTTTATTGGAATCAATAGTGTGTTCTCTTGGATGTGTGCTTCGTGGAATCTTCGAGCTAAATCCCTAGTGTTAATATGCAGTAGTCGCGATTACCTATAAACTGTGTGTCTTGGATTGAGTATATCTGGATGTTCTTTTATGTTCTATAGAGATATACTTATATAGAGTTGACTATACTTTTATTTGTTATATTTATTTGTGGTTTTGGGGTTTCCGACTAAGTATTGTTATACTCACCCCTACACAGGCTTTGCCAGCACATGTCGTGTCTTGTGTAGATGAGTAACCCTTTGACGGAGTCCAAGGTGGACCAGGACCAAACGGTGCTTTGTGAGATCAGGCAGGCTGAGGTTTGTTCCTATGGCTAAAAACATTATTCCCAATACTTTTTCTTACAAGTTATACTTGTGGTCATATAATTCATTTAGTGGGATTTTATTTGGCCCATTTTATCTTTACTTCACTTTACTATCATACTCTGTTGGTTGGGATATAGTGGTATGCATGCATTGTTTACTTAATGGTTTTTACATTTTATCATTTGTTGGGCTTGGAGATGGGTGCATCTGTACAGGTACATAGGAAATTCCTCTCATGTTAGTGATATGCCTACTCAGTTCTAGTCACCAGCCCCTGTCCTATTAGAGGCGGGTTTGGGGAGTCGTGACACTGACCTCAGTGGGAAGGGTCATGATAGGTGACCCAAGAGAGTTAACACTAATAGTCCTGGAGTTGGTATGAGCTACTACTGATAAGGTTCAAATCATCCAAGAGAATATGAATATTGAACAAATCCATCAAAAGTATTATGCTGATAGGTGACATAGGCCTTTGGACTTTGAGGAAGTAGACCATATGTCCCTATAGGTTTCACCTCGACGTAGATTATGGTGATCTGGCCTTGGGGAAAGCTATCTCTGAGGTTTATCAAACCTTTTCAAATACTGCATTGAGCTGGTGAGGTGGCATACCTCTTAGCTATACCCTCACATTTGAACCTGGTACGCGATGTCTTCCACATGTCACAACTAAGGAGGTACGTGCATGACCCATCAAATGTCATCGACTAGGGCGAGTTGGATACCAAGGATTGAGAAACTTTTGCTGAGTACCCAATGAAAATTGAGGATCGACAGGAGAGGATCCTCCATGGGTGAGAAATCCCTTTGGTGTGTGTCCAGTGGTAGCATGAGAATCTCTAGGAGAGCACATGAGAGTGGGAGGCTCATATTCGTGCATAGTAACCGCATATTTTTGAGTAGCCTTTGTTTGACTTTTTGGGGACGTAAATCCTAAGGTGGGGAGAATGTAATGCCCCAGATTTTCTATGTATTATTTTTAAATATGATATGGATTATATTCAAGACTAGGCATTGAGACGGTGTGTGATTTCGAGACCCGATTTTCCCAGAATGAATGTTTAAAATATATTAAAATATTAAATATCACACGCACATTGTTTTTCTGAAAAAGTGGAATAAATTATAAAAGGGTGCCCAAATCCAAAATCTGAGGGCACTGTTGTGTTCATAGAAATGATATTCAATAAAGAGAGATCGAATTTCCAAGTAGGGTGTGTTATTTTTCATTTCCTTCCCCATTCTTATATTTAATGATGAACACTAACCAACCAACAAAAAAGTTGATCCACAGTTCAGTCATTATTTGTGGGATGGGTTTTAATTGTAGGATTTACAGGATTTGATTATTGTTTTGAATGTTGATCCTTCTTATGAGAACATATGATGGCCAGAATAAAAAATGACCGAGGTTCGTTCCTCAGATTCGTTCATTATTATTTTTTTACCCTAATATTTATATGCATGTTCTACATTATTCAACTAGTTTTGAAAATATGATTGTTGTGACTTTGTTTCTTAGTGAAACAATCTGAAATTGAAGATCCAACATCAGTATGACCAAACAAAGGTGATACAGTGACAACAAAAGAAAAATTGAAGCGGTTTGGAAGAACCATTTCTTCATGTGGTTTGCGCTGGGATGGATTTAAATGAATTTCCCTGCTAATTAAAGTCTCTAAACACATAGATTCAATGTTAGGGTGGAAAAATGACCCTGGATCTAAAATTTCATGGTGATCATACCACCATAACGAGATCTGGATCATTGGACGAGGCGTGCAGAGGAAGAACATGACTTTTTAAAAAAACCTAATGACACGGCATGTAACCCAGGGTTACAAGGCTTGTGGCCCCCTTTGGGTAGTGGCTAGGGTTTCAAGGAATAGTTAAATACCACATGGTGTGTGACCTTAGTCACACAACGTGTAGGTACTCCCCAAAGACTTCGCGTGTATCTCGAGAGATACATGGACATAGGGTGGAGTACATGAGTTTCCTATATAGTGTGTACCCCACCACATGACTTGGCTTGGCCCAAGTATATGGAATACCCCATGTACTTGTACATGGGCATAGCCACCTTGGTTGATACCATGTACTGGAACATGGCTAGAGTATACAGTTGGACCCCAGATGGAAGGACACAGAGTGTGACTCCTTCTACACGGCATGTACCCATCTTCTACAAGAAATGTTCTAACGACATATTTATTACCCGAGGTCAAGGGACACATCGTGCGACCTTACTACATGCTGTGTACCCCTTTATACATGGATTTATTCTCTTTTCCATCATATCTTAGATAAGTTTCATTAGGGTTCATTCCCTTGATTGTTTCCATGAAGGATGGTGTGAATCATTTCCTACTCATAGAAGTTTGATCCCTTCAATAGGACATCCTATATAGAGTTGTTGGAATCCCCTAAGGGGTTTAAAGCAGGATCCTCCATTCATTGTTCATTCCCTAGGTAGATTCTTCAGTATTTATGTGACCAACTTTATAGGGCATCGATCCTCTACTTAGCAGGTTAATCCAAATTGATTTGTTGGTATCACCCCATGACCCTAGCCATGATCCTCATCTATGTATCATATCTCTCTCTTAATATCTTTCAATGTATCTCTATCATGATAGTTCCCGAAGAACAATACTTATAAGACATACATCATCAGTGCTATCTGACATAGGAGTGTGTTCTCCTAGATGAGTGCTTCATGGAATCTTCAAGCTAAATCCTTGGTCTTGGTATGCGGTAGTCATGACATACCTCTAGATTGTGTGTCTTGGATTTATTATATATGGATATTCTTATATGTGTTGTAGACATATACTTGTGTAGATATGACTATAACTTCCTTTGTTATATTGTTTTATGGTTTTAGGGTGTCCTAATGATTATTGTTATACTCACCCCTACACAAGATTTTCCTGCACGTGTATTGTCTCGTGTAGATGAGTGACCTTTTGACGGAGTCCTAGGTGGACCAGGACCAGACGGTGCTTTGTGAGATCAGGCTGGCAGAGGTGTGTTCTTATGGATAAATACAATAGTCCCAGTACCTTTTCTTATAGGTTGGACTTTTGGTTACATAGTTATTTTGGTTGGCTTGTATTTAGACTAGTTTCACTTTACTTTACTTTCCTGCCATACTATGTTTGTTGGGATATAGTGGTATGCATGCATTGTTTACTTAGTGGTTTTTACATTTTAGAATTTGGTGGGATTATAGACATGTGAGTGTGTACTGGTACATAGGAAAAAACTACCATGATAGTGATATGCCTCCTTGGTGCTAGTCACCATCCCTTGGCCTATTCGAGGTGGGCTTAAGGAGTCGCGACACGGGACCCCCCAGGATGGGTCGTGAAATAATCAATAACTTTAGAATGAAATTAATCTATGGATAATATCAATACACAAATATCATGTATAATAATAAATGAATTATCAATGAAGTAAATTCTTAATATTGTGTGTCATGATTTGAGAAATTATGCTATATAAACAATCAATACCTTATGCTAAGACAATTTAATCGATGGGTAGGTATACACCATAAAACCATTTAATGTTAGATTACTGATTTGGGTCATGTAACATTTCAATTAATTGAGGGGATATCTCTAACCAAACCCCATCTATGACTACATGTATAATGCCTTCCTCATATATTTAAGGATCAATTCAATTCATAAATAATATGTTTTATGAATAACTATCTATTTTGAGTAAGGAATACAAATTTATCAAGATTTTACCCAGTAAATAAAATAAATTTCATTGAAAATAACCATATTTAAAAATGGTATATATTTTAGGAAATAATCATAAGTATGATATAAATAATATGGATATTTAAGAGAAATATATTTTCTAATGATTCCAAAAATGTGAATATTACAAGAAAAAGTTAGGGACCAAAAAATTAATCAAGAAAGTGATTGTCAATACTTTCTCTAGTCAAACTAATCATAAACCATCCAAGTAAAGAATAATTATGGTATCATTAAAATATATTACTAATGTTAAATTAAAGGGTGGTTGTCGTTGATGAATATAAATACCATAAAAAGTTCATTAATAACATTCTTGAGAAAAATACCCATTTCACTTTGAAATTAAATTTTAAAAACTAAAAATTTCTACAATATTTGGAAAATCATTTTCTTTGTAAATAACCATGAAAAATTATAAAGTAAGTTTAAAATATTTAAGAGTTCATGATGGTGGGAAATTTTGTAAATTCTTATTATGTTAAAACAAATATTCCTTTCCTATTTTTGGTAAAAAGTCAGTAAGTACCTTGTTTGGAAAATGAAAAAACATCCTTTTAAAGCATTTTATAAAATAGCAATAATGGGTAAAAATGAATTTATAAACAATTATAGAGTAATATTAAAAACATTATTATAAAATATGGACATGAAAGAAAATTATTCCTTACTAAAGAGGAAATACAATCTGTTTCTATTAATTTTTTTTGATCCTTTCAATATATAAAGATGAAAGAGAAAGGAAAAATTTTAATTTTCAAAAATAAATAGAGGAAAATAAAATATATTGATTTTAAGAAAGAAATATTCTATCATTCCCCCAGTGGATAATTAAACATAAATAATCTTGAATAATGTTGAGATTGTGAAATATACCCTTATCGGTTTGGTAACCTTTGAATCATAATACCCATGAAAGATATAGATTCAAAAGAATATTTAAATTATATGAATATACATGGAATCATGATATATCATATAAAATGGGAAGTAGATACACTTAACAAAATAAGACATGTGTATAACATAACATATGTACAAAAGAATAAAATTTGAGATGAAAAACCCTTAAAACGATCATAACGTTGAAGTTGGAATTAATCAATGTCACACCCCAACCTAGGTGACACTAAATCGGTGTCCTGGGCTGGAGGGTGGTATGAAATCATGCATTCCTCCCTATATTCTAGAGGCTGTCAACTAGCCACGAGGGTCTGATGAGATATGTGGGGAGACTATACCCTCTTTATCATAGTAATTAACAACAAATAAATAAGAAATAAATGAAACTGTATAAAAAATAAACATGAATTATATTTAGTTTCCCAAAACTAGTACATGAACACAACCAACATTAAATATGCTATGTCATGTCATACAATTCCTAGTCTAATGGAAACACCCAAAATAATGATAAGATGAAGAATCCCCAAAATAGATCTCGAAACCAAGTCTGGTACCCTCATCCATGCACATACCTAATCCCCAAATCAACCCTCTAGTATTGGTCCTTTACCCCTATCCTGACCTAAAACCATTAAGTCTACTTGGGTACCCAATGGTTCTCCAAGAAGGGTGTGGGTATAACTTAATAGGCCACCAAAGACAATGTCTACCAAATATAAAGTCTAAACGATGTATGAAAAAGTATGTTAAACAATAATATAAACAAAAGATAAAATAGGATCCATTAATTAAGATGTTTCAAATTAGCTACTTTCATCATCAGTTCCATGTGTTACCCATATTCTTTAAATATACTTTGGACTATACCGGTTGACTAAACAATATACAAGGAGAGTCAATTTCCCTAAATCAATAGGTCTTTAATTTCACAAAACAATACATAAATAAAATTACCTTAGAGCCTTAGTCTAGGAATTCACATCATGTTCATTTTTTAGGGTCATAGAGCCTCATTCTGACATCCTAACCCATGCACTACCTCAGTAAGGCCTAAAACATCAGTCTATCCAGACCTGTGAGAGTAGATACTTGGTATAACCCCCATTTATATCCTTCATTCACATAATAATGCTTCTTTAACCATTATTCATATTTACCACATACATGAAATAATTCAGTAAACACATTCAAGTATTCCCCTTAGGCTATGTTAACAAGCTAATCAAAAGTATCATAGGTTATATCTCATAAACCATTCAATTTAACATTTAAAAACTCAATTAAAAGTTCAAGGAATAGGAACACCCCATGGGTTTCCTTAGAATAGGTCTACTCATCCTCAACGGATCCTACAAGGATCATAAGGGGTTAAATTTATCATTAAATTAACCCAATTACCATCCTCTACCAGGGAAACTAGATTGAAAACAAGAATATACTGCAACACAACCACATACACATAAATTAGGGCATGAAGACTATGGGATATACTTTTAGACTACCTACCTCATGTTTGTATATGAACACTAACTTAACCTTAGAACTTGATTTGAACTCAAACAATCTTCAAATCCAAAATTAGAATCTGATAGAAAAATAAGGTTTTTGGTATTCAAATAGAGAAGAACAACTACAAAATGTCTTTTTCAAAAAATAGTGGAAAGTGGATTGTTAGACTCACCTAGATATTTGATTCCCACCTAACTGCACTGCAAATGACAATGAATCAAAGGAGAATCATCCCTTGGAATATTAGGGGGAATAAGTTCATAACATAGCTGTTGTATGGTGAAATGGGGGTGAAAATAAGGTTATAACCCTTAAACACTGAGAAAAAAATGGGGAAATCTCCCTTTTAATGAGGCACATGGTTTTGTTGTACATTGCGTTAAACCATGCACAACCGTGCTCCACCCTTTGTTCATGAGGGGCCCTAGGTCCCACGGTCTCCCAAGAGAATACACATTTTGAAAAAAATTGGTGACCATGTTGAATGGATCTATCCAAGCCCTTACAATTTTAGGATCCCCCGTACATGGTTTCTTAATTGTGTACCTGACTCCCAAACCCACAAGGTTATGGTGCATGATTATTATAATAATGTTCCAACTATGAAACATGCACCAGATAGACCTTCTTTCCCCCTTTTCATGGTCCAAACCTCTGAGACACCATTGAGACTCCTCACACACCCAAGAACCATTTCATTAACCAAAACAAAAGGATTTTAACAAATATTAAACAAGAATGTTCCATAAAATAATTTTAGTTTCTTACAACTTCCCCACCATATAATGGATCATCCTCGATCTGCACTCCCAAAAATTATTGAGTCTTCTAGCTAAAAATATTAGGCCACTAGACCCATATATCCACCTACCTATCTCAAGTTTCCCCATAAATGATTCCATGTTTCCACAACACTCATACCAATGGCACAAACTTACCTTGTAATACATTCTCACTAGGAACCACAATAAAAAAAGTAGATGCTCATCAATTGGCGCATCAGTCTCAATCTCAACATCATCTATATAAATCATATGAGAAGGGTTGGGATGATATTTTTGAAGTTGTGAGACATGAAAAACATCATGCATTCCATTATACTGCTACGGAAGATCCTATAATTATGCCACTAGTACAGTCCTCTCCACAATCTCAAATGGTTCCACATACCTAGGAGACAACTTTCCATGTTTCTAAATTTGATGTTGACCCAATCATGGATACACCTGAAGGAACACATGATCGCCCACTGCAAACTCAAGAGGTCAATGACATTGACCAGTATATGACTTCTTCCTACTCTAGGAAGTAGACATGTGCTTTCAAATCAACTAAATCTAGTCTGATGTATCCTACACAATTATAGACATGAACAAATCTGATTCCCTAGCCTATATCCAATATAACAGAGATCTACATGAACTACCATAGAGCACCTCACATGGTTCCATATGAATATCCATTTGATAACTATTATTATAGGAAAAATCCATGACCACTAAGTGTTTTTATCAAGATCCTCCAAATTCTAGGATATATTCCCTCAATATGTCCTCTGGAACCTTTATAGTATGTTATGAGTACCCATCTATCTGCGTGTGGAGAGACACACTCAAAAACACCTGGGTACCAAGTGCCTTCTATAACACTTTATTGAAGTGAAAATTAAAATTCAGATCAAGATATAAAAAATAAAATAAGGCACCCCATGAAAACACACAATCTTCTGAACATATATGTCACCCAACTTGTCCATGGTAAAAGTCTCTCAAATAAGTAAGAAACGTGCTACCTTGGTGAACTGATACACAATTACCCATATTTCTTTATTCTGCTAAGGTATCCTGGATATTCCTACAATAAAATCCATGGATATATAATCACAATTCCATTATATAATGGGAAATGGTTGTAGAAAATGGGTTATTTGCTGATTCTCAGCATTCACCTGCTGATAGGTGTAGAATCACATCATGAAACCTGGAAGCTATTTCTTCATCCCAAACCACCAATACTGTCTACACAGATCAAAATACATTTTGGTAAAACTTGGGTTCATTTCAAAATTTGAGGCATGGAACACACACATCATCTTCTCTTGAATACATATAAGCCCAACAACATGACCATGAATATAAACAACCATGTTATCATTGATAATTCATTCTGAAGTTCTCTCCCCACATTCAAGGAATTCCCTCAAGGAAAAACACTCTAGATCCTCAAACCACCTCCCCTTGATCTAGATCAGAGGTATATAATCCAATGATAAATATATGAAGGTTATATACCCCTATCCCTCATGAAACTCTATATGAATCTCTGTGAACAAGGCCATCATCTTTCACTCAGAACTAGAATCCTGGAGCGCCTAAGTTTGTACCTTCTAACTCAGTGAATCTGTAACAATATTCCCATTTCTTGGTGTATAGGACAAATCAAAATCGAAATATTGTATACAATTATCCCATCATCATTATCATATGTTTAAATCCCATTGAGAAAATATATACTTTAGGATTTTATGGTTAGTATACAAAATAAACATTTTTCCCAATAGATAATTCCGCTAATAGTTAAAATCATATACCATTATGAAAAACATAAGATAATTTATAGGGTAATTTCATTCATGCACCCTTAACTTTCATGAACCATTTTCTACAACTTGATCTCCCTGCATCAATATTTCCCCAAATGAAATACCAGATGCATCACAAAAAAAGTATACTCTTTACACGACTCTAGTAGGGTCAAAATTGGTATAGTATTCAAGAGCTTCTACAGATATTGAAAATAATTCTCATATTATCTAGATCACTCGAACCTAACACCATTTTTGGTTAATACCGAAAGTGGTGCTTCTAGGTGGGAAAAGTCCTTGATGAACCTTTGGTAGTATCCCGCCAAACCCAAAAAACTTATGATATCAAAAAAAATTCTTGGGCTACTCCCAAGATACAAATTATTGAACCTTCTCTAGGTCCACTAAGACACCATTATCTGAGATGATGTGACATAATAAATGTACCTTGTTGATCTAGAACCGACACATAGATAGCTTGGTGTATAACCTATGCTCGCTCAGTGTACTCAGGATGATGTCAAGTTATTTGTAATGATTTTCATGGTTTTGGGAGTACACCAAGATGTCATCTACAAAATAAATACAATACGATATAGGTAAAAGTGTAAGATTTAGTTCATTAAGGCCATAAGCAAAGTAGGATTATTTTCCAACACTAAAGGCATCACAAAAAACTCATACAATCCATAACTTATCCTAAAATAATTTCATGATATATCAGAAAGTCTCATCATCTACTGATGATACCATAACCTAAAATCAATTTTAGAGAACACAAATTCACATTTCATCTGGTAAAAAATCATCGATATACAAAAGAGGATATCAGTTATTAACTATCAACTGATTCATCTTTCGGTAAATGACACACAACCACAACATCCTATTATCCTTATTAGAAAATAAAACTAAAGAACCCCAAGGTGACATACTTGGATGAATAAAACCTTTATTCTATAAATCCTCCAACTGAGTCATTAATTCCTAAAGTTCTGCTAGTGTCATTCTATATGGTGGAGTGGAAACTGGCTCAACTCTAAATATTAGCTCAATCATGAACTCAATCTCTATATCAGGAGGAATAACTAATAAGTCCTTAGGAAATACATCTGGGGAAAGATCAACAATAGGATTAAAAAATGTCCTACTCCACTCCCCCATCACCAAGAACAAGACATTCCACTTGGGATGTGATCTCACCTAACTACTGATGAACTAGCCTTGCACGGCCTGGATGGAATCCCATTCCTCACAGTGAACATAAGTGTCACCCTAAAGAGATGTGAGACTCACTCTCTCATGGTAACAATAAATATGGACTTGGAATGTAGCCGACCAGTCCATCCTCAGTATCCGGTCAAAACCTGCCATCTTAAGCACAAACAAGTCCCAAAGGAAGTAGCACCCACCAACCTCAAGAGAACACTCCTTACATTGCAGGATATTTACTTCTCATACCCCTAATGGCTGTTAATTGATATAATAATATACTTAAAATCCACAAATATACCCAACATATTCAAAAAATAGGTAGATATAAAGGAATTTGAGGCCCTTATATCAAACAAAGCACTAAAAATCATGGAAGATACACGAATCGTACTTTGAAACGTCGATGGTCCTGCCTCACCACCACCTGGTAAAGGCTGAACTATATGAAGCTGACTAGACCTTAAACCTTGGGATTAAGTATGAGTTACTTATGCTGCACCACCTTGCTGATATGAATGTTATTATCATAGAGTACTATGTTTTCGAACCTGACTGGTACAACCAGTAGAACTCCAACTACCTATCTACTATGGGGTAATTGACCCCCTTCATGCACTCTATATTGGTCTTAACCCTCCATCACTTCCCACCCATTAATGTTTCCTATAAAACCTTTGTACATGAACCATCCTTCCGCATGCTTGGCACTCCACTAGTTGTTGGGGACACTAACCACACATGCTTCCCAACCTTCTGCACTGATAACATAACACTAAATCACCACCCATAGGGATCAATCCTCTACCCTGGCTTCTCTTTATACCATTGACCTAGTGAAAACACTTAAAATGGTGCTTCCTAATATAATAATTCATACCACTAGACCAACAAAAAAAACCTTATGTCCATCACTAGAATCCTCTTTTAGGTTCCCTTATGAAATGAGATCCTGAACCACCACCTCAACAAACCTATTTAAATAGAATATATTTACTTGGGACTTGATATCATATCTAAGTCTATCCTAAAAACATATCTTGATTGATAACTCATCCATTAAGAATGTTGGAACAAATCGTTTCAATTCAGTGAAGCATACAACATAATCCATTGCGTACATAGTCCCCTAAGTCAACCTCATAAACTCTATAACTTTATCTTATTCAAAGTATATAGATAGAAGTATCAAGAAAAATTTCCTACAAATATTAACACTTCATACCATCTACCTTCTTAGTATTAACTAGAATATCCCACTAACACTTTTCCAATCCTCACAATATATAAGCCTCCAACTATAGTATATTCTTAGGAGGAGTCTTTAAGTGATCTACAATAAACTATATGGAATCGATATAAAACTCAGATACCTAAGGTCCACCCTCTCTAGTTAATGTTAGAGCATGCTTTAATTGAAACTCTATAGTCAGGTCAAACATGCTTGTCACAACCCACTCTGGGTCCCATTCCAACATTTTTATAAAACAACCAAAGTTCTCACATAAATTCTCTTCCCCTATATTTCCCAGAACTAATGGGTGTTCTTTCCCCACTACTGGATTATCATTCTAAATGATTTCCTCATGTATCCCGACTAGTAGGTGTTATTATGGTGGCATCTCTCTACAATTCCAAATACACATCTCAAAATAAATAACATAAATTTTCCACAATTTATAGAAAAGAAGGCTCACTACTAGCCATAAACAACCCACTATGCATACATGATCCCAAATAACATGATCGAATCTCTATCACTACCGTCAACCATCCCAACAATAGGTCATGGATAACAATGGGAAACCAAACATTCAAATCCAATTCATGTTAAACACCATAATAATTCCTTCCAGCTATCATCCTTAAATTATTTAAATAGTTAAAAATTTATCATTAGGAACTATTTTAACCATTCAACAATGTCATTATATTTTTTATATAGTTATAACATCTTTATTAGGAACTTTCCTTAGAATCAAAATAGAATCCAAATGCACTTCTAATTGTCACACCCAAACATAACATGTTTTCCCATGTTTTCATAACGTGATGCATGTCACATATATCCCCAAGTTCCTAAAATAATGCATGTATTCATAACCTCAGGACATTTCATCCCATGAGAAAAATCCCATAAAACAATAGAATCACACATCAAGTGATTCTCCCAAGGTGAAATAACATTCACCTATAACAAAAAACATCAAGAACAACAATCCCACCCTGGGTACTTGGGTTTTACCCCGTACATGGGTTAGCTACTCCCATGCATGAGCTTATTTACAAGGCCTAACACATCCTAATATCCTTTCTACCTTTAAAAATAAAATAAATGATAGAAAATAAACTACTCTAATACCACTTTATCATTCCCCAATCCAAGATCCACTAAATTGATGCCCCATACCATTGTGTGACATGACCTCAGGCATGCCTCTCCCTATTCTAAAAGATTTTTACTATTAGGGAGGGTCTAATGAGAGTTGTGGGTATACTATTCCCTATTTATAAGATTAATACACAACATATATAATAAGAAATAAAGGAAATAGTATAAAAAATAAACATTCATCACTAATCAGTTACCCAAAATGGGTACATACCCAGAACCAAAAGTAAATATTCCATGTCATGTCATATAGTGCCAAGTGTAAAGGAAAAACCCAAAATTTAGACAAGAAAACGAATCCCCAACATGGGTCCCAACACCAATTTCAATTCCTTCATCCATGCATATCCCTAATCCCCAAATCAACCCTCTAGAATAGGGCCTTTGAACCTATCCTGAACCATAACCATTAATTCTGTTTGGGTACCCAACAACGGCCTTTGTAGGGTGTGAGTAAAACTTAGTGGGGTACCACCAATGACGTCTACAAAATAGCTAGTATAATTTTTTTTGTAGAAGTATAGCAAACAACATGATAAAAAAAGATAAAAAAAGGTTCTATTAATTAATAGGTTTCACATTAGCCACTTTCATCACCAATTCCATGTGATACCCATATTCATAAAACATACTTTGGCCTATGCCAATTAAATAAACAATATACAAGGAGAGTCAAGTTACATACATCATAGGGACATTCATTTCAAAAAACAATACATAAATCAACTTTCCCAAGATCCGTATTCTATGAATTCACATCATGTGTATTTATTAGCGGTATAAATCCTCATTTCAACACCTAAACCCATGAACTACCTTAGTGTGGCCTAAAGCATTAGTACAACCTAACCGATGAAGATAGAGCCTCAATAAAACACCCTAATCATATCCATCATTCACATAATATTGCTTCTTTAACCAATATTCATATTTACTATGTACATGACATAATTCATTTAACACATTTAGGTTAATCCAAATTCCCCCTTATGCCATGTAAACAAGATAAACACAATTATCACAGGTTCTGTCTCATAAACCCTTCAATTTAATATTTAGAAACTCAATTCCATGTTCAATGAAGAGGCACACCCCATAGGTATCCTTAGACCTAGTATACTCATCCTCAATGGATCCCACAGGGATCTTGAGGGGTTCAATTCATTATTAAATTAACCCAATTACCATCAAATACCATGGAAGCCAAATGGATATCAAGAAGGTATGACCACACAACCACATACATATAAATTAAGGAACCTATACTATGAGATACACTTGTAGTCCACCTACCTAAAGTTAACAGAATAACAATCACTTAAACTAAGCCCTTGATTCAAAATAAAACAAAATTCAAAGACCAAACTTAAAATATATTATAAAAATAAGGTTTTAGTACTTAATATGGAGATGAACAACTAATCAAGTCCCTTTCTATAAAATAGAGGAAATATGAGTGTAGTATCCCTGGTTTCTGGTATTTAAACCTTAATTGATTCTTTTCATGGTTTTAAAGTTAAGGGTGATTAATGGGAGAGTCAGGAGAACTTTAAATAAAGTTTTGAGGCAAAGGGGAAGTTGGACGGATGGCGCACAATTTGTCTAAACCGTGCGGAAAAACTGTGCGTAGTTGGTCTTGGAGGCAGTAGATTCCGCAAGGGTGGCACACAGTTTGTCTAACCATGCATCCAAGCTGTGCGTGGAGGATCTATAGAGGTAGTGGCTAACGCATGGTGAGTGCACGGTTTGTCTAACCGTGCGGGCAAACTGTGCGACCACTTAAATGAGATCCTATAAAGGTGGATTTCACACATTTTTGCCTCTAAGTGGCTTGTTTTCCCTCCTAAGCGGCCCTAACTCAGGATTTTTCCTCTCCTAAGGTCATAGAAGGTTCTCCCATCATTCTAGAGGCTATCTGAAGTCTTCTCTTGGTGAATCGAAGCCTGATTCTTGAGGTTTGTGATCATTCTTCATCGTTCTTGTTCGGTTTCTTAGATCTACTTAGATCTACTTCTCCTCTTCTCTCGTTTTCTTAGATCTACACCCGTTATGGGTAGATATAGGTGTGTGGATGAAAAATGTGTTAAGTTTTGTTCTTGGTATTGCTAGGAGAAGAGATCTAAGGCGAGTTCTTGGAGAATCAACCCAGTTTTCTTGAATGTTATTCATTCATTGTGGTTTTTGCCGGAACCCTAAAGGTAAGAGGCTTCTTTCTCAACTCCACTTAGTAGAACTGATTATCATGCTTTAAAATTGAATTTTTGGTGTTGAATTGATTTTGATTTGGTTGTTAAACACTTGTTGGAAACCTTCTTGAGTGATGGTTGTGAAATCTGGAAAATTAGGGATTTTGGATTGTGTGCTTTGGTTCTTTATTTTAAAATTGAGATTTTAAAATGGGGATTTTCTGGAATTGTGACCCATGGTTTGGATTTGATGTTTTCAATAAAAAGGGAAAGTTTTATTGATGTTAATTTTGGCTTTGAAATTAGTTGTGATTTGGTTTTCAATAAAAGCTCAGTTTTATTGAATTGGTTTGGAATTGAAATGGTTTGGCATTGAAATGGTTTTTTCGGAAATGGTTTTCAATAAAAAAAGTATTTTTTATTGAAAGGGATGTTTTGGAATGAATTGTTAGGAATTTTTGGTGTGTGTTCATGTTTCATATACGTGGCTTGGTTGAAATATGACCTTGTGCTCGGTGCCAAATGTTTAATGGCACATGGGAATTGCATATATAGGGCTTGGTTGAAATATGACCTTGTAATCAGTGCCAAAGGAGTAATGGCACATGGGGAACAATTACCTTGCGATGACTTGGTAGATCGATGAGAAACCGCTCATGAGTATGGAACTTTCATAACGTAGAATGCATGGTTGGTTGCATGGGTTTGTGAAATGGTTGGGTATGCAAAAAAGGGGATATTGTGAAATGGTTCTAAAGCTTGTTTAGTTATTTTTCTGGAAAGATAAATTGTTATAAAAATTGGTTTCAATTGCACTTGAATTCTTTTGGTACAGATGGTTTGGCATCTTGTTTATATTTAGTTATGAACTGTTTTTGAGAAATTGTTTTATATAAATTGTTTTATACAATTGTGGCTAACTTTTGTATCATAGTGGCATGAGTAGGGAAGTCATTGTGGAAAACCTGCTGAGTTTTATACTCACCCCTACTTTGGAACTTTAGTGCTTTTGCAGATGTGTTTTTTCTGGACAGGGGAAAAGGTAACGTTTCCCATGTTTTTAGTACTACCTCGTGACGATTGGGGTAGTTCGGTGATTGTAGAGCTTTGAGCTTGTGGAGCATGGAGTCTTTGTGTCCTTTGAGAGTCTTGAGTTTTTTTTTCTGCTGTGTACTTTGATATTTGGTTTGGTCTTCTTCTGTTGTGCCCTCTAATGTGGTTTGACATAAATGAAGTTGTTTAGCTGTCTTTATTTTCTTCATGCATCATATAGTGAATGTTGGTTGGTTGGTTTATTTCTTAAAGGGTAAATCGTCCCCCACTTGTATTTGAAACCCTTCGGCATTTATTTCCTTCCTTTAGAATCTTGGGGATGTCGCTTAAGGCCAAGTGATGACTTGTTGTACTCTCAAGACAATGAGAATTAGTCGGTCATTATAAATGGTATCAGCTTGTTCAGTCCCTACCTAACAAGTAATCATCGATGTTACTAGTCTTGGAGTTGAAATTACTTCTTGTCTATTCCTTATTTCAAAATCTTAGACAAGAGTAGGATTGTCAGAACTTGAAATGTATCACATAAAATGACGTAGCTAACCCATTTATGCTAAACTTCAAGTTACTAGGGTGTTGAGTACATAAGTGTTTTGGATACACTTCTAGAATGTTGTAAATATCATTGCCATGGGTTTAACCAATGAGATGAGAATGACATGAATTGTAGAGGAATGAATTCCCAATAGGAGGGAATATCTCATTGTGAGGAATGAATTATGAATTCCTTCAAGGTGCAAATTTTTGAAAAAAAATCCAGAAATTGTTTTTAAGTGAAAGATTTTGAAAACAGGATATTTGGTGTATTTTGAAAATGGGTTGATTTTCAAAAAGCATGTTGAATGTTTTCAAAAATATTTGAACATGGAAAAAGGATGTTTTGGAAAATAATGTTGTGATAGTTGATGTGATAGAATTTGAAATACTAAGCCATAAGTTTCTAGAGAGTGAGATTGATGGAGGATGTTGTTGGTTTAGAAAATGATAGTCAGTAGGAATCATTGAAACCAACCCAAAGAAGCTACAAAGAATGTGGTTGCACCTGAACCATGAATGAACCAAGAGCTTGTTTAGAGTATTGTCTAGGATTTTCATGCTGTGGATATGGGGAACCGGAGGAATGAACCAAGGCTGGTGAATCATACCATCTAGTTCATGAAGCGGAATCCACCAAAATTTCTGGGTGATGCTGAACCCAAGAAGGCAGAGGTGTTGCTATGTAAGATGAATCATATATTTGATTTCATCAGCACACCATCAGAGCTCAAGGTCAAGTTGGTGATGTATATTCTTGACGATCTTTCATGTCAATGGTGGGATTTAGCAGTGCATGCTAAATTGGATGAAGTCCTTACATGGGAGGATTTTGAAGAATTTTTCAACAAACAATTCTATCCTCACACGTTCAAAATCTAGAAAACAATGGACTTATTTAGCTTGAAGCAGGAGAGCCTCTTTGTCATAGAGTATGTGGATAAGTTCATGAATTTAGTCCATTTTTCACCAGAGGTGGCGGCAAGCGCATCTTTAAAGGCACACATCTTCGAATCGGGGCTAAGGCAGGAGATTCGATCGAAAATTGCGATGCTCTGCATTATAGATTATACAGAGATGGTGAACAGAGAGACTGTTGCTGAACGTGATTTCTTAGGATCGATAGGAGGAGGAATAATGATACCTAAAGGAAATGGTGGGAACTCTACCACTGGGAACAAGAGGAAAAGGGACACCTATTTCCATGGTGCAAGTGGAAATCAGAACCTAACGGCTGGATCAGTAAACCTTCCTCCATGACCCCAAAGCAAAGCAGGTTGTTTTCAATGTGGTTTTATTGACCACATAAAGCGAGATTGTATGGAACAACCTAGAGCATTTCATAATTGTAAAAATATGGGACATATTCAGCGCTATTGTCACAGTGGTCCAAGGTCAGGTGCTTGAGACAGTTCTCAGCTGTCGCAAGCATTGTATGCTTCCATTGGATGAGGACAGTAGAATCAGTCTTGTCAGCAAAGTAGAGCTATCCATGATGATTCTATAAATACCATGACTCCTCAACCTAGGCAACCTCTGCAAGAAAACAAGGAGAACAATATAGTGAAGAATCAATTGTATGGAGCTGAGCAGATGATTGTCGATGATCAGGTTGGAACATCTACAGTAAGAGGTACGATTCTTTTTAATTTTACCTTTGTTAAAGTGTCGTTTGATACTGGTGCATCACATTCCTTCATTTCTTATCATGCTGTTGACTTGCTATGTTTAAAACTAGAAATTATGACTTCTGTTTTGAAACTGAGAACCCCTCTTGGTGAAAGAGAATGTCAAGCCTTTTTGTGAAAAGAATGTGCTATAACCGGTGATGGAGTTGAGTTAAAATGGGACTTCTCGATGTTGGATATGGATGTCTATGATGTAATCCTGGGCATGGATTGGATATCAATGTTCAAGGATCGAATCAACTGTTATACGAGAATAGTTAGTTTCATGAATAAGGACGACATCAAGCATCTCTTTAGAGGAGATAGGATTGTAAAGAACGGTGCACAGAGATTTTTGGAACCAATGGTAGGAACGATATCTTACCGATTGACATCTTTGACTTTGGCATCAATGTAAGAGATCGAGGAACATAATTTTCCAGCTATTGTGGATCAATTTCTTGATGTCTTTCCCAATAACTTCTCAGGGTTACCACCTCTAAGGGAAGTGGATTTTACGATTGATCTTCTTCTGGGGACCAGTCCTATTTCCCTTCCATCTTATAGAATGGCACCAATAGAGTTGCAGGAATTGAAAGTGCAGTTAGAGGATCTAGAAAGCAAAGGGTTTTTCGACCAAGTATATCTCTATGGGTAGCGAAAGGTGTTGTTTGTGAATGAGGAAGATGGAACTCTTCGGATGTGTGTTTATTATCATAAGATTAACCAAGTTACGTTAAAGAATAGATATCCACTTCTAGCATTGATGATCTATTTGATCAATTAAGGGGAGCTTAGTGGTTTTCCAAGAGTGACTTGGATATCACCAATTGCGAGTTCGGAAGGAGGATATTCCATAGACAACTTTCAGAAGTAGATATGGACACTATGAATATGTAGTCATGCCTTTTGGTCTAACAAATTCACCAGCAGTCTTCATGGAATTGAGGAATCAAATATTTCAACAATATATGGATTCTTTTGTCGTGGTCTTTGTGGACGACATTTTGGTCTATTAAAAAACAAGGGCTGATCATGAGGTGCACCTGGAAACAGTGTTAAAAATATTGAGAGATCATCGTTTTTATGCCAAATTATCAAAGTGAGATTTTTGGATACAAGAAGTATGTTTCCTTGGCCATGTCATTTCTGAGAAAGGTGTTTCTGTTGATCTTGAAAAGATAGAAGCCGTTATCTCTTGGAAACCACCAAAGAATGTGTTCGAGATATGAAGTTTTCATGGTCTAGCTAGTTACTACTGATGCTTTGTGCGTGATTTCTCACGACTAGCTTCACCAATGACAGCTCTGACAAAGAAGAATGATCTATTCATATGGACAGAAGAATGTTAAAAGTCTTTCTAGAAATTTAAAGTTTGGCTTACATCAGCACCTATCTTGATTTTACCAGAACCAGGATAGGGTTATGTGGTGTATTGTGATGCTTCGGGATCTGGGTTGGGTTGTGTTCTCATGCAAAGAGATCACATGGTTTCTTATGGTTCAAGGCAGTTGAGGTTGCATGAGAATAATTACCCAACAAATTATTTGGAGTTAGCTACAGTCGTCCATGCTTTGAAAACATTGAGACATTATCTCTTTGGTGAGAAATTTATTGTGTTTAAGGATCAAAAAAGTTTGAAACACATTTTCTCACAGCGAGATTTGAATCTAAGACAAAGGAGGTGGATGGAGTATCTCCAAATGTTTGACTTTGACTTTATATACACACTGGGGAAAGGAAATTCGGTGGCGGATGAATTGAGTAAAAAGTCATATGCTCAATTGGAAAAAGAGGATTCAGATGAATGGTAGTTGATGTCGATATTAGCTGACATGCATTTGGAATGTGAAGATCAAGGTGATGTTGCAATTTTCTTTTTAGCTACGCTTGTTCCTGATCTAGTAAAAATTATCAAAGAAGCATAAACATCTGATGCAGAATGTATGGTTGTAAGTTCAAAACTCAATGGTGGGGAGACCATTGATGGCTAGAAACTTGATGGGGGTTTAGTATTGTGTTTCAGAGATCGGATGGTTGTACCTATGGTTTGTCAGGAAAAACTCCTTCATGCTTACCACCATTCAAGATGGGCTGTGCATCCAGGTATACAGAAGATGTATAAGGCATTGAAGGTGCAGTTTTGGTGGAGCGGCATGAAAAGGAAGGTGTCTGAGTTCATCTCACGGTGCTTAAGTTGTCATCAGGTTAAAGTAGAGCATCAGATACCAGCTGGTATGTTACAATATTTGTCCATCCTAGTGTGTAAATGGGATCAAATAGTGATGGATTTTATTATAGGTCTTCTGAGAATGGTCTGGAAACATGATGCCATTTGGGTGATAGTAGATCGTCTAACCAAGTCGGCCCATTTCATCCCTATTCATGAAACTCATATGGTGGAGGATCTTTCAAAATTTTATATCCAAGAAGTGGTAAAGAGGCATGGTGTACCAGTGTCTATAGTCTCAGATAGAGATCTGAGTTTCACATCTCGTTTCTGGAAATGATTACAACAAGCCCTTGGAACTCAGTTGACTATGAGCAAAACATATCATCCTCATACGGATGGGAAATCTGAGAAGATGATACAAACATTGGAAGATATGTTGTGGTCTTGTGTAATGGATTTCAGTGGATCATGGGAGGAGCATATATCCTTATTGGAGTTCTCATACAATAACAGCTATCAAGCCTCGATACGCATGGCTTCGTTTGAAGCGTTGTATGGGCATCCTTGTCGTTCTCCACTATGCTGGGTGGAAATGGGTGAAACTTTAATAGTCAGGCCAAGAATTGTCCAATAAACAACAGAGAAGATCTAGTTGATTAGAAAAAGGATGGAGACAGCTCAGAGTCATCAGAAATCTTATGCATATCACCGTTGAAGACCATTGTCGTTCGTTGTGGGTAATCATGTCTTCTTGAGGATCTCTACAAGGCTTAGACATTGTCGTTTTGGAAAGTAGGAAAAGTTATCTCCTAGATACATTGGCCCTTTTGAGATACTTGAATGAGTTAGAGAGGTGGAAAATCATTTGGAATTACCACCACGGTTCAGTTTGGTGCATAATGTGTTCCATGTATCACAGTTGAAAAGGTATCGGCCTGATCCTGACCATGTGATCAGATGGGATCATGTTGACCTAGAGCTGGATGCCTCATTGATACATATTCTGATACATATTGTGGATAGGAAAGAGAAAGTCTTGCATGGAAAAAGCATCAATCTAGTGCGGGTTTTATGGAAGTATGGTCAGATTCAGGAAGAGACTTGGGAATGTGAAAAGGAAATGAAAGAGCAGTGACCAGAACTCTTTCAATTGGGTGAAGGTTTTCTACTTTCCGAGGACGGAAAGACCAATGGTGGGGAGAACGTAGTTCCCCCAATTTTCAGTATGTAACCCTTACTTAATGCTTTTAATGGTTTTAAAGTTAAGGGTGATGAATGTGAGAGTCAGGAGAACTTTGAATGAAGTTTTGAGGCAAAGGGGAAGTTGCACGGATGGCGCATGATTTGTCTAAACCATGCGGCAAAACCATTCGTAGATGGTCTTGGAGGTAGTAGCTTCCACACGGGCAGCACACAGTTTGTCTAACCATGCATCCAAGCCGTGCGTGGAGGATCTGCGGAGGCATGGCTAGCGCACGGTGAGTGCACGGTTTGTCTAACCATGCCAGCAAACTGTGTGGCCACTTAAATGAGATCCTATTAAGGTGGATCTCATGTGTTTTTGCCTCTAAGTGGATCATTTTTCCTCCTAAGCAGCCCTAACTTGTAATTTTCAAGGTCGGAGAAGGTTCTACCATCATTATGGAGGTGATACGAAGGCTTCTCTTGGTGAATTAAAGCCAGATTCTTGAGGTTTGTGATCGTTCTTCATCGTTCTTGTTCGGTTTCTTAGATCTACTTAGATCTACTTCTCCTCTTACCTCATTTTCTTATATCTATGCCCGTTATGGGTAGATATAGGTATTTGGGTGCTAAATGTGTTAATTTTTGGTCTTGGTCTTTCTAGGAGAAGAGATCTAAGGCGAGTTCTTGGAGAATCGACCCGGTTTTCTTGAACGTTCTTTGTTCGTTGTGGTTTCTGCAAGAACCCTAAAGGTAGGAGGCTTCATTCTCAAATCCACTTAGTTGAAATGATTGGAATTATTTCGAATTGAATGTGTGGTGTTGAATTAATTGTGATTTGGTTGTCAAACACTTGTTGGAAACCTTCTTGAGTGATGGTAGTGAAATCTGGAAAATTGGTGATTTTGGATTGTGTGCTTTGGTTCTTAATTTTAAAATTGAGATTTTAAAATCAGTATTTTCTGGAATTGTGACCCATTGTTGGGATTTGATGTTTTCAATAAAAGGGGAAAGTTTTATTGATGTTAATTGTGGCTTTGAAATTGGTTGTTATTTGGTTTTCAATAAAAGCCCAGTTTTATTGAAATGGTTTGGAATTTAAATGGTTTGGAATTGAAATGGTTTTGTTGGAAATGGTTTTTGAAAAAAGTATTTTTTATTGAATGGTATGTTTTGGCATGAATTGTTGGGAATTTGTGGGGTGTGTTCATGTTGCATATATGGGGCTTGGTTGAAATATAAACTTGTGCTCAGTGCCAAATGTTTAATGGAACATGGGAATTTAATATACGGGGCTTGGTTGAAATATGACTTTGTGCTCGGTGCCAAAGGAGTAATGGAACGTGGGGAACAATTACCTTGTGACGAATTGGTAGATCGACGAGAAACCTCTCATGAGTATGGAACTGTAATAACGTAGCATGCATGGTTGGTTGCATGGGTTTGTGAAATGGTTGGGTATGCCAAAAAGGGGGTATTGTGAAATGGTTCTAAAGCTTGTTTAGTTATTTTTTTGGAAAGATAATTTTTTGGAAAAAATGGTTTTAATTGCACTTGTGTGATTTTGGTATAAATGGTTTGGCATCTTTTTTATATTTAGTTATAAACTGTTTTTGAGAAATTGTTTTAAATAAACTATTTTATATAATTGTGGCTAACTTTTCTATCCTAGTAGCGTGAGTAGGGAAGTCATTGGGGAAAACCTGCTGAGTTTTATTCTCACCTCTAATTTGGCACTTTGGTTCTTTTGCAGATGTTTTTTTCTAGGACAGGGGAAAAGGTAACGTTTCCCATGTTTTTAGTACTACCTCATGATGATTGGGGCTGTTCGGTGATTTTGGAGCTTGGAGCTTGTGGAGCATGGAGTCTTGGTGTCTTTTGAGAGTCTTGATTTGTTTTTCCTTTGTGTACATTAATATTATGTTTGGTCTTCCATTGTTTTGCACTCTGATGTGGTTTTACATAAATGGATTTTTTTAGCTATCTTTCTTTTGTTCATGCATCATACAATGAATTTTGGTCGGTTGGTTTATAGGTTTATTTCTTAAAGGGTAAATCATCCCCCACTTATATTTGAAACCCTTTGGAATTTATTTCCAGCCTTCGGCGTCTTGGGGATGTCGCTTAAGTCCAATTAATGACTCATTGTACTCTCAAGCCAATGAGAATTGGCGGGTCATTACAAGGAGTGTTAAACTCACTCAGATATTTGATTCGCACCCAATCACACTCAAAATGACTAATAATCGAAGGAGAATCATTTCTTGGAATATTTGGAGGAATAAGTTCATCACCTAGTTGCTATAGGGTGAAATGAGGGGGGGGGGTGAAAATACGGTTATAACCCTTAAATAATAATGGGTGAAAATGGGAAATTCCCCCTTTTAATGAGGTGTAAAGTTTGGATGCATGTTTTGCCAAACCATGTTTCAACTATGTTCTAACCTCTATCAAAGAGGGTTCTTAGGTCGTAAAATCTCCCAAAATCTCACATAGTTTGAAAAACCATGTGGTGGCTATGTGTAATGGCTATATACAAGTCGGCACGGTTTCAAGATGCCCCCTTGCATAGTTTCTTAATCACACACCATCCTCCCAGACCCGCACACTTATGGTGTACATTTATTAATAAAAATGTTCTAACCATGAAACATGCATTGAATGGACCTTATTTCTCCGGTTTCATGCCCTAAATCTTCAGGACACCCATCACACTTCTCATACACCTGATAACCATTTCATTAAACAAAACAATGGGAGTTAAAAAAAACTGAAATAAGAACATACCTTAGAAGAAGTTTAGAGGTATTACAATCAATGAAGTGATTATGAATAATAAATTTAAACCCAAAAAAAGTGGAATTAAAACATAAATAAAAAAAATTATATTTCACACATGATATTTACTTAATATAATTAATGAATAAGTGGCATAACCCAATGAAATTAAATTGAGTTATGAAACACTCATCACTTGGAAACTTTCATGTCAAACCCCATTGGATGAAATAATTTTAATTAATACACAAAATAACATAAAGTATGAATTATTCATGATATGAATAGTAAAAGGGTATTATATACACCATATAAAATAAATTAGGTTCATAACAATAAAAATATTCCCTAATAAAAGAAATTTGAGATGAAATCCCTTACCTCAGGCCCAACTCATCATGTACATTATTTATCATTATGAATAACAAAATTATGTTATATATTTAATTTATAAAGAAAAATATTAAATTTTATTATTAATTTTATATTATTTATTACAAAGTTATGTTTAATTACTTAATAAATTAAGTTCACATCAGATGTTTTGAAGATATTCAGTTCATAAGTCCAAAATGAATATGGTTATTTGACTATGGTGAAAGTGGTAATTATTATATCATTTATAGAATAATAATCACAAAATAATTATCATTTTTATATATCAATTATACATTTAAAACCAACTATGAAATATGGTTATGAAAAATGAACTATGTTACAATCATGGAGATAATGGGCCAAACACATGCATGAATAACATTTCCATTTTTCAATGGTCATGTTTGAAAGAAGGTAAGTGTTATTTAATAATTATAGAATTATAATTATATTATAAATATCATAATATTACTTAAAATATACTTATATATAGTTGTTATGTGATTTGGTAATGAAAAATTAATCACATAGCTTCGTAGAGGTTGTAATCCTCACGTACACACGAACAACATTATCATTTTTAAAAGAATGAAAAAATAAGAAATTTTATGATATATTACCTTTAAATAATGATAAATGTGTCATTAATATTACACAAACACACACAAACAGATATATATATATATATATATATATATATTAAATCCATCATTAAAACCATCTATGAGTGGTGGTTATAGAAAACAAACTACATTGGTTCACAAGGTGGTAGTCTGATGCACCCATGAAAGATAGTTTTGTTTTCTATTTGATAGAATTAGAGATGGATATAGGGAATTAAATTAACATAAAAATATTTAATTATATGGAATATATTGATTTTTTATATTATAATGGTTGAATAATATCTTAATGAGGTTAAATAAGAAATAAATAAAAAATGATCACTTAAGAACAATACCTATTCTTCAGACAAACTCTTTAGGTTTACACCAAAAAGATTTCTAAAAGGGTTTTTAATCAAACCAAGGACTATAGGACATGTTAAGGGAAGTAAGGAAGGGATTTGGGTAGGTATTTTTTGAACTATATGGTTCTTTAAGTGTGAATAAAATAGGATAAGAGGTACTCTTTCATAAGTGAGGGGAGGGAAATTTTTTGGAATTTATTAAAACATTAAATTATAATAAGTTCATATTAAATTAAAATAATTAAAAATGGATAGGTATTTAAATTTGGGATAAGATAAGGTTGAAATATGTAAATATAATAGAATTTAGACAAGTTTAATTTGAAAACAAAGCCTTATCTCTTGGTTTAACCATCGGTAAACCAGTTTTAACCTTAACCGCGGAAAAAACTTTCTCAAATTGAAAGGGTTATAATTTTAATTATAAGATATAAATTGGATTATAAATGTAAAAGTAATGAAATTTTACTTGATTTATCATCCTACTTTTATAATTGTATGTTTTTTGGGATTTTTAAATAATTTAATAAAATATTATTTAACATAAAATATCATTAATTTCATTTTTTAACACTATTCATTTAATTCGACGTTAAATACATGAATATAATAATTAATTTAGAGTAAAATAAATTTAATAATTAACTCTAAAATCATTTTTGAATAACAAATGACCCCAAATTCATTTCTTTTAATGTCTTTAAAATTATTTACCTTGAGTTTTCCATTGTTTACACAAGTGTGGTGTCAGCATTATATAAGTGTTTAAGGTAAATGTATAATATATAAAAATTAAAAATAAATTAACATCATGAAAATAATTTCATTATACTCAAAATAACCTTTAATAATCATTCACTACTTATTTTTATCCCTATCTGATCATATAAGAGATATTCAAAGGAAAGCGAGTGATATTTAGTTTTCTTCTTTACTTAAATTATTATATTGGTCAATTTCATGGAAAAGTGTCTCATAAATAATTGAATATAGTGAATAAGGACATAAGGGTATAAATTAATTCATAAAATAATAATTAATATGAAAAATGGTGGCCTTATCACTTCATTTTATCCTAGGCTAACCCGATTTACACTTTTACTGTGGAAACAAATCTTTACTGTTTTTACTGTTCATTATGACAAAAAATTAAGTTAACCTTATAAAATAATATTAATTATGATGATTAAAAATATATAATACCTTTTTTTTAAATTCAATTAATTTAATCACCAAAATTTAATTTAAAAATTAACCCATAAATTTTGTCGAAAAAATGGGTTTTCATGAAATATAATTTTCAAGCATAAAATGATTTTATATTAAATATTTGAATAATTTTCACTGTTATATGAATTTAAATTAATATATATAGCATAAAATTATTATTTAAATCATTCCTCATTAGGGGTTATTTTAATTACTTAAAATAGATAAATATTATACACTTAAAAATAATTTTTAGAAAAATGTGTTTTAATACAAAAAATATACTTATACCAAAATATGATATAAATATGATTAAAATGTAATTAATTAGAATAAATATAACTAAATAATACTTATTTTACTTTTAAATAAAATTAAAATGATAATGGGACTTTTAAATTACTTATTATATTGAAAAGAAATGACAATTTTACAAAAATTAGTATTTATTCCTATCCATAAAAAATCACTATTTTTAGAAAAATAAAAATTTTAAACCTATGTTAATTTTAACATGATGATTTAAAAAGTTAATTTATATTTTTTAAAATATTTTTTTAAATGGTAGAAATTAATTATATTATATTCTAACAAAAATATATAAAAACAATTTTTATGAGAAATGTATTTTTGAAGCATGTAAATTTTATACATAAAATTGATTAATTATTTATTATGAATTAATAAATACACTATATTATATTAAACATTTATATATATCATTCATAATAATTTTATTTCTATTAGTAGCACTAAGTTTAGTAGCCACGTTTAAATAATAATATTTTAGTAGTATACCACGGTTTGTTTGAACTCTATATTGTGTGTCATATAAAAAATTTATTTCTGTTTGATATCATCTATAATTTTTATGATTATGAATATTTCTTGATATGATGTGATACTGATATGTTATCCTATATCTTGTGTTGCATGAGCTGTCTTCTATAGTTGAGCATGCTGGTTCAGCCATATGGACTATCCCACTAAGAATGACGTGTCATATTTTTGGTCATAATGTACATGAACTATCCCTTATAGTAGGATGCGTAAAATGTGTTTTTGGACTATCCCATTAAAGGGGGATATGCCACAAATAGCTAATTGACATTATTTCTAGTATAGAGTTGAAGCCAGTATAGTCGGGGTTTATAGTGACTTAGTGAGTGCATGACCGCTCGGCATGTGGGTGTTATTTGTTACTTATTCATTAGTGATTATTGTTGCGCTTTTAAATTTTATTTATTACCTATTTATATTCTACTCATATTATCACATGTACACACACTATATTTACCATTTAGGTACTCTACCATGTTTCTAGTGACCTACTCAGTTGTAGTCACACCCGGATCGGGATGCCATGACATTTGGGTAACCAGGAAACCCTCACTTATTGCAGGTTCAAGTTAGGACGTGGGTCTATTTTGACCATTGAGTGAGATATCTTTCTATGAGTCAGGATATTGGGAGGAGGTGATTCTTGGCATTGGCTGTAGAACCTCTGTGATTTTGTTTAATTTTTTATTTATATATTTGATCGACCTGGTGAATGATCAACGTCCTTGTATTCAGGCATGACTATTTAAGTCTTTTATTTCAAGAGTCATTCATTATATATGGTATTATTATTGGTTTCTAGAAACCTTTATTGTATATTTTTACATGTTTGGTTATATATTTTTTACCATGCACTCTAATTGAGGGTATTGTCTCCCCACATTTTCACTCGAGACCCTCAATGCTAATTGGTAGCCTCTAATGTACGATGAGGTGTGCCTTAGGTTATGAGGAACTTTGGATTATACTTAGTGATTTGGGTTAGGGTGTTACGTCCTCTTACCATGCATGTATCCCATTAAAGAACATCCCCACTAGGTATCTCCACAAACTATTCCATGTACTACTACTGAAAAATAGTAGGGAAGAGTGGATAACCACCCATCCACCCTTACCAACTTGGATGTTGGGGAATGTATCCATATCCCAAAACCTTTTGGAATTGATAATTATATCAAACTCAGGTGGGGGTATATATATAAATCATAAGAAAATACAAGGATAGATAATCACACTCAAACCCATCCTATGGGTTTACACTAGGAAACACTACCATAACCCACAATATTCACCACCATACCATAACTTTCTACTAAGAGCTACTACCATGAAGAAACAATTACTTTTATTACTAAGTCACAACCCAACCCCACAATTTCACAAAAAGTGGCCATAACTGGCCATACTTTACCACCCATTCATTTTTTAATCCAATTTTGGGTTTACCATTTATCAACCACATTATGTTCATTATGTAACCATTTCTCATATTTAATAACAAACCAATCATCGACCAACACCCATAATTATTATTCCCATTCCATTCCTCCATATTTAAATCAATACTCTATTTAATTAATATTCCACCATTCTTTTTTTTTTCTAACCTTATTCCAGTTTTTAGATTTATTTATTCCATTCTATCCCATACCATCCAACATTCTCTACACTAATAGACCCACAACATAATCATGTACATAAAATAAGTCTATATTATCTACCTATCAAATCACATTCTATAGACCACTACTGTATAATTGTCCTATCCACAATCACTCTCTAATAAGAAAACATCATATTTCGAATCATATACATTACATGAGCTAGCAATAATCATATTTCATATACAGATTATCAAAACAACCCATAATTCCCACCTTTAATTATTATGAAATTAGGTGAAGTAATTATAGCATACAACACAATAATAATTCATCTTTTCAATGTAAAAAAATTCACAACAAATAAGGAGATCATATAAACATCATAACATACAAAATATGTTCTTTAAATTATGAAGGCTTTAATACCACCATAGTATTATAATACAATATATACTTTATTTCTGTAATTAGTTTTTCACCCTTACCATCCTATTTCTCCTTAACAATTCATGATATTTTATTTATCATAGGTATTATCCCTTCAACACATAAAAATAATGTAGATAATATAGATAAAATACACATGAAAACTTCCCATTATTTATTATCATCTTCCGGTTTATTTTATCTTATTTAAGTTAGTTTCGGTTAATTACCTATTAAAAAAAATCATGATATTCTCATAATTTACACCAAATAAAATAGTCAGTCGTGAATCCACTACCTCTTAATAATCTATATGAAACTACTACACAAAACAATGTGTGATATTGAGAGATGAATATGGCATGTAAATTCATAGGATGGACTTAGTTTGGATCATAAAAATGTTATTATACCATGAGGATGGCACCTGACTCACCTATGTTCAAGAAAGAAGAAGCTTGAGTGAAAGGGAGAATTTCCCAGTTTTAAAATATTAGTTATATGATTCTCCTTGATTTTATTTAAAACTAGGTCATATATTTCCATTTTATTGTTATTAATTCAAATAATGTTTAACTCCCTAACACAACCCATTTTACTCCCCCACAATCTCACAAGTAAAATATATTTGTTCATTCTTTATAATAGATTTTAAATATATTTATTTTAATTATTATTTTATTTTTATTTCATAAAAACTAGTTTATATTTATTCAGGGATGGAAATATCATAGGATATGATCCCTAAAAATTGAAATAAGTACCCTCACATGGGTTGGGATCTACCCTAATGTGAAACTTGCCTTTATATTGATTAGGATGTACCTTTATTTAATGAGTTATAATTATATTACCCTTACATGATTTGGGTTTACCATTATAAAGTAAGGTTTTTTGTAAAGGTAAATTAGATTAACCTTACATGAGATAAATCCCCTACATAAGTCAATTAAATATGAGTGATTCTTATACAAATCTCAAATCACACTTGAACCCCACCATGCCATGAACTATAGTATGATGCATGGAATTTTAGCCATCCAGACAGCCACCATGGCCATCCACCAGGACATAGGATAAAACTCCTCACTATTTCATCATCTTCCCTGAACACCTCTACTAATAAAACTCAAAACCTACCATATCTTAGAACTATTCAGTTTTGGGTACCCGTTTTACATAGGGGGACTTCTCCATATAAAACACCAACCACCATGGGTGTTTCACTGCCTGTGGTGCACCAAAAACCAAATAGTTGAGCCCCATAAACCCTATTAAAAAAACCACCCAAAATGACCTGATCCATGGCCACCGATGAACTACACCCTCTACTACACCCAGTACTATGATGTGACAGACCTCAAAAAGGCCATATTGTAATCTAACTTATAGAACACCACAAAAATATATCATGATGACAAAAAACACCTAAAAACACAAAGGAAGAATCTATAAGGGTCTGAGTCATTTTATTAAATACCCCTAAAACTATTATCCTCCTAGAGAATAAAAACAAAAATAAAAAAGAAGAGATAAACAAAGGTATGAATAACCATTCTGTGAGACACCTCTAAAAATTATCGCTATAACTAAAAAATGACTACCACATAAGAATAATGAGTTATAAAAAACATGTGAAAAAATATACTAGATTTCACTCATAGGGGTGGATAGCCCTTAAATTGTAATGGAAATATCACTAAATAACAACAATTCTAGAAAAACAACTCAAGAAAAATAACCACAAGAAACCATTTCATTCAACACAAAAAAAAACATTCTCAAAAATCATATTAATACAAAGATAACAAAATTAAGGATACTAGATACACATCTACTAATAATGTTCCCACATACTATCCTCTATTCCACCTCACCTAAAATGAACATGAACCAATAGAATAACTCACCCAGGAAACACTTTCTTTTGATGATCTTTGATCTCAACCAACCACTCCACAAATATTGCAACATCCTTTACATACAAATCTCATGAATCAATCATGTGGGAGTCATAATGAACATTCTAATAGATATGTGACATGTGGAAGACACTAAAAATACTCTCTAACCATGGTGAAAGATCTAATTGGTATTCTACCTTTTCAACTCACTGTAAAACCTTGAGAGGGATAATAAAAATATGAGATAAGTCAATCCCACAACCAAACCTCCAAAAAGCATGATGAGGAGAAAAATTAAAAAACATATGCTCCCAAAATTGAAAATCTAAGGGTATCCTCCACTAATAAACATATTACTTATGACAGTCATGTTCTGCCTTCATCTACTATCAAATAATGCTAAATACTACACCAAAATCATGAAGTAAAATAAGGATCCCAATCAGAAATGATGGTCCTGAGTACCCCATGGTGTTTCACAATCTCCTCTACATACAATCCTTCCAGAGAATCTATGAAACCCGATTTATTTATCGATAATAAATGGTATGATTTATTCAATTGGTTTAAGAACATCCAAATAGAATCACATCAACCTTGTGCTCATGGTAGGCTAGTAAAGAAATCTATTATGATTTCCTCTCATTTTCACTCAGGTTTTCACACCTCAACTACATGCTATTAGTTTTTTATAATTATTTAATTATATTTAGATTAATTTTTGAGTTTTGGGAAAACTAGTTTTAAATTTTATAATTCTGGGATTTTCAACATAGGTACTTGTTTAGCACATAATTAGTAAAAACTATACACATACTTTGAAATCTTTTATATGAATTGGAAGAGCCAACTACACAGCTGGTGCACGATTTTCTTAATCGTGCATCATGATCATATAAGGTGATCCATGTATTCTAGTATGGGGTGCATAGTTTGGACAATTGTGTGGCCAAACCATGTTTGATTTCATTTTCATTAATATAAAAAATAAAATAATAATAATAATAAATAAATTAAATTAATAATAAAAACAATAAAAAAATGAAATTAATTGATTTTAATTTAAAACCCCCAAAGGGGTCTCCTCCCCCTCTCACACATGACACACCCCCTCCCATTCTCCTATATGTCACACACTTTAGGGGAACCCTCAACTATACATCCTCCTCCTCCTCCCTTTCCATTGTTTTTGGCCACTGTATCCTCTAATTTCTAGGTCATTATTCATTATAAAGATGCTTCCTATTTCCCTTTCTTCTTTCCATTCAGTTTTTCTATTCTTCTTCATTTATTGTGTACCATGTCTGAAATCTAATAGTTTGGTAGTTTCTATTTAATATTTTTGGTTCCTAGGGTCCCTGAGGTCGATATAAGACTTTTTTTAGCCATAGTTGTTGAATTTGACCTGTTCTCCACCAAATTTGGATAGGGTTCCTTCTATTCTTCTTGTTTGGACAAATTTTATTTAGGTATTTTGATACTATTGAGTTTATCATATTTTTATAGGGTGCACTGGACTACATTGAGGTGGGTCTCGACTGCCGTTGGTGTAGGCAATGACTTGTGATCCCTAGGATGTGACCCAGACACATATACATATATATGTATATATATATATATAAATATATACTCACTTTTTAATTTGTCCCACAGAGTTATGGGAAGATATACATAGAGAAAGGGATATATATATAAGTGTATATGTGTTTAGGGAATGCAACTTGATCTTTGGGTTCTCATCATGTTGTGATTAGAGTTTTGTTGCGTTTAATCATCCTTGTGGTAGGTGTTTCCATCCGTTTCCTTTCCGAAACATTACATTAGATGCGTGATTTTACTAAATATTTTTTAATTATGTTCTTCATGATTGTGGTGTTTTCTTGTGGGTTTTTTTGTCTTCTCCATGTGGGTGGTTTGGTGAAAATGGGGTTTTCAAAGGATTTTCATAGTTATGTTAATGTGTATCAATTTTATATGTATGCTATGCATTCGATAAAATTACAAGTGGACTTAAAAATGGTTTTGGTTACTTTAAATTAGTGGTTGGACTTGTTTAGTCTTTTGGTAAAATGGTTTGTATGTGTAAATATGATTTGGATGGGTTTTTGGTGCCTTTTTATGGTTTGATTCTTATGTGAGAACCATTGTGTCTCGGTGTGATATTACTTATATTGCCTTGACTAGACACCTATAAAATTATATGGATGTACATATATATATTCTGGTGAGTATAGTAATATCCATATGTGCATAGGGTGCACATATAGATAGGCACATGTCTATAAATGATAATTCTATAAAAATGTCCATCTCAATAACTTTACTTTTCAAAAAATCTTCTCCCATTTTCTTACTTTATACATTCTCTTCCAAAAGGTTTTATAAAAAAACTCATTATGTTTTCCAAATGGATTTTTGGTTTTCAAATGACATCAAATGTGGTTTTCATTTACATTTATAAATCTTGGACCATTTGGTAACTTAAAAGTTTTATTTGTTAACCACTTGAATGGAAAGGTCCATTTAGAATTTTATAGGCATGAATAATTTATTCCCTTAGTTTTTGGAAATGGTTTTGAAAGAGAGGTATTTTCCTTGAGAATGGTTTTTGTTTTTAAAACTTCATAGCCCCTTTGGTACTTTTTTATGTTTTGGAAATGGTTTTGAATGCTCATGATGTGTAGGCCTAGTTGGATCTTTTGAAATGTTTTATGTGTGTTGGGTACCCCTATGGATGACCTATTTTGGAGAGGTCCTCTTCATAGATGGTATTAAGTGGTGGGGAAGGCATGCACATTGGAATTTTCAGGTTATAGTTCATGAAAAGAATGTAATAATCTCCTCACCTACCTTTATAATATTATCATGTGATTCTTTGACTTCATCTATATAGTCGAGTGAGGGCTGACTTATAGTCCTGATTAGATGGGTTGTATCCCCCTTTATAAAGGAGATACTAGGTGTTATGTGGCACTGGTGATGCTAGATAGAGCTGCCAGGTTGGTTATTGACTATGGATTGCAACACATGCCAGTAGATGGGTCCGAACCAAGTATATCTAGGGTTTCCTATAGAGATGTTTAGAAGGTTCCCATGATTATATATCTATATATTTTGGTATTGTTTTTATCTATTGATTACCTAAATTATTCTTATATATCTTCTTATATTCATGTTGTTTCCTTACTCTTGGCATTGTTCTTGTTAAACCCCACTACCGATGTTTAGATTTAATTATTCATATTATGCATTTTATCTAACCTATGTTTTATTATGGAGTTTTTTTTTCAAACTATGATTTAAAATGTAAATCTATTTTAAAAGGATATCCATGATTTTTTGAATGGGGATTTATAGAAAGCTTTGTTTGGTTCTTTAAATGACAAAAACCCTAATTTCTATATTTATTTTCTAACCAGTGTTTATAGATTGTTTCAGAAAAGTACATGTATGGATTCTATGGTTCTTAACTATGAATATATTTTTATCTCACACACTACTTGTTCCACTCAGTGTCGATAGACCCAAGCTATTTCTTAGGTTGAGGTTTGCAAGTTGGTTTGGTGAATGGTGGTGATTAAGGGTTGCATAGAGGTTTGCCTAGATTTATTTCTTTCCACTGCCTGTGTTTATTTTACTCTTTTTGTACATGTTTATTTATCGATCTTTTTTAGTATAAATCATTCCCAATTTATATATGATTGATTCCCGAAACTAGTTTCAAACCCAAGAGGATCAAGGATTCCTCTCAAGCCTTATTGCAGACTGGTTTAAGGACTGGTTCGGGGTAGACCAAGGTTGTTTCATAGAAAAATGGAATCAAATAAGACCTTGTTATTTATGGTGTTAGGTTATATATATATATAACACTATCAATACATAGGCGGTAGGTTATGAAATGGTTCCTGATCACCACTTCCTGTGATGAGACCTGAGTTACTTGGGATAGTCAGACTTTGAGTCTTTTATTTTACTTTTTTGTTAATGATGTTGGTACTTGTTTGGTTTGAAAATATTATGCATATTGGGGGATGAAAATGGAAGTGATATGGTATCACATAGTGTTTTAACATGGCATAGAAAACCATGTGGATCCTAATTGAATGGTTCAATATGATTCTATTGGTTGGTGCATTCTTATCGCATGGTCTGCTAAACCATGTGGTAAAGTCAAGCATGACCCCTGGTTCCCAGTTTTTTTGGTTTTGGTGTGAATTATGATGTAAGTATGATTTTTTTGAATGAGTGGATTTTTAAATGAAAATGATTTTTAAAAATGGGCTTTTGAGTGAAAAAATAGCTTTTGAAAATAAAATGATCACGGGAAATTGATTTAATTGAAAAATGGATTATTTTATAACAAGATTTGGAGTTTTTTTAAAAGGTGAAAGTTATGTTTTGGGATTTTTTATATGGTTAATTTAGAGGTGGATTTCATATAAGAGGACTCGAAATGAGAATTTGGATTTAAAAATGGGTTTTGGTATTTGGAAACTGGTCTTGGAGTAATAATTTTGAATTTGGGAATGGAAAATGGTGGGTTTTAAAAGAGGGATTTGATTCTGTTTTGAGTTGTGTTTTAATTTATGTTCTTGGTATTTGTCTTGGGGAAGTTATTTAGATTGATTTTTGCCTCGATTTTGAATTGTTTTTTTAATATTATTTAAAGTATGCTTCCCAGAAAGACCCAAAGAGTTTTCAAGGAGCTGGTTCTTTTTATTTAGAATAAGTGTTGAGTGAACTATTGGAAGAACCTTTATTTATGAGGGGTATCCATATATAGGTTATAAATTGAGATATATTATCTGAGAAAGTTTTTTTAGGAGGTTGGTGTATGAGGTGGTTTCATCCAAGATAGTTTCTAGTGGGAATCCACCAGTGGTTGGGAGCTATTTTCTACTAGTGTTGATGATGGTTCCCCATCTGGTGAAGGGTGTGAACTGGAATAAACTTTTCCTGGAGAGTTTTCTTTTGTTAGTTATTATTTCTTATTTGAAGTTCCATTCATTAATTTTCTTCCATTATGGTCAGTTTGGGGAATTTTAAAAATCTTGTTGTAATTCCCAAAAGCCTTGTTGTCAATGCCACTACTTGGGTAATCTAGAGAAGTTTTGTAAGCTGCACTATCGAAAGAAGAAGTTTTAGTCATGAATTTTCAACTCCTGATTGAGGGGAAGAATATTATTCAAGACATCGGGGCTCCAATCATAGTTCTCAAAGCGAATCCTTTCACGCAGTGAAGAAGTTTCTAGGTGTGGGGATATTGTCCTAACTTGTTGTTCTGACATCAGAAAACTTTTGGGGGGAACCATTTATGATTTTCCCTCAATGTTAATTGTTTTTACTAGAACCTATTTGTTTTGGAAATCTTGGAAAACTAGATTTACTAAAATATCTATGGGTTTTATTTATAGATGTGCACTATTGGATGGTTAACCTTATTTTGGGGATGGTTTTAGTTTTGGGGTGGTACCTATTTGGATATGAATGTGTCTTATGGGAATTATTAATTGTGATTCAGTTCAGTACTTGGCTTGGGTTTTTTTGGTCCTTCTTGAGATAAAGGTTGAATATCATTCTAGATTCCTTCTGAATGGTGGGAATACCCCTCCCTATCCACACCATGGATATTTTAGTTGTTTTTTTCTCTAGAGTTTTTCATGTATGACTTGTGGAGTTGAAAGGTCACATAGAGGTTCATGGTTTCAATTAACCTTATTTAGTTTTGAGTTTTGGTTTTGTTCATTGTTTTTTTGGGTGATTTCTCGGGGAAAACAGTTTTAATGGTGGGGAGAAATGTTACACCATAACCACTATATATTAATTATTTTTAACTGTTTTATAAAATTTAGCTTCATTTTTTTGTTTCAGATCAAACCAATTTAAAATATTATGTAATGTACCTAAATTTACTATAATTTTTTAAATTATATGGTATTATTACGAGACTGTGAAAATTGACGACACGTGATTCCGAGGCCCGGACTGCCAAAAATGATCCGTCGAAAAAATGTTAATCATTAAATAGTGCGCGCGAGCATTTTTTTTGAAAATGTGGAATAACATTTAAAAGGGTGGTTAGATCAAAAATATGAGGGCACCATTGCATTCAGGATAGCGGGTTTACCCTAGGTGCGACTTATGTTTAGTCGGTGCATGCTTCCAGTGAGAAATCCCAAAAATTAAATAACGGTAAGTAAAACAATTAAATATTTTTTTTATTTTTTAAATGCTTATAACTCACGTATGGTGACTCTGATTGAAAATATGAGACCACCATTGAGCTTTTTATGTTATTCTTTCCTTAAAAACAACCTAACCTTGGCCGACGCAGGCCAACAAGGGATGTTAGTTTTTGCCCGTAAATAAAATAATTATGTAGCAATTATTTTATTGTTTAATTCTTTATCTCCTAAACGGTAACTCGGATTGGAAATCCGAGAGTACCGTTGAGCTCATGAGGGCATGTTCCCTTTAATAAGAGCTTAACCTGACCGGCATGGGTCAAGAGTTACTATTAATAATTTTTTGAACATTTTTGAGGTACTTTTAGTATACGTGCATGCAGAAATTTTGATCTTTTGAATATGTGCTTAGATTAAAAATCTGAGGGCACTATTGAATTCGCAGTGCTAGCATTCTCCTAGGAGAAACTTAACTTCAACCAACAATGGTTGGATAAAAAAGATAATTTTTGGAATTTACCAAAAATAATAAAATAACTCCATGAGTTATTTTGTTTCTTTTTGTAACCGTTGAGTGAAGTGGCATAACCACATAGTTAATAGGTCATTCTATGACTTGACCCTTGGGTTGTGTAACCTCGACGTTGGTTGTTTTAATGTAACACTAAATGTGGTTCATTAATGAACCACATTATTTTTATGCAACTTGGTTGGTTCCTCACATTTATTTAAAGAAAGTTTGGGCATGGTTCTTCTGCACTCATGAGAGGAACCTCTAACAAAGTATCGGTGATGACTTCCTCCAATGTAGAATGGAGTTTCAACAACTTAGAGGATTTCGAACCGGAAAACAAGAAATGTCAATGAACATGCTTCGAATGTGGTCTTGTCTTCCTCATCCACACCGTCTACCAACGCATTTGAGGTAGGGGGTTATGTGATTAATTCCCCCTTTTTTTCCCATTCTTGAATATTATGAAAAACACAGATCAAATGTCTAATGGGTTGATTCAGGTTTCGTTTTTTAAATTTGGGAGGATAATGAAGGGTTTCTTTATGGGAGTTTTTATGATTAAATAATATTTCCCTTGTTATAACGCTAATGCAGAGGGTACGGGTTGAGTCAAACAAGGCTCAGACCCTTCACCGATCTCAGGTTGGTGGTGTTCTTCATGGGAGACTGAGAAATATGGTAGGAAGACGATACTTTAGGACGCGAGGTGTAGGCTCTATCTCTAGAGGCCTGTAGGCATAGATGATAAAGGAATCAGACCACCAAAACTTCTCTGGTGGCCCATGAAAGCATCATCAGCACGGCTGTGCCGACAACCACTGATCACGAGAAGGGGTGTCGCTTGAAGGCTCTGCAGTAGAAAGAGGGGAAACCGACCTTTTTCGGTCGCATCGGAGTAGGGCGACGCGCTGTGGAGGCACACCGCATAGCAAGGCTACAACCTTAATCCATGGAGGAGGGCAGACCTGCGGTCCACAAGTTCCACAGGTGACCGGTCCAGCAGGACTAGCTAGGTGGTTCGGTGCCAACTAGCACTGCTGCTTTGAAACCGAACGAACTTATGTCTATTCAGAAGGGCAACGGACCCCCGCTCCCGACCAACGGGCTGGGCGGTTCCACAGTCTGGCAGGCTAGGCCAAAGATGTGGCCTATCGGGTTGGACCAGGCCCAGGTGAACCGGACTGAGCCCAAACCCATTCGGGCTGAGCCCAGCGGGCCAGGTCAGACCGAACTTGGACCCTTTTTGGCCCAATTATGCTCAAATGGGAATATCTCCTAAACCAGATGTCCGTTTGATGAAACGTCTACGGCGGTGGAACCCTTAAGAAGAGGCGATACTTTTGAGATACTCCACTTGAGTTTTTGAGAAAGTTATAGCACAAGCGGGTTTGATCAAATCCGAATCCAACTGGACCCTCAACGCTAAAATGCCTATAACTTAAAGACTGGGCGTCCGGTTGACGCGCCGTCTATTGTATTGGAACCCTTATGACATGGTAGTTCATTGAGTTTATTCTTAGTGGGACTTCATGCCTATTAAAATACGAATGATGGATAGAGGAGTGGATACTCCCAGAATCAAGCGTGCTTTGTGCGGGAATCTAGTGGATGGCTGTGATGTGAAGAATGAATAGAAGTCCAGTGTGTGTCAACACTGAGAGATCCTATGTGGGTTAGCACCGAGCGATCCTATGTGGGTCTGCAGTGAGCTATCTTGTGTGGGTCAGCATAGAACGATCATGTGTGGGTCATCACCTAGCGATCATGTGTGGGTCAACACTGAGTGATTATATGTGGGTCAACACCGAGCGATCCTATGTGGGTCAACACCTAGTTATCCTGTGTGGGTTAGCACTGAGCTATCCTCTATGGGTCAGCACCAAGTGATCTTGTGTGGGTTAGCACCGAGCAATCCTGTGTGGGTCAACACCAAATGATCCTTTGTGGGTCAGCACCTAGTGATCCTTTGTCGGTCAGCACCGAGCAATCCTTTGTGGATCAGCATCAGAGCCTCTTGATAGAATAAGATGATATAGCTTTACGACTAATCATCTGTACTTCTGTACTTATGTTATAACTGGTGTGAGCTTCCCTTTTCTTTGTGCTTTGTGATTGAGATCAGGTTTTTTGTTTTTCCTTTGTGGGATTCTGAGAGACCTTCGGGGGTCTCGGGGTCCCTACTGAGTATTGTTATACTCACCCCTGCATAGGCTTCACCCGCACCTTGTTGTGTCTTGTGCAGACGATGAATAGCTTGACTGAGTCTTGAGGAGTCAAGGCTTGATGGTGCTCAGAGGTGATTGACAGACGGTGCATAGAGGTGACCGGTTGATATGTAGAGCCGTAGTGATGAGTTGTACATACCCTTCAGGTAGGAACCTTGATGGACGTCCTCAGGAGCTATTTTTTTCTTTTTGCTGTACATCCATTTTAGTTGGGCTTTTATTCCATCCCATTTACTTTTAGTACTTACTTTTACACTTAGTGGTGGTTTTTAGTTGTGGTTGTTCCATTCTTAATCCATTTTTTTCTTGTGCACAGTGTGACCTATTTGTGTGTGTATAGGTTTTGAGGCAATGCCTTCCCATTTTAGGGATATTCCTTTCCAGTGCTAGTCGCCAACCCCTGGCCTATGGAAGGCAGGCTTGGGGTAGTCACAACATGGGTCCTGGGGGAAGGGTCGTGAAAATGTAGTATCAAAGGGGGTCGGTTCTACCAGAAGAACTAAGATTCTATGTTTTCAATGGAGCAATAATGTTAAGTGTCTTGAGTTTGGATTTCAGTCCAGGGAGTCCAGTATTGGTGTGGCAGCTGACATATCCATACACCAGGACACCGAATTCTGTTTTCCGACTTAGTACATGAAAACACTGATTGCGTGTGTTTTTGATTTTTTTCTTTTGATCTCTTTTTATCATCTCACCAGGTATAACTTATTGACTATGTTTCATCATGATGCTATTTCAATATGCCTATACGCAGACAACCATCTAGGATTCCAATGCTTGACTGTGAGGATGGACCATAGTGTAATGAGGCTTCAATATAAGGACTGTTGCTCGAGATGGTACCTTAGGGAGGTGTCCCGGTGATACCACTGCCTGTTGGTCAGTAGTTACTACCAGCACTATAGGTAGAGGACACATATTGGCTCAGTGCCTTACACAAGTTTCAGTGACAGATACCCCTCAGGTTCTGAGGAGAGGTCGAATCACAGGTGGCTAAGGACTGGCCTGAGGTGGTGACTGCATTTTCATCTATCTAGGGAACCATTAGATCAGATGGTGGTCCTAGAAGTGGGAATTTTATGTGGCTCATTAGGGCGATGGCAGGGTTTAGATTACCCCTATCTTATGATGAAGCGACTTTTTCTGTGGATAGAACTTGAGAACCTTCCTCCAAGAAGGGGTTCTATTTCCATGAAAAGATAAGGGGTTTGTGTTCTTAATAGCATCTACAATTTTAATAGGACTACATGTCGTTAATTGATTATTCATCGAGGTGTGCCGACCATTCCAGGTACTCGATGAATATGATACAACCAATTCTTTAGGACTCGGACCTCCAAGCGAGATGTGTTTAGGGACATCCAAGTAATCACTATTCCTCTGTGCATTCCAACTTATGTTAGGGTTCTAGAGAAACATTTGGGGTTGAAAATTATTTTGTATGATTAGATGTAACCAGTTAATGTCAGTAGTGGGAATGCAGAAAACCAACGCCAGTCTCAGAGACTTAGACGTGTAAAATTTTTCGGGAAGAGGAAGTGATAGGGACAAGTGAAACTGTAGGGTAGCTGATGTGGAAGGGGATCTAAGAGAGTATCCAGAGGTGGTGTACATTTTGACATGTTATAACCACCACCCTAATGGGGTCCAAACCAGGATTAGGGAGCTGAAGGATATGGGAAGGTAGTAGCTGCATGCGGTCAAGGAGTGTGACCCAAAGGCTCTATGAATGATTTGAGGTACGGTCTATGTGTACTAATAGCTACTATAATTAATAGACATAGGTACTAATCATTCCTTCTTTTCACGAATCTTGTTCAAGACCTAGAGTTTCTGGTTAAACCATTGACTTGACACTTACATCTGGAGATACATATGAGAGGAGACTCGATAATCACACTTATAATGATGGTGTGATCTGACCCTTGAGATGAGAGTTTTGGTTGGAACCTCTTGGTGGCAGCGTTGAGGCCTTATGATGTTACTTTGGGTATGGATTTGTCATCCATAGTTCATGCTCATATTGACTGTTTTAAGGAAAAAGGATGTTGTATATCTACAATGTTGTAATGAGGTTTTCCTTAATCAGAGAAAATAAAACCCAGGCATTACATGATAAAGTAATGTATAGGAGGGTGAAACCAATAACTCTTGGTGTAACCAATAACTCTTGAGTCAGCCAACCTTACTCTCATGGTAGCCATAGTTTTGAGTTTTCAGTTCCCAACAGTAGTGACAAAGTTTAAGAACATCCTTTCTAAAGATGTTTCCAATATTACCTCCCTATAGGGAGAGGTACTTATGCATTGGCTGGTACCCAGGGATGGAACTGATATCTACAACTACATATCGGATGGCTTCTACAGAGCTCTGAGAGTTGAGAGCATAGTTAGGATACTTTTAGTAGAAGAGATGAGTAAGAACCAGTGTTTGAGGTTATGTGTGAATTACTGACACTTTAACCAAGTGACTGTGGAGAATGAGTACCCACTACTAGAGGGTCGATGGCTCACTAATCAGTTAAAAGGGGTATCCTTTCACGTGGATAGAAAGGTTCCAGAAGGATTTTCAGTAGTTTAGACAATGAAGATGGTTGGATTTCCATGATTAATATGATTTCAAGATAGTCTATACTCCTGGGAAGGTGGATGTGGTGGAAGACACACTCATCAAGAGGTCTGGCCAACATTTTTTGAGTGAGGCAACATATCATCTTGCAGTGTTGCATATATCCTTTGTGAATAGTGATGGAGCATCTTACCTCCAGTCTATGACTGTCACTCCCCCACTCCTTCAGTGTGTTTGGGAGGCACAACTTGGTGATGCGGACTGCAAGAACCGACATGCTCAAATATCTTCAAGACAGGATCCTGAAGGATTTTCTGAATGTGGGAGCATGCCATCTTTTTTATAGGACACACTATAGTACCAGTGATGCTACGATAGGAGGTGATTGAGGGAGATCCACACATCCCCTTTAGCAGTACATCCGGGTGTGGAAAAGATGTATCAACACCTCCGACATTAGTATTAGGGTCCATGGATGAAGAAAGCGGTGGAAGAGATGGTCTCACAATACCTCACTTGTTAGCAAGTGAAAGCTGAGAATCATGTTACATCACGCTTGAGCACAATTTTTTTTATCCCCAGACTGATGTACAAACAGAGCGGACCATACTGACCTTGTAGGACATGCTTCATGCTTGTGTCCTAGATTTTGTTCATCGTTGGGAGGATAAACTACCACTGGTGGATTTTACATACAACAACAATTATCACTCCACAATTGGCATGACACCGTTTGAGGCCTTGTACGGGTGACCGTGTAGATCACCTCTATATTGGACAGACCCATGGGAGTCCACACTTATGGGTCTAGAGTTGGTATATGCTACCACTAAGAAGTATTAGATTATCTAGGAGAGGATGAAGACTGCACAGAGAAGACAAAAGTCTTATGCCAATAGGAGACAGAGACCCTTATAGTTTGAAGAGGGAGACCATGTCTTCCTACGAGTCTCACCCTGATGAGGATTGTGGAGATTCGGCTGGGGAATTAAGCTATCTATGAGGTTCATCGGAACTTTCTAGATTATCAACAGAATTGGTGAAGTGGAGTATCAGCTAGATCTTCCCCCATATTTGATACATGTGCATAATGTTTTCCATGTGTAACAGCTGAGAAGATGTGTGCATGATCCATCACATGTTATCGATTAGGGCGAGTTGGACTTTGATGATGGGGAGACTTTTACGGAGTTCCTGGTGGAGATAGAGGATCGATAGAAGCAAGTCATTCATAGACAGTTGATCCCTCTGGTGGGAGTTATATGGAAACACATGAACCTTTTGGAGAGCACATGGGAGCAGGAGGATCATATTAGTGCTTAGTACCCTCATTTGTTTGAGTTGCCATTATTTTTACTTTTGGGGACGTAAAGCCCTATGGTGTGGAGAATGTAATGTCCCAGAATTTCTGTATAACTTTTATTTTAATTATATGGGAGTATTAGAAGACTTGAAAAATTGATGGCATGCGATTCTGAGGACCAGAGTACCTGGAATGATCTGTCGAAACAAATGTTAAGCTTTAAATAGAATTCATGAGCTATTTTTCTGAAAAAGTGGAATGCATATTAAATGGGTGCCCTGATCCGAAATTAGAGGGCATTGTTGCGTTCAGGGTTACAGGTTTACCCTAGGTGCGACTTAAGTTTAGTCTCCAAAAACCTCCAGTGAGAATCCCCAAAAATGGCATAACAGTAAATAGAATAATTAAATAAAATTATTTTATTTTTCAAATTCTTATAATTCACAAACGGTGACTTGGATTGAAAATACGAGACTACCGTTGAGCTTGTAAGGGTATTCTTTCCTTAGGAAGATCCTAACATTGGTCGGTGTGGGACAAAAATGGAAGTTAGTTTTTAGACGTAAATAAAATAATTAAGTAGAAATTATTTTATTGTTAAATTCTTTAACTCCTAAACGGTAACTCGGATTGGAAATCCAAGAGTACCGTTGATCTCGTGAGGGCGTGTTCCTCTTAAGTAGAGCCTAACCTCGTTCGATGCAGGTTGAGGGTGACTATTAATAATTTTTTGTTCTTTTTTAAGGTATGATCAGTAAACGTGTAGGTGGAGATTTATATCTTTTGAACCAGTGATCGGATTAAAAATCTAAGGGTACCGTTGAATTCGCAGCACCTGGATTCTCTTAGGTAAAGATTAACTTCGACTGAAAAGGGTCGGATGAAACAGTTAATTTTTGGACTTTACAAAAAATAATAAAATAACACCATGAGTTATTTTGTCTATTTTTGTAACTATTCAGTGACATGGGGGAACCACAGAGTTAATAGGTCATTCAATGACTTGACCCTTGGGTTGCGTAACCTTGATATTGGTTGTCTTAATGTAACACTAAATGAAGTTCATTAATGAACCACATTAATGTCATGCTACGTGGTTGGTTCCTCAAATTTATTTAAACAAACTTGGGCATGGTTCTTGGGAACTCATGAGAGGAACCTATGACAAAGTGCCGGTGATGACTTCCTCCAATATAGAACAGAGCTTCAACGCCTTAGATGAGTTGAACCGGAAAGTGACGAATGCCAATGAACATGCTTCGAACGTGGTCCAATCTTCCTCATCCGCACCATCTACCAACTTATTCGAGGTAGGGGTTGTGTGATTAATTCCTCTTTTTATTCCCATTATTGAATATTATGAAAATCACATTTCAACCGTCCAACGGGATGATCCAATTTTCATTCTTTAAATGAGGGAGGATAATGCAGGGTTTCTTTATTGGTGTTTTTATGATTAAATAATCCTTCCCATGTTATAATGCCAATGAGGAGGGAACGAGTCAAGCCGAACAAGGCCCGGACCCTCTACTGATCTTGGGTTGGTGGATTTCTTCATGGGTGATTGAGAAATACGGAGGAAGGAGAAAATGTGGGACGCGCGGTGTAGGCGCTGTCTCTGGAGGCCCGTAGGCAGAGACGAGAAAGGAATCAGACCACCAGAGCTTCGCTAGTGGCTCGTAGAAGCATCACTGGCGCGGCGGTGCCAGAAACCAGAGGAGGCGGAGGCTGACTACCACCGTCCGCGAGAAGGAGGTAGTTCTGGAAGGCACCACAAAAGACAAAGGGGCAGTTGGCCTTTGCCTACCACGTCGGAGCAAGGCGCCGTGCTGCGGCGCCGCGCCGCTGAGGAAGGTCGTGAATTCGAACCACGATGGAGGGAAGACTCGCGGTCTATAGTTGACCCTTCCAGCAGGACCAACGAAGTGGTATGGCACCCATTGGCACCACTACTTTGAAACTGAAAGACCTTCTGTCTATTCAAGAGGTGAGTGGACCCCCGCGCCCCTACAGGCCACGCCTAGTGGGGGGGGGGGGGACTAGTGGCCCAGCAGGCCTAGCCCACGACCAGTGGGCCAAGCCCATGGACCAGTGGGCCGTGCCTGCGGACCAGCAGGCCAGACCAGGCTCGGGCAAACCGGACATATTCCACCCTCGTTCGGGCTGGGCCGGTCCAATCGGGTCAGACCGAACCCATACCCTTTTTTGCCCAGTTATGCTTAAATGGGCATATCTCCTAAACCAGATGTCTGTTTGATGAACTGTCTATGGTGATGGAAACCTTAGGATGAGGTGGTCCTTATAAGATACTACAATTTAGTTTTGGAGAATGTTGGAGTATGACTAGGTTGGATCAAATCTGAATCCAACCGGGCCCTTGGCATTAAAATGCCTATAACGTACAGAATGGTTGTCCGATTGACACGCCATATGTTGCATTGGAAACCTTATGAAATGGAGTTTCATTGGGTTATTTCTTCACGGGACTTCTTACTAGTTGGAAAACAACCGATAGATTGAGGAGAGGATCCTCCCAGAATCAAGAGTTCTTTGTGCGGGATTCTAGTGGCTGGTCGTAATGTGAAGAATGAATAGGGATCCTATGTGGGTGAGCACCGAGGGATCATGTGTGGGTCAGCACCGAGCGATCATGTGTTGGTCAGAACTGAGAGATCCAATGTGGGTGAGCACCAAGCAGTCCTGTGTAGGTCATCACCTAGAAAAGCTGTGAGGGTCAGCACCGAGCAATCATGTGTGGGTCAACACCTAGCGATCCTATGTGGGTTAGCACTGAGTGATCCTGTGTGGGTCAGAACCGAGCGATAATGTGTGGGTCAGCACCGAGCGATCCTGTGTGGGTCATCACCGAGTGATCCTTTCCAGGTCAGCACCAAGCGAACCTGTGTGGGTTAGCACCGAGCGATCCTGTGTGGGCAGCAGTAGAGCCTCTTGACAGAATAAGATGATCTATCTTTATGACTAATCATATTTACTTCTATACTTAAGTTATACCTGATGTGTTTTGGAAATAGTTTTGAACCATCATGATGTGTAAGACCAATTTTCACTTATAAAATGTTTAATATGTAATGGGAACCCCCATGTTTAACCTATTTTGGAGAGGTCCTCCATATAGATGGTGTCAACTGGTGGGAAAGGCATTCAAATTAGAAATTATGGGTTAAAGTTATTTCCAAGCACGTGATGACATGCTCACCTATCATTTTACTATTATCATGTTATTCCTAGATTCCATATAGAGGTTTGAGTGATAGTTTATTTTTATTCCCAATTAGATGGATTATAACCCCTTAGATAGAGCATAGGCCAGGTGAGCCATGCCACTGGTGAGGCTAGATAGAGTAACCAGGTTGGTTATTGACTATAGATTAAATCACAAACCAATAGATGGTTCTGAATTGAGTATGTATAGGGTATATTCTAGAGATATTTTGGATTTGACCATGATTATATATTTTTATGTTATGGTATTGTTTGAAGATCTTGATTACATACTTTATTCATATATGTCTTCTTATACCAGTGTTGTTTCCTTACTCTTGGTATTGTACTTTTTATACATTTCTACCTATATTTATCTTTGATTATTCCTATTTTTTCCTTTTATCTGACCTATGTTTACTTTTGGATTATGGTTTTCAAACTATGATTTAAAATGGAAATCCATGTTTTTTTTAAATTGGATTTTTGGAAAGTTGCGTTTTATTTTTTAAATGAGAAAACCCTATTTTCTATTCATATTTTTAAACAAGTGTTTATGGAATGTTTTAGAAAAGGGCATGTATTATTTGTTTATCTATTACCTAATGAGATGATTTATGCTCACACCCTAATTATGTCACTCAACATTGGTAGAACCGATCTGTTTTGCACGTTCAAGTTCGCGGGTCAGTTTGGTGAAGGGTGGTAACCGAGGATCACATAGAGTTATGAATATTTTTATTTCATTCCATTTCTAGTGTTTAATATACACTTGTTATAAATATTTTTTTATCTTCATTTTATTGGATAAATCATTCCCAATTGAGTTATTATTGATGCATGACAATATTTACTAGCCCAGGGGGATCAGGAACACCTCTCGCTTCTTTTCACAAACTAGTTCGGGTGCCCAGTTTTGGGTCAACCCAATTTGGATCTTGACGCGGGGATATACAATGAATGAAAAAACCTTTTAGAACTTAATTATCTACCTTTACCTTCTATAAGACTAAACACCATGATATGAGATCCACTACTAAGCTCTTTATCTTGATCCACCAAACCTGCCTCCCCAGAGATTGATATATCTTGGAGACACACAGATGTACTGCTAGAGGCAATCCATGAAATTCATGAAGTACTGCCTCTCACATATCTGATGGAATTAAAAAACTTCCCTATATCCCCATATGAAGTTTCTCATCATCCAACCAACCCTTCGGGGCATTATTGTGAGTAACAAAGTCTCTAATTACCTCCACCTTTAAGTCTCAGCACCGAGAATCCTCTACTTTCCATGAAAAAGAGGATTCCACAATGATATGATATAAAAATACCCTACCATTAACTTCATTTACCTCAATTAATATAACTTATATAATCCATATTCCTCTATAATAATACTCATATTCATGAAAAAACCTCTCTATGAATTTTAGATAATTTCACCAAAAACCACATTTACTTTTACTAGGGTGTAGAAGATGTAAAATTCATAATCCTGGAGAAACTTCATACACCAATATTGAAATAAATTCATGTCCCATTAATATAATACATACAACAATCTATTTTGATCCATGTTGACCATAAAGGTCTCCACAATGAGGTAATGATGCCACAACTTCAAAGAGATGACCATAACTAATAACTCAAGGTCATGGGTGAAATAGTTATGATTATGGGGGAATAACTACCTAGATTCATTAGATATCACTTCCCTACGATTCATTAAAACACAACCCAAACCCAAATGGGAAGAATAAAATTATACCTCAAACACCACTCAATCCTCTAGAAGCTAGAGAATGATAAAACTGATCAACTAATTCTTTAAGTAGTCAAAATCCACTTAACACTAATCAATATAGGTTAAGGATTGGTCTTTCCTAATTAGAATTTTCTATAGGGACATGACTTGAGAGAACTCATCCATAGAATTATGATGATAATATGACACACCTAAGAATATATAGACCATTACCACGTCCTTTGGTGTTACCTGAGAAACAACTACCTGGAACTTCAATGGATCCACTGCTACTCCTTCCCAAGACACCGTATGTCTAAGTAAGTGCACCTCCCATGTTCAAAACATGCACTTCGATATATTCCCATATAAATGGTGCTGATAGAGAGTATGTAATATATATATCATGTATTCCACATTTTCTTCTTCTAATTTTGAGTACACAAGGATGTTATTAATGAACAGGACCACAAACCAATCCCACAAATCATGGATCACATAATTTATGAGCCCCATTAATATAGAAGGTGTGTTTGTGACACCAAACAACATGAAAACGAATTCAAAGTTCCCATACTGAAACCTAAAAGTTGTATTTAGGGATGTACTACTATTCAATACTCATATGATGATACCTGAACCAAAAATAAATATTTAAAACCCAACTAGATCCCTTTAATAGATCAATATAACCATTTATACTTTTAAGGGGATAGAAATTCTTGATCATCAATTGGTTCAACCTATAATAATCTACCCACATCCTAAAACTAACACATTACTTCTTGAAAAATAACATTGGAGCACCCCAAGGATATACAATAGTCTAGATAAATCCCTTAAGAATTAAATCATTGACATGAATCCTCAAATAACACATCTCATAAGGTTCTATCTGATATGTAACCATTGAAATTAGTGAAGTATCCATTTACAAATCTATCCCAAACTTGATGTCATGTTGAGGGATTTGGATCATAACTTTCTCAAGGAATAAATCTTGATAATCCTTAATAGTCTTAGGAAATTATACCAACAAATCCTCCATTGAGTCATAGGAAATAACTATTAGATTCAACAAAATGGATTTAAACACCCATGACCCATTTGATGGCCTCACTCACAAGAAAACACTATGCACTGGCCTTCCACAATACATAATGAAATCCTCATACAAAATAAATATATAATCGTACATATATAAATCTACCAATCCATGTTTAGGATTACATAGTATTGTTTCATCTGTAAATGGAATAAATCCCTAAATGACTGATGCAACCCTAACATCAGTTCACTACCCTGACACACATCAAATAAAATTGAATGACCTATAAATGGCGTAGTCAATACCAGGGGCATTGGAAACCAAAAAACCTATACTCAAATAGCATGAAATAAGGAAGGTGAGATTAAGGAGTGTGATGATCCCCAATTAAATAAAGAATAATCCAACACAGAAGACACAAAAATGATACCTTAGATGGTCTGCAGCCCCTCTGGTGCTGACAATTTGATAGAATGTAAGTTCCAATTCCCATATCCTCAGCCTCATTGGACCTATTGATGTCCACCTTTATGTAAAAACAATTCTTTGGGTCCTTAAAGGAGAGGGAGATCACGAGGTTGACCCCTACCAACCACATCACCTCTCATAGAAACATAAGCATACTGTTCCAACTGCCAAAGATATACAAGTGGCTTCTACTATTGGAAATACCTTCGAAGAAGATGATGTTCAGGTGGATATGAAAGTCAAATTTTCTTTCAAAAAATGTATCCCATGGATGGATGAGAACTAACTTTACTTATGTTTATGAACTCCGTAGTTGAAACACATAAGAAGAAGATCCCCAGTAGATGTGTAAGAATTGCTAGATCTAGAAAACTGAGAAGAAGAGTATTGAGATCTACTACCTGTGGGTTGAAACCTTAACTATAATGAAATAAAAGACCCACTATATAAAGATATACCTCTAAAAAGGCTCTATTATCCTCCCTAATAATGAAACCACTTGATCACCTTAACCTTATTATGCACATCTAAGTATATAGGAAACATAAATGGAGTGAAACTACTACAAAATAGACCTTTTACAACATTGGTATTTATCAACACTATCAAAAACCACATATAAATGACATATTTATCAGTCCTAAAGAAAGATATCATAAATTTAGCCATTTATCAATGATATATTTTAAGCGCTCATAAAGGAATAATTTACCAGTTATTTTTTATGGTCATAAATGTCTGAATAAATAAAATGAAATAATTAAGTAAATAAGAAATAAAAAATGAGTTTATTAAAAAAATATTACGAATTTTATTAATTAAATAATTATTGATGAAAATGAATAAATTTATTATAATATATATAAATTATAAATACTAAAAAATAGTATGTATTAAATATATAGATATATGAAAAATGTAAATTAAACAAATAAAAATTTAAAATAAGTAAATTGATAAAAATATTAATCATTTTATTAGTTAGATAATTATTGATAATGTTAATAAATGACATATATTAAATATATATATATATATATTAATGTATATAAATATGATTTATATATTATAAAATATTTATGCCCTTCACATTAACTAGTCATATATTTAGTGAATAGTGGTTTAGAATTAAAAATTAATATGAATTAAAAATATCGACTAATTGAATAGAGTAATAGACATATAATTGAATGTCATTTGATATTTATTTCACATATATGTAAGTAATGAATTTTTATATACAATACACACAAACAAAACTTATCCATTTTTTAAATATTGTTTAAGTGTCAGTATTTTTAATTTATTCAATTTCTATCATTTTTAACATACATGCACTTAAAATTAGATATTCATAAATAATGTTAAAAATATATTTGTAAAAAAATATTTATAATTAAATATATTTAGAAATTTACATTTAATATATTAATATATTAACATATTTATAATTATAAATATATAAATATATTTTTTAAAAGTATTTATATAATTATAAATAAATAATTATATATAATTAAATCATTAATAAATTTATAATAAATTTACTTAAATAATAAATATATTTACTATATTTATATTTATACATATTTATTATATATATATATATATATAATTGTATAAATATATATAATGATATAAATGGTATTTTTAAAAAATATTTATATAATTATGAATAATTAATTATATATTTCAATAATCAAAAATTATAATAAATATATTTAAAAAAAGAATATATTTAATATATCTATATTTATATATATTTTTTAAGTATACATATATATATTTAAAATAATTTTTATTTGTAATTATAATTATAAATCCTTTATCAGCGCTAAAAAAATGATGATAAAATCAATATTTATTAGTGCTAAAACTTTAGCGCTAAACCACACCAAACATTTAAAATAGATTTTTAGATTCTATCTAAAAAAGAATGAATACTTGGAAATAATTTATACTTGAGTGCCCAAAGATAATGCTTTACCCTTATATGAAACATGTTTGTAATTATGTTTAAAAACATAAAGTTCAACTAACATGTTGTGATATAAATTAGTTTATATTGGATCTATGTTTTGTGTATTTTGAATACCATTTTTCTATTACATTAGTGAATGTTAGTATGAGAGAATGTTTATCATTTTTATTTAAACAACATAGTGATTGATTCATTTTTTGCATGGTTACTGCTTTGATAGTTGATAAGTATGATAGAGAGGTAGTGTATGTGTATATGTATTCCTACCATATAAATTGTTTAAGTAGATACATATTATTATAGAGGATGATGATGGGATAGGTTCTTAATTCCATGGCTCTACATATCCCTTCCCATATTCCATGGGATGGGCGAAGGCCCTTAATTTGTATACCCCTTACCATTTCCATAGGATGGGATTTGGCCCCAACTCTAGATGTGGTTCTGGGTGGGATAGTCTAGAAGATTTACCTACCCCAAAATAGATGGTAAAGGCTGCAATAATTCCTTACCTCTATCCTAATATCGATAGAAATCATTCATAGAGTAGGAAAACCCATGACAACTTCCGGTGAGGATCCTATCAATATAAGGAGTAATTTGATACTAATTCTAATTCATCCGGTAACTTATTTTTTTCTATTTTACAAAATTTATTTTCCTAAATTTGTTTTATCATATATGTAAGTAAATGAGCATACATGTATACACATACATCAAATTATTTGTTACTATGTAGAGTCTTTTTTGTGGTTCCATATTGTGTTTGTATGTGCTCACACCCTATGTAAACACTACACTAGAAATGAGTCTCTTATTATGATGATTTTAAGGTACCTCATTAGGTGTGAAGTGTTCATGGTTCTTCTAGATATTGGAATTGATGGAGTTAGACACTTGTTTAGTTTGGGGATTTGGTGGAGTCCCTTGGAGTTCTTGACATATGTGTGATGTTGATGCACATGGACTGCACATGGGCTATCTACTGCTATCTTTATAAGGATTTTATATATGAAACACCTCCCCTTTTTTATCCTAAGGACACATTTGGTTTTAATTTTTATGTATAGTTCATTTTTGGTTTGTTCCTTTCCTTTTTTAGCTTTGCGTGGGCTTTTGGAACTTGTTTGATTGTAAACATGTGTCATCTAACTATAGTGTCCTATTTTTCTCTCAATTTATATGTAAACTGATAATGGATGGTAGTGTTTCGGCCTATAGGTATCTTGAGTTTACCACCACAATCCATATTTTTTTTATTTTAAAGACACTTTTAATGGGAGAGTGTGTACCCAGTACAACTCCAACCACATTCCATCCGATAAACAAAACACCATATCCCGCAAATCCCTCCCATACTGAAGACCAAACATCCGCCAGATACAAAAAATTCAAATTTCAACATTCATAAAACATCCAGTCAAGGACAAATAACTACAATGCAACCCATTCTCACCTAAGTTGATCACAACTACAAATTTCTATCCACAGAACATCGTCGTCACCAGAGAACAAAACACCACACCAAGAAGACCTCGAACCAGGGGCAATATAGGTCTCTTGAGTTCGATTTCCTAAAATCAGAATTATTTTATGGTCATTCTCAATAGAATTGTGATGATGTTCCCAATCCATCCGCAGTTATTCTATGTTTACTAGGCCCTCCCATGGTTCAAACTTTTTAATTACCTTGTTAGAATATAATATAAAAATGAATTGGATAGAGTAAGGTGGATGAGCTATGACCATTGGATGGAACAATTGTCCATGTGTCAAGGAATCACCACTAGGGAACGATTTCACCCACAAACAATTAATTAAAATAACAATGGAAAATATATTAAATTTAATCATGAACCATCTGTACATAGGAATTCTATGCCTAAGGAAAAGAAAATAAACAGAAGCAACATTTATAAAAGAAGAAAAAAATGAAGCACACTAATTAATCTCTCTACTACCCCAATCTCCCTCCCCTGCAAAGAAAAATATATATCCATCTCCAGTTCCCTTTGGTCCCCTTCATAGATTATAACTACCCACTATTAGTAGAATGTGGTAAAAGGCCTAAGTTGCCGATGCGATAAATAAAATAAAATAAAAACTAAACTATGACATACCCATCTCCTATGACTATAAAAGTCATCGCCTGACATATAATAACCAAAACACCTTATGGGTCAAATCATGTTCCTATAAGAAAGGGGTAAATATATCAAAGTTTCAAAATGAAACTATAAAATATTACATTCCTATTAATTAATAACTACTCTTCCAATTAATGGTATATAATCATTTTGTATCTAGTTTCGATTTAGTTTTGTTTTATTCGATAAAAGTTTGTTTGGGACATTTTCATTAGATTTAATCTATCTTGTTTTTGTTTATATTATCTTGAAAAATTTCATTCATTTGGGTTTTAATCGATTCAGTTTGATTAAATTTGGTTCATATTAGTTTGGTTTAGTTCAGTATAGTTCATATCAGTTGTGTTCATATAGGTTTGAATTAATTATATTTGTTCAAATTTGATTCATCATTTGTATTACCTGATTAGTACAAGTTAGATTAGTTTGAATTGGTCTAGTTTAGTTTCATTCAATTTTTTTCTATTTGAATTATGTTTTCTTTATTTTGATCATCCTAGATGAATTTCAGTTAATCTGATTTACATTTATACCAGTAATTTTCTGTTAGTTTGTGATTTTCTTTTTAAAATGTTTCATTCTATTTTTATTTGGTTTTATTCTATCCATTGTGGGTTTGTATGGTTACACATTATTTAGTTCAACCCATTTTGGGTTTACTATTTATAATATTATTTGGTTTGGTTTCCTATGGTTCATCTTGGTTCCTTATGTTTGATGAAATCCTAATTGAGGTAGGTTAAGAGAGGTCTAATTGAGGCAGGTTAGGAGTATTTTACACTGTTATGATATAAAAAGAAACGACATGAAGATTGTTTATTATATATAAATATTTATAATGCGACCTTTAATTATATGGATTAATAGAAGAAAAATATCACCTTTGGTGATATGGGGTATCTATAGGGGTACTATAGAAATTTTCACATGAAAATATAGATTCGGGAGTGAGCTTAAACATGGGAATCATGTTGTATAATATAAAGGATAATAACTTTGAGGTATGTTTAAAATGATTATATCTATTCAAGAATTTGAATATTATTTGAATGATTCTTAGGGGTTTTTATATATGATTGCGTTATATTTTGACAGTTGAAATAAAGTTTAAGATGACATATATTTTTTGTGTAGAGTATTCCTCTTCCCTTAATTTCTTGAGTGAGTTTCATGGGATGGTTTTTTAGGTTATGTCATGATGGGATCATGTGTAGTGGTTTTCATGTAATGTAGGAATTTTGGTGCATTAGTAACAAGCTCGTGAATTTGGAAAATGTGATTTTTCTTTGAATATCATAATAGGAGAAGGTGAGTTATATATTGTTACTAAGTATAAATTATATTTGTAATTTGGTCAATGTCCTTTAGACAAAGTCATTTCCAAGGGTAATCGATAAAAGGTAATTTAAGTGAATAGTCCATGTACACCACAAAATTTGAATAATGTTAAAAGTCAAGAATGGAGTGAGATAACCTTTATAATGAATGATATTTTGTACAATAGACCAAGTCTTGATCAAGAGAACATGGATTAAGTTTAGATAATAAAGAGATTCTTAGGTGTAGTTTTGGGTGGATGTATGATTTTTAGAGACCATGGGCATCAATTGTTAAATATTTATGTCATCGATCATGTACTTCTATGTTTGTCACCTCATTTAATAGATCATTACTTGAGGATAAAGGAAAAGTATAATTCTATAATGCATAGTACTGTAACATCCCGGATCCGGGTGCCACTCAATGGGTGCCCTGAACCCGATTGGTCACATGACCTCAAGCACATTTCCCCAAATGCCAGAGGCTGCTGACTAGCAGTGAGGACCTAGGTCTGATAGTGGGGAAAATATACCCTCATTTTTCAAATTGTAGCATAGCAGAAAAATGTAAACATACCAAAAGAAGAAGCAGTAAAAAATAAAAAGATGAAAGGAAAATTATACTGAAGAAAAAGATAACCAACATTCATATATATATGATGATGAAATATGTCCTATTTCCAAGAAAGCAGTCAAAACAGGATACACTGCAATCAAATACAATACCATACAAAGTACCAAGTACAACAAAGAAAACTAAAATAGTGCAATAGGGACTTAGCAGCATCACAATCCTAAGCTCGGTCCCATTCTCTCCTACTCCTCTGCAACAATCATGTACCTGTGTAGGGTCCCTTTCCCTTATCAAAACCTGCAGCAATATAATCTGTTTGGGCCCAATACATGACCCAAACAGGGTGTGAGAAATAAATCCTAGTAGGCAACCACCAAAGGCCCGTGCCCAAATGTCAGTGAAAATGTGCAACAGTAGTGTGCAATAATAAAATGTAGTAAACTAGGAAGTACTCAAAAGTAACTATCTCTACCAGTTACATTGCCATTTTATTAATTATTTAACAACTCCAAGATTGTGCTTTAGCTTGGTAGTTATAACATAATAAATAACCACAGTGAATATTCAAAGTAAGAATTGTCCTCATACATGCAAATCCTTACCCTCGGGAAAAAAGAATTGAAACCCTCAGTTGACTGCCCACAGGCATAATGAATATCGCCCTCAGGCATACGAGATGTCTCCCTCAGGCACATAAGCTACTACCCACAGGCATGAGAAAAGTTACCCTCAGGCTAAACGAAACACTGCCCTCAGGCTAAACAAAACACTGCCCTCAGGCTAAGCAAGTAATTGGGATGAGCCCAATGCATAAGAAAGAAATTCATATCCATTTTCTCTCAAGAAAACTCAAAGCATTCTATAAACACGGTATACCCACAGGTATCCTGGCCAAACGGCTAAACAAGGTAAATTCACCCACAGGGTGGCCCTGGATCAAGGCAACAATCCCAAAAAGCATTATATATATATTTATTAGATTACCTATGCAATTCTAGGTATCTTAAAAGTCAAGGACTCAGCCATACGACACCCCAACATGGGGGCGTAGCACAACGGTACACAAAAACACTCAACAATTGGAAATAAACACTGGACCACCTACCTCGATCTCCTCTGATCGATATATGTGAACCACGCCTCCCGAATCAACCTAGAACGACGTAGATATGGGAAAAATGTTCACCCGTTCAAGCATAAATAAATTCCACTCGGGAAAGAATTTGAAGGGAACACTCAAGGAGTGGGAAGGAATTACCCGCGCGGTCCAAATGAGATCATTGGCGGAGGAATCAGAGTTTTAGTGAGCTCTCGGGAGCTCCTCCAAGCCTTGGCCTCCTCTTCCATGCCTCCCTTTGAGTTTTCTACCTCCTCTACTGAATGAGGAGGCTAATGCCTATTTTTAATGATAAAACATAACTAAACGACATGTACTCTCAAGTACAGGGCACGTACTTTCCATTTTTTTAACTGTTCCTCTGGCATCCACTTTCCAACGCCTCACTTTTCATCTCTCAACTTGATTACACGGAGTGTATTTCTGAGTACATGGTGTCTACTACCGTTCTGATGGCTACTAATCCCACCAAATTACTATTCACTTGCCGACTGATTACACGAAGTGTATATACTAGGTACATAGCATGTAGTCAATTTTTACACCCTTCATCGTCGACAGGCCAATACGCCCTGTATACTCATCCCACATGACCAAAGTACACGGTGTGTGGAAAAGTACACGGCGTGTACCCACAAATTTGGGGACTTTTCCCCATTTTCCTTATTTTCTCAAAAACACTTAAGGAAAAATTAAAAGAATAAACCCATACCTTAAGAATAAGAATCGAGTTCTTATAGTACTATCAAGGCTTCATGGGAAGAACGGATAAGGGTGTGTTTACAAGTGCTTTTCAAGTGTAATTGATTACATGAAGGTATATTTGCAGTTGAATGAAATGTTTGAGAAGTTATTAGTGTGTATTTTAGATTAGAGAGAGATATATTTAAAATAAAATAGAGTATATCTTGATCAATAAAAATTGTAGCATGGTTTTATCTAGTATAGTACCGAGAAAAAAATATCAGCATCAGATCCCGGTAGAGAATTGAGTCATTAGATATGTGTAATAGAATTTATTGAGAATGAGAATTCTTATGCTGGTGAGCATGAAATTCCTCATGTTGAATAGTATTGGTGGAATCTGCAAAAAAATGTAACTCAATGTAATGGTATCTGACTAAATTTGAACGATTGTAATTTCAACCAAGAAAAGAAATATTTTTCAATTCATGGGATTCTTTAATAGAGATTTTGGATGTAAAAATATGGGTATAAAAGACCCATATTGATATTTTAGGTATTATGAGGTTAAAATCCATTAGTTGGGTTACATAAAAACAAACTGGATGCACAATAGGATACTATTGGAAGTCTGGTAGGTTGGTAGTAGAATTGTACCACTACCATTTCAAGTTGAAGATCGATGAGAGATAATCAGGATCTTTCTAGTGGACTATTGGTAATATTGTGGAGATTCACAACCCTTACTTATTTGGGGGTATTATAGTCATTTATAGACAGATTTTTAGAAATTTTTTGGTCCTTTTTACTTCCCCTATATTTTCAAAAGAAGTGGCCACTCCCCCTCTATTTTAACTCTTCCCTCTTTATCATAGAATCCCTCTACACATCAATTACATAATCTATTTGAATACATTTATATAGGTTTAAGATCTTAGAAAAAATATAAGATAATCACTAATGTATTTATCATTATTTTAATCATCTAGAATGTGTTCTAGAAAATTTTTCTAATTTGGGAATTATTGAAAGATTCATTGATGACTCTCAAATGAGGATAAAACAATCGATGAAAATGGATGAGTTAAGTCAAAATGTTATAGTTTAGGTGGTTAATAACATATTATGAAATTTATTATTTGTTTTGTGTGTGATTTGGTTTATCACACATGTTTTTGGGATATGTGGCCCAAACGGATACCACGAGGGTTCAAATTTGAGTGATATATTAGGTAGACCCTATTAGGACTGAAACAAACATTCCATACATGGATGTGTAATTTTAGGATTAATGTACATCCATTTTATGATGTAAAGTTTTTGGTACTAACATATGTTGAACTCTAAATGGATGTTCAAGTGTGATATAAAACATAAGAGATATAGGGTGGTCACTTGAGATCTAGTCAGAGGGGGTCTAGTTAGTGTACACCTTGTGATGGTTGGTTTATTCATAGGTTCACCTTTTGGATTTATTCAGTAAAGGAGTGGAAACATTATGAAGACCTTGAAATATATTTCAATGGATCAATTAGGTGTTGGGAATGGGATTAAATATTAAAACCCTTGTGAGGATTATTTTAAAAATGTGATGTGACCATATTAAATAATACTAGTTGGTTAACACATAAAGGATGGTTTATCAAAACTTGAAGTGTTAAAGCCAATTGTGATAAATATAATTATTAATTATTTGATCAAATATTTGATCTCAAATATATATAAGAGTTTGAGTAAGGTCCTAGGTGACCAAATGTGGTGATCTACCATGTGTAGTATTGGGTCAATAATAAGTTTATCTTAGTTTAACATAGTTAATCCCATTCACAACACCAAAAAAAAAATGGTGTCCATAAACTTAAAAAATTTATTAAGAGGATTATAGAACAAATACTGACTACAAAAATTATTATTGAAAAAATTGACTTAAAGATACTAAAACATCCAAAAATGAAAACATGAAATAGTAGCCTACATGGAATTCAAATACAGAGTATATTAAGACATCATTTTTTAAACTTGTAATAAGGAAAATGTATTTTGAAACATATATAGTGTATCAGAATTTCATTTATAAAAAAATTATAATGGAAACAAACAATATATTAAGAGAAGCAAAAAATAATTCATTTTTTTTAAATTAGGTTTTGAATTTTAAATATGTATTTATAAAAGCTAGTACTTGGGTAGATACCCAAATTTGGGTATTTTACTATAAATCTCATTGATATATAATAGTATATGAGATAACTAATAGATGAAGGAAATTACCATTTATTCATGTACTTTTCAATAGATGAGATAGATAATAAGCCAATAAATAATTATAAAAATGAAATCTATGATTTATTAGCTATCACATCCAGAAAAATAAATTGGAAGGTTCTCCATTGAAATTAATAAATACCAACAACACAAATTATTTTAAAAAATGGTAGTGTATAATAGTATATAGGACATTAAACATGTAGTTTATAATAATAGAGAGTAAAAAATAACAGTGTATAATGATTGAAAATATTAAATGACCGTGAATAATAACAAACATTAAAAAAATGATAATGTATATCTGTAGAGAGTATTAAATGACAATTTTTTAACATTAGAAATTAAAAAATTATAGTGTATAATAATATATAGTATTAAATTATAGTGTATAACATTAAAAATAAAGTATTCATGCATTGAAAAAAAACAAAACCTTTAATAGAGTAGAGTAGTTAAGAAAAATATATTCGCATATTTTCTTTTAATTAAAAGAGTATGTTGATGAAGTTGAATGTGAGTTTGTTTGAAGTAAGAAGATGTATATTGTTGTGAAATTTATGATGAAATGTAATATGATAGATAAGAGAAAATAAGAAAATTTATATAAATTAATATACACTGAAAAAAAATTTCTAATTAGAAATATACATAATGGATGAAATTACAATGTTAATAAATTGAAACAGTCAGAACTTAATAACTTCTTGCAGTTAGAGATGCCAATTAGATAATCAAATCTTAAAAATTTGGTTATCTCATCATATGTATAAGTATCATGGAGAAATCAGGAAAGGGTAAAATAGTCACATGGGTTTAATGAGTGCAACGCCCCGGATCCGGGTGCCACTATACGGGTACCCTGAACCTGGTTCGCCACATGACCTCAAGCGCATTTACCCAAATGCCAGAGGATGACAACTAGTAGTGAGGGCCCATGTTTGTTAGTGGGGAAACTATTCCCTCATTTGTCAAAGTGTAGCGCAACAGAATATAGTATAAACATACAACAACAGCGAAAGCAGTAACAGTACATATAACTGAAATGAATAACTGATAACAAAAGGTAACCAGTAGTCATATTTATATATGTGAAGATGCAACATGTCACTATTCTATAAAACAGCCAGAACATGTTACACTGCAATATAATACATTACAACTGAAGTACAAGTACAGAAAAGCAAACAGAATAGCCATCGGCATCACGAGCCTAGGCTCGGTCCCATACCCCCTACTCCTCAGAAACAATTAGGTACCTGTATAGGGACCCTTTCCCTTATCTACACCTACAGAAACATAATCTATTTGGGCCAAAAAGGATGACCCAAATAGGGTGTGAGAAATAAATCCCAGTAGGCACCCACTAAAGGCCCGTTCCCAACTGTGTGAAAGCATGCAACAACAACGTGTAGTAGTAAAATGCAATAAAGTAGGCAGCACTGAAAGTAACTAACTTAACCAGTTATATTGCCATTTTAATATCCATTTAATCATTTCCTTAAAATGTCACCACAGTGAATATTCTAAGTAAACAACCAATTTCCTCAGACATGCAAACTCCTACCCTCGGGTAAAGAGAAACCAAGCACAAGAATCTGGCCACAGGCATATGGATATTGCCCACAGGCGTAAGTAGTGTCGCCCACAGGCACAGAATCATCTGCTCACAGGCACAGAAGATGTTTCCCACAGGTTAAATAATGCAGTGCCCACAGGCTAATCACAACTCTGCCCTTAGGCTATATAGGTAACCAGGCCAAGCCCAACATGTAAAAAAGTAGTAAAAAAGAAATTCCTCTCAAGGAAATTCTACAATCATTACATTAAAGGCATACCCTCAGGTATCCTGGCCAAACGGCTAAATAGAGGAACACACCCCCGGGGTGGTCCTGGATCCAAGCAATGACCCCAAACAATAATTTATTATCACAATTAATTACCTATTCAATTCTAGGTATTTAAAATAGCCACATCCACAGCCACACAACATCCCAAATATGGGTTCGTAGCTTAAAAACACACAAAAATGCACGACAATTGGAAAATAAACACGAATCCACCTACCTTAAATGCCAATGAACGATATACGTGAACGTCGATTCCAGAAACTCCTAGGAATGACATAGATCTGACATAGAAGAAAACTTTCTTAAACTTAAATAACTTCCTTATGGAAAATAATTGGTAATAACTACTCCAGGAGAAGGGAGAACTCACCCGTGCGGTTCCAGGGAGATCGACGGTGCAAAAAACGGATTCTCAACGTGCGCTTGACGGATCTCTGAAGATCCAACCTCCCTCTCCCGTTCCTTCTTCCCATTCTAAGCCTTACCTCTAAACAGGGGAGGCTACTGCCCATTTTAAGTGAAAAAACAAAGTACACGACGTGTATTTCCAAGTACATGGCGTGTACTTCCCATTTTTTAACTGTTCCTCTGGGGGGTTCCCGCCAGTGTGGCACTGTTCACCTGCCGACATGACTACATGGCGTGTCTCTTTGAGTACATGGTGTGTTCTGTCGCACAGCTGGCCACTGCCTTACTATTCGCCTGCCGACTGACTACACAACGTGTAAAGGACCACTACACGGCGTGTAGTCGGTTCCTAGACCCTTCATCGCCGACATTTCCACATGACCCGTGTACTCATCCCACACGGCCAAAAGTACATGGCGTGTGGAAAATTACACGGCGTGTACTTCCAAAATTATGGATTTTCCCCATTTTTCTTATTTTTTGAAAAACACTTAAGGAAAAGAGAAAAGAAGAAGCCCGTACCTCAAAATAATAACCGGGTTCTTAAAAACTTCCCCCTCAATGCTATTCGTCCCCAAATTTCCCTTCCAAGGGTAGTGAAGGTATAGCCATGAACAACTCCGGACACTGAGCACGTACATCGGTCTATCACTCCCAGGTTTTGTCCTGCACTCGACTATGATGCCATAGTACCCGTACGAGAGGAAATGACCACCCTAAGAGAACCTTCTTGCTCCTATCAACAATACTAATCAGATGCTCCTCAAAGGACACATCTATCTGAAGCTCAACCTCCTCAGGATGAAGGATGTGAGACGAGTTTGAATGATAGTAGTGCAACTGAGATACATGGAAGACGTCGTTCATGGCCCGATACCTCGGAGGTAACAGCAACCGATAGGCAACTGGCCTGAATATCTCCAGAATCTCAAATGGCCCCACATACCTCGGTGAAATTTTACCTTGTCTCCTGATCTGCCTGTGTCCCAGCCTCGGCGAAACACACAAGAAAACTTGATCCATGACCACGAACTCCAAAGGTCATCTACATTGATCAGCATAAGACTTATGAAGAGACTGCGTAGTAGCCATCCACTTATGAATCAACTTGACCTGCTCAGAAGTCTCCTGTACGAGACGTGGTCCCAGGAAAGCTGCCTCACCTGTCTCTAACCAACACAAAGGTGATCAGTATGGCCTACAATATAAAGTCTCGTAAGGTTCCATCTCAATAGTTTCTTGAAAACTATTGTTATAGGAAAACTCGACTAGGGGTATGTGCTTCTCCCAAGAGCCCCCAAAGTCTAGTACGCATGCTCGCAGCATGTCCTCAAGCACCTGTATCGTATGCTCTGACTGGACATCTGTCTGAGGATGGTAAACCATGCTCAGAATCACTTGTGTACCCAGTACCCTCTGAAAACTCTGCCAGAAACAAGACGTAAAATGGGTGTCCCTATCTGAAATGATATAATGAGGGACCCCATGAAGATGCACGATCTATCAGATATACAACTTCCTGATCTCGTCAACACCGAAGGTCTCCTTGATCGGAAAAAAGTGAGCCACCTTTGTGAGTCTTTCCACAACAACCCACACGAAATCATTGCCTCAAGGTGACCTCGACAAACTAGTCACAAAATCCATCGCGACATCATCCTATTTCCACTCTGGGATGGGTAACTATTGCAACAGTCTAGCTGGCCACTGATGCTCTACCTTCACTTGCTGACAGGTGGAACATCTCATAACAAAACCAGCTACATCTCTCTTCATACCCAGCCACCAGTACTGACGTATCAAGTCTAAGTACATCTTGGTAACCCTGGGATGAACTTCCCAAGATGAGGCATGAAACTCCCACATCAGATCCTCACGTATATCCCCTGGAACCCACACTCATCCATGGAAACACAGAACTTCATCATTGCCTATCGTCCACCCAGGAGGAGGGTCCTCACTTGACACAAACTCCTATAGAACTAGGCCTTCTGGATTAGATAGAAATCTCATCCTCACTCTATCCAGGAGGGTAGAAGTCACAGCTAAAGCTGAAAGATAAGTCTTCCCCTGACTATCATGCACCTACAAATGCATCTCAGAGAACAAAGCCATAAGCTTCCACTCACCACTAGCCTCCTGCACAGCCTGTATCTGAGTCTTCTTGATCAGTGCATCAACTAATTCATTACCTTTACCAGGTGTATAGGCAAGCTCAAATTCAAAGGACTGTAGGTATTCGACCCACCTTTGGGGACTCAGATTCAAGTCACGCTGAGTAAAGATATACTTGAGACTTTTGAGGTCGGTAAAAACCACAAAACATTCTTCCAATAGATAATGTCTCCAACAGTGCAACACATGCACAACTGCAGCCAACTCGAGATCATGCATCGGGTAATTCCTCTCATGTGGCCTCAACTGCCGATAACCGTACGCAACAACTCGATCACCCTGCATCAACACTACTCCCAGCCCAATACCTGATGCATCACAGTAAACTTTATAGCTCTTCCCCTACTCTGGGAGTATCAGGACTGGTGCTGATGTCAACATTCCTTTCAGGTCCTAAAAGGCTGTCTCACAAGATTCCGACCAAACGAACTTCACACCCTTCTTAGTCAAACCTTTCAACAGCATTGATAAGTGGGAGAAGTCCTGTATGAAGCATCTGTAGTAACCATACAGCCCTAAGAAACTCCGTATCTCAAATACATTCTTAGGATGCTCCCAGGAGACTACTGCTCTCACCTTCTCTGGGTCTACTGCAACTCCTACCTCTGAGATGATATGACCCATGAAGTGAATCTGGTCCATCCAAAAGTGGCACTTTAAGAGCTTAGCATATAGCTTATGCTCTTTCTGTGTACTCAATATGATCTCAAGATGGGTTGCATGGCCGTGTCGAGTATGAGAGTAAACCAAGATGTCGTCCACGAATACTACCACAAAAGATTCTAGATAAGGATGGAACACATGATTCATCAGATCCATGAAAACTGATGGCACGTTCGTGAGTCTGAACGACATAACCAAGTACTCGTACAGACCATATCTGCTTCGAAAAGCTATAAGTGGTATATCCGATGGTCTCACATGCAGCTGATGATGTCATGATCTCAATTCAATCTTTGAGAACACTCGTGCCCCATGAAGTTGATCAAAAAGATCATCTATCCTCGGCAAGGGATATCGGTTCTTGACCGTCAATTGGTTCAACTTCCGATAATCCACACAGAGTCTGAGGGTACTGTCCACCTTCATAAAAAGGACCAGAGAACCCCAAAGAGAAGTACTGGGTCGGATAAAACCATTTGCCTATAACTCCTCTAACTGCCTCTTGAGCTCCTGAAACTCTAGTGTAGCCATCCTATAAGAAGGAATGGACACCGATGCTGCTCCTGGAACAAGCTCAATAGAGAAATCCACCTCTCGCTCTGGTGGTAGACTCGAAAAGTCGTCTGGGAAGACATCCCTGAAAAGATCAACCATTGGAGGGAAATCCGTCAGAAAAGTCCCCTGATCATCCAGATATAAACTCACAATCTGGGCTGTGACTCCACCTCACCCACGATGCTCTGGTCCAGCTCGACTCACCTGAACATCCCATTCACCCTTGTATAGAAACTCTCCACCCTCTGGTGATGTGAAACTCACCCTGTGATGATAGCATTCTACAAAGGATCGAAAGGGAACCAACCATTCCATCCCGATAATGACTTCATAAGCTGTCATCTCTAAGACATAGAGGTCCCAAAGAAAGTGACACCCACCAACCTCAAGGGGAACTTCTTGCACTGACGCACACCTGCTGTTCTAGTCCGCAGTGGAGTGTCTAGTGTCAAGATATCAGAAGAAGAAGAAACACAGAGCCCAAGGATCTACACTATGAGTACAGATATGAAACTATGTGTAACAACCATATAAAAAAGTATTGAAGATAAGACAGAAGATACTAGAATAGTACCTCTGACAGTAGAAGGTCCAGGATCCTGCTCCTGCTGGGTCTATTGCACTGCATATGCCCGCCCAGTGCCGCGACCCTGCGACACAGTCTGGATACCCTGAGTTGTCCCCTCCTGCTGCCTCTGAGATCCTGCTGTCTGGATACCACGACCATGACCACCATCTCTGCTTGCACGCCCTGAAATATTCCAGTTCCCTGACTGGTAAGAAGCTGCCGGTCCTGCTCCCGCACATGAAGTCTGTACAAAACCCCTCTCACTAGTCACTGGTGGAAACGCCCTACAGAAGCATTGTAGATAACCCATCCCGCCGCAAGCTCGACACTCCACTAGGTCTCGTGGACATTGTGGCATCTTGTGCCCCTCTCTACCATACTGGTAGAACAAGAATTGGCCACCTAAAGAATTCTTCTGGCTGGTACTGCCACCCCGAGAGAAGTCCATCTGTCTCTTCCTCTTACCAGTCGAAATAGTACCAGAAACTGGTGCTGACAGCCCTGGCCCACACCACTAGCTTCTCGCAGGTTCCTCTCTGTAATCAGCGCCTGGTTTACAATAGCATGTACTGAAGGCAACCTGAAAACATTCACCAGCGCTCGGATGTCATAATGAAGACCATCCTCAAATAGTCTAGCTCTCAATGTCTCATCACCCACCAGAACGGGTGAAAAATGCTGAATCTCAGTAAAGCGAGCAGAATAGTCCATTACTGACATAGCGCCCTGCTGCAGATTCATGAACTCTCGAGCTCGATCTTCTCTCAACGTATCTGGGAAGAAGAATTCATAGAAGGCTGCCTGAAAATATTCCCACGCCATGTCCCTGTGATGCTCTGTCTGGGTGGTAACATCCCACCACCTCTTGGAGGAATCACACTACATATATGTTGAGAGCTTGACCCTCGGCCCTAGAGGCATCTCAAGGTGCTCGAAAATAGTCTGCATCGACCCTAGACAAGACTCCACAGCCTATGGTCCACCATCCCCTAAAAACACAGGAGGATGTTGCTGCTGGAATATACGGGTCAGCTCAACCATAGATGTGGCAGCCTGCAGTGCTCCCTGAAAGGTCTGCATGAACCGCATAAAGCCTTCACGGAACTGCGCTTCCATGCTTGTGTCTGGTATAATGGCCGGCGCTACATCTGGATCTGCTAGAGGATCTACTAGTAGCCCATGGCCCACCATCTCTAGAGTATACTCGTTGCCACTCTCCTGGTGAACAATGCGTGGTCGTCTTGGTATCATGACACTATAAGGTCAAACACACACCTTTAGAACAAGATTAACAATGACCAAAAATGAAGAAACCCTAAAGGGAAAAGGAGGAATAAGGCATTATAAATTTGAAAAACAAGACTACACAACGTGTATACTGACTACATGGCATGTACTTTACTTCTCTTCCCCTTACCGGGTCCTTCTATACGCCTTAGCCACACGGCTCCTGTTAAACAAAACTACACGACATGTATAATATCTTACATGATGTGTATGGTGTAAATTTCCAAATGCCTGTGTCTTTTTTGACACGACCGACTACTCAACTTGAGACTACACGGCATGTTAAACCCAAAAACGGCGTGTACACCACCTCATTTTCCATCCACATGGCTAACTCCACACGGTCTGTCCTCGGACAAGACTACACGATGTGTCCCACAGGTACACGACGTGTACTAGGCAAGCTTCAAGGACCCGTGTTTTTAGTTACACAGCCAGACACACGGATCACACACCACGGCGTGTTCTATATACACACGGCATGTACACTGAAGGATTACCCCAACCCGTGTTATTAGTTACACGGCCGGGTCCCCAGGTCACACTACACGACATGTTCTTCATTGACACAACGTGTTCCAGAAAAGATTACACCGACCCATGTTTGTTAGTTACACGGCCGGGTCTCTAGGTCAACACTACATGGAGTGTACATCTGGTACATAGAGTGTTTCCCCAAGCATTTCCCTTCCCCGTGTCCCCGCCCACACAGTCTATGACACGGGAAGAAACTACACGATGTGTACTTAGGGTACACAGTGTGTACTCAAAATTTTTATTTTTTTTCTTCTCGAACAAAAGACCATACACGACGTGTTGAAGGTACTACACGGTGTGTATACTAGTAATTCCAGACAATATGCCTCAGAAACATTCTCGGAACCCAGAAAATACCGAAAAACAACACCTAAGTGTCAAATTCCGACCCGTGAGGGCCTATACTCCCCACGAATCAAATTTTGACATCTTATCTGTGTTATAACATAATAAACGGTCAATGATCCACCAAATTATGGACAATGAGGTCCCATACTCCCCAAAAACCAAATTTTGGACTCTATTCTTTCAACAAGATTATACATCAATACCCTATCACATAGCAGGTATTTATCAAGTAGATATCACAACAACATGCTTTTCTAGCACAACAGCTATCACAACAACATGCGATTTCTAATGCACCTATACGACATGGAAACTATGCATGGAATGTGATTCCTAGAATGTGCCTAAATGATGCATGAGATGGAATACCCTCATATCATTGGGTTGTAACTAGATAGAACCCATAGATAAAATATAAACAGCACAATCACAAGTGCATCACCCAATGGTGAAATCAAATCAACTGTAAAATTTTCAAAATAAAAAGAAGTGCAAAAATACGAGGTAGACTAGATTTTCCCTATACACGGGTTAGCTACGCCCAAGCACAAATTATTACCAACTGTCGTTCCCGTCCTATCCCTAACTAAGGGTCCAAATAGTAAGTCAAAGAAAAGAACCCCTCTGATACCACTTTGTAACGACCTAGATCTGGGTGCCACTATACGGGTACCCTGAACCCGGTTCGCCACATGACCTCATGCACATTTCCCCAAATGATAGAGGCTTCCGACTAGAAGCAAGGGCCCAGGTCTATTAGTGGGGAAACTATGCCCTCATTTGTCAAAGTGTAGCATAGTGGAATATAGTATAAACATACAAAAACAGCGAAAGCAGTAACAGTACATATAACTGAAATGAATAACTGATAACAAAAGGTAACCAGCAGTCATATCTATATATGTGAAGATGCAGCATGTCACTATTCTATAAAATATCCAGAACATGTTACACCGCAATACAATACATTACAGCTGAAGTAAAAGTACAGAAAGGCAAACAGAACAGCCAGCGGCATCGCGAGCCTAGGCTCGGTCCCATGCCCCCTACTCCTCAGCAACAGTCAGGTACCTGTATAGGGACCCTTTCCCTTCTCTACACCCGCAAAAATGTAATCTGTTTGGGCCGAAAAGCATAACCCAAACAGGGTGTGAGAAATAAATCCTAGTAGGCACCCACTAAAGGCCCGTGCCCAACTGTGTGAAAGCATGCAACAATAGTGTGTAGTAGTAAAATGCAATAAAGTAGACAGCACTAAAAGTAACTAACTTAACCAGTTATATTTCCATTTTAATATCCATTTAATCATTTCTTTAAAATATCACCATAGTGAATATTCTAAGTAAATAGCCAATGTCCCCAGACACGCAAACTCCTACCCTTAGGTAAAGAGAAACCAAACACAAGAATCTGCCCACGGGCATATAGATATTTCCCACATGTGTAAGTAGTGTCACCCATAGGCACAGAATCATCTGCCCATAGGCACGGAAAAAGTTTCCCACAGGCTAAATAGTGCAGTGCCCACAGGCTAATCACAACCTTTCCCTCAGGCTATACAGGTAACTGGGCCAAGCCCAACATGTAAACAAGCAGTAAACAAGCGATTCCTCTCAAGGCAATTCTGAAATCATTACATTAAAGGCATACCCTCGGGTATCCTGGCCAAATGGCTAAATAGAGGAACACACCCCCGGGGTGGTCCTGGATACAAGAAACAACCCCAAACAACATTTTATTATCACAATTAATTACCTATTCAATTCTAGGTATTTAAAATAGCCATGACCTCTGCCACACGACACCCCAAATATGGGTTCGTAGCTCAAAAACACACAAAAATGCACGACAGTTGGAAAATAAACACCAAGCCACCTACCTTAAATGCCAACGAACGATATACGTGAATGTAGATTCTAGAAATGCCCAGGAACAACGTAGATCCGATGTAGAATAATACTATCTTAAACTTAAATAACTTCCTTATGGAAAATAATTGGTAAGAACTACTCCAGGAGAAGGGAGAACTCACCCGTGCGGTTCCAGGGAGATCGACGGTGCATAAAACAGATTCCCAATGTGCACTCGGTAGATCTCTAAAGCTCGGGCCTCCCTCTCCCATTCCTTCTTCCCGTTCTAAGACGTCCCTGTGAACAGGGGAGGCTACTTCCCATTTTATGAGAAAAAACAAAGTACACGGCATGTATTTCCAAGTACACGACGTGTACTTCCCATTTTTTAACTGTTCCTCTGGCAGCTTCCCACTAGTGTGGCACTATTGACCTGCCAACATGACTACATGGCCTGTCACTTTGAGTACCCGACGTGTTCTCTCGCACAGCTGGCCACTTCTTTACTATTCTCCTACCGACTAACTACACGGCGTGTAAAGGACCACTACATGGCATGTAGTTGTTTCCTAAACCCTTCATCGCCGACATTGCCATACGACTCGTGTACTCATCCCACACGGCCAAAATTACACGGCGTGTGGAAAAGTACACGGCGTGTACTTCCAAAATTTAGGATTTTCCCCATTTTTCTTATTTTCTGAAAAACACTTAAGGAAAAGAGAAAAGAAGAAGCCCGTACCTCAAAATAAGAATCGGGTTCTTACAATGAGGGTCTCGTACACTTTGTAAAATCACTTAAAGTGCTATACATGACATTAAAAACATAACAGTCATGATTCTGACATACGTTACCCATTTCTTTGAATGATTTAAAATCTCATTTCAAACATCTATTAAAAACCAACCATTTCAAAAATATTGAAATCCATTAAAAAAACACCTTGATTATCCAATTTTTTTTTGGAACTGAACATTTATCCCAAAACCTCCATGGTTTCAAACATTACCCTTTAATTTAATTCATGAACTAAATGGGGTCAAACTATTTGAAAACCCTTATATTTCATTAAAAATAATTCTTGAAATCTTTTTTACAAAAGATGGAATTTCATGTATCACATGAAATTCCTAGTGATAACTTTGAGAAATAAATTTGAATGCCTTAGAATATTTGTAAATTTCAAATACTATTTTGAAAGGCCATTTGAGCATTCTCATAAAAGCACTGTGTGACTAGTAACACAATATCAGATTTAGGCAAGACCTTCAAATAGTACAACCTTTATATTTCAAATAAATCTATAATAAATAAAAAATTTTACCTTATAAATCTAAAAAAATTAATTAAAACTATAATTTAGTAATTGAAACATAATTTTAAAACACCAAAGAATCAACGATTTCAAAATTAAAAGTTAGGGCATGAGAAAACCTACATCGAATCAATGACACATGAGAAAGAATGCATCACCTTTGATGGTGTATGGCCAAACAACCAATAAGAAACTACCATGACCCATAAACATCTAAAAAACCAAAAAAATTGGGTCAACCCCTAGAACTAGGGTTCAACCAAACCAAACATGACAATGTGGAAGGAGAAACTCGTAAGGAAGCAGGTAAAAGGAACTGGAGACCAAACCTTGGCAAGAGAAACTACTAAGGATTTGAGCATGAATAGGGAGGATAGAAGCTGAACCTAGAATAATAGAATCAGAAGGAAACAGAGTGTTGAGGTAGGATTTTAGCTTTTAGTGGGATGAGCGCGATAGATAAAAGAGGAATCATAGGAGAAGAGGGTTAATGGGGGAGAGGAGAGGGTTCATGCCCGGGATGAGCATGATGGATAATCAGGGGAGAAGTGGGTTTTTAGGGGATACAAGGATTTTGGGGGGGGGAGAGTTTGTGGGGGAGAGGTACACATGGTTGATCCCAACAGAATTAAAATATGAGGGATGGTATACCTATGGTTTTTTAAAACTATAAGCATAACTATACCTAGAACATCTATCCAAACAGTTTTTTAAACTGTTGGTATATGTGTATGGGTATAGAACCATTTTCTAGTAGTGTATGACCAAGAATTTATAGATATTAAACAAATTCATATGTTTCTACCTATTCATCACTGCCCAAATCATTATAGTATTCTATGATATTCCCATCTTATATATTACATGCCCTAGAAACTTCACTTCTTAGATCTAAAAATCACACATGGAAAACTTCCCATATATATGTTATTATATCAAGATTATATGAATGATATCCAAATGATCCACATATTCCTCCTCTGATTTAGAGTACACCAAAATATTATCCAGAAATATAACTACGAATTATTATAAGAACAATTGAAATATCCAGTTCAACAACCCCATAAATACCATAGGAGAATTAGTAATACCGAATGGTGTAAATAGGAATTCCAAATGCACATACCATCTTGTAATTTTTTTAGGTATATCCTCTTAAAAAAATCTTTAATGATGGTACCCCAATTAGAGGTCAACTTTATAAATTGATTGGGATCCTCTGAGTTGATCAAATATATCATAAATCCTTGGAAATAGGTACTTGTTATTAATGATCACCTGGTTAAGCATTTGGTAATCAACACAAAGCTGTAGGATCCTGTCTGCCTTTTTTATAAGGAGAATTAGTGAAGCCCAAGGTAATTCACTAGGTTGAATAAATCCCTTATCCTCAAGAACCATAAGCTGAACTTTAATCTACTTCAACCTAGTGGGTACCATATGATACGATGACATAGTAATGGTTCTTGTCTCAGGGAGTAGGTAAATAGTTAACTCGACCTCCCGCTAGGTGGAAACCTAGAAAAATAATTAGGAAATATATTAAGGTACTCAATAACTAATGCATGAAGTGTACTATTTAAACACTATTTAATGACATTAAGAAGAATCTCCATAAACATGCACAAGATCATTCCAAAAAATGAACAACATGCCTAGATCTCCATGATCAACAGTCCCACTTATCCTTAAACACATGGGGGACTCCATAAGAAGATAGAAACTCTACTTAATGATGATAACAGTTGATCTGAGCTAATCATCCAATCCATGCCAATAATAAGGTCAAAGATACCAATATTAAGATCCAAGAAACCCCACATGACTTTGACATAAAAAATAATCACTTGAGACTCTATTTAATTTTCCCCAAGTTAGTGGAAAGATCCATCATGAAGGGTCATAAGATCTAAATGAACAAATGATATATTAACCAACACAAAAGATATAAAGGAATGAGATGCACCTGTTATTGAGACCTAGCCATAAAAATCCATAAAATCTATTATTTAGAAAATAATTAATTTTATGGTATACTTAGAGTTATTTTAAGTTTAGAGTTTTATGGAATTATGTCATCAAACTTACTTAAATAAATATTACCTCAAAAAGTGTACTCTTCCAATACGTATCCATTTTCTAATCATGAAAAAATTTTAAGATATAATTTTTTTCTCTTCATGACATATTTTCAACATTTTCATCTTAAGCTCATCCTTATCCCTATAATTTCTTAAAATCTTATTAAAAACATTTTAAAATGTAGTATTCTCACAAAAAGTGTAGTAAGGGATATATAAAATAAAGAAAGAAACATGTTAGTCCATGAATACTCATAAAAAATTTCATTATTCAAAATAAAATTTGATCTAAAAATAATTATGTTCTTACCTAGAAAATAAACTTATTTGACCAAATATTTTCATAAAACATTTCATTAGAAATATTTAATTCAAAATAAAACTCATAAAGGTTTTTTTTCAATCATGAAACACTCATGAATTTTTTTTCACAAAGTTATACATTTCTTCCTTAAGAAGTAACATATAATTTCTTTAAACATAATATCATTAGACTACCTTGTAAAACTTTAATATTTCAATGAAAAACAATATAAATAATAAATCAATAATTTAGGTAACTTAGGAAACCTAACTGTTAAATTACAATTATCTCTTAAGAGAAACCTAACTGGTTAACTCCATCCCTTTACCCAATGCATTAGAGAGATATATCAGGATCACCAATTATCAGAGATATATCAAGATCACCCATCATTAATAAACAATTTTCAAGTTTGATAACATTCATGAAACAAATAAAATATTTCATTTCTATCATAAAGATCATAAAAATATACTTTTTAACCCCTAAGTTAAGAGTTCTCAGATATAGATATTTATCTTACCATTAAAACCTAATTTTCAAACTAAAATACCTAGAAAAAATTTAAAGAGTTTTTTTCTTTGAAGAAAGCATGAAATATTTTAAATCAATACAAACATTAACTAATGGTTATAGTGGTGTAAAAACCATTGTATCTATATATGTTTAAATAGAATATTTCTTTTTCATTTTTTGTCAAAACTTTTTTTATAAAATACGTAAAAGATTCGTTTTAATTTTTTTTGAAAGAAAATAAAAAGAGAAAAAAAATTCCATTAAAATTCATTTATTTCCATACAAATATATCCATAAAATAATTTTAAGAATATGGATATGTAATATTTTTTTTGGAAAATAAATATTTAAAACATTTAAATTGAAGTTTTTAAGGTAAAGTATCCCTTTCCTAGAGTCCAATTCATCACTTACATTCTTTATTTTTCAAAATATATTTTTTTTAATTACATACTTTATTAGGAAAATTTTTCATGTTTATTATTTTATTATTATTTTTATTACCATGTTATATACAATTACTTAATAAATTAAGTTCACATCATATGCTTTGATGATATTTGATACATATATCCAAAATGAATTTGGTAAGTTATATACGGTAAAAGAGGTCACTATGAAACTATCTATAGAATAATAATCTTGAAATAATTATCATTTTTATACATTAACTATATTTTTAAAATACCATGAAATATGGTTATAAAAATTGAATTATGTCATAATCATGGAGATGGTAGGCCATACATACGCATGAGTAACATTTTCATTTTTCAATGATCACGATGGAAAGAAGGAAAGTATTATTTTATCTTTAAATAATGTTGATTATATAAAACATATTATATTATTTTTTTTAAATACAATTATATATACTATCCATGTGATTTGGTCTTGAAAAATTGGTCATATCTTTTCATGGCGGTGGTAATCCACACGTATACATGAATGCCATTATCATTTTTAAATGGATGGAATGGTAAGAAAGTAAATGATATATCATCTTTAACTAATAGTAAATATTTAATTAATATAAAATATTACTTTAAATGTATCATTTCAACTAGTTATGAGAGGTCATTATGGAAAAATAATTACGTTGGTTCATGAAGCGGTGGTCCGTCGTGCACATAGATTATGGTTTTATTTCTCATTTGATGGAGGATGTTTATGGATATAGGTTATGCCATTAACATAAAAAAATTTCTACATACGAAAGATACTTGTTTTATTATTTCAATATAGTTGAATCAAGTAGAAATATGATATGATTTATACAAGTTTTTATTTAATTTAAACCCTTATCTATTTTATTAACCCCTAGTTAACCGGTTTTAACCTTAATTATGGTAACTTATTTTTACTATGTTTACTATTCAATATGAACAAAAATTATGTTGATATTATTACCTAATATGAATTATTATTATTAAAAATATGGAATCTATTTTATCAAATTCAATTAAAAAAATTGTATAATTTAATTTAAAATTAGACCCTAAAACATGATAAAAAATAGATTTTCCAAAAAATTCCCTTTTAAGTATAAAAATTGTTTAATAAAAAATTAAAGAATAAGATTTATTCCAATAACATTTATTAGATTATTTTTATAAAAAAAATAATGAAATTACAAAAATAATCCAAAATATAATGCAACTTTAAAATAGTTTAAAAGAAAAGATAGTTTTAAATAAAAATTAGTGTTTTTAAATATTCATAAAAAAATCACACTTTTTAGAAAATTATTAAAACTTAATCCTAATATACTTTTGAAATGATGAATTAAAAACTAAATTGATTTTTTTTAAAATTAAAATTCTATTATTTGGAAATAAATCCTTTAAATAAACTCATATAATGCATGAAAACCCAATTTGGTTAGAAATAAAGAATTTTTCTTTTTTATTGAAAATTTACCTAATATTATTATAATGAATAAAACTATATAAAATATAATTAATGAATATTAATAATATTTTAAAAAAATTTATCTTCAAATTACCTGGGTTGTCACATTATTCCATCCTTTTATAGATTTTCCTCATAATTTTATTCATTACTTAAATAACTAGGGATATTTTTCCTTCATAGAATTTTCTAATTGTCATGTTGTTTTTTCAACCATATGATTTTTCAAAAAAAACCATAACATAGTAAATCAATTTTTTCCATAGAAATTTCTATCTATGATCAAGAATATGTATTGTCTATTCTTCATAGGAAGTGTTTTTTCCATCTAAACTACTTTATGTCTCAAGGCATGAGATGCATATGGTATATATTTTATTAAAAATGAAACATAAAATACATAATGTACCTGAGATACACTCATAGGAATGTCCACTTGATAGTAAAATGATCCAAATTTATCTATTATTTCATATAGTCTAATGAACCATAAAATAAACTTTCCCTTTTTTACTAAAACATATAATAATTTTCTATAAAGACATTTTAAGAAAAACATGATTTCCTACCTTCAAAGAGAGATGTTTCCTCCAGCTATCTATGTATTTTTTATTCTTTCTCTGATCCATCCTCATGTGCTTATGAATCATCTTCAAATTCTCATCCATTTATTCTTCTAATTATAGTATCAATAACTTTATTTCCCCAAATTATTCTAGACAAGAAAATGTTTGACCTCAATTTCCATATAATGCTTCAAAAGGTTCCATTTGTATACCAAAATGAAAACTGTGATTATAAAAAAACTCAACCAAAATTAGATATTGATCTCAAATTCCCTAATATAACATTGAACAAGATCGAGTAATATATTCCAAGTTCCGAATCATTCTCTCTGGATATCTATCAGATTGATGATGAATAGATTTATTGAAATTTAATCAAACACCTAATGAATTTTAGTGATTTTTTAAAAAATGAGAGGGAAACCAAGGATCACTGTCAGATATAACATATAAAGGGACTCCATGACATGTAATTACCTATTTAGCATAAAGTTGAGAAGGTTTATCTAAAGATATAATATCTCTAATCAGATGTAAATGAGGAGATTTAGTAAATCTATAAACTATTACCAAAACTGCATTATTACCTTGATATGTCTTTGGAAATCCCACAAAAAATTGTGGATACATTATCCCAATTCCTCTCTAGAATTGGAAAAGGATGAATCATCCACTTCGGTAATTATCTTTATGCTTTAACCTATTGACAAATCAAAAATTTCATAGTAGATACAGAATTATGTTTATTTTTAAATTCCTACTATAAATGTTCCTAAAGGTCTCTATACATTTTTTTTCTACCAAGATGAATAGAAAATAGAGAAATATGAGCCTGAATCAATATTTATTTCTTAAACTAGGGGTTAGATGGAATGTATAACCTTTTTTTGAATATAAAAACACATTATTTTTTAATATTAAACTTTGGAAACTTACCGTTATTGACCAATTATACCTTTTCCTATAAAACACGATCAACCTACTAAGTATGATTAATTATATCTAACAAATATGATATATTGACACCCAAAATAAAGTAAATGGAGTTCCTGCATGAAATTTTTTTAATCCAACATTCATCAAATCATTAACCAAAGTATAATGTTTCAGATGTAGTATGGTTAATGTTGAAGTGTATTTCCAACTCAAAGCATTGAATACTCTATTTGATTTACCTAGATGGTAATGAATTATGCAGTAACAATCCTTTATCGATTCCATCCATCTCATATGTCTTATGTTAAACTCTTTCTAAGTGAATATATATTTTAAGCACTTATTATTAGTATATATTTCACATTTTACACCATATAAATGATGTCTCTAATTTTTTAAAGAAAACACTAAAGCCTCTAGTTTAAGGTCATGAGTAACATAATTTTTCTTATGATATTTTAATTGATGTGAAGATTAAGTTATTACCTAATAATTCTATATTAAAAAACCCCAGTCCCTTCAATGAATCATCTTTATAGATAAAAAATACACCATTTCTAGATGGAAGCACTAAAATTAGACCATTCACCAATATTCTTTTCAATTCCATTAAACATTCATTGCATTCCATTATCCAGATGAACCTAAATCCTTTTTATATTAACCTGGTTAGTGGAATATATAACTGTGAAAAGTTTCCAAAAAATAGATATTAATATCTTACTAATCCAAGAAAAATACGAACCTTAGTAACATTTTTAGGACCTTTCCACTCACCAAGAACTTTAGTTTTAGTAGGATGAACAATCATTCCATATCTATTTATGATAAGTTCAAGGAATGAAATATACTATAAAAAATATCCCATTTACTTAAATTTACATATTAATTATTTTCTTTAAAGGTTTGAAGAATAATCCTTAGATGTTTTTCATGACCCTTATAAATTTTTGAATAAAGAAAATATCATTAATAAAAACAACCAAAAGCTTATCTAAATATTCATATAAAACTTTATTCAAAATATCCATGAATACAAATAAAGAATTATCAACCCAAAGGTAATAAAAATAAACTCATAATTAACATAAATAGTAAGAAACACTATCTTTGAGATTTCCTCTAACTTCACCTTCTGCTGATATTACCCAAACTTGAGATCAACCTTTGAAAAATATTGATCTACCCAGAGCCAATTAAACAAGTCATCTATACGAGGAAACATATACTTATTCTTAAAAATTATGTTATTTAATTATATATAATCACTTCAAATTATCATAGAATAATATTCATTTTTAAAATAAGAAATAGGAACACCCCATGGTGATTTTCTAGGAAAAATAAAACATTTATCAAGAAACTTATACAAATTATTTTTTAGTTCCACAAGTTCTATTGGATCCATTCAATATGGGTGTTTTAAAGTTAGAGTAGTATCATGCACTAATTAAATAGTAAAATTAAAGTCTTGATCAGGTATGATACTAGGTAACTCATAAAAAACATCCAGATGTTCTCTTACTACCAAAATATCATTAATCTCAACGGTACCCTTGTTTTAAACAATAAGAATAAGTTAAAATTCATTTTTATATCTTAAAAATTTTACAACTTCTTGATATATTATAAAGGAAAAAATTTATTCTTATTCAAAAAATAAAATCATTTAAGAAAATAAATTCTGTGTCTCTACAATCTATGTTAGAATAATAAACTAAAATCCAATGCATAATTAGAATAACATCAACTTTTACAATGGGAACAACAAAAAGGTTTTTGGGGAAAAATATTCCATAGACAATAAGAGGAATATCCTTATAAATTCTTATTTCCTTAATAATTAGCCATGTGTTTTTACCAAGAGTCATGAATTCATTTATTGAGGTAAAATGTTTATTTTACCACCAAATTTTGTATAAATGGAAGAATGTGTAGACCCTAAGTCAAACAATACATCAACATAATATGAATAAACAAGTAATGTACCTATTAACACATTGTTTGATTGACCAAAATCTATTGAAGTAGTTGAAAAGAATTTCCACACATCCTTATATTTATAATAATGTCGATTCCCACCATTCATGCACTTTTTTTTGACAAGAATCCAAATAATGAACAATGTAGTTAAATTTAAAACACCGTATTTGTCACGACCCATCCCTCGGGACCCGTGCCATGCCTACCCCATGTCGTCCTTCCATAGGCCAGGGGCTGGTGACTAGCACCAGAATGGTGTATCCCTAAAATGGGAAGGAATTTCCTTTTTAACCTCTATAGACACATAGTCCAAGAGAACAATAAGAAGCAACCACACAGACTAGAACACAACAAAGATGTAACCACAAAGTAACTGCTGTAGTGAAAAGAGTGCTGAATGTAAAGCGGCCAGAAATACAAGACCAACTATAAAGTACATGTACAACTGAAAATTACAAAACAGCTCCTGGATCATCCCCCGAGGATCCTACCTGAAGGGTAGGTACAAATCGTCTCCATACCACTCCACATCATCTCATCTCCTCCGTGTACCACCTGGTCCTGACTCCCTCAAGTATCAACCTAGCTGCTCGTCGTCTGCACAAGACACAACAAGGTGCAGGTGAAGCCCATGTAGGGGTGAGTATAACAATACATAGTAGGGAACCCAAGACCCCCTAAGGTCACCTAGAGTTCCAAAAAGGAAAGACCACAAAGCAATACCTCAATCACAAAGCAAGAAGCAGTCAACAACTCTACTTTGGAATATGCCCATACATATACCTAAGTTATCAAGATATTCTCGTCTCACAAATGAGGGAGGAATATCACAAAGGTAACACCACGAAGGTAAAATCACCACACAGGTATCACCATGAAGATATTGCCACAAAGGTAAAAGAACCACATATGTATCACCATGAAGATAAAGGACTCAGCTCACACCAGGTATATTATAGGGTAGTAACCATAGCATCGTCAGCCACAAACATTGAACTCCTCAACCGCTGGAGAACTCATCCTATTTCGAGTATAGTGGGCCTACCAGGTCACACAGATCCACTTCCCACTAACCTTGAACTATAGTTTTACTTATCCTTGATAAGTACCGTGGGTATGCTGGGTAACACAGAGCCGCTCCCCACCGTGGGCATGCCGGGTCACACAGAGCTGCTGGCGACATTGGCTGAACTGAGGTACTATTCCTGTCGAGTACCATGGGTCTGCCGGGTCAAACAGAGCCACTCCCTACTGTGGGCATGCTGGGTCACATAGAGCCACTTCCCACTAGGACATCGTTAAGCAGTCTTCAGATCTCAGCCAACCATAGGGTTCTATACGTAGTGCGCTTGGGATAACCACTGCTCAATCCATCGGTAATATTTCAACCTGTATGGAGCTCCACGAAGAAGTAACCCGATGATCTGTCAGATCATAAGGGTTCAAACACAATAGATGACGCATTAACCAGATTCCTAGTCTGTAAGTTATAGGCATTTTAGTGACGAGGGCCCGGTTGGATTCAGGTACAATTCAACCCAGCCAAACTCCAACATTCACCAAAACTATCGTGGAGTATCTCAAAAGGACCAACTTGTTCTAAGGATCCCACCGTCGCTATCGTTTTGTTAAACAGAGGTCCGGTTCTCAAGATATGGCCCTTTAAGTGTTTCTGGCCCATTGGGCCTGGGTCCGGTCCGACTCGGTCGGGCCGACCTGACCCGACCTTGTCTAGGATGGGCCACAATGGGCTTGGTGTGCTGGGCCGAGGTCTGTCCCATCCCACAAGGGGTGTGGCCCACAAATGCGGCCCGCAAGGGTGGCCCGACACGCAAAGGGCCGCCCGAAAAGGGGTCCACCCTAGCTGGCATGGGGGGTGTGACCCCCTAGTCTCTCGAACTCCCGAACGACCCAAAGGCCCTTCGGTTTACAAAGTGGTGGTGCCATGTGGGCACATCTCGGTCACCACGGAACCTGCCAGAGGTGCGGGTTTGGACCCTGTGGTGGCTTCGACCCCAACTTCTTGTCCACCGGTGGCACGCTTGTCGCGCCTCCTCATGCTCGTCGGTGGCTTGTTGGTCTTGCCGCCCCTCCTTTTACACATGAATGAAGCGCTGACCTCCTTCTCCATCCTCCGAGGCTGATGAGTTGTGGCCCTCTGCTCACCGGTGGCATGGGATGGCGTGCCACACCTCCTCCATGGCCGATCGGTGCCGGGCGCTCCAATGACCGCTTCGTCTTTGTGCCACGACCTCCTCTTGCAGTGTGCGTTGACACACTATTCCCAACGTATCCAGTTGGTGTCATCGCATAGGAAATTTTTTTGTGGAGGCGCAAGGATAACAAGATAGTATAGGGTTTAGGCTAGGTTCTTTAGGCCCACAACCTCCATGTTAGCTCGTTAACATGAGGTGAATTAAGGGTTTAATAATCAATTGAATTAACAACAACCAAAACCCTACAAAGATACCCAACAACAACCTCCCACAAAAATGAATGAATCGAAGATAAAATCTTTAGTTATTTAGTCCACGTTCTTCATATTATTCCAGAACAGGGAAGAGGAAAGCATTTAAAATGTGTAAACAAATGAACCTCCTACATCGTAAACCCGTTGGATAACATCTGCACTGGAAGGTGGGTCATGTTATTCATTCCCGCAAGAGGTTACCAACAACGCCGCTCATACGTCGCCCTTTGGTTTGAGGTTCGGTGTCACCAATCACCTCCTTATGGGATTGACTCCATCCTCTAAGGGTCCAGCATCACGATGCTCCTTCCGCACTTCATTTCTTGGTGAAGCTATACCGGTACCTGCCCCCAAGTTCCATAAATATAGGAGAGGGGGACGATAAGTAACGATGTGGGGAATTAATGGGGGCTTATAAATTAGGAACCTTACTAATTCCCCAATGACATCATTACTTAGGGTTGGAAGGTCAATCCATTTATTGGTTTGACACATCACTAGCCCCACACACCTATTGTTCGTTGGAGGATATAGAAGAAAATAAAATTATAAAATTATTTTATTTCATTTCTTTTAAAAAGTCACAAACTTCACTTTTTCTACAGACCTACTACGGTCAAAGTAAATTCTCCCTTAAGCGAATCCTGATGCTGCAGATTCAACAGTTCCCTCATATTTTTAATCTGAGCACCGGTTCAAAAGTTAGAAAACACCACTCACACGTTTACTGAACATACCTTAAAAAAAGTTCAATAAATTAAGTACGTTCACCCTCAACCCATGCCAGTCGAGGTTAGGCTCCACCTAAGGAGAAAATTCCTCAACAAACTCAATGTTACCCTCGGATTTTCAATCCGAGTTACTATTTATATGTTATGAATTTTACAAAAAAATAATTTTCCCTTAATTACTTTTATTTACAACCAATAAATAACTTTCACTGGTGGACCATGCCGGCCAATGTTAGTATCATCCTAAGGAAATAATACCCTCACGAGTTTAGTGGTGGTATCAAATTTTCAATTTGAGTTACTGTTCGTGAGTTATAAGCATTTGAAAAATAAAATAACATTATTTAATTATTCTATTTACCTTTATTCCATTTTCGGGTTTTCTCACAGAAATCATGTGCAGACTAAACTTAAGTTGTGCCTAGGGTAAACCCACCATCCTGAATGCAACAGTGCCCTTGAAATTCTGATCCGGGTAGCTGTTTAATAGTTATTACACTTTTTCAGAAAAACTGCTTACGTGCACTAATTATAGCTAAACAAAACTTTGGCGGATCATTCTGGACACTTCGGGCCTCAGAATCACGCACCGTAAAATTTCAAAGTCTTGAAATAATTCTATATAATTAAAAAAAATTTACAAAAATTCTGAGACATTAAATTCCCCCCATATTAGGGCTTTACGTCCCCAAAAAACAAAAAAAGGAAAAAGAAACAAATGAGGGTATTGAGCATGAATCTGAGCCTTCCGATCCCATGTGCTCTCCTGGAGGTCCTCATGCTGCCACCAAGATCGCACCAAAGGGATCAACTGTCCACAAAGGAATCACTCCTATCAATCCTCTATCTCCACCGAGAACTCCGTAAAATTCACCCCATCGTCAAATTTCAACTCTCCCTAGTCGATAATGTGTGATGGATCATGCACACATCTTCTCAACTGCAACACATGGAAAAAATCATGCACCTGGTGCATCTGTGGGGAAATGGATAGACAGTATGCCACCTCTTCAAATCTGTTGAGAATCTAGAAAAGTCTGATGAACCCTGTAGATGGCTTGCCGCCCCATCCAAACCTCTACAATATTCATTGGGGTGAGACCTGTAGGAAGAAATGATCTCCCTCCTCTAACTACAAGTATATCTATATCCTATCAGCATAAGACTTCTATCAGATCTATGCAGTCTTAATTTGATGACAAGTGAGGCATCGTGATACAAACTCTGCCACTGCTTCCCTCATCCTTGTCCACCAGTACTTACATTGGAGGTCCTGGTACATCTTTGCCACTCCAGGATGTACCGTTAAAGGGGATGTATAGATCCCCCTCAACACATCCCCCTAAGCGTCACTGGCACCATGGTGTGTCCTCTAAAGAGGACGACATGCTCCCCAACATCAAAAAATCCTTCAGGAGACCATCCTGAGGATATTTGAGCACGTCCGGATTCGTAGTCAATGTCCCTAGCTGTACCTCCCGAATTCTCTAAGGAATTGGGAGAGTGAAAATCCTAGACTGGAGGTAAGCTGCTCCATCTTTATCCATGACGGATATCCGAAGCATGATTGGATGATCTGACACCTCACTCTGCAGTTGTTGACCAGAGCTCCTGCTGAGTGCGTCTGCTACCATGTTCCCCTTCCCAGGAGTACAGAATATCTCAAAGTCATAGTCCTAGAGGAACTCTAGCCATCATCCCTGTCTCAACTTCTAAAATCTCTGATGACACTTCTCCATCCACAGGAAAGGATCCCCCTTCTTCATCAAAGCTGAAAAGGGTGCCACTACCCTGGAGAAGTATGGATCAAAACTCTGGTAGTACCACGCCAAAACAGAAGTCCCTCTCCCTTCGAGAAGGTAATCCTGGAAACATCTTTTGAAAAGATTTCCCCACACTCTACCACTCTTGTTGGGTACTGAAAACTCAAAACTCCTGTTGCCACGAGGGTAAGTCTGGATAACTCAAGAGTGATCAGATGCACCCTCATAGGCATGATTTTATCTTATGCTTCCTGGGTTTCCTTTTTCGCTGACCAAGGAAAACCCCATTCCCACATCATAGATAAACCACAACCTTTTTTCCTAATATAGTCAATCTGAGTATAAACGATAGATGTCCAGTCCAAACCCAAACTAACTTCGTAAGGCCTCGATGCTGCCACCAAGAGGTACAACCGAAACTCTCACCTCAAGGGTCATATCACACCATCGACATAAGTGTGATTATCGAGTATCCTCCCAAAGGTTTCTCCATATGTGAGGGTCAATTCAACAGTTTATCTAAAAACCCTTGGTCTTGGACTAGATTTGTGGATGGAAGAAATTATTGGTACCTATGTCTATTAATACGACAACTAGTAGTAGACATATAATGTACCTCTAATCATTCCTAGAGCCCTTGGGTAACACTCTTTAACCGCATGTAGCTACTCCATTCCCCTGCCCTCCAGCTCTCTAAGCCTAGTGGGGACCACATGGGGGGGGGGGGTTGTAACATATCAAAATATACACCACCACATGCAACTCTCCTAGCTCTGATTCCACATTTTCAGCCCTGAAGATTCATTTATCCCTATCACATCCTCTTCCCAAAACATTTTACATGCCCAAGTATCGTGGGTCTTTCAGGTTACACAGAGCCACTCCCAACCGTGGTCCTTTTAGGTCATACATAGATGCTTCCAACTTGGCCATCATCAAGCAGTCTTTAGGTCTATGCCAACCGTAGGATTCCGTACGTAGTGCGCTTGGGAGAACTGCTCCTCAAGCCATCAATCATATTTCAACCGGCATAGAGCTCCATGAAGAAGTAACCCGATCATCATTCACGTCATAAGGGTTCCAACGCAACAGATCGTATGCCAACCAGATGCCCGGTCTATATGTCATAGGGATTTTAGTGCCAAAGGCCTTGTTGGATTTGGGTGCAATCTAACCTGACCAAACTCTATCATTCTCCAAAACTCTCGTGGAGTATCTCAAAAGGACCACCTTGTCCTATGGATCCCAATGCTGTAGACGGTTCATCAAATGGATGTCCGGTTCTCAAGATGTGACCCTTTAAGTGTTTCTGGGCCCGATGGGGCCCGGGTCCGGTCCGACCCAGTCGGTCCGACCCGTCCCGACTTGGTCTGAGCTAGGCTGTGGTGGGATTAGCCCGACCTGCAAGGGGGAAACCTTCAAAGGGGTGGCCCGACCTGCAAAGGGGAAGCCTAGCCCGCAAAGTGTTCGCCCTAGCTGGCACGAGGGGGTGTGACCCCCCGGTCTCCCAAAATCCCGAACGGCCCAGAGGCCATTCGTTTTGTGAAGCGGTGGTGCCGCTCGGTCACCACAGAACCTGCTAGAGGTGTGGGTTCAGCCACCACCATGGATTCAGATGAAACTTCTTATCTGCCGGCAGTGCACTGGTCACGCTGCCTCCTACTCACCGACAGCATGTTAGTCGCACGACACCTCTTTCCGTGGTCGGTTGAAGCGCCAACCGCCTCCTTCATCCACCACGGCTGACGAGCCGCGACCATCTGCTCACCAGTGGTGCATGACGGCGCGCCACACCTCCTCTACGGTTGGCTGGTGTCGGCCGCTCCGATGACCGCCGTTCATGTGTATGGTGGACTCCCGCCTCATGAAAATTATAAATTTTTTGAAATAATCATAAAAAAATTATTTAAATTTAAATTTTTAGATTTTTTAGAACAATTTGATTTTTCAATGTATATTGAAATTTTTTGATTTTTATTGAAACTATATTTTCTTTTAAATTATTTAAAAAATAAATTTCAATTTTGTAATTTTTTTAAAAAAATTAGTTTTTTTATTATAAATAATCAAATTATATTCTTTTTAATTAATTTTATACCTGAATTTAGTATAAAACATTTTCTATACTTAAAAAAGATTTTTTTATGAAAAACCATTTTTCGTTTCACTTTTCCTTTTATTATTAAATTAATTTTTACCACTTATATAAATTGATCCTTAAAAAATGTATTTAATATTTTTAAATATGAGGTAGAAATTTTGTAAATAGAACCTTTTATCTTTGGCCATTATGAATAGTAACCATAGTAAATAATTATCACCATGGTATGAGTAAATTGGGTAATCATAGTTAAAAATAATATGATAAGGACTAAAAATAACCCAACATTTGACTTTATACCATTGGATGAGTTTAATTTTTCCATTTCCATCAAAGTTTCCAAATTATGAAAACTTGTGCCATATTTATTTTATTTTTACCTTTATATTATTTTATGTAAAGAAAAGTAAAAAGTGTCATCCTCTTTATTTTATTATCTTGAATTTTTTTATATAGGGATAAACATAGGATATGTGTTGTTATAAATGGGTTATTTTAAAGATAAATGATTTTTTCTTATGATAATTTACTTATAATATTTAGTGATGAAATAATTACCTTAAATTATTATTCAACATTGACATAATATTTTGTTCAACTAGTAGAAAAATAAAATAAATTAGATTAAAAATGTTAAAAGTAGTATAATTTGAATGAATATTGTGTTCCATAATTTTTTTAGATAAATTTTTTATATTTTATATGTTTTAATGTGTTATATTCTAATTCTATTATTGTGATATTTTTTTAAAGTCAAATTGAATGAATAGATGAAAAATGACATTAATGTTATTTTATAATAATTAATATTTCATTAAATGATTTGAAATTAATAAAAATCCTATATTAGGACCAGTGTTTTGGATATGGTTTAAAATATCAACCATAGTCAATTAATGGGCCAATTTTTTTTTAGTAACTATATTTACCCTTAAAGAGTAAAATTTTTGTTATCATGGTAATTGTAAAAAAAGGGTTAACAAGAATTAAAATAAAGAGATATGGGTAAAAACCCAATAAAAACTTGTCCAAATTATATTTTATGATAACATTTCTACCCATACTCATAACATATTCAAATTATATTAGTTTGGATACTTTTTTCTATGAGAATTAATTTATATCAATTTAATAGTTTAAGTAATTTCAAGAGTGCCCCTCCCCTCAATTATAAAAGAGAACCTCCTCTACTCATTTCTTTACCACTAAAAATAATTTTGGTTCATAAAATACCTACCCAAATACCTTAATTAAAACCATAAACAAGTTATATATTCATTTTTTGATCATAAAACAAACTTAGAAAGGATTTTGGTGTAAACCTTAAGAGGTTGTCTCAGGAAGAGATATAGTTCTTTACCATGAATTTTCATTTTATTTATTATTACAAATCCTTAAAACATTCTTAAACCATGATGATATAACAATATTAGTATCTAAAATATACTTAAATTTTATTATGTTAATGAAATAACCTATATAAAACCACTCTTCCATCAAAGGGTAAATGAAACCATTTTTCATGTGTATGGTGGACTTCCACCTCATGAAATGATGTAATTAGTTTTCCATAATTACCACTTATAGATGTTTATAATTATGATTTTTTTTGAGAAAGATGACCTCATAGGCTCTTTATTAATGGAAAAGAAATATTACTGGATCATGAAATAATTAATTTAGAAAAGTTGGAAACATGTCACGAGGGAGAGTAGTAGAGCATGTGCAACCCTCTTCACTTAAACATTTATTTGAAATTCATCAGTAAGGTATTTGGCTTCCAAAAATTTGTGAGTTATGATGTAGCTCATTAGAGAAATCTTGTGAAGAAAATTCACCCACTTAACAATCAACTTATTTGAGATACGACTCATTCCCATTCTAATGGATTGAACAATGGCAGTGGATTTACATTCGAACCATATGTTGTTCCCACATCTTTGGAAAGTAAGGTCAAATGAACTTATAAATTCCATAATTTCTGATTTCAGGGCATTGATATGGCCAGAAGAGACATATAATAACTCCATAACATAAATCATATGATTAAGAAAAATGATCCCATATCATAAGGGGCCTGGATTTCCCCTCGAGGAACCATCAGTGTTGCACATTAACCAGCTAGAAAATGGTGCAAACCAGAAAAATTAAAGAGTTCCAGATAGTCTAGGAAAATTTCCTACAAGGTTCAGATGCTTAAGTATAGTGAAATCCCTTACCAATTTACTGCAACATTGTTCAGGCATCTAGTTTTCATTATTTTTTACTATAATGATAGTGGCTGTAACATGTTTGATGTTGAAGAGTATATGGGAGTGAATTTATTTGTTTATACCTTTCCAAATAGTGTGAATCATTTCTCTGCAAACAACCTAAAAGAGAATATAAATCTTCTTAGAGAACTAGAGTTTTATAATTTCAAGAAGAAATTGTTGTATTGAAGTAGTTTGAGGTGTGAAGTTCTCAATGATCTCGAATAAATCCCTCCATAGAGATGTAAGAGTTTTATAAGACAAGAATAGGTGGTTGATGTCCTCTCAATATTGGTGACAAAGAACACACTTGAAAAAAAAGAGATACCGAATCATTATAGATTTCTATAAACTGGGATCTTATTAATTGATTGTATCCAAAGAAGACTAAATCTTGAAATGGTGATCCATTTTTTGTTGAAGAGTCCGATCCATTTTTGATATCCTTGGAGCCTGTGTTCATAGAAACCGTTAGAGTCAAGTTGAGCATTTGTGGACTGATCCCATATCAGCATATTATCCTGGTTAAGAAATTCAGCATTTGGTATTTCTAAAGCAATGTCTTCAGGTAGTGATTCCATAGCATCCAATTGATCCTTGATCAATATTATTTGATTGATACCTGAGGAGAAAATCCTATTTATAAAAGGTTATATAGTACACTTGACATTCCTGATTTTTAGAGAGGAATTCCTTCTAACCATCCAATGGGAGTGCATGTATATTTTTTAGAAAATGATTCTCAAGCTAGTCCAGATAGAGGATTCCATGTAATTATGTATACCTTCAATAAGATTTTACAGGAATCTTGATCTGAGAAAATCTATGGAGATATATTTCTTATTGATTAATCACCAGATAAATTTATCCTGAAGAGACTGGTTTAATAATTTTATGTTCTTGATGCCAAGACCGACTAGAGCTTTGGGAATACAATACTACTTCCAAGGTACTGTTAAGATCTTACTTTCTTTCACATTTCCACTCCAAAAAAATACTCATCATAGAATTGATGGCCTTAATGATAGTAGTGGGCCAGATGTACACCATGAAGGAGTAAACCATATTTGAGACCACAACATGTTTAATAAGGCAGATTCGTATAACCATCTAAAGTAACTTTCCTTTCCAGAATGAAAGGATCCTTCTAAATTTATTTACTAGATTAGAAAAATGAGAAGCACAGGGCTTACCCCAAAAAATTTGAACTCCAAGGTAAATTAAGGAGATTGAGCCTTCCTTTATTCCTAAATCATTGAAAATTAAACTCTTTCTTGAGGCCAAGAAATTCTTTCCACAATTGATAAATGACTTACTCCAATTAGTTTCTTGATCTGAAACACTTTTATGATGAAAGATGGTATTTTTTATATGGTTTATATTACTCCTAATTTCATGAGTTAAAATGATAATGTCATCAGCAAAAAATAAGTGATTGGGAGCGTAGATACCTATGGCCTCTCTGATAGTTTTGATTTCACTCGTGTCCTCTATGTGAAGAAGAAGTATACTGAGATAATCCTCAATAATAGAAAAAATTATAGCTAAAATAGGACCCCCTATATCACCCCCTGGAGAATTTAAAGTACCCTTCCGGGGACACATTAATAAGAATAGAAATGCAGGAATATCCAAGAAGAGCTGTGATCCAGTGAATAAACCGCATGTTGAATCCCAAAATGTGGAGCACATTGCCTATAAAATTCTAGTACATTGTTTCAAATGATTTTCTAATGTCCAATTTGTGAGCATTCTTTCCACCATGGGTGGATTTTAGAATGAGTTTGGAACATTCTGAGGAAGTGAGTAGAAAATATTGAATTCTCCTTCCTTTCACAAAAATTCGAATTGATTCCAAGATATAATTTTTTTTGAGAGTCAGGAAAGTGTTTTGGAAATTATTTTTGTGAAGAATTTATGAATTGTGTTGACAAGGGCCACTGGTCTGAATTGATTAACATGCCTGGTATTCACCACTTTGGGGCTTAAATCAATGAATTGGGAATTGAAAGCTTGAGTGAAGGATCCTCCCTTGAAAAAGTTCTTGATAAGCTTACACACGTCATTCTGGATAATATCAAAAAAGTATTGGAAGAATAGATTAGTGAAGCCATCTGGTCTAGGTGAGATATCATTTAAAATTCTAAACACTACCTCCTTGATTTTAATTTCCAGAGTTAAGGATATGATAAATGATTTTTCCACCTCAGTTATTAGTTTGAGAATAATATTCTACTTTATCACTATGTTCCTTTATGTCCCATTATAGAGATTCCTGTAAAAGGAAACCATGTGATTGGATAGATCCTGCCTTTCCTTAAGAATTTGGTCCCCATACTTGAGTAAAGATAGTGGTCTATTTTTCATCTGAGTTGTTTGAAATGAATTGAAATATTTTTTTATCACCATTATCAATACATTTGATTTTAAAAAGGTTCTGATTTATATTTTCTCTAACAATGATGAAAATTTTCAACATGGTAGTCATCTGAACTTCATGGGAAAATCCCGCATAGAAATTGTTTCTAGTAATTTATTCTGGCATCTCACGTAAAGAGTACCCAAGGGAATTAATTTCTGATTCAAGAAAACTAAATTTGTTTTTTATCAATTATTTTAGATTTGTATCGAGTGATTTGAACTTCAATATCATTCGAGGACCAAGAATCTTGAAAACATTTTGAGAACTCAGGAAGGGAATCCCATGCATTGTTGAACCTGAAGGGAAGAAGTTTCCTTCTCTCATTTTCAGTAAAACTGAGCAGTATGGGATGATGATCAGAATTGTGTATTGACAAGGTGAAACCTGATATTGAATTCCAATTTTCAACCACTACTTCATTGAAAAAATCCACATCGATTCTTCTTTCCCTCATGCCATTAGGATGTCCCCTGTGCTATTTAAACTTGGCCCCAACAAGGTTGATTTCAGTTAATCATGCCACATTAATAAAAGCTCTGAAATACCTAATAGAAATATCACTATTAACCAGCCCCAGTTTTTCATCCTCATGAAGTATGAAGTTAAATTCACCGATCATAGTTCAGGGATCCATGATTCCATTGGAAAAATCCTTTACTTTCATCCAAAATATTCTCCTATCCATGTAACTATTAAGAAAATAAAAACCGAGTAGTAAATTTTCTAGCCAGAAATTTCAATGCTGTAGGTTACAATTTGATTATCCTCATGTATAATGGTAGGATTTTCAACCTAGTTATGAACCAAGAGTGAGATTATGTCATATATTATTGCATTCTGGGTAGTAACTAACTTAGAATAACCCCTACTATTGAAGAAAGTAATTTTGTTTGAAGAAATAACCCTTGGTTCAGAATTACATATAGTTTTAGTTTTGTACATATCTGAAAAGAGCCTAAGGGAACCTTTAATGAATGGGTTGGCTATTCCATGGTAGTTCCAAAAAAAAATCCTCATTTTGGTTTCATTTTGGGGGTGAATCCCCCTTTTTCTACAGTGCCCATATTATTAAAATTATTTTATTGAGGTATTTATATAGACATGAATGAATTTTAAAGGAAAATTTAGGTCCCTTTTAAATTTATTTCAAAGGTTTTAAATACTTTATCCTTTTGAAAAAAATATAAAATGAATGTTTGATTTTAATGTACACAACACCAATAGTTTTTCCCACTATGGTAAATTTAATTTTATGTTAGAATTATTTTACAGGATTTAAATTTTTCTTAAAATAAAAAACCATGTTTTCCTTTTTTATGTGTTTTAAAAAATTTCTTTAAATATAATGGATATTTCAATATTTGGAAAATCTTTCATATGGATGAAATAAATAATTTAAAAAATTTAATGTTGAAAATATTCATGTGTTTTCATTTTAAGATTATGTTATGGTTCTGGGGTATTATATATAATGAAGGGTGGTTCTATTATAAACCAAGAATAGGTGGTTACATTATAAACCACGGACAGGTTGTTCCATTATAAACCAATGATGGGTGGTTACATTATAAAGAAAGTGTGTTTGGTTTTTTATAAACCAAGGATGGGTGGTTCTATTATAAAGCAAGTATGGGTGGTTATGTTATAAACCAAGGGTTTGTGGTTACATTATAAACCAAGGACATGTGGGTCCATTATAGATCTATAATGAATTGGGAAATGATTATGTTCTCTAGATAATTATGGTGAGATTGAAATGATATCCCATGTTACCTACATTATTTAATTATGATTTCTATGGTTGTAACAAAATACTCATTATTTCACAAGCTAAGATAATGAACTCATGTTTTAATAAAAGTATTTTCTACTTCTTAAAGGTGAAAAGTATAAATTTTTGAAATTTTTTCATGAGTTTATCATGATTTCAAGGAAACCATTAAGAGTTTTATTCCACCTTTTAATACTTCAAAATAAATGTTTTTTGAAAATATTTTTATACAGAAGTTGATTTCTTAGGTAAGAAAATATTTATTTTGAGCCCATAATTTATTTTGGAAAAGAAATTTTTTAGAAGTTTTCATGAACAAACATGTATCTTTATTTTTGTTTATATGTCCCTTATGAAGCTTTTTGTTCTTATCCCATGCTTTAAATTTTTTTATAGGGGTTTAAAGTTGATTAGCGATAAGGATGTGGTCAAGATGAAAATTCTAAAGATCTTTCATGAAAAAGATAACTTTTTATACCCTAAAAGTTCTATTTTGTGGTAAAAATAAATACAAAGTATATTTTTACACTTTTTGATATAATATTTATTTATTTAAGGGAAATGGACTAATCCTCTAAAACTATAACCCAAAAAGTTACTCAAATGTATGAGAATGAATTTTTGACTTAAAACAGAAGATAATTCAATGTTTAAGGTTTGGTACTTATATTAATTATGGAATTCTGGGAGTTTATTGGATATTTATAATACTTAAGTGATGATGAAATAATTTATTTTATAATTCCATTGTTATTTTAACATCTTTAAAGACAAATTTTATGAATAGTCTCAAAAATATAATTTAAATGGTATTTCATGTTTAAAAATTATTTTTAAATCATTAGGAAATCATAAAATCCTATCATAAGTCTTTTGGATGAAAATTATATATGCTATTAAGAATATTATATTATATTCCACTTGAAATATTTAAAATTTATTACATAAACCTTATAGATTAAAATATTTTTTACCACAGTTAAGGTTAAAAAGTTTAACAAGGGGTTTAAATGATAAGATAAGGTTTATAATGAAATTAAATTTTGGCTAATTTCTTTCATTGAATTTATTTAGTCCTTATCATATTTATCTTCAGATCTATAGTCCTTTATATTTATTTTACACATGTTATTCCCATATTTTATATGAATATTTTAGGTATTTACACGATTTCCACCCAACCCACTTATAAAAGGGAACAACTTCTCATCTTTGCATAAAAACTACATATCCATTAATCTAGAACAAGATATATTTAAATCACATCCCTAACTTTATCCCAATGTCATAGAGTTTTTGGTCTCACCAAAAGACCAATATAGCGGGCATAAGGTGTAATCCAAATGATGTTTTCCAAATAATAGGTATAACTTTGAACTAATCATTTTCAGGTTCATTTATTCTTACACCTCCATAAAATCTTCTATAACTAGGATTATATGACAAAATAAATACCTTAAATATAATAAAACATTATTATATTGAGTTCACATCCCCATGTCATCTCATTTTCTATCATATAGGAGATGAAAATGTCACTCATACGTATGTGTCAAAAAACTACTCCACAAAATAGTGTTTATAATTTTCATCATTGACTCACAAGGATGGTTATTATAATGGATTTAATTAATATATATGTTATTAATGACATAATTATGATTCTATAAGTAAAATATATTACTTACCTTCTAACCCTTCCATTCATTGGAAAATGATAACATCATTCGTGGGTATGTGTGGAATACAACCTCCATGAAGCGATGTGATTTGTTTTCCATGTACTATATTTATTTATGGTTCTAAAATTTTATCTTTTTTATTTAAATTTGTTATTAATAAGTATAATTATTTTTTAAGGGTTTAATGTGAACTGTCCTAAAGACATTGGACCCATAACCAAGAAACAACTATAGTGTAACAATTGAAAAGATGAAACTACATGTAGAGTGATCTAGAAGAGTATAATATTTGAAAAATGAAAATAATTTCATGATTAATATTCTATATATTATGGAAACATGAACCTATTTTCAATTATTAAGATACTGAATTCAATTTGGACTTACAAATTAGTCCTCCTCAAAATGTCCATTGTGAACATAGTTGATATAGTAACCAAATAAAACATGATAATAAAATGAATAATATTAATAAAAAGAACATGAAAATATTTCTTAATAAAGTATAAAATGAATATTTTTTTATTTAGTATTTTGAGAACTTATGAAGGTATATAAGATTATTGGTAAGAGATTTTCCATCTCAATTTCCTTTCATTGTGACTTATTCCCTTCTAACCATATGTTTTCTTTTGTGTGGTGTATATAATTCCATATATATATATATATATATTCTATAATTCATTTAAAAAAATTAAAATGTTTTACAAATTACTTTAATGTTCACTTCTTTTTATTTAAAATTTACCAAAGTTGTAATAGGTTTTATTAAAAACTATGTTTTAAAATTATTCTTTCAAAATATTTCCCTTCTATGTCTATATTATTTTATTTTTTTTGAATAATACCCTTCAAATATTTTCAATGAACACAACTAACTATCCTTTATTATTTAATATTATTGTAAAAATAAATCTTTTAAATTTTTTTCATAATGGGTTACTTTTTGAATCCTTTTTCCAAAGTGAAAATGTTTATTTTTTAATATATATGACCTGATAAAAGTTTCTCACAACCATTTCCATTATTTATTAACAAGTTTATTTAAATTTTTTTTATGTTTTTTCAAAGAATAGGATTTCCCATTTTTCATGTATTTTTTTAGTTTCTATTTAAAAAAAGGATATTTATTTTCATTTTTATTAGATTACTAAACATGATTTTTATTATGGGATCAAATTCCAATTTTAGGGTTTTTATGATGAAAAATGAATGTTAAAAAATTATTTTATTTTAATTTATGATTAAAAGTGTAATTTAATAAATGTTTTTTTCTTAAAAACGTTAGTTGGGTGTTATTAATGAATGTGGAAATTGAAAGTAGACCAAAAAAACACGGGAATTTGTCCATCAAGTTACAAGTGGGTCCACTAAATCCCTCCAAGGCATTCAGTAAAGAGAATAAGTTAACTGATGTACCTTATTCGTAAGAGAATGTGAAGTTAATTACTCTTATAAAGTGAAAAATTTAACTTTTGTAGTTACTATTAAGATAATGTGTATAGAGTTAATTACTCATATACATTTTTGAAGTTTACTAATAATATTTAATATAAAGAGAATATTGGAATTATAATATTATATGTTTCGATGATGAATTCTTGATTCCCAATTTATCCTACAGGTTTTAACTATACTAGAAAATGTTTCATCATGGATATATTTTTATTTCAAAATCTAAATAATAATTTTGTGATTTAATGAAAGGTTTATGTTCTTCTAAATTTGGTAGGTCTATTTTCAGGAAAATTCCATCATGAATTATGATTTTATAATTATGATTCCTTACAAAAGGTTTATTTAGAAAATGGTCTTTTATGTATATTTCATGAGTATGTTAATTAATATTTTGAGTACAAAACTTTATTTTATAAATGTTAAATTTTATTTTGGGTTTTCATGAACTTAAAATGGATTAAAGTGTTTAATTTATTTTCTAACCCACAATTATATTTTGTTTTATCATACCATATTTTTAAACTTTTTTCACAAGGATTAAGGATGTGTAGGTATTATAAAAAATTCAATGGTTACATGTTTTGAAAGTGTCTAAAGTGTCTTGAATAAAAACAAAGTATAAATATAAGAACCAATTTTGTTAAAAAATTTACATTGAGTGGAATTTTATAATTTTTGTTGCAAGGGTTTGATATCGAAGAGTTTTACTAATTATATAAAACTCTAAAATGAAATTATCCTCAAAATGTAACAATATACAACCTTTTTTTTAAAACATGAAATTCTTGGTTGTTTATGGCACATGTCTTTATATAAGTAATAAATTCTAATAATTTTTCATCGTAGATTATGATGGTGTAATAATTTATTTATTTATAGGTTTTTAGGAAGGAATTTTATAGTGGGTAAATTTTGAAGGGGGTATTTCCTTGAGGTTTCACTTCAGAATCCTCCTATGGGTTGGGTTATGAGATGTGAGGCCAGAGAGATGGCCACAACACTGTGGAATGAATTTTCATATGAAACCCATGTTAGTTGTGTCCAATATTATTTTATATTATTCATATAAGGAGGGTTGAGGTGGAATCTCTGTTGATATGTTAGATGTTCCTTGGTTGTCAGGACTGGATGCTCTTGATAATAGGAGTTGGGGTTTCAGACCTATATTTTAGGATTATATTGATTGAAGCTTTTAGGTTGGTTGATATCATTGGATGTTGGTTATGGTTAGTTTCCATTGAGTAGATGTTTATAAATGTAAGAGGTAATCTTGAGGATTCCATTTTGTGCATGTTTTTTGAACAATGATTAGTGGATTTTAATTCATATGTTAGGAATTCCATTTTTGGAAAGGTGATACTTTTAGATGCCCTTATGGAAACATTATTAGTCTAGGATCACTAGTTGGACATTGAGAGATTATTGGAGATGTTTCTCATGTTATAATTTTCCCATGTTATGGATGTGATAGAGGATACCCTCTGTGGTATATTTTTGAATACTTATCGATTCTCTCATGGGTGATATGGTATTTATGGATTGGGTTGGGTTCTAAGCCACTGGTTAATGTTTATTGAGTAGGGTGTGTCCCTTTTCTTAAAATGGATGTGATCCTAGGGATTATGGGAACCTCATATATTATTTACTCTTAGTGAGGGTAATTGTTTTCAACATTAGAGACTTCAGGCATCACTATATAACAATTATACTTGTGGTGGGATCCCCTAGTGTCTATTTTGGTGTTTAAGGGACCATAGTATCCCCAAGATTTGATTATAGTGAGATGGTTGGTACTAACGATTCAAAAATTTGGATAATGGGTTCTAAATTTTATCTTATAATTATTTTATAGCCTTTAGGTGAGATGTTTGAGGAACTTTCTGCTTAGTATTGGATGTAAGAAGAGAACTTTGGAATATTTTAGATAGGAAAATGGTTCTGATTGTGTATTGGTTATATCCTCTATTGAACGGTTCTTGTTAGACATGTCTAGGTATTTAATGGAAAATATAGAGTAGTATATCCCTTTTTAAGTCCAACAAATGTTTTACCCCAGCTATAGGTTGGTTTTTTATTATCCCAAATGTTTTCATAGACCTAGGATGTGGATTATTCCTTTCCAAAACTATATTTTGTAGTTATGGTTAATTCTATAGGATTATCCTGACTTAGAAAAGTTTTATCATTATTAGTATAATTCATGTATCAAGTTTAGATCATGATATTGGAGTATTATATCCAGATAGAGTTTCATTTTGTTGTTGTGTATGTCAAGGATGATATCATAGAGTCTAGAATTCATGTCGATATCATATTATATATCTTGGAGAATCTATGAAGTTCTAGAGGATTTTCTTGATGTTATATGGATGGGTATATCCACGTACTTTAAGCTCTTTGATGTGGGATAGAGTGGGATAAGATTCACCTTGAGTGTTACCTTATATCTTAGTGTTTTCTACATCATCTATTTTTTTTCCAACAACATATTATTTATAATTTTTTTTGATCTTACCATCATGTCTTTGGTTTTAATCCAACTACTATTAGTTTTCAATTTGGATGAATATATAATGTGTTCATACCCTTGTTACGAGAATGAAATTTATAGGTTCATCTTTGGTAGTTTCCTACTGAGTTTTATTTATCACCCCAGGTAAATAAACCTTAATGTTCATGAATATCCTTATTTCAACATTCAGGTTGATCAGAGGATTATTGGTGGAATGGGTCAAGGTCCATTATTTCTTAATCAATTGGGAATACTCAATTGGAGTTTAAGGATTGGTCTAGATTAGATCGATAGTTATTTAGAGTAGAATTAAGTTACTTATCATGCATAATGGTAGAGATATGTACCTTTAATTTTTAGTTTATTTGTTCTACATATGTGATCATCCTGGTGGTTTATTTATTTTCTTATTATAATTCTTAGGAGACTATATAATGATATGCCACATTTCAATTGTTTTATCACTCTCTTATTTTCTTATGTGTAATCTAATGTTTATGTGGATGTTTTTTTATTTCCTTCTTTTATATCAATCTTATCTGTGGGTATAGTCTCTATAATATATATATTTTACCCTCTCCACTAGTCGATATCCTATGGTGTACTAGGTGGTGCACATGAGGCCTTGTGGTGAGCTAGACCAGGTGAATTATTTGGTAGACTAGGGATGATTCAGGAAAAAACATTACATTCAAATATTTTATATCATTGAACAAAATTAAACATAACTAATCATAATTAATTCATACATTGAGAACCAATTTTTTTATTATATTTGTATATTAACTACATAATCTTATTAATTTACTATATGACTTGATTTTCTTCTATAAAACATCCTCACACTTCATTCCCTTCTAGAATCATCATTCATAATATTATTTTTCATTATATAGGGGAATGAGAAACATAAGTAATAAGTTATCTCAAATGAAATGTAATGGAAAAAACATATCAATTATTCATAGAGGATTTGTCATTAGATCATAATCATGTGAAAAATCACAAACAAGGAGAGATAGAGTGATCAGTAGAGTAAGATCATGAAAATATAAGAAGTGATGAAGTGGCCTTATAATATAATCATAGAAAAAATGCATATGAATATATAATAATACAATTATAATCATGTAATTATAACATATAACATGGTATAATAATGTGGAATTAATAATCATATTCCTTGGTGACATAAATTAAAATTGTGGCATGACAAAAAAATATTGAACATACATAAGAATATGACATTATAAGAATATATAAAGGTAAATCATGAATAAAATATTATCATATTATACTAGGATAACTAATCAAGTCCCATATTATAATAAACTGGCCTAACCACCCATGTTTCATTACATTGTGGATTAGGTTAACAACTAATGTCCCAGAACATAGCAATCTCATGAGATATGAAGATTCACCTAACACATTCAATGGTTATATAATTTTATTCCAACCCATCACATAATTATTAATATATAATTCTATGTGCCACATGAAAATAATCATACATCATATATTTTTTAACACAAGGAAATAAAATTGGTTATATAACATTTTCAAGAGGTACCATAAAAGAGGAATTTTTTTAAAGGATACCCAAAAGTCAGAAAACCAAAAAAAATCACAAGGAAACATTTATTGGGTGGTACTTGAATATTATGAAATATTTATATAATATATATCTTTAATATGAATAATAAAAAATGGAGATTAAATCATGAATGTATTTTTATTCATTTTTGGTAAAATGGTAGTAAAATATGATATGTAAGACACTTTCAAAATCAATTTTAAAAATAATAAAAGTAGTCATTAAAATAATTATATTATTAATTAACATCACAATAATATAAGAATGAAATTGAGTAGTGTTAAAATATAAAAAATTTGGAATGAAAAAATACATTTTTATAGAATTTTAATTAAATACGTTACGAAAATTATTACAATATAAATTAAGTCACATCCATGAAAAATATATAAAATTTTCATTTCAATAGATTTTAAGTGAAATATTAGAGTTATAAATGAGAATGTGTATATTAGTTTTGAATAAAATAAAGAAGAGTTCATGGTTAGAATTAAATTTAACATGGAAGATGTGTTCCTTGAGAACAATGCATTCTTCCAATGTAAGAGTTAATCAAAATAATATTTTTATTAATAAATTTATATATACTATAAAATAAAAAGAAAAAAGTATTTGGATTTCATTTTGTATAGGACACAAAAAAATAAAATAATCTAGTATAATTAGAATTTCCGTGACTCAAAAAAATCATATTGAGTTAATAAAACACTTATATACATTATAATCAATGAAGTATTATTCAATTATAGAAGAAAATACATATAAATTAATGAAAATAATAGATGATAAATTATTTTATATTTCTTCTGAAAACATTTATAAATTATATAAATAAAAATATGACATATGTAATCTGAAATAGAAATATTGATATTGATGAAATAATCTTATGAACACCATAATTTGTAATGTATTAAATATTAATCAATGATGTGATTATAAAAAGGAATTTATATAACTTAAAATGAATATTTAATTATAAAAATATATGTCACAGACCATCCTAAGCCATTAATTCATCAAATGCCAAAGATGACTCATCATATACTTGAGGGGTATCCATGATCCCCTTAGGCTGATGTCAAGTGTCATGATAATTAGAGGAAATAATTAGGGATTATTTCACCCATAAAACAATGTAAAAATAAATTCTAAATTTATGATAAAAAATTTTTATACGCCATTTATATATTTTATTTTATTTATATATTTTAAATTTTGGTATTTTGGAGTTAGGATTTTTCAAATTTTAATGTTTTTTAAGCAATTCATAGTTATTCTTCACAGTTAGTAAAGTGTTTGAAAACATTTTGTTTTTATATATCACATGATAGTTACATTTGAAAAGTTAGTGGTTAGTTAATAAACTATGTAAGGACATAGAGGAAACTATGTAAGGAAATTTTTTCCTAATCCGTGAGTTTCACACAGTTACCGTACCATTTAGAAAATAGTGTAGGTAAACCATACAAACCACCTGTTTTTTGGTGTTTTTATTTTATTTTATTTATTTTTTAATTTTCCTTATTTTTTTCTCATTAACCTTTATATACCTGTTTCATTCCCTCCCCACCATGATGAACCCCCTTGAATTACTTCCCCTAGTTGAGATACCATGACGTGTGTTTCCTCCTTCCAGTCACCTACCTCTCTATAGTCTCCTCTTCCCTTACCCATGTGATACACCTCTTATTGACCCCATGTGTGCCCACCCACCTCTTTTATGACATACCCTCAAGAGAGATCCCATATTGTAGAAATTTATTCATGGATTTAGAATGATTCATAGTATTACCTCCTAAGTATAATCTCCTATCTCTAAATTTCTTTATTCCCTTATGATTTATTTCTCCCCATTGCTAAAATTTGTTTCTGTAGAACCCTAGGGTTACCATGCATGAATTAATTTATGGGTTTTTTTATTATAGGGTTCGTACGAGTTCCTTATTCCATTTTTGAGTGTCCTACAAAAAAGGAGACTCATTATAATCCATGTTTTATCTATTCATAGTAGTTTTCCCCATATTTCAGCTTTTAATTTTGAAAAATTTTATCTTCATGGTTTTTAATTAAGCTTATATTTTTTAATTATAATACTAATTATGATTATAGAATTTTTAGAGATAAAATTTTATTTTCTATTGGTTTAGGTCAAAATTATTGGGATTCCCTATTTTAAATATGATTTTAATTTTTTTTTAAAATTCAAACCACAAATTCCAATTTTTATTATGATTCTAGACCACCCATTTAAATTTATATTAAATTTATTATCTTTTTTGGGATTTTGAATTTATGTTTTCAAATTATTTACTTATAGTTTCATATAATACCTAAAATTAAAAGGGTTAATAATTTATTTTATAATTTTTAAGATGAAATTGGAGTCTTAAAAATATTTTTGACCCTAGAGGCATAATGAAATAAATTGAAGGGAAATACTTTTGAACCTTGGTAGTTTTTAATGAAAGTTATATGATTCTTTAAATTAGTTTACAAATGTTATTAAGTGTGTTTTTTTATGATTTTTTTTTAAATAATTTTTTATTTTGATTTTAAAATATTTTTTTAATGGAATGATTTGAAATAGATTGTAAATCCATTATAAAAGGGCTTGGTATACTGACCTGGGTTAGTAGTTAGGCCTATTTTGAACATTAAATATTTTCCCCTCTTGGTTAAATGTGTGTGTAACCCTATTAATCACCATTTGGTTTTTATTAACTTAGATAGAGGCCCATGGGGTATGTTTTTTATATTTTTCATAGAATTATGGTAGTGTGATCGGGGTAATTTCTTGATAAGTACTTGGAGGAAAGAGTAAGTTATTTGGTATGCACTACATTGCTTGTTTTGACTGTGATCACTTGTAGTTTTATCATCTTCCCATTATTTTGTTCAAGGGAATCCAAGATCTTGTGTATTATAATTTAAATGGTAATAGTTCCAATCCACTAGCTATACTAGAGACATATATGTTTGGAACCCCTTCCTCTAGGCAGAGACATGTCACTAACTATTCAACTATTTAGTAGCGATGTATATATAGGTTACCTAGACTTGGTAATAAAAGGATAAATCCCATGAATCTTTTTCCATGATTGGTTGATTGATATAGGTGGATTCTATATCTTATTTATATTCTCCTATTTTCTTGTCATGTATTTCACTAGTGATTGACTTCTTTATTTATTTGTTTTATCTTTGACATGGTTCCTTTATTTATTGATCATTCTATTATATATACATGCATTGTTTTTTATACATTATTTTAGAAATTGTTTTTAATGAAATATTTATAATTTAACAACGAGTTATTTCATATGGATTGTTTGATTTATAAATATATATATTAATGTGAATTCTTTTTAAAGTCCTGGGATTTAAGAATATATTTTTCTCTAAATTAATATTATCTTTGATAACTTGTTCCAAATGAAAAAAAAAACCAAAAATATATGAACAATATTATCTTAATTTTATTAAGAAATTATAATATTAAAAAAAGTCTAGTAAATAAAAATAGAGTAATCGATTAAAATTTCTTATGTTTAGAGGATACATAATAAATATGATTTAATTGCGCTTTCTTCGATAACTGATTAAAGTGTTAATAAATTATATCAACTAATTTTAAATGATTATTATGATAATATATGCCATTGAAATATATGAACTAATATATTAACATTCCTAAAATTAATTATTTTCATGAAATAAGATTAATAACACCTAACATTTAAAAACATCAATTTAAAAAAAAACGAATTTTACATTGTATTTTGAATTATCATTTAAAAGATAAATTTGTAAATTGAAAAATTTTAAATTTAAAAAATAACATTCATTTTTGAATTTCAAATATCAATTTTATCTTAATGTTTTTTTATATTTTTTAAAATAATTTTTTTCATGTGAATAGTGAAAAATACAGTTTTTACTGAAAACCTATTGTTTATGAGTATATTAAGAAGTAAATATAACAACAAATATTTTAAAATATTTTCCATGATAAAGGATGAATTTAATGAGTAAATATAGACATATTTAGCTGTCATTATGAAGTAATATTTTCCAATAAAATAAAATGTTTTTAGTCTTTTCTTTTAGTAAAATTTTATTTTAGTAAAATTATTTTTTTTCATGAATTTATTAAAGCATATAATTTATTTATTTTATAAAATTAAAATTTTTATCATGTAAATAATTGAAAATGTTATTTATATCCTTCACAAGTTTTTTTATCCCAATAATAAACTTTTTCTAAAAATGGGTTTTTATGCGTTACATGCTCTAATGTTAAAATTTAGTTTTCTGACATGTAATTTTTTATTTATGATAAATTAGACTTCAAATTATAAATCGGTAGGTCATAATTATTTAATAATAGATATTTTTTTATACATAAAAAAACAGTTTTATAGAAACTATTTAGAATGGTAAAAACAAAAATATTTAAGTGAACATTCTACGAGTAAATGACACAAAAACATGCTTAAAACATGTCATAGAATAAATTATTGATGGATTATTTAAAATAACCCATAAAAAACTAAATTATTTTCTATTTTTCAGTCTTATTAACATGTGGAACATGTTCCCTCTTTATATTTTATGGAAATATTTACAAAAATCTCATTCTCACCACTTATAAAAGGGGAATCTCCCCATCCCATAAAGTAAAAAAATAGTTTTCTGATTTAAAATATACCCTTATTCTTTACCCTATAAAACTATTCTTTTTTATTTAAGTCTATTTTCACCTGGAATTATCTTAATAACTCTATTTATAAAGAGTCTTCCAAGGGATAGCCCAAGTCCTCAATTTGAGTAATTTACTTCACCAACTTCTTTTATTTTCATTATTTATTTCCCAAATTTAATTTTCTAATTCCTATATGAAATAATATATATTATTTTTATACTTATTATTATTATAATAATGGGATAACTATTTACCAATTTCCCCTTTTCTATTAAGAAAATTAAAACCATCATTCATGTGTTGTGTGGATTGCTGCCTCCATGAAGAGAGGACTTCCATTTTTCACCGCTACTTAAGTTTTCTAATTATAATGGTTAGATTAAAGAATAATTGTAATATATAAAATATTATAATAATTATATATATATATATATATTATAATTCACCTTATTTTCATATCATTTTCTTTGAAACTAAAACATTAAATCATGTGATGTGCGGACAACCTCCTCCACGAATTAACGTATCTCATTTTTCATCTATCTCAACTATTATTTCTTAAAATATGTTAAATCTAATTCACCATAATAAAATTATCTAAATAATATCATTATTATTCATTAATAATGATATTATTACAAAATTAATCACTTTCATATTAATAATCGCCCATTAATTAGGGTATGTTCATGATTGGGTCGATCTAACAACCTACTTGAACAATGCTATATAATTATATCATAGATAAATATGATAAAATTATTACTGATGATATATGATATAAATACACACTTGATAATTTTATTTTCATTCTTTAATGGAAACATTAATAATAAACGCATTTAGTAGGATACCACTATTCATTTATTAAAAATAATTGAAATATGATTCTTGCATATTTCATCTATAGGAACAGTAACTAAAATTATCATAGAATTATAAATTTATAAACTATTATAAGAAAATAATTCTAGTACCATTTATGATCTGGTAATGATGAAACTTTTTAGAAAAATGAATAAAAACATAGCTTTTATGGAACTAATTCTTAAAGATCAAGATTACTCACACACAATATTGAAAATAGATAATAACTAAATAATATACATGTAGAGAGTAATCATAAATAAATATTTTAAAATGATACATAAATTTATAATTTAATAAAATTAGAGATTAAGATAGTTATTTTTTTATGCAATAGATTCAAGTGATTCCATGGATGTCTTATATTAAGTTAAGGGTTTCTTTTCTAAACTTTTCACCCCTTGAGATATATTTCTTATTACACACCATGTTTTCATTAGAATGGTTTATCCAAATCCCCTTTTATATTTTTATCATGATTATATTATATTTCCATATGTTTAATATTATATCCCATGTTTATTCCCTCATGGGTATTTGACAAAAAATTACAAAAATTGGAAGTGATTCTTTGTCTCAAACATAATTTCCAGAGACATATTTGTTATCATGCACCATGAAATATTTCATATAGTGTAATTACTTATCAATGAATGTATTTTACCATATTCAAGTAATTCACGGGGTTTTAAGACCCATATAAATTTCTTTCTCTATATTTCTTCAAATTCAAACGGAACTATGGTCATAAGGTTCTATGTTAACCCAAATCTCTTAGTTGAGTTAGAATTATTCATATTAAATTTATTCTATCCATATTTGGTTACTAGTAAACTAAGATTTTTATTTTATTTTAATTTATCTTCCTCTATGTTGTAAGTGAATATTTTTATTCTAATATTCCTCCTCAATGATTTATCTTCCCCATAAAAATTATATCTTTATTAAGAATAATTCCCATCCTCTTTAATGGTGATTTCCCATCATAGTCAATATCTTCCTTTCCCATAAATGTTATCTTTTAAAATTAAGAAACCCAATTATATATTAAGTAATGTGAAATTTATATTTCACTCAACCTCTTTTGAAAAGTATGTTTTTTAACTTTTTATGATGTGGTTTTTCAATATAGGTACCTAGAAATAGTTTTTCAACCTTTCAAACTCAAATTTTTTATATTCAACTTCACATTTATTTTTATAAACATTATGTTATTTACTGGATCTATTTTTTAAGTGTATTTTTCAAAATTAAGTTTTTTCCTCATCATTAACATCAAATTTGGAATTCGTTATGTATTTTTCAATGCTTATTTACTGAATATTCTATTTCAAAAGTAAAAGTTTTCAAAAATGTTTTCACTTAACCATTTTTCAACCTTTATTCATTTTCAAGTCTCAGTTGTTAAAGATTCCTTTTTAAAAGTTGATGTTTTCAAAATATTTTCACTTCAAAAATTTAAAACATTTTTGTCTTTTTAAATATTATTTCTTGAAGTATCATTTTTAATAGTAAAAGTTTTTAAAAATTTCTCACTACACCTTATTGAAATCAATGTATATTTTTAAAAGATCCATTATTAAATATTTTTTTTAAAAGTAAATTTATTAAAAAAAAGTTCCCTTCAATTTTTTTAAAAGTTTATGTATTTGGAAGGATTAATCATTGATATTTTATTTTAGAAATTTATTTTTAAAACCCATTCTTTTAAATGTCCCAAAATAAATTTTTTTTTACCAAAATGACTTTTAAAATAGACAGTAACATAAACTTTTATTCCAAAGATACAAATCTTTTTATGAACACTGTTTTAAAAATTTGATATCATTTAATCATGATATATAATGGATTTGTTTAATTTGAAGTTATTTTTCATGATTAAACCTCTTAATTTTATTATGAAATACTCTTTTGTTGTGATTGAGTAGTGGGTGAGAAGATTTTTACATTCTTGAGGAAAATTTTGGTGATAACATATAGAAATGTTGTGAAATCCATTTTTTCTACCCATGGGTTATGTATTATGTGATGAATGAGAACCATTTTCTTACATTGGTTTTCATTAGATGTTAAATGATTAATATCTTATGGAATTTTTTTTATTGTTTTCTATTAATTGATCATTGGGACCTATATACCCCTATAATGCATTAGGAAAAGTTTTATATCTCTTTAGATAAAAAAAAGTTGTGGTGATTGATCCACCAAGGGAAATAGGCGAGTTAAGCCTAATCCACCAAGGGAAACTGGTGAGTGATGCTGGATCCATAAAAGGAAAGAGGCGAGTGAAGCTTGATACACAATTAGAAATAGGTTTCAATTCCAGAGGCACTATATTATGTTCCTATTCTCATGTTTGTTCCTTTTGATTATGTTTTGAAATATACATATTTTATAATTGACCATTTATTATGACCCATGTTTCATCTAGCTGTTTTTTCCTAATGTTATATCTATAGATTATGATTATAAACTCATACCAATATACTTAAATTTTCCTCATTAATGATCAAAACTGGTTATCTATTTTTACTCCCTTACTAAGCATCTAAACTAACCCATTTATTATGTTTTCTTTCTCCTGGATATGAATTTTTGTAGTAAATGCATATTGTTTAATGTTAAGAAGTTATGAAGTAATGTTTGTGGAATTTTATGTAGATAATATTAAAAAAATGTAAACCTATAGTTCTTCTGTTTGGGTGATTATTTCTGAGTTGGAATGATTATTCATGTAAAATAATTAAATAATTGTGTTTATTTAGTTTAAGTCTCTATAATTGGTATTAAGGTATGATTTATTTATTTTTGGGGTTTAGTTTAATTATTCTTGATTAGGATAAGATAACATTATTTAAAACCATCAAATAATACCAAGGGATATGTTAATGTATAGGATAATATACATAAATATTATTAAAGTAGAGTATATGTGGGAATACCATAAATTTCATCCCATGTTTGTATATAACAACTAGTTATAGGCTCTTGAAAAAAATATTCATAGCTCTAATAAACTTGAAAAATGAAAAAAATGATTATTAAATCGATCATCACCTAGTATATGATAAAGAGGCCTAATTTCACACCTGGTTTGACACTCTAGGGAGATATAATATGTTTAATTTAAATTATCTCTAATGATCCATTTTGAAGGATTTGAGTGTGATTTTAACTAATTAGGTTACAGAACCTAACAGGAAAATAAACATGGATAACTAATAATTGAATAAAAGGAATTATAGATTGAACTAAATGTTCATATATTAAAAATTATGGTTTCATAATGGTATAAATAATTGAATTGATGATTTTATATTTATATTTTAGATATTATCATAACCATTTGTTTTCAATATTTGGTTGAAATATTATCACTAAAACGAAGCTAAAAAATATATGTTTCTAGAAACCACCATGCCTTATAACCAAACATGGGAGCATACTAAAATGGTTTATAATAATAATATATGTCTTTTATTATGGAAAAGGTGATTTTTATAGTAACAACTAATATATCGAGGATGATATATTAATAGAAATTAAATATTGAAACTCTTAGATATTTTAATTAGGGAGTGATATTTATTGATGATATTGTAATATATTCAAAAATTTAGGAGGATTATGGGGAACATATAAGGATTTTTCTTCAATATTTTGCAATTAATTATTTGTAAAAATATATTAAATTGTATCATTACCCTTGAAAAGTGATTTCATGATAAAATTATATTTTTCGAGCAACTATTGACGAACATATAATTGCGGGATAGATAACCCTTAGAGTTAAATAGATGATTGGTTTTGAGATTAGTGAGTTATATAGTATTAATTACTTTGGGATTGATAATTAATTTGATAAAGAAGATATCCATTATAATTTTGGGGATGATTATCACATTTTTGGGATTATGATATATATTTAGTGGTGTGTGATATTATAATCTAATGGTTAATATCATTAAAGTGTTAAATATAATGTTTATTTTAATAAGAATATATTATTTTTTATGGTTTAATATATTGATGATTCTAAAGGATTATTTAAGGTATGTTGTGCAGAATATATGATATATAAATACAAGTATATACAACTGTATGAATAATTAATATTGTTTTAGGTAAGATAAGTTACTTAATATAGTCTAAGAGAGTAAGGTAGATGTAATTTTAGAAGTTATATCCTAAATGATGAATATATTAAGAATACCCTCACCTACAGTCATTGGAGAGTAATAAATAAAATTATTTGGATGAAATTTATTTATGTCATAGAATGCAATGACCCAAAATTTTGGAATATATTTTTCTCTAAATTAATAGGATCTTTAATAATTTTTTTTACATGAAAAAAAATGAACCACATCATATTAGATGATTTTTAAAGAAATTATAATATAAATAAAACCTTTAGTAAATAAAAAGACAGTAATCAGTTAAAATATATTATGTTTAGAGGATAAATAACTAGTATTATTTAATTATTTATTATCAAATAACTACTAAAAGTGTTTATAAATTAAATCATCCACTTTTAAAATATTATTATGGTAAAATAAGATAATAAGTATACGAACTAATAAATTTACATTATTTAAATTCTAAATTGATATGAAATAATATTAAAAACAATTAATTTTTAAAAACAAGAATTAAAAAAAATAACTTTTCTTTATAATTTGGATTTTTATTTAGAAGCTAAATTATAAATTTTAGAATTTAAATTTTAAAAATTAACCTAATTTTTTAATTTCCACATATCTATATTATCCTTACATATTTTTTTATATATTTTTAAAATAATTGATTTTTAGGTGAATAGTGAAAGTACACATTTTACTAAAAATGAAGCATTTATGACTATATGAAGAAGTAAAAACAACATAAAAAATTATAAAATATTTTCCCTTATAAATATTAATTTATGTAGTAAAAATAAATATTTTTATATACTCTTATTAATTTATAAAATTGTTTTTGTCACTTTATGAATTGAAGAAATATTTTCTAATAAAAGTAACTCTTTTTTAGTCTTTTCTTTTAATTAAATATTATTTTGATAAAATTAGGTTTTTTAATATTTGAAATAGAAATATTTTTCTATAATAACTAAATTTATATCAAGTAGATAAAATTTATTGATAATTTTATTATACACATACAATTTAATCATAAAAATAAACCTTTTCAAAAAACAGGTTTTTACAGTTTACCTGTATTAAAGTTAAAATTGAGTATTATTGTAGAATATTTTTTTTAATAAAATGGATTTAACATATTAAATCACTAGGTAATTTTTTTTTCATATAATCCATTCTATTTTTGGTAATTAAAAGTAAATTACATTGGAAAAAATATTTTTCCGAGTAAAATCAAAAATGGTAAAATCCAAAATTTTATAATTAATAGACATAATTTTTTAAACCATGTATTGAAATGAATAGTTGATATATTAATAACATTATCAATAAAATCACTCCACTATAATTATTTTTTTAGTCTTTTTAACATGTGAAATATGTTATCTCTTTATATAAAGTTGAAATATTTATAAAAGTTCCACTCTTAAAACTTATAAAATGTACCTCTGAATACCCCTTAAAGACAAACCTAAAAGTTATTTTTCCACCAAAACATATAACATTTTCCCTTAAATAATAATTATATTCATTTTCCATGATCCTATTTTAATAATAAACCGGTGCAAGACCTCCATTTCTAAGGAGTCTTCTAAGTGAAAGCGAAAGTCCTAAACCTAAGTACTTTTTTACCCTAAATTATTTTATTTTAATTATTTCATTACCATCTCCAAAATTATAATAAATATATAATGAAACAATTATAAAATTTTTACCTAATTTTTTTATTCTATATGAATAATTGTAAACCACCTTTCTCAAAAAATGAAACTATATTTTTCTATTTTGCGGACTATAACTTATACGAAGTGAAGAATTCCATTTTTTACCACCACATATTTTCACTAATTATATGGATAAATTGATGAATAAATGTGAAATATATAATATAATTATGATTATAAAGAGACAAATTATATTCCACCTTTTTTCCCTCTCATTCTTCAAGAAATGAAAATGTTAACCATCTGTTGTGTGAACTACCACATCCATGATGTAATATATCCAATTTTTCATCTAGTTTCATTATCATTTGTTAAAATATTTTAGAATATAATTTATTAAATTAAATTTATCTAAATAATTTAATTTTTTTAATAATGACATTATTTCACTGGAAACCATTTTCATAATCATAATCACCCATTAATTATTGTATGTTCATGTTTGGATCGATCTAAACACCTACTTAAATAATGCAATAATCATATATCATTGATTAAAATTATTATTTTATTATTGATTATATATTAAATAAATAAATAAATAATTAATTACTTTATTTTGGGTATGGAATGGTAACATTAATAATGAACTTAATAATTATGATACCATCATTTTTTATAATTTATAGAAACATGCATGTAAAAACATTCATATCTAAGAAAGGTGATTTAAAATATAATTTAATGAAATTATGACATTATAAAATATAATTAAAAATAAATTAAATTACCTTGTATTATTTGTTAATGGTGAAATATTTGAGAAAAATGAAGAAAAACATCTCTATTATGAAATCAGTTCCAAATAATCAATATTACTCACACATGATATTGAAATATAAAATTACATACTAATACACGTAAAAAGAATAATTATGAATAAATAGTATATATTTCTATATAAAAGAATAAGGGTATGAAATAGGTTATCAATATATTTATTTTTTATATAAGAGATTCAAGTGATTTAGTTTAGGTAAAAAATTAATTTACAGGTTTCTTGTCTCAAATATTTAACCCTTGAGACATATTTCTCATTAGAAACCATGTTTTCTTTAAATTAGTGTTTATATAGACGATTTTACATTTTTAATCATGATTAAATTATATTTCATGATATTAAATGTTACATTCCATGTTCTTTATCTAATGGGGTTTGGTCGAAAAATTAAAAAAGATGCAAGGGGTTATTTATCTTAAATTTAATTTCTTAAGATACATTGCTTATTGTTCACCATAACATATTTTATATAGTGTGACTTCTACCTAATGAATTTATTTTACCATATTCACGTAGTTAATTGGGTTTTAAGGGGAAAATCATGATCATTCTATAAATAGATTTTGATTCTAATTATACCATGGTCACATAGTTCATTGTCAACCCCAATCCATTTATTGAGTAAGAATGATTCTTTATAAACTTATTTCTTCCATGTTTGTTTTCATTATCACTATAATTTTTGTGTAGGAAACATTCCATTCCTCTATAGGAAAAATTACACTTTTTATTCAAATGGTCCTCCCCGATGATTTTTTTCTATAAAAAGTGTATCATCGTAAAGGATAAATTACACCATCTTTAACAATGATATCCCCTCCTTGAAAATAATTTCCTATTACTCTAGTATTATACTTTATATTTACAAAACCAATTATATTATATCCCTTGTGATATTCATATATCTCATCTCATCATTTCAAATTTATTTTTTTATCCTCTTTTTATAATGTATTCTTTCAATAAAGGTCTCTCAAAACATTTTCCCATCATTTAAAGCTCTAATGTTTTATCTTAAACTCTACATTTCATTTGAATACCTTTATATCATTTCAAGGATATATTATTGGACTTTATTTTTTAAAAGTAATATTTTTCAAAAGAATTCAATTGAAAAATTGAAACTATTAATTCATTTTCAAGGATTCGTTATGGAAGATTATTTTTCAAAATTAAATGTTTTAAAAAATGTTATCACCTCACCTCTGTGAAACTATTATGTATTTTTCAAGTATTCTTTATTGGAGATTAATTTTCAAAAGTAAAATATTTCAACATGTTTTCTGTTTATCTTTCTAAAACCATTATTTCTCTATCAATCTTCTTTATTGATGATTCCTTATCAAAAGTACATGTTTTAAAAATGTTTTCACTTTACTTTTTTGGAACCTTTATATATTTTTCAAGGATTATTTATTAATGATTATTTTTAAAAATAGAATATTTTAAAAAGAAATTCAATTGAATATTTTTAATCCTTTATGTCTTATCAAATATTCTTTATTAATTTTTTTCTTCTAATTATTGATTTTTAAAATGCCTTTATTTTTAATTATTAAAGGAGACCTTTCTTAAAATGAATTTTCAATGTGACTATTACTTCATTTTCTATATCAAAGATAAAATATTTTTATAAAATATATTTTATGATTTCAAAAACTATTCATCTATATCTCTAAAGGATGGGATTTATTTATCATAACAGACACAATGAGTGTTCTCATAAAATAATATTTTTGGCGAGATTGTGTTATAGGTATAAACTATTTATCATATTTAGATCAATTTTGGTGATACCAAATAGAAATGTTATAAAAATGAATTTTATTTTTCATGGGATATATATGATGTAATGAATAAAATATATTTTCTCCCATTTATTTTCATGATATGTTGAATAATTGATATCTTATGAAACACATATGTATGATTTTTCAATAAGTGACCGTTGCTCTATATATAAACCACTAATACATAAGATAAAGATTTATATTTCATGATATAATTAAGAATATTTTTTAATGATAAATCCATCAAGGTAAAATAGGTGACTGGAGCCTAATCACCCATAGGAAACTGGTGTATGTAGCCTAATCCATGAAGAGAAATAGTCAAGTGACACTTGATCTACAAATGGAAATAGTTTGTGATTCCTGATCCATTATTTTATGATTCTTATTATCATGTTTATGCAAAAATATATTTTTTTAAATATACTTATATTATGATTGTTCAGGTATTATAATCAATTTTTTATCTATGTTTTTTTTCTAATGTTATATTAATTGATATTTATTATGATCTAATTCCCATAAACCTATCATTTTCTAACTTATGATCATCATTGGTTATTTATTATGTTTCCCTTAATGAGAATCTGTGCTAACCCCCTTTTTATGTTTTCTTTACTTAATATATGTGTAAGGGTATTTTATGTGATATGTTTAGAAGGGGGTTTAGAGTTGAGCAGTTTTATATAATTGTTGATGAGTGTTTATATTGCTAATCCTCTAAGAGAATAAATCATCATTTTTATAGTTTTTGAAATTATTTTTGATATGGAATGATTAATAATGTATAATTATAATGTAAATGTGTTTATTTATCATTATTTTATATATTTTTCATTTAATAAAAATGAAGAATAGATTTTATAATATTGTTGTGAGTTGTTATTGGTTTAAATATAAATAAGTATGAAAACCCAATTTTCTATTTATTTTTTAAATCTAGATTAAAATATATCTTTAAATAAAATCTATGCCTACATAAAGGTAGGTGGTGTACTACTAAGTGTTTTATACTCATTACTATATGAAATTTTAGTTTCAAGAAGTTACTTAGTTCTTCTTTTCTCTTGAGGTGAATTCAACATCCTGAATGGTTAGTGTTAGGTTAGTATTAAGGTCAGCTTCTATTTTATATATCACATTCTCTCAAGTTTTCCTATTATATAATTTTATAGTAATTAACTTTATTTTCATATAATTTTTGGCGTGCAGACCTTTAAATTAGTTCTTTACTAATTTCAGTTATGGTTATTAGTGGATTATATAATTTCATGTGGAGACTGGGTTATTTGGGAGTTGTATCATGTTAAAGGAGTTTTGGGTGATCCGAGGTTTCTATATAAGTGAGGGAGTTTTTAAGATGATCCAAGGTATTAGTTTATATCACTTTATATATTATGTTTTTTATTTTATTTTTCATGATTCATCCAGTATGACTTGTATATAGGTCAAACATCCATAGTAAAATGAATCAGTTGACATAAATAAATATAAAATAATACCTTGACTCACTATAAAAATTGAACAACCTATCTAGTACCCTATAATGAACACAAACTCCCTCGAAATTCTATAACTTTCAAATCACCTAGTCACCACATGAGATAATGAAATACACAAATAATCTTAAGTTAAAGTTGTAAGAAACTCATTTAAAGGGTCACACTCTAGACATCCTATAAGAATTAACATTATCCCTATAAAATCCTATAATTAGAATACCTAAGAAAATATGATAAATAAAATATAAACTAACCTCAATCCCTACCAGAAACAGTCATAACCATACACTAAATGTACCCCAAGAGAGGACAAGAACCATGTAAGTGCCTAAAATTGAAATATAATATGTGCATGAGAAAAAAATTCTTAGTATGCCACCACCGAGCTTACCACACGAATCAATTTTAATTTAGATTCCATTTTAATATATTTTGAAAGTAGGAATATAAAATAGGGTTTTCATACTTAATTTTATTTAAACCAATGAAAAATCACAATTTCTTTGTAAACATTCTTCTTTAATTAGGTTAAATGTATACATCCAATTTAAAATATTTAATTATAAAGTACACACTACATGTGAAATAATGCATTTATCCATTTTAAATATTTATTTATAAACCATTTCTACAATAGGTTAAAAAAATAACAAATTCATCAAGAATATGAAGATTAATAAAGAAAAAAACCATGTAATATATAAATTAAATAGATAAAGAATCCATTCATAGGTTCCATACATTACAAGAAAATTATATAATCTAAAGAAGACTGAGAATACCCCAATATTAATACAATAATCAATGAAAGAGCATCATGGGCTCTAACATATGGTTAGCAATGATAGGTAACCTGGATATACATCACTAGAATTTAGCATAGTCAAAACAACTGACTTGGAGAACACAAAACAAATTTCTTATTCCTTCAACTCCCTCTCAAGAAATATACCCGAACATATGGAAATTATACTAGAAATAATATGAAAAACAATCCCAAATGGCCTCCATCCAAGTAAATAAAAAAGGGACTCAATTTTGTTACAATTATATACACAAATTTGGGGAAAACATTTAATGTAAAGAACCTAACTCACTAAAAACTCATCTCGGTATGCCAATCCCTTTCACAATGGTTAAAAATTCCATTTCAAATTTTTTAATTTAAAAAATATTTATTGATATCCAAATATAAAGTATTTTAAAAATATTTTCATAAAAAAAAATATACTTAACACAATTTGAAAACTAATTTAATGAATCAAACTACTTTTTTCTAGAACCTGTAAGGGTCTAAATCATCACCTTTAAATTTAGTTGATCCCACATCTGGGGTCAAAATATTATTAAGACTAAAATTCTATGTAAAATAAATATCAAAATAAATTATATATATGTGAAATTTCAAGTTCCTCTTTTATTTCCAATTAAGACCATTGAAAAATAATTTAAAATCAGATTTTGTAATAACATGAATATAAATTTTTAAGGGGAAATTATGCATCAAAAAAATAATTAGAATTCATGGACCAAATAAAAATATTAAAGACCCTATTTCAAAAAGGAATTACTAATGATTTTTATGAATACTAAGAGAAATTTCAATTTTTTCTCTAATATTTCATAATAATAATTAATATAATCATTAAATAATTAAAACATTAATAAAAAACCAAGAAAATCATAGTTCTAACATTTACAATTTAAAACAAGGAGAAAACCAAGATAGAATCTATTATACATGATATGGAACATTTTTCCTTTGATGGGGGACACCCAAACATGGAATATCAAACCATTAAAAACCTTATAATCAAAAAATTCTAAAAAACTAGTCAACCTGATAACCCTATGGTTTAACTAATCTAAATCGCAGTGATAGGGATAAAGAAATCGTAAGGAAATTATTGAATAATGGGAGAAGAGACCCTAACCTAGAGTGATGACTATAAATCCTAATGAATCAGTGGTAAAATTACCACATTATAAGAGCTAGGTTATGGGTATGTCTTATAAGATGGAGGTGTGCATACATGGGCATGACTAGAGGGTATCACATGGTTAATGAAGAATGATACCAGAGTGATGGAGGAGACTAGTGTATGAAAAATAGTGGGACGAGACACTCACCATGTGATATCAACTAGGGGAATTTGTTTGAGTTTCTTTGGTCTATTGGGGATGCCATGGAACAATGAGATAAATGGGAAGGAGAAAAAGAAATTTTAAAAAATCAAAAATAAAATAAAAAATTAACAAAATTCAAGAAACTTGCATGATTTTTCATACCATGTGGTATCCATGTGAGACTTTCTAACTAAGAGAAAATTACACCACATGTTTTCCTTTTATCCCCACATGATCCACTAACCATACACTGAATAGAAAAACATGAATATCAAGTTAAATATCCAAATGCATGATTGTCGCATGATTTAATAATCATATATGATAACTGTGTGAGACTTATAATGATATAAAATTTCAAAATTAAAATACCAAAATTATCAAAAAATTTACCATACCAAATTAAATTAAAATAAAATAAAATAAAAATAAATTAAAAGGCTATAATACCACGTGATTTTGGAAATTATCCCCGCTATTCTACTATCTTCACTCAAAATGTCTTTAGTCAATATAGAAAGAATTTTAATAAGAAGTGCTAGTGCACATCAATTAATGAAGTTGGTAGATGAGGAAAAATTGAGGACAGATCTACTGAGAAGAGTACTCCTAAATATAATCTCTTAGCCAAAATACCCATCCAAAAAACTCAAAATAACAGAACCAATCTCCTAGAATCAAAATGCATAGCTATGTAAAGAACAACCTAAACGAGATAAAATAAATCTTAGGATATGTAGTAAAGAAAAAATATACCCAAAATAGGTCTCTCCATTATTTTAAAATTAATATAAAATTGAAAAAAACAACCAAGGTACACTCAGAGATAGAATTCCACTAAGGGAGATCAATTTTACTAGAAGCCCATGAATCCGAAATCTATCACAAATCTCAATGTCCTCCAAAGAATAAAAACATTGATATTAAATGGAAACTCAAACCACTTAAATACTCATAAAAAATTCAAATGGGACTAAAATATTAGTCACCATGCTACACTTGGTCAAACTAGAATCTCAACCACATGGGAACCATCTCATGGATACCGAAAAATATTGATCTCACTCTCGTGTTTCAAAGAGTGATACTGGTCCTAGCTACACAATGTCACCTTACCAATGTTATACCATAGTCAATCCATAAATAATCCAAACTCCATAGTGATATCCTATAGGAACAAATCATAATCTTGTTAAGAAACCTCAAATACACCCAACCTAGATAAGGGTAAAGGTAAAACACACACCAAAACCAAGAGAAAATAACTCCAATCCACAAGGAACATTATAAAACACCATTAAAAAACATCAATCAAGGAGATCCCAAAGGATACACCTAACCAAGGGATACGTCAAAAATATCAACACAACCAATCTCAAAAACGACCCCACAACTCAAGATATGTGTGACCAAAAAATGAGGATCACCAAGGAAAACAACATCGATAACCAAAGACTAGTTTCCTAAGGCTCCACACATTCTATTTTTACCAAAAAATGATCATAACACAAGGTCCATGTATATCATTCAATTTAGATTCCTGGTGGAGACTCTAACGTAAGAAAACACCTCTATATGAAAATGAACTCACAAATAGGATAATCCTATAATATAAAGCATTTATAAATTTATATGGATATTCTAGGTGACATATATAAAATTTCATGATACATGAATACCCTCAAATCTTGTCTCACAATACAAACCCAATAGCCCCTTCCCGACAAGAAAAATACCAGAACATAAATTACCAAAAAAACACATCATTCACACATTATAAAAATAATTTTCTTAAAAATCAATGAAATTCAATAAATAATTTTTAAAAACCTAACTCAATTAAGAAAACAAAACCATTTTTATAATTTGATTAACATTTATATTCACTTTTATATAAAATGAGTCCATTTTAAAATATTTTCAAGAATATACACATTATTTTAATTTTTTTCTCAAAAAACATAATGAAACCAACCAATTTATAAGAACCCATTTTAGGAAAAATAAATAAATTTTAAAAGAGCACATTATAATGAATTTTTAAAATAAAAATATCTTAGAGAATAAAAAAACCCCATTTTCACACAAAACAACTTTCAAAATTTTCAGTTACAAAAAAACACAACATGAACACCATATAAAATTAACTCCAATAGAATCAACATAACTAAATTCCTATTTATCCCCCCCCCCCCAAAATTAATAATTTTCTATATGAGTGATTTATGAATTTTAAATGATGTCAAAACACATCCAAAGTTAAATATATAACCACATGAGAGTTTTATGATGTACTTAAAAATATCCACATGGGCTCCACATTGTTGGAGAGAATATGTAGGAATACTATGTTACTCTAGAGCTTTTTCCAGCATCAATCCAAGATCAAGAGAATCCAAAATTTACTTAGACTCACTGGGAATTCTATAACACCTGTATTTTTAAGTAAATCACCCTTTTATTATTTATTTTGATATTATATGACACTAGGTTCGTGTTTATGGAGTCTTTGTATTGATTTAATTTTTTGGACATGTTTTACTGGGTGCATGATTTGTGATTTTTTAATGGAAATCATGCACTATCTCTAGAAAACAATGCATGGTGATTATGGGTGTTACAAGATAGGCACATGGGTTTTTCAAACTATGTACATATCAAGAGAAACTGTTCATTTAGAGATAGTGGGAAAAGAATTTTTGGGACACAATTTTTCAAATAATGTGAGCCAACTATGTGATGGTGTTTCCTCAGTATAGTATCACCGCACTGTTAGCACTTGGTTTTCCATACCATGTGGCTATTTGGATATTTTATAGTAACACACAGAAGGTTGGCATTTGGTTTCTCAAACCATGCGGCATAATCATGAAATATAAAATTAATACACAATTTTTTTGTTTTAATTTGGATTAAATACCCAAAACCACCATTTTTCTCCTACTATTTAAGTTTCTCAAACTCCTCTCCTCTTTTAGGATCCCTTGTAAATTCCATTTGATATGAAGAAAAATTTTGAAAAATCAAAGTGCTCTGGTGATTTGAATCAGTGGTAAGCCCACCTTATTCATTTTTTTATTGTAGACATAATCTTATCATATATTTTGGAGCTATAGATCTAATATTTTATAGCAATATCTATGTCTCATGATGTTACTATTTATGAGATATTGTTGGATAAATTGAACAGAAGTTGTAGTTATCCTAGATCTAGATGTTAGTTGTGTTGTTTTTTGGTTTTATCATCCGTTGAGAGGTAATTGTATTATCTTACATTCTAATCTTTATATAACATGAATGCTATATATTTGAAATAATTTATATTTTTTTTTGATTTTTTTTTATTATAGTATTGGGATCCTTGTTTTGGAATTATGGACACATAGTGTTTGATTAAATGCATGACAAAAAATAATTTTTGAAATTAGATGATTTTTGGAATGATTTGCTTTGAGAACCTGGTACACATGCTGGCATGTTCTTGTGTTCATTTCGGGGATGTATCACGGTCAAAATTGCCACCATTAATATGGAAAACATAGAACATATAATAATTGAAAGTTCCATTGGATAAAGGGTCATCATGCGATGGATTGGTGATAGGATGATTTCCCACTCACAAGTATAGAGAGGTATATAGTTTCATGAATAGGGCATGTGTATGCATGTGAAGATGGGGTGATTATTACAAGTGGTAAGAAATGGTTTATAAGTTGTGTTAAATATTTTATAGGGATATTTTTTTTAATTTCAATAAAATTATTTTATTTTTTTCTATTTTATATAAAATATACTAATATGTTTTTTTCTTTGTGGAATTTGTTGGAAGGTCATTGGGGAATGACTAATGAGTTATACTGACCCCCTTGTTGGGAAATTTGGTTCATTTTAACGTATTTAATACTGATATATGGGTAAAGGAAAGGTGTCACACATACTTAGTAACACATTATAATACAGTGGGATTTTGAATTTGGCTTGGAGATAGTTTTGGGTGATGCTTGGGTTAATAACCAATTAGTGTCATTGAGTTTTGTTTTCCTTTTTAGTGCTATTCTTGTACCTTTTTTTTCTATATGATACCTTTATATTACTTTAAGGTTTGATTTGTATTGTATTTCATTACATGCATCATATAGTGTTGTTTTTCTTTATCTTTTATTACATAAGATGGATACATTTTAGGTAAAATAATCCCCCAAAAATATTGTATTACTTTGGAACTAGTTTCTAAGATTTCTTATCCTAGGGACATCACCTATGGTCAGTATCCCCTCCCCCTATTCCCAATCCAAATGATGTGGGAAAAGATGTTAGAAATGGTATTAGTATTGGTTGGTCTATCTCTCTCTTGAGATGGTAGTAAGGATATATAAGTGTCGTAACATGAAATATATATCATAAAAAGATGTAGCTAAAATATTTATACTAAAATGAAATTTCCTATGGTGGTCTGGGTACAAAAGTGTTCTTAGACACTTCTAGATCTATAGTCATCTCATTGTTGTGGGTTTAGTCGATGGGTATTATATATAATTCATTGTTAATAAAACATTCCACTAGGACTAAGTTGTTCACTTTTTGTTTGATGATTTATAGAAAATGGTAAAAATGGATAGTTTTTTGAAATAATAGTTATTTTTTGATTCTTATGGTGATTTGGAATTTATAAAGACATCAATTTCTAAATAGTAGTGAATAAATAGTTTTTTATTTCCTAATTATAGAAAAGTGAACAAGGTAGATTCTGTGGAAATAATAAATAGGAGGCTATGTAAAACGTGGTTTCACTTGAGCTATAGGTGGACCAAAAACTTACCCAAAGCATCATTCACGATTTTCAATCCATTGATAGAGGAAATTAGAATGATGAACCATGACAATTGGATCAATCTATAAAGTTTCAAAAATAGAATCAACCCATATTTCCGGGGGATTCTAAGCCTAGAAAAATATTTTTAGATAAATAGAATGAATCAAATCTTTGATTTATTTGGTACACTAGTTGAGTTGAATGTTAAGTTGGGAACCTATATATTGGGCGATCATGCATGAAAATAGTCATATTTATCTTTACAAACATTACTAGACCAAGGTATTATGTGGGGGGAATTTTAAAAATTATTCAAAAAAATATATATCCTCATATATTCAAGATATCCTGAATAATTAATTTATTCATCCTTAAACAATAGAACCTATCAGTGATGGATTATGCAACTATGTTTATGAACTTAGTTCGTTTCTCTCTATAGGTAGCTTCTAGTGTATCTTTTAAGGTACACATATTTTATTTGGGATTATGAATGAATATTTATTCTAAAATAATGGTACTTTGTATAACTAACTATAAAGATTTTTTAATCGTTAGACTATATAATAAAGGGATCTTACTTTAAATCATGTTGATGGATGTATGTTTTTTTTTCAGAGTAGAATAGGTGGGAACTATAATCTTAGGAATAAGAAAAATATGGACAGTTATTCCTTTGGTGGTAGTGCACCTTAAACACAAACCATAGAATTAGTAAAATTTACTCCAAGACCAAATGCAAAGTTTGGTTGTTTCCAAAGTGGTTCTTTTTATCAAATTATGTGAGACTATACGAAACCACATTGAGTTTTCCACAACTATAATCAGATGGGACATATCCAATGTTATTATCTTTGTGCTCCAAATTATGGTGTTATAGATACATCTCATGTATCTTTTACACCTTACTCTTAGACTAGGCGACCAATCCAAAGCAACTCTCATCCACATAATCAAGATATCCCAATTTATTCTAGGAACACCATGACTGCTCAAGAAATAAAATTACAAAAATGAATAAAGGATCAAGGTGGAATAAGTAATCAATTGAATTCTTTAAAGAAGATGATCAAAGGGGACCAATTTGGTCATTAGACAGTGTGAGGTACTACTATTTTTAATTATACTCTCATGAAAGACTTGTTAGATATGGGTAGGTCCCACTATTTTTTCCATCTAATTTTTTAGATCACATGGGTTTTTTGTGTTGAGATGATGCGTTCTATCTTGAAACATCAAACAAATCTCATCCAATGAGAGTATCTATATTAACCTTGTATTTTCATACATATATATTACATTATAATAGCTGAATATTCATTACATAAAATAGTGAACAATTCTAGAATCATTTAGGTTGAATTTCTTTGTAATCTTTGATGCATAAACTACTAGTTCATAAGTGAACTAAATTATCTCCAAATAAGTTCTATATAACTAGAACAATTTATACAGATCATACATAATAACTTTCTTCATAATTTATCAAAATTAAATATAATAAAGTCTGAGGTAAAAATATTAGTAAGGAAAAACAAGAGAGATATGAATATAAAACAAGAATAAGGGTATGAGAAATTGATATTAACATTTTAAAACCATACCTTGCATATCATAGTTTATAAACATGGGTTGTAACATAAATAATGGAAGTTTATAACATATGAATTTTAATGGAATAAAAGAAAATGAGTCATGATAACATACCATTTTCAAAATAAATATATTTGTGGTATAAAAATAAGCATCGAAAATATTATATCAAGCCCATCCACCAAGACATTCATAACATGTTAGTCGTGGGATTACCACAAATGGACATGCTTAAGGATTGGGATAACCTCTCATGTACCTTGTTTTGGTATTAAGATAACCTCACTTATACCCTCTTTTGGGATTGAGATAACCTATCTTGTACACTCTTTTAGGCTTGGGATAACATCCATTATACCCTTTGAGCTCATAGAATATTAATCCTTACCCAGCAGAGTCGATGGAGATATAGGTCCCACCCATAAAAATAAAAATAATACATATGTGTACCACAATATCATAAAACATTCATCTCATCATAACCCATAGAAAGAAATTATTTTTATATGCATTTCATCAAATCATCATATCATAACCCATCGAAAATAAATAACATTCATAAACATCATTTCATCAAAAAAATAAATCATCCAGAGATATAATAATGATGGTATCATTAGATCATATCCCCATTAAATATTAATTAACAGCAAAGGACATCATCTGTGATAGAAACTGATTTTGAAATATCACTTCGAACATTTTATGAAGAAGATTAACTTTTCAAATTGAAATCAATTATTTGAAATCTAAAAAATTTACCAAATATTAAAGAAAATTTTTTATTTTAAATTAAATTTTAAAACCTATAAAACAAGCTTCAAATAATTTAGTGGTTATGATGGTGTAAAATTCCATTCTTTCTGTGTTCATTAAAAAAAATATTCCTTTTATATTTTCAGTAAAAAGTTCAAATTACATCGATCGGAAAAATATAATAACATTTATTTTAAATAATTTTTAAATTTTAAAATATGGGTAAAAATTAATTTAAAAAATATTTAAAGAATATTTTAAAAAATCTTGGATTTTTTTAGAAAACATGGTCTTGGAATAGAAATATTTTTTTTCCAAAGAGAGAAATAAAATTGTGACTTCCTTAAAAAATATTTTGGAATATTGAGTACATAAAAAGATGAAAATGAAATAAAAAAAATTTCAAGAACTTTAAAATGGATAATAAAATTAATTAGTTTATTAAGAGATAGATCTTAATATATCATCATCATAAATATAATCATAACAATCCCAATAAACAATGATATTGTATAATAAAACCCTTAACACTTTGGTAAAATTTAAATCGTAAGCCCCATGAATGAAATAAACTTATATGGATATGTTTATCACATAATTTTCAAGATAATAATCATAAAATACATTCATGTGATGTATATACACCACATAAAGAAACAAGTGGTGAATATGGAATGTGTCCCGCATAAATAGAAGTGAGATGAAAATCTCTTACCGCTATGGTAAATTTTGAATCATAAGAATCATGGAAGAATAAATTTAAATGAAATTTTAAATATCATGATGATAAATATATTAATAACATAAAATTTAAAAGTCGTTGTACATACACCTCATAAAATAAGATAGATTCTTAACATAACTAATGTCCCATAGAAGATAATTTGAGAGGAAAATCCCTTACCTCATGTTTTTAATTTCTTCATACATGTTCAAACATACTATATAATAAATATATTTTTATTATACATGTATTCTAGAAATATACTCACATATATCATACCATATATTATTTAATTATGACCATTTATTACATGTTTATTATAAATTCCTTGTTAAAATCACATTTTGGGTAATAATTGTTTCTTTTTTCATGTATGTTTTTGTTTGGTAGTTTCATTACTTTTAATTTTACTACGGTTAATTAATATATATAATTTTAACCAATATATATATTATATATTTTCATTATACATGTATTTATAGTAATCCATTATATTTAGATATAGAAAATGAATTACATCATTCATGGAGATGATATGGCGTACTTACGTATGGATACTGTTTCCATTTTCTAGACATATAAAATGAAATAAAGGAAAAAAGTATATCAAATTTAAATAATATTTTTTATTTCATATATATAATATTTATTCATTAAATCTATCTTTACTACCCTCATTTTCCAAATAAATGAAAAACGAATCACCTCACTTCTTAGAGGTGATAATTCACGTATAGACACGAGAAACATTATCGTTTTCCAATGGATTGAAATGTAAGAAGGTATATTTCATATTAAAATTATTGGATTATAAATATTTCATAAATTTTATTATTAAAAATTAAATACTTCATTATGTCCATCCATGATAGGTGGTGATGGAAAATGAATTACATCGGTTTGGGAGGTTATAGTCCGTTGTACACACGATCAACTATTTTATTTCCCATTTGATGGATAAGGATATGGATATTTATTATTAAAATAACATATTAAAATATTAGTATATGGGAAATAATGTTTTTATTATATGATAATATTTTTTAAATATTTTAAGGTGGTGGAAGAAAAAATAAAACAAAATTGCTCGAGTAAGAATGTTATATCTTCTTCAGAAAACCTTCTTATGTTTTCCCTAAAAGACTTATTAAGAGGGTTTCATATTAGAAATAAGGCCTAGAGGATATGGAGAGGTAATCAAATAAGTATTTTTCATAGGTATTGTTTGAACCAAAAAGGTTTTTATGTTTTATTCAGAGAAGAGAGGGAGTTCCCTTTTATAACTGGGGGTGATGACAGAGTTGAAATTTTTGAAAAGAGAAATTTATTCCAATGTTTTCCCTATGAAAAAGGTAAAAAATGGATCATTATCAAAAATTATATGATATATGGTATAAATATTTCTATAAAATAGGAGTTGGAAAAGTTTTAATGTCATTTTATCCCTTATATTTTTAGTTTAACTCCCGGTATACCTGTTTTAACTTTAACAGTGAAAATTAATTTTTACAGTTTTTACTATTCATTATAAAAAAAATAAGTTGAATTTGTTATATAATATTAATTATAGTAATTCCGAATATGAAATCCATTTCTCTAAATTTAATTAAAAAACTGGCAGAATTTAATTTTAAAATAAACTTGAAGACTCGATGAAAAAACAATTTTCCAGAAAAAACATTTTCATAAGTATATTTTTTTATATCAAAATTGGACATAAAATTGATTATAATGAAAAAAATGGAATAATAATAATATTATTGAACTAATTTTACTCCTATAACCATTTAAAATAAAATGTATATTTTTAAATGATTTGTTGAAAATAATTTTTTAAATAAATATCAGTATTCATCAAAATAATTAATCCTTTTAGGAAATTATAAATAATTAAACCTAAGATAATTTTGATATACTTATTAAAAAATTAAGTTCATTTTTCTAAATAAATCTACTTAATTTTGAAGAAAAAATATTTTTAATTGAAATCAATAAAAACCTTTTTCTGAGAAAACAATATTTTCAAAGCATATAAAGAATTTACTAAAAATTAAGTAATTTTTATCAATATGTTTTATTTATATAAAACCATTATAAATAATTTTAAAAATGTGGTATTTACTATTCATAACACTAAGTTTAATTCCTAGGTTATAATAGTCATGTTTATATAATAATATTTCTTTTATATTGTGGTGCATTAAAAATTGGTGTTGTGTGTAACACATGCTATAAATATTAAATATATTTGACAAAAAAAATTCCTAAAATAGAAAGGTGTTACATTATAAACCATTAAAATTTTTCCCTTAAAATTACTTTAATATAAGAAAAAAATCTCACTATAGTTCTAGCTCATCATATCCTTAGGTACCCTTGTAGTTTTTCCAAGTTGGTGGTTTCACCAAAAAACGTTAACCAGGTGAGTGGTCTTGTATCATAAAAATTTCTCTATATGAACCTAAATATAACCTGGTTATTCTTCATAGGAAATATCATGATACAATGGTATGAACTCGTGTTTAGTATATGTTGTGAACCAAGTATTTTCTTCCTCATGAGAGATATATTGAACAAATCATGGGCTTAAGAGAGGTTTTGTGGAAGTGACAAGCGATAAGAAACTCTCCATAATTGTTCATGAATATCAAAAGGGAAAATAAACATAGGTCTTAGATTTCCTTTCTTCCTAAATCTCATAACATTATTCCATTGAAAAATTCATAGGAATATATTCTCCCTAAATTTAAATTCCAGTTCACATCAACAATTATCAATATAAATTTTCTATCGAATTCGTGATACAATTATGTGTTGTTGAATTACTCTAACCTTATATACCATTTCTTTAGTTAGTTCTAGTCACAATAGTTTTCTTTCTCTAACTTCATCCCATCACATTGGAGTCCTATACTTATTTACATAGATGGATTTATAAGGAGTCATCTTGATTCTTGAATGGAAGCTATTTTTCAGGAAAACCCAACTAGAGGATGGTGTTGATCCCAACCACCATTGAAATCCATAGAACAAGATCTCAATATATACTCTAGTTTTTTAATTGTTCTATAAAATTTACCATATGTATGTGGAAACTAAATAGTGAATAAACTCAATTCTATATCAAGAGATTGCTGAAGACTTCACCAAAACTTTGGGGTAAACCTCATATCCTGATCAGGTACAATAAAATGTGGTACTCCATGAAACCTTACCAATTCCTTGATGTATATTCAACAAAGATAATCCAAATATAAATATTACCAAATCGTAATGAAGTTTTCTGAATTCTTAAGGTGATTAACTATAACCCATATATTATTACTCACTTTAGATGTTTTGGGGATTCCAACAACAATATACATGGTGACGTTTTCCCATTTCTATTTTATTTTGGGTAATATTTGTAACATCTCCTTATATTTTTTGTCATTTCCTTAACATAAAAAAATATTAAACACTTATATATAAACTCTGAAATATATCTCCTTATTCCATTCCACTATAGATAATTTTTCAAATCTTTATGCATCTCTATACTTCCAAAATGAATAGAGAATGAATAACTATGAGCTTCCTCTTCGGACTCCTTCATAAAATAAGGTATGGATGGAACACATTTATGGTTCTTGAAACTTATCATTCCATTATAATCATGGTTAAACTTGTAAAAATGTCTAAACTTCTTATACATCTCTATATAATCATTCTATACCTCTTTAATCTTCACTTGGATAGATGGTTGAACAATCATTTGATAATGACAATACATTCCCACTTTCTTCATGATTTCCATACCCATAATTTTAAAATATAGAAATATTAGATCTTTTTTATCCCTATAAAACATAATTCAGAACGATCCTTTCCACTAAAATCATTAGCTACCTTGTTTCTTTCTCAAGTTATTATTGTATTGAGCATTGTTAATCATTAATCGGCTCCAACCATCTTATCTAGAACATATTTAACTCTTTTTGTGTGAATATATGCTTTAAAATATTATGATTAGTATATATATAAAACATTTCTATATATTGAAAATTCCACCATATCTTGAATTCAAAAATTAACGAAGCTAACTCCAAATCACGAGTTAGGTAATTTTTCTCATGCACATTCAATTTTCATGAGGCATAACCTATCACTATATCATTTTAGATGATAAAGATTATGAATCCCTTCTTCGATGCATCACTATATTTTAAAAACCCTTATCTACTATAGGGTTGTGTAAGGACATGAGAAATAACTAACCTTATATTTAGTTTCTTTAAATTTTTCTCACACTCATCTATCTATAAGAATTTGAATAACTTCCGAGTTAACATGGGGAGTGGAATAGATAGTCATTAGAAATTATCTACAAATTTTTTAAAATATCTAACCACGACAATAAAATTTGGGATCTAAGTCACTGTGGTAGGTTTGGAATAATGTTCAATAACTTAAGTCTTTGATGGATCTACAGATATACCATCTTTTGAGATTATATAACCCAAAAATGAAACCTTTTCATCCAAAATTCACAGTTGGTTAATTTTACATGCAACTTATCCTTCATCAGGGTCTTTCACATAATCATTTGGTGATCTTTATGTTATTCCCTACACATTATATATATAATAATTTCATCTATAAATTATACCATAAAATGATCATGGTAATCACTAAAGACTCCACAAATTAAATCCATGAAGATAGAAGGTGTAATAGAAAGACCAAATGACATCACTACATATTCATAGTGTCCATACCTTGTATAGAATACTATCTTAGGTATATCCTCCTTTTAACCAACAATTAATGATATACCGAATGAATATTAATCTTTTAAAAGTATTTTGCTCCTTGAATTTGACCAAATACGCCATCAATTAGGGGTAGGGGATACTTATTATTGATTTTTACCTTGTTTCATTCCTTATAATAAATGAAAGCTCGCATCAATCCATATTTCCTATTGAAAACTAGAATAGGTGAACCCTAAGGTGACACACATGGCTGGATAAATTTTTTTTCAATATTATCTTGGAGTTTCTTATTAAATTCTTATAACTCAATATAGTCCATTCTATAGAGAATGTTTTAAATAGGTGCAGTTCCATGTATGAGTTTTATTGATAACTCAACTTCATTCTTTAGTGGAAGACTATAAAAATATCTTGGAAAGACAGAATAAAACTATTTTATAGTAGGCGTGTCATCTATTTTGAGTTTCTCCCCAACAATCTATGATAAACACCCATTTTTGAATATGAATCAACACCCATAAATGGGTGTAATTTCCTTTTGAAGTTAATATTTATTGTCACACTAGTAGACAATCATGGGTTGGTTGGGAAATCAAACATGAGTTCTCTATAAGAAACTGATTCTTATTTGAGGTATGGATTCTTTAAATTCCATAAATTCTTAATTTACATGCTTAAAAATAGAATAATATGAATGAAACTTTAGGTAATGGAGGTATCAAGGGTGTCTGGGGCTGGTTCGAATCCCGAAAACCAAGTTTTGTGGTGAAATAGGCATGGAAAATGGTTAGTTTAAAGCATATAGGGTAAGCCAAATGATTTGATAAAACCATTCATGGTTGGGTAGTGAGTAGGGGAAGAACGCACAATTAGACCAAAGCATGAGAAATGGTGTGCACATCCATGCAACCATGTTTGTAATTTTTGATAGTGGGGTTTTTCACATTTTCCTCACAGTTAGTCAAACCATGGGAGGTAACCGTGTGGGGTGGCCCTTCTCTATAGCTAACTATGCGCACTTGGCATATAGTCTGGAAATCGTGTAACTAAACCATGAAAACCACTATTGTTTGTTGAAACTAAAATTTCCCCTAATTAGAAACCTATTTCTAACCCTAATTCCTCATTTCTTCAATATAAATAAATCTCACCCCTTTGGAGCTCCCTCGGGTGACTATTATAGGATTTGATCCACCTCTTCTATCTGGTGTCTGATTCAAGAACTGCCTATCTCATTGGACCCAAACGAGTAATATATCTATTCCTGTTTATCTATTCCTCATTTTATTTGGAATTAGTTCTCTTATTTAGGTGCAAGATTAGTTTTCTTATTAATAGGTTCTTTTCCCGTTCTTCGATTTTATTCCAATCTACAAGACACGCTATCAACTACGGACCTATGGTGGGTGGTCTCATGCCTTTCATTAAAATTTGAAGTGTTTATATATGATGTTGTTCTGTGTTCCCAATTATTGGGAGAAACATTGAAATGAATTTAATCCTTAAGTTAATAGGTATATCCTAGTGTCCATTTAATGGTTGGTTATTTTTTGAGGACCTTGAAACTGAAACCACCCATTTGGGTGTGTTTGAGGTGTGCCCTTTACACATTTTCATGGGATTTAAATACTAAATTGTCAATTATAATAAAAAATGAGTTATAATTGGATCAGTGATATGATTTTTATATGAATTGTGATATCAATTGTAATTAAAATTGATTAGTAAGAGAGGATGGATTCCATGCCTATAGACACATGCCTTATATTGGTTTTTTAATCATATAATGATTGTTATAATGAATTTCTTATGTGAGTAGAACTAATGTCCAAACTATCAAATCTTGGATAATGATTTGATTCAACTTATGAGAAGAGTTTAAATTGTAATGTTCTTGGTATTGACCTTGACATATTGAATGAAATTGATTAAATGTTTTGAGTTGGTTAAATGATTATATGCCTTGGATGACACATGGATCCATATGATAACTCCATGGACAGACTCAACTGGCTTGTACCTTACTTATGCCCGAGTGATACTTGGACTCCTTACATGGGTTGAAAAGGACAAACTCATAGTGGCTTTACTATTATATACTAAGTGATACACGAATTCCAAATTAGGAATTCCAAGGATAGAATCCAAGGGAATTTGATTACTTATTCCATGGGTGATACATGGACTCCTTTATTGGACCACCAAGGATGAAATTGGGTTGTAGTTATGTTATGACACACATAGAGTGATACTTATGTTATTGATTATTTCTTTAGATGGGCTTGTAAGGTGATTGGTTTTTGATACATTTAGAGCGATACCTATATTCAAACTTAGGAATGGCATAGATGGGAATATATTATAAATTTAATAATGAATGGAATGTTTTATTTGAAACATCTTTAGAGAAAAAACACAAGCTTGAATTCAGTATTTGTTTATAATTTATGGATGACCTATTTAGTGATCCTTTGATCATGTTATCAAGGGGGACACTAGGCTACATTACAGGTTTGAAGACTTATTAATTAAATGAAGTTTAATAATTAAATGAAATTGATTATAAATGAAAAATTATTAACTATCTATTCATATACAAAATTCTTTAATAAAATTGTTTAAGTTTTTTTGATCATAAATGATAACTAGAACATTATAAGGTGTTTACTTTAAATACTTTTTTTCTTATTACAATACTACCTATAGTCTTATATATATGTATATATATTCATTTGCAGAATGAAACATACTTTTGGGGGTTTCCTATAAGGATTATGTCTCACAACCTATTAAGGACACCTTTGGGTACCTAAATGGACTATATGGTTATAAGTATGGATAAGGGAAATCTCCTTACAACAGGTTCTTGATAGCTTCTTGAGAGTCGGGGAGCATGGGACCAACCTGTGGTTTGAGATTCTAGGGGATAATTTTTTGAAAATTTATACTAATGATGAAAGTATTGTATTACACTATTGTGTACTAGTTTTGGCTATTTTGTAGAGACATATGACATGTATCATTATTATCATTGTATATGAGATTCCTTTTAGTATCATTATCTGTTCAGGCTATTATATATTGTCCATATGACTCACTACTTCTTCTACTTATTAGTTATTGATAATATATTTTGTTACACTCTAGTAAGAGGAAATAATATCCCCACAGACACACCATAGGATCTCACTACTAGCTGACCATCTTTAGAATTTGGGGAGAGTGCTTGAGGCCATGTGGTCAACCAGGATTACAATACTGTTGAGTGGAATCTAGGTTTGGGATGTTACAATGTGGTATCATTGGAATTATTTTCTAGTTTCATATATTATTTGGTGATAGTATAAAGTGATATGAATGAATAGGGGTTTGGTAATGAGCTGTACCTGGGAGTTGCTACCCCACATATAGGAAAAATCAAAATTGCGTCAAATGAAATTTCTATTTTCTAGATTTTTACTATTACAGTGGATTTGATTCCACCGTTGGGTGATGAAATTGTATTGTGATGTTATTATTGATATAATTGTAGGTTATATTTTGTTGCAACCTGATGAAATGTGGGTATTTCATCTCATGGACCATGTTAGGCACTTTACATGAATCACATTCCATGCATTATTCCATTCCATTTAGGATGTATTAATTATTGCATGATGTTATGATAGGTTTTGTGATATATATACCTTTTGTTGTGATAGGTATTATGGAATGTATTATTTTATGAATTAGGTGGATACAATACTTTGGTTTCTCAGAAGTATGCACCCCTATGGTTCAAAATTTGGTGAGCCATTGGTTCATAATTTTAAAATAAACTGCTATATCAATGTGAAATGAGTATGAATTCAAATGAAAAATAAATATGTAAAATCAACTGAAAAATGAATTGGAAATTGGAAATTTTTATAACAGAGAACCATACCCAGACTCAACCTTAGTAGTAGGTAGTATGTAGTATATATTTCATATATATGATATGTACGATTCCCAAAAATGACTCATGGAGTACGCAGAGCGGTGTGTTCTTATATAGAAAGGACTGTACCTATCCTATTTCTATATCTGTACTTTTAAGTTGAAAAATTTGATAATGTTCTTGATTTGAGCTGTACAATTGTAATTTATGGAGGCATGCCACTGTGACATTCCCCAGTCATACACTAGGAATGTGGCGACGAACACACTCTAATGGTGGGGGTCTATGGGCTACCAATGGATCCTCTAGTAGCACCAGCTGAGGCAATAATAGTTTTACTAGATATAGGTGATGAGGAATAGTTATTTTAGGTGTTATTTCTCTTTATGCAGACCGTTTAGGGAGTACCGTGACCTACCTCGACCATGGTAGTGTTGACACATGAGTTCCAAAAGCATCATATGCCCACATTTTCGGGGGATGACAGACCAGATGATGTGGATCCATGGATGAAGTCCATGTTATCTGTCTTGAATCACCTAGAGATACATTATAAGATAAGGGTAAAGATCTATATGTATATTCTACGTGATTTTGATAAGATATGGTGGGATGTTATTACTCAAATAGAGCATCATCGGGAGATAGATCAGAGGGATTTCCATATGGACTTCTATGTCCATTTATATCCGAAGACATTTAGGTCCAATAGATCTTGCGAGTTCATGTTCTTGGAGAAGGGCACATTATCATTTAGGGAATATTTGGACCATTTTGTGGAACTCCAGTTTTTGGTACCTATTCTGATGGGTGATGAGTTATCTAAAGCCATGATATTTGAGGATGGTGTCAGGTATGACATCCAATCACAGGTAAATGTATTCTAGTTGAATACCATTTCTAGAATAGTAAGTTTGGTACTTATATTTGAGTGTAATCTTAGTGTACCTAGAGGTGTGAGTCAAGGTGGGTCGACATTTAGATCTGGTACCACATTCATCAGTATTTGTAAGCGTCATCTGGAGTGTCACGACCCATCCCCCGGGGTCTGTTCTGTGACTACGCCATGCCCACCATCCATAGGCCAGGGGTTGAAGACAAGCATAGGAAAGGCATATCACTAAACTGGGAAGGCATTGACTTTAAATATGTACAACACATAGTCCAGGAACACAATGAGATTCAATCATTAATTAAAAATGCAGTAGTAAAAGTGTGTATTGAAAGTAAAGGGGTTGGAATACAAGCCCACTGAAAGATACAACTATAACAGAAAATAGTAAATCACTATTGAGATTATCCACTAGGGATCCTACCTGAAGGGTAGGTACAACTCGCCCCCATATCTATCCACATCAGTCAGTCACCTCTATGTACCTCCTAGTCCTAGGTCCTATAGTCTCATCTGCGCTTCTTATTGTCTGCAAAAGACACAACAAGGTATGGGCGAAGCCCATGTAGGGTGAGTGTAACAATACCCAGCAGGGACTCGGAGACCCCCGAAGGTCTCTCAAAATTACACAAATGAAAAACACAAAGAATGATCTCAATCAAAAAGCACAAAAAAGGACTCATCTCAAACCAGGTATAACTTAAGTAAAAAAGTATATATGATTAGTTGTAAATCTAGTTCATCTTATTCTATCAAGGGTTCTGCTGCTGATCCATAAAGGATGTATTGGTGATGATCCACACAGGATCGATAGGTGATGATCCACACAAGATCGGTAGGTACTGATCCACACAGGATCTCTACGTGATGATCCACACAGGATCAATAGGTTCTGATCCACACAGGATCTCTAGGTTCTGATCCACATAAGATCTCTAGGTACTGATCCAGACAAGATCGCTATCCATTCTTCACATCTTAGCCAGCCATTGGATTCCCATACATGGTACACTTGATTCTGAGAGGATCCTCTCTCAATTTATCAGTCTTACTTAAACCGGAATGAATTCCCATGAAAAAGTAACCCAATGATATGTCATGTCATAACGGTCCCAAAATAATTGATCACGCGTCAATTGAACGTTCGGTCTGAGAGTTATAGGAATTTTAGTACCGAGGGCCCGGTTAGATTTAGGTATGATCCAACCCATACATACTCCAACTTTCTCCAAATCTCATGTGGAGTATCTCAAAAGCATCATCTCATTCCAAGGATTTCAGCGCTGTAGACGGTTTTTCAAACAAACATCTGGTTTGGGAGATATAACCTTTTAAGCGTATCTAGGACGAAATGGGTCCTGGTCTGGTCCGACCCAACCCGCTCGGCCCGAACCCACTGGGCCGCGGACTGGCCGAGCCCAAAGTGGCTGGGCCGTAGCGGGCTCGAACCGCTGGGCCACGGACCGGCCCAACCCGAACTGGCTGGGCTGGGCCATGGTGGGCTCAGCCCGCTGGGCAGCGGACCGACCTGGCCTGCCAGCTGGCGCAACCTGCACAAGGGTTCATGCAGTCCTCCCTTCCTGAATGGATCAAAGAGCCGTTTGTCTCTTCAAATGGAGGTGCCACGTGGTACCACCTCACTGTCCGTAGGACCCACAGGGAGCGGGTCTCCCTCTGCTTCAACTTTAAAGTCGTGACCTCCACCTGCAGCGTGCAACGTCGCACCGCCCTTCCGCCAACGTGGCCAACCTAGATCCGGCCTCCCCTTCAGTCCACCGTGGCGCTTGGTGGCACCGCCTCCTTCCACGGCCGGTGAGCGCCGACCACCTCCTTTTCCTGTCGGCACCGCCACTCTAGTGCCATGCTGAAGGGTTTTCCGCATGCCATTGGGTGAGCTCTGGTGGTCTATTTTCCATTCCGAAGGTGCCTAAAATCCTCCTAGGATGCCGTTGTCACTCTGTGGCTCCCAGTTTCAAGGTTCCGTCAAGTTTAGAAATCTACCCCCAAGGGGCACAACGAATAATCAAGCGACCGGGGGTCCGAACCTTGTTCATTTAGCCCACGCCCTCTGCTTTATCATTATAACACGTGGTTAATAAATAATTATTCACAAAGATAAATTTAATTCTATTCATAACTTCCATGATTCATCTTTCTTTCCAAGAACGAGGGAAAGGAACATTGCACATGAATTTAATAACAAAACCCCTACCTCGAGATCTGTTTGGTGATGTTGCGATTGTGGCGGGAGAAGAGTCCTAGTTGGATGAAGTTTTTAGAATTCGTAGATCTTGAATCATTGCCACCCAAGATTCCATACTCCTTCAGTGGAAGATGTCATGGTACTTTGACAGATGTTCCTCACAGCCGTGCCAAAATCCCTAACCCATGCCTCAATTAAATAGATGGGGAAAGGAGGTTAACGCAACGATAGATTAATGAGGTTCATTAATGAATGAACCTCTTAATATCTCCATGATGTGGTTAAAAAATAAAGAGTCAAGCCATTAAATGGATTGAAAACCCATCGATCCCACCACCTCCGCTCAACAGGAGGTAGGAAAATAAAATAACAATTTTTATGTTATTTTATTATTTCTTAAAAAGTTGCAAAAACTAACTTTTTCACCTGACCTACTACTGTCAAAGTTAAGCCCCCCTTAAGTGAATCTCGATGCTATGAATTCAATAGTTCCCTTGGATTTTTAATCCAAGCACCAGTTCGAAAGATAGAAGACTCCACCCATGCGTTTACTAAACATACCTTAAAAAAAGTTCAAAAATCCATTTTGGGCACACTGGGCCTTGGAATCAAGTGTCTTCATTTTTTGAATACTCGTAATAATCCCAAATAATTTAAAAAAAAATTATATGGAATTTTCTAGTCTTTAAATTCTCTCCACCTTAGGTATTTTTATCCCCAAAAGCTACAAAAAAACTAGGGGAACAAATGGGGGTACTCAGCACATATTAGATCCTCCCACTCCCATGTTCTCTCTTATAGATTCCCGTGTTACCAATGAACTCGGGCATGAGAATCGACCTCCCACGAAGGAATTTCTCTTATCAATCCTCTATCTCCATTAGGAACTCCGAAAATTTCTCCTCATCGTTGATGTCCAGCTCTCCCCAGTTGATAACATCTGATGGATCACGCACGTACATCCTCAGTTGTGAGACATGGAAACAATTATGCACCCAGTGCATCTGTGAGGGAAGAGCATGATGGTACGCCACCTCTCCTACTCATATGAGGATCTGGAAAGATCCTATAAACCTTAGAGATAACCTTCTACCCTTACCAAACCTCCATAATCCTTGTTGGGGTGAGACCCGTATGAAGACATGGTATCCCTCCTCAAACTCCAAGGGTCTCGGTATCCTGTTGGAATAAGACATTTATAGGCTCTGTGAAGTCTTCATCATCTCTTGGATGATCCGAACCTTCTTCTTGGTAGCATATACCAACTCTGGACCCATGAGTGCTGACTCCTATGCATCTATCCAGCATAGTGGTGATCTAAAAGTTCGCCCATACAGGGCCTCTAACAAAGCCGTGCTGACGGTGGAGTGATATTGTTTTGTATGCGAACTCCACCAGTGGCATGTGGTTCTCCCAAATACGACCAAAATCAAGGAAACAAGACCGAAACATGTCCTCGAGTGTCTGAATGGTTAAATCTATCTGACCATCTATCCGAGGATGAAAGGCGATGCTCAAGCGTATATGAGTCCCAAACACCTCCTGTAATCCATTCCATAAGTAGGATGTCAAAAAATCATTGTGAAATGAGACAATTACTAATGTAACCCCGTGAAGTTGTACAATCTCATATATATAGAGGCGTACTAACCTCTCAATTGATCCCTACTCTCAAATGGGTAGGAAGTGGGTCGACATGGTGAGTTGGTCAACAATAACCTAGATGGAATCGTGGCCCCTGGATGTACGTGGTAGCCCTATCACGAAATCCATGGATATTTCATCCCACATCTACTCTGGTTCCTCATGTGGCTGAGCTTAGAATGTTGGTACTTGATGCTCGACCTTCACTTGCTGACACGTGAGGCATCGCGATACAAACTCTACCACTACCTTCTTCATCCCTAGCCACCAGTACTAGCACCAGAGGTCCTGGTACATCTTCACCACACCAGGATGTACCGCCAAAGGGGATTTATGGAACTCCCTCAATACCTACTCCCATATATTCACTGGTACCATAGTGCATCCTGTAAAGAGGAAGACATGATCCCCACCATCAGAAAATCCATCAGTAGACTATCTTAAGGAAATATGAGCATGTCTGGCCTCACAGTTTATGTCCCCAAGCTGTGCCTCCCTAACTTGCTGAAGGAGTGGGGGAGTAAATGTCATAGACTGGAGGTACGTTGCTCCATCACTATCCACGAAGGATAACTGCAATGTGGCAAGCTACTATATCACCTCACTTATCAACTATAGACCTAACCTCCCGCTGAGTGCATCTGCTGCAACATTCCTCTTTCCCCAGGAGTGTAGACTATCTCAAAGTCTTAGTCCTAGAGGAACTATATCCATCATCGCTATCTCAGGTTTATGTCCTTTTGAGAGAATATATACCTAAGACTCTTATGATCATAGTAGATTGTAAAACGTATTCCCATCAAGTAGTGCCACCACATCTTCAGTTCAAAGTCCACTACTGCTAATTCCAGGTCACAGGTAGTGTAGTTTTGCTCGTGATGTCTCAACTACCATGATCCATTGGTAATCACCGCTTTATCCTACATTAGAAAACAACTGAGTCTGGTCCCCAATGTGTTGCAGTACACTACATAACCAATACCCTCTTCTTATATCCTCAAGATGGGGGCACTCGTCAGTCTCTGTCTCATCTTCTGAAAAATTTTCTGGCATCTCTCCATCCACACGAAGGGTTGTCCCTTCTTTTTCAAAGATGAAAAGGATGTCACAACTCTGGAAAAGTTAGGTACAAATCTCCAGTAGTACCCAACCAATCCCAGGGAACTCCTCAACTCAATCACACTCCTAGGCGGCTCCCAAGAAATCATTGCCTCTATTTTTTCCAAATCCACTACAACTACAGCCTCTAAGACAACGTGCCCTAGGATGTGGACTTCCCGTATCCAAAACTAGAATTTCAATAGATTTTCATAAAGCTGGTTCTCTCAGAGTGTATCCAAAACTATCTATAGGTGCTTGGCGTGATCCTCCTCTGACTCCGAGTATATCAAGATTCTGTTTGTGAAGAATACCACGAAGCGATCAAGGTAAGGCTAGAAGATCCTATTCATGAGCCTCATGAACACTACTGGAGTAGTGGTCACACCGAAGGGAGTCACCAAGAACTCATAACGACCATACTAACATCTGAAGGCTATATTTGGTGCATCCTCATCCCTTACCCTGAACTAATGACAGTCTGATCAGAGGTCTATCTTTGAAAACCATCGAGCTCCATTCAGCTGGTTGAAGAGATCATAAATCTTTGGGAGTGGATACTTATTCTTCACGGTCACCTAGTTTAGGCACTAATAGTTCACAAAAATCCTCAGACTCCCATCTAACTTCTTGGTTAACAAAATCAGGGTTGCCCATGGAGAAAAACTAGGCCTTATGAACCCCTTCCTCTACAAGTCTTCCAACTGTACCCAGAACTCACGAAGTTCCACGGGGGCCATCGGATATTCTGGCATAAATACCGATGTCGTCCTGAGGTACAGGTCGATTTAGAAGTCTACCACTCTGCGAGGAGGTAGTCCCATAACATCATCGGGAAAGAAAGTAGCATACTACTCCCCCACTACAGGATAACTCAGACTCCTCACGTCAATAGCTCCGAGGTTAAGGCTATCCAACTGATGAGTGATCAGCTGCACCCTCCTTTGAGTAAGTCCATCCTATGTTGTAAAGGTTATCTTCTCACTAGTGAGGGAAAAACTGATCCCATCTTCATAGAAACACTGCAAATTGAACCTAAAATAGACAATCTGATCATGAACTATGGATTTCTAGTCCATACCCAAGATGACGTCGTAAGGACTCAACACTACTACTATGAGATCCCTGTCGATGCTCTCACCTCATAGAGTGAGCTCACACTGTCTGCACCAGTATGTAATTATTGAATATTCTTCCATAGGAGTCTCTAATTGTGAGGAACAATCCAATGACTCTATCAGAATCTATGAACTCCAAACGAGTGTTATGGAAATAAAATAGTGACTATCACCTATGTCTATAAGAACTACTGCTAGGGTGGAATAGACACAGATTGTACCTATAATCATCTCTGGAGCACCGTGGTTATAGGCCTCTGCCACCATAATCTGAGCTCACCCCTGTCCACATGCTCCCTGAGGTCAAGGTGGACCACCTGGGGGTGGTGGTGGTAGAACCTCAAACTGTCATCCACCACCTGCTGCACAACATGATCTTCTGCCACGTTCACCGCCCTGTGGCTCCCTCACTTGATCCTCAACCGCTACCTCGGTAGTCCCTCAGTCATTTGTTGATCTTATATTTTGGGAGTCAGATATTCAAAAGCCATGTGTCCCTATCCACAACAAGAATAGCAGGCTTTAGTCCTCAGAAGACCTCCTCTGGCTCGCGAGCTCCGCACCTCCGACCCTGTATCCTGGGGTCATCCATCTAAAGGTCTATCCTACTTGGACCTCTGCGTCATCTGACAAATACCTACTGTATATGAATCTTCTACCTATCACCTGGTGGTGGATCTCATTGTTGTTTCCTGCTCAGTTAAAAAGCTATCCACCAATAATGATTTCTCGAGCACTCCAGCTGGCGTCAGGATATTGAGTGATATCATCGACGCTCTGATCTCCCACTGGAGACCCATCTCAAAGGTCCATACCCTAAAGAAAGGGTCTCATACCATGTTGGTGGAGTAGCGTTAGATGTCAATGAATCTTTCTGAGTACCAGTCCACTGATAGGTTTCCCTGCTATAAGTGCAGAAACTACTGGATACACAATGAGTGTAATTTCATTAGTACGATCTCCACCCTGAACAGGGTCTCAAAGTCTAAACAGAAGAGTGTTTCCACCTCATGCATATGGAGTGTCAGATTCCACCATATTCATGATTTTCCCTAGAAGAGGCTAGTAGCTAGGATCACAATCTCATCTACTAACATCTCAACTAAGTGGAAAACCTGTGCCACAACCACCAGCCAGTCCTCAGCTGCATGGGGATCTATCTCACCTAGAAACCTCAGAGGCCTCTATCTTTGGGACTCATGAAATGTGCTCAGTCAACATGCATAGTATTCCAGTGGGTCTGGAGGAAACTTCTTCCCTCCGAGTGGTGGTGTTGCTATTACACCACCCAAAAGTGACAACATAGTAAGAGGGCCCATGCATCGAAGCCTCGTCACTCGATGGTCCATCACATTGTACTCTCTCTAGAATCTTGGTTGTCTATCTACGTGGAGACATTCTAAAAATAAACAGGCACTCCAAGTTCAATAAGTTATACCTGGTGAGATGACTCGAAAGAGATCAAAAGTAAAAAATTTCCAAAATACACGCAATTAGTGTTTTCGTCCACTGAGTCAGAAATAAGAATTTCAGGTCCTAGTGTATAGATACATTGGCCGCTGCACCAACACTAGACTCCCCAAATAGAAAACCACACTAAAAACACTTAACAATATTGCTCTATTGGAAACATCATAGTCATAGTTCTTCTATAGAACTGACTCCTCTAATACTACTTTTTCACGACCCATCCTCTGGGGTCTGTGCCGTGACTACACCAAGCCCGCCTTCCACTGGCCAGGGGTTGGCGACTAGGACCGGAAAGGCATATACTTAAAATGGGAAGGCATTGCATTTTAACCTGTACAACACACAGTCCATGAACACAACAAGATTCAATCATGAAGTAAAACTGCAGTAGTAGAAGTGTGTACTGAAAGTAAAGGGGTCGGAATACAAGCCCAACTGAAAGATACCACTACAACCAAAAATAGTAAACCACTCCCGAGATAGTCCACCAAGGATCCTACCAGAAGAGTAGGTACAAATCACCTCCATAGATCTCTACATAAGACAGTCACCTATGTGTATTGCTTGGTCCTGGTTCTTATAGTCTTAGCCGTGCTGCTCGTCGTCTACACAATACAAAACAAGGTGCGGACGAAGCTCGTGTAGGGATGAGTATAACAATACCCAATAGGGACCCCGAGACCCCTGTAGGTATCTCAAAATTCCAAAAATGAAAACCACAAAGAATGATATCAATAAAAAATCACAATGAAAAGACTCATATCAAACCAGGTATAACTTAAGTAAAGAAGAATAGATGATTAGTCATAAAGATAGATCATCTTATTCTATCAAGGTTTTTGCAGCTGGTCCACACAAGATCGCTCGGTGACGATCTACACATAATGTCTAGGTGATGATCCACACAGGATCACTAGGTGCTGATCCACATAAGATCTCTTGGTCCTGATCCACATAGGATCACTAGGTTCTGATCCACACAGGATCACTATTCATTCATCACGTCTCAACCGTCCACTGGATTATCTTATATTTTATGCTTGATTCCTGGAGGATCCGCCACTCAATCCATCAGTCGTACTTAAACTAGAATGAAGTCCCATGGATAAGTAACCCAATGATCTATCACATCATAACGGTACCAACGCAACAAACAACACTTCAATCAGACACTCTATCTGAGAGTTATAGACATTTTAGTGCTAAGGGCCCGATGGGTTTTAGGTACGATCCAACCTGGATATACTCCAAAATTTTCCAAAACTTAGGTAGAGTATTTAAAAAGTACATCCTCATTCCACGGATTCCAGTTCCGCATATGGTTTTTCAAACAGACATCTATTTTGTGAGATACGAACTTTTAAGCGTATGTGGGCTGAAATTGGTCAGGGTTCCATTCGACCCGGCCTGGTTCAGGCCGGCCTGAACTAGTTCGGGTTCAACCGATCCTGGATGGAACTCGCTGGGCCATGGACTGGACTAGCCTGAACCGGCTGGGCTGGGCCACAGCGGGCTCAGCCCACTGGAAGCAGATCGGCCTGGCCCACTGGCTGGCACGACCTGCGCAAGGGGTCGCATGACCCCTCCTTCTCGAATGGCTCAAAGAGTTATTCATCTCTTCAACCTGCGCCTCCATATGGTGCCACCTCTATGTCCATAGGACCCACAGGGAGTGGGTCTCTCTTCGTTGCGACTTTATTGCTGCAACCTCCACCGCGGCTTTGAAGCTACAATCTCCACCTGCGGCGTACGATGATGCACTACCCTTCAACCAACACGGTCGACTAAAAGACGGACACCCCTTTGGTCTGCTGTGGCGCTGCCTCCTTCTATGGCCAGTGAGTGTCGGCTGCCAGTTCCCCACTGGAGGGTCTTCTACGGGCAACTGGGTGAGATCCGGTGGTTCATTTTCCCTTCTGAAGGTGCCTACGGGCCTCCCTGGTAGCCGCCATCCCTGTGTGCCACCCGTTTTCAAGGTTCTGTCAAGTTAAGAAATCCTCCCCTGAAGAACGCAACAAATAATCAAGCGGCAGAGGGTCCGAGCCTTATTCATTTGTCCCCGCATCCTCCATGTTAGCATTATAACATGCGGTTAATAAACAATTAATCATAAAGATAAATTTACTTCCGTTCATAACTTCCGTGATTCATCATTATTTTCATGAACAAGGGAAAGAAACGTTTCACATGAATTTAATAAAAAAACCCCTACCTCAAGATCCATTGGGTGATGCTATAGTTTTGGTGGGAGAATAGTCCTCATCGGATGAAGTCACCGAGATTTTCCAATCCCAGATCATTTCCTCCCAAGCTTTCATCCTCCGTTGGTGGAAGATGTCACAGTACATCACTAGAGGTTCCTAAAAACCATGAACAAAACCCCAACCCAAGCCTCAATAAATAGAGGGGGAAAGGAGGTTAATGCAATGAGAGATTAATGAGGTTCATTAATAAATAAAACTCTTACTGTCTCAATGGTGTGATTACAAACCAAAGAGTCAAGCCATTAGATGGATTGAAAACCCATTGGCCCCACCACCACCGCTCAAAAAGAGTTAGGAAAATAAAATAACAATTTTTATGTCATTTTATTATTTCTTAAAAAGTAATAAAAATTTACTTTTTTACCCAAAAAATTGTAGTTGAATTTAAGCCTCCCTTAAGAGAATCATGGTGCTGCAGATTCAATGTTGCCCTCAGTTTTTTAATCCGATCACTGGTTCAAAAGATATAAATCGCCGCCTGCACGTTTACTAAACGCACCTTAAAAAAATTTCAAAAATCCATTCTGGGCACACCAGGCCTCGGAAACTAACACCATCAATTTTCATAGTCTTATAATAATCCCAAATTATTTTAAAAAATTTATATATAATTTTAGGGTCTTTTCAAGGTGCTTCCACATGGTATTTTTAGTATAAATAACACTTACATAGGTATCTAGGTGAGGTGATACTAGTGTGGTAGACCGGGAAATATGAGGTCATAGTGTACAATCTACCCAATCATGTTCTGATCCTGTAGAAAGATAGACCATCAAGAGTTATTTTGTAGAATGTTTCCTCCAGTATCCAGTGGAAGATAATCTGCATCAAATCCATGTTTTGGATAATGGTCAGTAGCTTCTCATAAATAGGGAGGTGGAGTGCTGTTAGATGATCTGACTGAGGTGGTGGTCATTGTCATGGTTTTCAGACCTCAGTTTTATAGTGATAATAGATTTTATCTACTTAGGGTATCCATGCAGTATCATAAGCCCATGGTTAAGGCCAAATATACGCAGTGGAATAGACCATTGAGGAGTAGAGTCCTGGACCTTCTACAGTTAAAGGTACTATTCTAGTAGCCTCTAATTTATCTTATGCACATTTTGATGTAGAGGCTTCACATTGTTTTATATTTGTTCCTGTTGTGGAAATCCTTGGGCTGAGTGTTTATAGTCCAGATAGATTCATAATGCTTGACACCCCTTTGGGGATTATAACGGAGGATGTAAGTTAGTGCAAGGAGTTACCCCTTGATATTTGTAGGTGTAACTTAATGCGAGACCTCTTTTTTGCATGAGATGATAGGATTTTACATAATTATGGAGATGAACTGGTTGGTTTCCTCTCACGCCTGTATTGATTTCTATCACCGTAGTGTGACCATCACATCATCAGAGCTTGGAGAGATTATTCACGAAGGTGAATTAGATGTCCAAGTGAGATGATATAGATGAAATCATCATAGGATAGGCTAGATGATAGCCCACATCATTAGTTTGTTTCAAAATTATTAGGGAGTATGTTAGGTAGACATTCCTACACTTTTTGATCATTTTAGTGATGTTTTCCAGGACAACTTTTCAGGTATACCTCATGATATAGAGGTTTTGTTCTCTATCTAGTTGGTGACATGAGCTTGACTAGTATTCATTCCTCCTTAAATGATATATATAATGGAGTTTTAGGATCTCAAGAGGAAGATATATGATTTGGAGGAAAAGGTGTTCATCCAACCCAATACTTCTCCATGGGGTTTTTGGTCCCTTTTTGAAAAAAGGTGGATGGTACCCTTAGGATATGTGTGGACTATCAAAAACTGAACCAATTGATGGTTAAGAATTGATATCCCTTATCACAAATGGATGCCCTATTTGATCATATTTGAAGAGATCAGGTGTTCATGAAAATCAATTTGAGGTCGGGATATTACTTGGTACGTGTTTGACATGTAGAAAAACCTCATGCAATGTTTTGTAGCATGTATGTTTTATATTAGTATCTGGTTATTCCATCATTCTAAAGAATGCACTAAAATATTTATGGAACTAATCAAACAAGTGCTCCCTCCTTATCTAGATAAATTTGTGGTGGTTTATATGGACTATATCATGGTGTCTTATCATAATCGATATGATTATTCCAAATATCTTGATATCATTTTGGATACATAGAGAGAGAATCAAATATATTCTATGATTAGAACATTCCACTTCTAGATGGACCATATAGACTTCCTGCGCCACATTATCTCAGAAACAAGAGTATTAGTTGAACCATATAAGTAGAGATCTTTGATTAGGTATGAAGTTTATTGTGGATAGCTAGCTACTACATGAATTTCATATAAAACTTATCACACCTAACAGTGATGCTTACAGGCTTAACTGAAAAGGATGTGAAGTTTCTGTGGTCAGATTCCTTTGAGACGGCCTTTTAAAACCTAAAAAGGATATTGAATTCAGTGTTGATACTAATTTTTCTAAATCCAAGTAGGAGTCACACTGTGTGCTGTGATGAATTAGGTACCAGGCTAGTAGTAATTCTTATGAAGGGTGATAGATTTGTGGCATATGGGTTGTGGCAGTTGAGGCCACACAATAGGAATTACCAGACACACAATCTCGAGTTATCTCTAGTTGTTCATGCATTTCTCTATTGGAAGCATTACTTACTTAGAGATAATTTTTTGGGGTACATAGACCACAAAACCCTCAAGTACATATTTACATAGTGTGATCTGAATTTTAGGCAACGAAGGTGGGTTGAATACCTATTGTATTTTGATTTTGAGATTGCCTACAAGTTTGGTAAAGTAAATATAGTGGCCGATGCACTAAGTATGAGAACACATGTAAAAGAAGTTCTATAGGATAGTAATGAGTGGAAGCTCATGGATGGATTCTCTGAGATGTACTTGGAGGTTCATGATAGTCTGGGGGATGCATTACTATCTTCATTAGAAATTACCTCTACCCTTATGGATAGAGTAAGGATGAGGAAGCAGTTGGACTCAGAAGTCCAATTCCTATGGGAGAGTGTGGAAGGTGAGGACCCTCCTCCGTGTTGGAACATATGTGAGGATGTAATTCTTCATGTCAATAGTCCCAGATGGTTTTTTTCATACATGCGCGAGGTACTTATACATGATTTTTATGTTTCAACTTGGGTGGTGCACCCCAGTGTCACCAAGATGTATCATGATTTACATTTCCAATACTGGTGGCTGGTTATGAAAAGATATATAGTTAGTTTTTTTATTACATGTTCCACCTACTAGTAGGTGAAGGTGGAACACTAGAAACCAACCAGACATTTTCAACAGTTACCCACCCCTGAGTATAAATGGAATGATGTCTTGATAGATATCATGATAGGTTTACCGAGGTCACCTCATGGTAAGGATTATATATGGGTTGTTTTTGCAAGTTTCATAAAGGTTTCACATTTACTACCTATCTTGGAGACCTTCAGTGTGGATGATATTAGAAAGTTGTACATCTATGAGATAGTACAACATCAAGGGGTCCTACATACTATTATTTCTGATACAGATTCCCTATTTACTTCCTGGTTTTGGAAAGGGATATAGAGTGCATTAGGTACACATATGCTTCTAAGAATAACATATCACCCCCAGACAGATGGGCAGTCAGAGAACACTATTCATCTTCTTGAGGACATGCAGTGAGAACACGTCCTGGATTTCAGGGACTCTTGGGAGAGTCATATATCCCTAGTTTAATTTTCCTACAAAAATATCTTTCATGATACTATTCAGATTAAACATTATGAGACTTTATATGGTAGGACATGTCGATCCCCCATGTGTTGATTATTGGTAGGAGATTAAACTATTCTTGGACATTGACTTATTCAGGAAACCACATAGTCAGTGCAGTTGATTCAGAAGTGAATAGTTACTATGGAGTATCGATAGAAATCATATGCCGATCATTGTAGATGGCCTATAGAGTTTGTTTTGGGGATTAATATTTCTTACATGTTTCACTGAGGCTAGGACACAGGGGGACCAGGATACAAGGTAAGATTACACCATGGTATGTCATTCCATTCAATATTCTGTAGAGAGTCAATCTAGTAGCCTATTGGTTATAGTTACCACATAGGTGTCGATCTATGCATGATTTATTCCATGTATCTCAACTAAAATTTCATTCTTCATACCCATGTCATGTATTTTTGCCTATGGAAGTTGAGTTACAGGTAGATGCGTCCTTCGTGGATCATCTTATATTAATCGTGGATCATAGCATGAAGGTTCTCTGAGGCAGGTCAGTTCCTCTAGTATGGTTGTTATGACAACACAATCATGTACAAGACAAATCCTTAGAGTGAGAGGTAGATGTATGATCTCGATGTTCAGATTTATTCTCATATCATGCTTCACCACCCTTGGAAAAGTTATTCGAGGATGAATTTATTTAAGGGGGAAGTTTGTAAGAACCCAGTTCTTCATTGAGGTATTGTAATGACCCGAAATTTTGAATAAATCTGGTTTCTTGATTTTGTGTGTTATTTTATTTTTTATACTCAACAAAACTGTTTCATTTGATAAAATGAGTATAATTAAAATGAGACTGTTGGGTTTTGACTGTTATATGACCATTGGTCAATATGATCACTGGAAACTAAACGTTTCGATTATTGTCTCTAAATATCAGTAATCTTGGTTAATTAATATAGAAAGAAGATTCGATGGCCTCACCCAGTAATCTTGTACCGATCAAAGCTCATCTAACAGAACTTGGGAAGGAGGTAGCACCACTGGGCTTTGCTCTGGACAAAACCCAAGATGAACTTCATCGTGTGAAGCTAGAACGGAATCACCTTCGTGAGAAGTTAAAACTGATAGAAATTACTACTTGTGCGATGTTGGCCAAGCCTCCCTCGGATTCTCTCACCTTAGCACACCTTACACTTAGGTCCTATGCTGGTGTGATAAGGGGCTATGTAAGGAGACCATAACTGCCTTGTGTAATCCTTTGATTTAAATAAAAATTATGATTTCTCCTTGTGATGAAGTTTGTAAATTTTCAAATGTCCGGATAAATATAGTTTTCATATTTTTGATGAGTTCTAGAAAAAGAATATTTGAAAAAATTTATTTAATCGTTATATAACTAATTATGTGTAATGATTTTCAAAAAATGGTCTTCTACAATTATGTTTAGTACGAAATTTAGAGTCTAAAAAGATCAACTTAATTTTTGATGAATAGTAAATTATGAATAGTGATTTTATGGTTAGTATTAGTAATGTGACCAAATGGATTAGTAATCTCACTTAAATAAAGTATTAATATAATCTAGGCACCTTGATTAAGTAATGTGATTCAATAAAATAGGTAAATAATTGTTTCATTAATTATTAGTCAAGTATTAGTTTTTTCAGGTGAATAGTGTTTTTTAATTAAAAATTAAATTAAAAATATTTAGAAAATTATTTTTATAAAATTGATTTCATTTTTGAACTCAGAGCATCGATATTATGTTAAGGTAATTTTTGGGGATTTTTCTGAAAAAAATGAATTTTCGGTGAATAGTGTATTTATTTAAAAATTAAAATTAAAAATATTTAGAAAATTATTTTTATAAAATGGAGTTAATTTTTGAAATCAGAGAATTGATATTTGGTTAGGGTGAAATTTTGGGATTTTTATGAGAAAGTTGAATTTTTAGTGAATAGTAAAAATACAGTTTTAGGGTTTTGGTATGTTTAATGACATCATAATTGTGTCATGATGATGTCATGAGATATTTTAAGGTTTGGCCAACCAAATGTGATGCATTATTGTATGGGGGCCCCATGTGGCCTAACTCCATGGGAAATACCATGGGAGAGCCCATGGTTTTGAGAAAACCACTTGTGAGGTGTCCCTTGGCCATTAATGCCTTGTCCTCTCACTTTCCCTATAAATACCAAGCCATCATCTCATCCATTTGACTCCCAAATCTCCCCCAATTAAGCTCTGGTATCATTATCTACCAAGGAGTCCTCCCAAGGTTCCCCCAATCCCTCAAGGTCCCAATCTTTGAGTTTTAAGAGTTACGTTTTAAGGTAAGGGATCCTACCTCTCTCTTTCTTTCCAAGTACTCTCTTTTATGTCATTTATTTTATGCTCCATGTTCTTATGTTGGAGGATGTCCTTTTATATTACTCTTACTGCCCTTTTCACGGTCATATGATTAGATACCCCCTCTTTCTCTCTTTAATTCGTTTTAATAATGTTTAAGTGGCGCTGTTAGGCTGTTGAATTTTTAAGGGATTCTTTCACCTTTCTCATTTTTCAAAGTTCTACTTTCATGTCAAGTCTTTCAAGTTCCTTTTTATTATGATGGGGTATGATATCTATATCTATCATAACGATCTTATATGTTCATATGATGAGATACCCTATTTTATCTCGCCAAATTCATTTTTTGTTGAAGTTTAAGTGGCGCCGTTAGGCTGCCGAATTTTTAAGGGATTCTTTCAGCTTTCTCATTTTTCAAAGTTCTACTTTCACGTCAAGTCTTTCAAGTTACTTTTTATTATGTTGGGGTAGTATCTATATATCTATCATACCGATCTTCTATGTTCATATGATGAGATACCCTATTTGATCTCTTCAATTCATTTTGTTGAATTTTAAGTGACGTCGTTAGGCTGCTGAGTTTTCATAAGAGAAATATTATTTTTGTCTTCCCTCCATGTTTTTCATTTCATATGGTATATCTTTCAAATCTCATTAACATTTTCTTATATAAATTATATTCTGTTCCTATACTGTTCTTTGGATCATTTATGAGTGGGTGACCTATGTCCCCTCTCTTTTCAATGTTTTCTAAAACCCCGAAGTATAGCCGTTATGCTGCAGAATTTCCATCTCAAATGTCTCTCTCTTTTTCTCAAATTATTTTATTTTATTAAGTTAATACTCAAAGAACTTACTTCTAAATGGGTATTCACATATATACTAAAATTTTCTATTTTAAATTCTGGGATTTACATACATAAGACCCACTTTCCTTTTTCTATGTGTTTTAAGTGACATAAAGATCATGTCTTTAAAGAAGTTTTTAAAACGTTATGATTATGAAATGAAACCCATTTATTTTATGCTATATGGGTTGTTTATGAAATGATTAATGATGATATATGTGGATCACATGATAATAAAATAAAATTTAAGGGTGTGCCCTGATAGCTCTCCAATGCATTGGGTAAAGACTTAATCTCTAGAGATGACCATTTTGACTGATACCTTGGTGAATAACCATGGTAATTTTTAATGACACCTTGGGGATGGACCTTCGTGAAACGGAATTGATTGTCTATATTAAATGTTTTAGCCACATCTTCAAGTTATGAAACACGTTTTTTTATTATGATATGCCTCATGATCTCTTTCTCATGCCTTAAAGTTATTTTTCATGACTTTTGATGTATCTCAAGTTCTCATGTAAAATGTTTCCCTTGTTTCCCTTACTAGGCCTTTTTCTCACCCTTTCCTTTTATGTATGCTCCTAGGTTATGAGATGTTGTAATGAACTTAGGATGAACAAATGAAGAAGCCTTTCAAGTGTTTAAGAAGAATGTTTTTTTCTCATGTAATAAGTTCCTCGTTTCCAAGACACTAAACCTTAAAGATCTTCAGTTTTGTAATGAAAGTTTATGTGATAAAAAGGCGGGATGCTATAGTTGGTATCAAAGGATGGTTTAGTTATTTGTGTAAATTAGGATATGAAAACTGTAGGAATAACCCTATAGAAAAGTTTAAATATAATAAATCTTCATGGTATTTTGGTGAGTATTGAGTAAGGGGTTGCCAAGCAAATACATCTTTGTCTGGATACGAGCAGGTAGAGGTGGCTCTGGCACAAATATACATAGGGGTAAAAACCGAAAACACCACTTTGAGCTAGACTTGAACGGGAACTGGTACACGACAACGGGCCTTGCTGCACTCTTGGTTATGACACTCCTAAGGGATATGCTTTGGTAAATTCATAAGCTTAGTATGAAGCGTTATTAAAGAAACAAAGATAAAATAAAATAAAGATTCACATAAGAATATATGATCATGGATAACCTAGTATGGAACCTAGGGGATCACAAGTTAGGGTATACTTTTCTTCTACAAGTTATCCTTCTATGCATTATGTTCCTTTTCATGATTATTGGCTAAGTATTTAAGCCCCTAATTGTACTTTCTTTTCTTAGTTAATGGTGGGAAAGGGAAGAACATGTCCCAACAACCAATGTGATAGGAAATGTGATGATTGCCGTATTAATATGACAGAGATGATTAGGGGATTAAAAGATGATTATTATTTTGGAAGACGTTCACTATTTTGGGAACCCTATTTGATCGAGGTAAATAGATCAATACGGTATTTTCTTTGAGGAGAAAAGGTTGAATTATATTTTGAATAATCGATGAATTTAAGGTGAACTTATAATAATTTAGGTTACTTATGGAAATTATTAACCTATCTTGGGGAAAATATGTTTAGGTTAGCTACTTTTTTATAAGATGTTAGGAGTGGTTGATGTTGTTTGGAGATGAACGATGAAGTTTATTTTGGAAGACTATGTTATCAAATCCTTCTTGTATTTGGGTTTCAATCTTAGTTTGGTTTATTTTGAGGAATTTTAAGGAAATTTATTTATGGAATGGTCTATGATGAACTTTGGGTAGTACTGTGGAATTTTGAAGATTTAAAGAAGTTTCCCTTCCTATGGGATTCTTTCTTTTCGAAGAGTTGTTTTATCTTACCCTTTATATTTTTGGGATAATAGATAAAATAGATAGTTAATCTTTGGTAGATTATGTGATTCTATAGAAGATGATTATTGTGCTTTGATGAGACCAAGTGTTTTGAATGCTCATCATTTTGAGAAAAGATTAGTTTTGGTAGAAAATTATTGAAGGATTAAACTCTACTTGAAGGTAGGTATATTTCCTTATGTTTTGTTCTATGTAGTAAATTAATTCCTAAAAATTATGAAATGGAACGTAAAAAAAACGTTGTTGTTTTATGTTTCCTACTAGGTAATCAAATACCATTTACACACATGATAAGTTTGTGATTTTCTCTTGGTTAACTTTATCCTAATCATGTTTTCTATCACTCTCCCTCAGAATTTGGCCCTTTATTTTCTCCTCCATGTCCATGTTTTCCTACATGGAATCCTAGTGTGGGTTAACTCGGGTGACCTTTGTACTTCCCTTTATTTCTATTAAAGTAATAGTTTTACTGACTCCTTTTCCGATGTGAGACTTTCAATGAAATTTCAAAACCCAATTTTAAAAAATAGCAAGGACGCAATTTCTTAAGGGGGGAAGATTGTAAGGACCTGAAATTTTGAATAAATTCGGTTTCCTGATTTTGTTTGTTATTTTATTTTTTATACTCAACAAAACTGTTTCATTTGATAACATGAGTATAATTAAAATGAAACCGTTGGGTTTTGACTGTTATATGACCATTGGTCAATATGACCGCTGGAAACTAAACGTTTCGATTATTGTCTCTAAATACCAGTAATCTTGGTTAACTAATATAGAAAGAAGATTCGATGGCCTCACCCAGTAGTCTTGGACCAATCGAAGTCCATCTAAGAGAACTTGGGAAGGAGGTAGCACCACTGGGCTTTGCTCTGGACCAAACCCAAGCTGAACTTCATCGTGTGAAGCTAGAACAGAATCACCTTCACGAGAAGTTCAAATAGATAGAAATTACTGCTCCTGCGATGTTGGCTGAGCCTCCCTTGGATTCTCTCACCTTAGCACACCTTACACTTAGGTCCTATGCTGGTGTGATAAGGGGCTATGTAAGGAGACCATAACTTCCTTGTGTAATACTTTGATTTAAATAAAAATTGTGATTTCTTCTTGTGATGAAGTTTGTAAATTTTCAAATGTACGGATAAATATAGCATGCATATTTTTTATGAGTTCTATAAAAATAATATTTCAAAATATTTATGCAAACCTTAGATAACTAATTATGTGTAGTGATTTTTAAAATATGGTCTTCTACAATTATGTTTAGTACGAAATTTAGAGTCTATAAAGATCAACTTAATTTTTGATGAATAGTAAATTATGAATAGTGATTTTATGCTTAGGATTAGTAATGTGACCAAATGGATTAGTAATCTCACTTAAAGAAAGTATTAATATAATCTAGGATCCTTTATTTAGTAATGTGATTCAATATAATGGGTAAATAACTGTTTCATTAATTATTAGTCAAGTATTAGTTGTTTCAGGTGAATAGAGTTTTTTAATTAAAAATTAAATTAAAAATATTTAGAAAATTATTTTTATAAAATGGATTTCATTTTTGAACTCAGAGCATCGATATTATATTAAGGTAATTTTTGGGGAATTTTCTGAAAAAATGAATTTTTGGTGAATAGTGTATTTATTTAAAAATTAAATTAAAAATATTTAGAAAAATATTTTTATAAAATGGAGTTCATTTTTGAAATCAGAGCATTGATATTTGGTTAAGGTAAAATTTTGGGATTTTTCTGAGAAAGTTGAATTTTTAGTGAATAGTAAAAATACAGTTTTAGGGTTTCGGTATGTTTAATGACATCATAACTTTGTCATGATGATGCCATTAGATATTTTAAGGTTTGGCCAACCAAATGTGATGAATTATTGTATGGGGGCCCCATGTGGCCTAACTCCATGGGAAATACCATGGGAGAGCCCATGGTTTTGAGAAAACCACTTGTGAGGTGTCCCTTGGCCATTAATGCCTTATCCCCTCACTTTCCCTATAAATACCAAGCCATCATCTCATCCATTAGACCGCCAACTCTCCCCCAATGAATCTATGGTCTCATTACCTTCCAAGGAGTCCTCCCAAGGTTCCCCCAAGCCCTCAAGGTCCCAAACATTGAGTTTTAAGAGTTACGTTTTAACGTAAGGGATCCTACCTCTCTCTTTCTTTCCAAGTACTCTCTTTTATGTCATTTCTTTTATGCTCCATGTTCTTATGTTTGAGGATGTCTTTTTATATTACTATTACTGTCTATTTCATGCTCACATGATGAGAGACCCCCTCTTACTCTCTTCAATTCGTTTTAAGAAAGTTTAAGTGGCGCCGTTAGGCTGCCAGATTTTTAAGGGATTCTTTCACCTTTCTCATTTTTCGATGTTCTACTTTCTTGTCAAGTATTTCAAGTTCCTTTTTATTATTTTGGGTATATGATCTCCATATATATCATAATTATATTCTATGTTCATATGATGAGATACCCTATTTTATCTCTTCAAATTCATTCTTTTTTGAAGTTTAAGTGGTGCCGTTAGGCTGCCGAATTTTTAAGGGATTCTTTCACCTTTCTCATTTTTCAAAGTTATACTTTCACGTCAATTCTTTAAAGTTACTTTTTATTATGTTGGGGTATTATATCTATATATAGATCATAATGATCTTCTATGTTCATATGATGAGATACCCTATTTGATCTCTTCAATTCATTTTGTTGAAGTTTAAGTGATGTCGTTAGGCTGCCGAGTTTTCAAAAGAGAAATATTATTTTTGTCTTCCCTCCATGTTTTTCATTTCATATGGCATGTCTTTTAAATCACATTAACATGTTCTTATATTCATTTAATTCTATCCCTATACTGGTCTTTGGATCATTTATGAGTGGGTGACCTATGTCCCCTCTCTTTTCAAAGTTTTCTAAAACCTCGAAGCATAGCCGTTATGCTGTAGAATTTCCATCTCAAATGTCTCTATATTTTTCTCAAATTATTTTATTTTATTAAGTGAATAATCAAAGCTATTCCTTCTAAATGGGTATTCACATATATACCAAAATGTTCTATTTTTAATTCTGGGATTTACATACATAAGACCCGCTTTCCTTTTTCCTTGGGTTTTAAGTGACATAAAGATCATGTCTTTAAAGTAGTTTTTAAAACGTTATGATTATGAAATGAAACCCATTTATTTTATGCTATATGGGTTTTTTATGAAATGATTGATGATTATATATGTGGATCACATGATAATAAATTAAAATTTAAGGGTGTGCCCTGATAGCGCTCCAATGCATTGGGTAAAGACTTAATCTCTAGAGATGACCATTTTGACTGATACCTTGGTGAATAACCTTGTTAATTTTTAATGAAATCTTGGGGATGGGCCTTGGTGAAACGAAATTGATTGTCTATATTAAATGTTTTAGCCATATATTCAAGTTATGAAACACATTATTTTTATTATGATATGCCTCATGATCTCTTTCTCATGCCTTAAAGTTATTTTTCATGACTTTTGATGTATCTCAAGTTCTCATGTAAAATGTTTCCCTTGTTTCCCTTACTGGGACTTTTGCTCACCCTTTCCTTTTATGTAATTTCCCAGGTTATGAGATGATGTAATGAACTTAGGATGAAAAAATGAAGAAGCCTTTAAATTGTTTAATAAGAATGTTTGTTTCTCATGTAATAAGTTCCTGGTTTCCAAGACACTAAACCTTAAAGATCCTCAGTTTTGTAATGAAAGTTTATGTGATAAAAAGGCGGGATTCTATAGGTATAAAACATTTAATTTCCATTACTTATCATTTTAAATGCTTAAACATGGACTAATATGAATTTACCTTGAGATAATGTAGGTATTAACAGTGTCCAAGGCTGGTTAAGAGTCTAAAACTCATTTTTGGGGGTGAAATTGGCCATACACATAGTTATTTTAAACTGTGAGGGGAAGATCACACAGTTTGATAAAACCATGAGAGGTCGGGAAGTAATCATGGGAAGTTCACATGGTTATAATAAACCATTCAAAATGGGGCACACGGCCATGTAGCCATGTCTGAAAATGTTTAATATTGGGGGTTTTCAAAATTTATGCATTTTTAGTCAAATTGTATGAGGTAAACATGCACGATGCCTCTCCTCTAAAACTAACCCTATGAAAAAACCATGTGACCCCATATTTTTGGGTGAATTTGAAATTTTGTTCCTAATTAAAAATATATTTATAAACCTAATAACTATTTTTTTTAATGGATAACAATCTCACCCCTTTGGAATCCATTGGGTGACTATTCTAGGATTTGACCCTAATTCTCTATTCGATGACTTATTCATGAACCACCTATCTCGTTGGATCCATGCTGGTAAGATCTTGATTCTTTTTAAACCATCAGTCATTTGATTTTGTATCATCTATGCTACTTAGGTACAGTCTATTTTTTCCTATTAATAGGTTCTTCATTTATTCTTCTATTTTCTCTCAATTTGAATCGAATTAAGAGATATTACTAGACGAGCTATCAACTAAATACCTAAGATAGTTGATCCCATTTATTTCATTATAAAATGAAGTTTTTATATATGCCATTGTTCCACAGACCCAATTCTAGGGAGATTATTTGAAATGAATTTAATCCTAGAGTTGATAGGTATACCCCCATGTAATTAAAGAGGCCTATTAATGAGTGATTATAGTTTGAGTAACTTGAAACTTGAACCACACCTTGGGTTTTTTTTAATTTAATGAACCTTTATTATGGTATATGAAGTTGGACACCCTTTGAGGTTTTCCCTTTACCCATTTTCATGGGATAATAATACCAAATTTTCAATTATAATATAAATGAGTTATAATTGTATTGTTCTTTCTTTAAAAAGGGAATTACCCTATGTGGCCTTTTCGAACTCTCCACACAAGGGAACCCCCCTCCCCAAGAAGGGGTCACTCCGGAGAGAGCCCCAGTCGGGAAGGAGTCGTTGCCAGCCAAGATGGCAGAGCGTCCCGGAGGGTGACAGCCCGATAACGATGGTCCATCAAGCAATCCGTCGGTGATGGGTCCGTGCCTCATTTTGACCGCCCAGAAGAGACCGGGTGACCTGAAAAGGTGATTATAATTGGATTGTTGATATGATGTGTATCTGAATTTTGATATCTGTTGGGTAAAAATCCCTCAAGGTAACATTGCAGTATTTTTGGGTTGATTGTGTTTGTTGACAAAGTAGGTTTTCATGGATATTTGTCGAGTTCCTGAGAAGTTGTTGACAATCCATGTTGACAAAGAACGATGAAAAAGGAAAGGACGGTCTGGAGGCGGTACAAAAAGAGCAGTACAAGGTGGTGCCGTTTCCCAGTGTTTGCCAAATTTTTGGGGTCCAAAATTTGGAGTTTGGTGAGCATCGTGAAAAGAGGATTTCCATGAAGAGCATAATTTAATATGGAAAAGGCATGAATTTCATGAAGATAGGATGCATGGTTTGGAAATCACGAAGACCAGAAGAATGGAGGCGGTGATGCTTCGCGATTATGTCAAGCTTCGAGAACGGCAGAGGCTGAAACGCATCGCGACGGAGAAGGGCTTTGCGAGAGAGCTTCGCGGCGAAGGCGCAAAGGAATGTTGGGCTTCGCGAGGGAGCTTCGCGGCGAAGGCGCGAGCTGTGAAGGTAAGTTGACGGTGATTCTTCGCGACTACGTCAAGCTCCGCGAACGGATAATTTCCGCGGAGCTTCGCGATTTGGATAGAATTCCGGCTGAAACTTTGGAGCTTCGTGATTTGAGATGACGTGGCGTTGACTTCGCGCGGAAAGTTCGAGGGTTGGTGGAATCGCCTATAAATAGAGGCCAACCCCTTCGAGTGAAGAAGAGAGAATTTTCAGAGAAAATACTTTGCTCTCGATTTGCAAAGGTGGTTCGCGGAGCCAGTGTGCTTCGCGAAAGAGGGCTTCGCAGTGGCTATTGTAGCTCCGCGAAACCTGCGAGATCCGCGTTGGCTTACTTAGCTTCGCGAGGGTCGTTGCTTTGCGACGGCTTGAGCATCGCGAGAGTGCTTCGCGAGGGAGCTTCGCGAGTGAGCTTCGCGATAAGGCAGGAGCTTCGCGAAGGCTTGTTTGAGCTTCATGAAATTGGGAGCCTCGCATTGTAGGGTGCTTTGCGAAGGTCTTTCCAAAGGTAGTTTGCCCAGTGGATAGTGGCAAAGGGGTATTCATCTACGGGTGAAAGTTTAACTTCAACAGAGCATCTACATACAGAGAAAGATGCATTCCTTAATGGAAATGAATAGACCTACAGGTCTATAAACTATGAGTGGATTCCTTCCAAGAGCAGTGAGCTTAGGAAGAGGAAGAAGGTGATCCTCTCCACTGGAAGTGAGCTAGAGAGAGAGAAACAGGGATTGACCCTTGGGAAAGCAGTGAGCTGACCCTAAACATTGTAAAGGCAGTGATCCTGGGCATAGAAGTGATCTAGCCTGAACCTTGTAATCCACAACTAGTGAAGATTAGTGGAATTTGGTACGACCGGCAACCTGTCGGCGTATGCTCCTTGGACGTAGCCCTTAGTGGTGAACCAAGTAAAATTTTTGTGTCCTGTGCTTGCTTTAATTTCTGTTTATATTGTGCAGCAGGAAAAAGAGAGAAGAGTGTTTTGCTTAACAGCGAAATAAGATCAGAACGGGAATTAATTTTTAATTAGTCATACCCTGATTCACCCCCCCTCTCAGGGTATCCAGCCTAGTGGACCTAACAATATCAATTATAATTCAAATTTATTAAAAAGAGTGGATGGATGTTATACCCTTATAAAAAGGCCCTGTATTGGTTGTTTAAGAATGGAATTATTGTTATAAAAAAATTTCCATGTGAGTTGAACTAAAGGAAAACCCTTATAAGCTTTTCTAGTTCTTTGAGTGACCTTATTAGGTGAGTTTGAATTGTAATGTTCTTGGTAATGAACTAGACATTTTTAATGAAATTGATTAAATGTTTTTGAATTAGTTAAATTCCTATATTCCGTGGGTGACACATAGATTGATATGTGAATGCAATAGATGGAATCAACTATATTATACCTTTCTTATTCCTGAGTGATATGTGAACTCCCTATTTGGGTTTCCAAGGATAGAATCATAGGGGATTGAATATTATATGACAAGTGATACTTAGATTCCACATTATGAAGGCCAAAGATGGACTCAAAGCGGATTTTACTACTTATTCCATGGGTGATACCGGTGCTCCCTTAGTGGACCACCAAGAATAGACTCGAGTGGCAGTGATGTTATAACACACATAGTGTGATACCTGGTTTCTTGATGGTTTCAATGGACATGCATGTAAGGTGATCTGTTTATGATACACCTGGTGTGATACCTGGATTCAAACATAGGAATTCCATGGATAGGCTTAGGTTCTAAATTGAATATTGAATGGAATGGTTTATATGACCTATATTCCAATCCAAATCACAGTTTATATTTGTTCTTTGTTTATACATTATGGATGGCCTGTTTAGGCATCCTTTGATCATGTTATCATGGGATATGCCGTGATATGTGCCGGGTCTCGAGACTTATTAATTAAATGAAGTTAAATAATTAAATTAACTTGATTGTAGACATAATAGTCTTGACTATTTATTTATAAAAATAATTCTTTAATGAATTTGATTAAGTGATTTTGATAATAAATGATAAATTGAACTTTATAGGATGTTTAATTTCAGCACTTACTTACATATTATATTACTTCCTTCACTTTTTTATATATATTCATTGGTTGGATGGAATAGACCGCGAGTAGTTTCCTACTAAGATTATTTCTCACACCCTCTTTGGGCCACCTTTGGGTACCCAAACAGACTATATGATTGTAGGTATGGATAAGGGAAAGTTCCCAACTAAAAATTCATGATAGCTTTTTAGGAGTTGGGGATCATGGGATCGAGTCGAGGCCCATGATGTTGGTTGATTGTTTTGGAAATTTTTTACTTTTGATGCATTTTTTGTGTTATATTTTTATGCACTAGTTTTGGCTGTTTTATAGATACATATGACATGTATAAACATCATCATTGTATACGAGATTCCTTTGAGTATTTTTCTATATTCTTGATGTTATCTATTGTCTGTATGATATATTGATTCTTCTATTTATCTGTTATTAATATCCTTCTATGTTACACTCTATTAATAGGGCATAGTCTCCCAAAAAATAGACCGTTGGCCCTCACTTATAGTCAGAAGTCTTTTCCATTTGGGGATATACACTTGAGTCCATGTGGCCAACTAGGCTAAGGGAACTTTTGAGTTTCTTCGAGGTCTGGGATGTTACATTACCTTCTTATATAATTGATGTGGAGTTTATGTAGAGAAATTCAATCCATTACTAGTATGACATAAAATTCAATGAGAGGGAGAATATAGAGATTTGAAGGAATCACATTCCTACAAACTTCAATCAGAGAAAAATCATAGACTCAAGATATGATCATCATACCATTAATTGTTTTCCCTAATAATTTAGAATTTTATAATTGAGTATAGGAATTAACATTCATCAATACTTTTCCTGATATAAAGGAATTTATAAAACAATGTTCAAATAATATAATTAAATATTTGAGAAGACCATTCACCAATTCAACATTATAGTCCTATCCTCAATACATTATTAAAATTAAAATTATTTTTATGACCATCAAGAATCTTTTATAAGAGGGATCAATCATGAAAAATCATTCACAGAATGACTATATCAGAGAAAACCATTTTCAATCTAAGACACATTAGGTTTAACCTAGGTCATTAATGGTCATATTCTATTCAAATCCTTCACAATGGTTCTTAAAGAGTTTGTGAATTTCCAAAACATATCCCCTGAGAGTGTCAAACTAGGTGTGTATCATGGCCCATTGTCATGCACCAGGTGATAATAAGTTCAATGAACAATACACCATTTTCAGAGTTATTACCCCTAGGTACAAATGTGCAAGAGCCCCATCCACTTGTTATATCTAGTCAGGGATATTATTTCTTGGCAACCACTAAATCTATATTTCACCAAGATTCTCAGACATTTTAATATACTTTGAATTATTCATAGGGTTCTCACTAATGTTTTCTCATCTTAGTTTCCAAAGGTTAAATAAATCTTAACATGAAACAAGATATACTGACCCAGGATTTTCATACATATATATCACATATTAATAGTTTAATATTCATTATATAACATAACGATCTAGGCTAGAATCATATAGGTTTATTGCCTAATTGAATACATAAAAACATGGATCATAAGTGAAAAATTTACTTACCACTATGTTCTTGATGACTAGAACATTTCTTAGATGTATTATAGATAATAATTTTCTTCATAACATGGGAAAATAAATATAATAAAGGAGAGATTTGATGCTTATTAAGGGTAAACATGGGAGATATTAACACAACATGAGAATATGTGTATAAGAACACGATGATAACATTTAAAAACCATACCCTAAATATTATAGATCATAAAACCAAATCATGAAATAAATCTTGGAAATTTATAAGACATGAATCATAATGGAATCAAAAAACATGATCCTTGAGAACAAAACATTGGCATAAGACATAGATTCTTGGCATATACATAAGCATAGAAAATATTATGTCAAGGCTATCCACCTATACATTCATAATGCGTTAGTCTTAGGCTAAATACCAATATACCTTTTTCAATATTGGGATAAACTCCCAAGTACCCTATTTTGGGATTTGGATAACCTCCCGTGTACCCTATTTTGAGCTTGATATAACCTCCCAGGTAGCTTCTTTTGGGCTTGGGATAAACTCCCATGTACCCTTTGAAATCATAAAATATTAATCATTACCCAAGTATTAGAGGTAGATATAGGTCCCAAAAATCACATAATGAAAATAGTAAATATGTCTTCAACAATATAATAAAAAATTCATTTTATCATAACCCTTAAAAATAAATGGGTTCCATAAGTATTTCATTAACTTATCACATCATAATCCAGGGAAAAGAAAACGATTTTCTTCGAAATATTTCCTTTATAAACATAAATAATCTAGAGAAAGAATAATTATTGTATCATTGAATTATATATCTAATAAATATTAAGTAACATCAAATGATTTTATCTTAGATATAAAATTATTTTGAATGTTCAATTGAAAAATTTCATGAGGAAACAACCCTTCTCAATTTGAAATTAGTTCTTTAAAATCTAAAACTTTCCCAAAATATAAAAGAAATCATTATATTTGAATATTAACTTGATAACTTTTAAAGGAAGCATAAAATAATCAAGTGGTCATGAAAAAGGAAAATTTCTTTCATGATGTGTATGTTAAAACAATGGTTCCTTTTAAAATTTTGGCAATGATTAAAAAATGCACCTTATTTGAAAAAAGACAAAAAATTCTATTTAAATCATTTTTTGAGAAGTAAAATGTATTGAACCATAATTTAATCAATAAGATTTACCTTATTATAATTATTTTATATACTATAAAATAAATACATCACATAGAGAACCTAATAAAAACATTATTCTCATAAATTTAGAATTAAATAAGTAGGGTTTATAGAAATTGAGGAACCTTTTACTGATGGAATAGTAACCTGATTGTTTGAATAGTAATACAAACATTAAGAATAGTAACTTAACCAATAGAGTAGTAAACTAACCTATGAAAGAGTAAATGAAATTTATGTATCTTTTAAATGAAAATATGATATATTTATATCTGGGCACAATTAAATAAATATTTTAAAAATAATAAATTAAGTGTTTGTATTTTTGGGAAACATAAATGTTTATTTAATATTTTATAATTAATGTAATGATTTAAAAGAAAATATATTTTCATAAAAAGATTCATAAATTAATATATTATAGTATTTTGATTACAATATAATTTTATGAGGCCATAATTAATTTTTAAAAGTTTCATAAAATCAGTTATAATATTAAAATTATTATTTTTCAAATAAATGATTATTTTAAATAAAAATTAATTTTCTCATTTTTAGAAATCGATTTTCATAAAATGGATTCCATTTTTTGAATCTATGTATCAAAAATTGGTTGGGGTTATTTTTTGGGATTTCTATAAAATAGTTGAGTTTTTAGTGAATAGTGAAATACCGTAATTTATGGTATTTAGAATCTTAAGCCAAATACATGAATTTTTGACTCATGGATGATGTAATAACCCATTATTTAGAACTAAAATACATTATTTAATGTACTTAGTCACCAAAATCAAAACTATTTATAGTCTTCAGCCAAAATAATAAATAAATGACTAGAATAATTAAAAACACCCATCTTCTCCCACTATAAATATCACCCTCACCTCCTCTTCTTCTAAAAAATTAAAAGATTTTGATATTGATTATATTCTACCCAATACCTCTCCCAAAACTCTTCCCCACTTCTTGTTTTTTCTGGTCTCACCAAAAGACCAAATCTATGTTCTTTAAGGAGGTTGTCAAGGAGACCAAACTCAAGAGGTAAAACCCTTTTTCTTTATCTTTTATTTTATTTTATTTTCTTATCCTCCCATCCCATAACCTATAAAAAGTGACATTATAACTGAAGTATCATACATATACTTTAATTTTATTGTTTTAATGGAATATCCATCATTAATTTTCTTCTCATCTCTTTTTTTCTAAAAATGAAAACATCTTCCATGGGGTGTCGATTCACCGCCTTCACGAACGACGAGTTTTCATTTTTCATTATCGAATTAAAAGCTGGTAATATAACCATTTCGGGGTTAAAAATATTATAATATTTTTATCAAAACTTATTCAATGTTATGGAACCAGTAGATAAACATAATATTAAATAAAATGATACAAGTTCACGATGGCCATAAAAAACCCCCAAAATAAAAAAAATCAATTTTCATTAACATTTTACCTAATGAATCATACTCCTATATAAAACTAAAAATGATATATGGAACCATTTATATTTTTGGAATTGAATTAATACCATAAAATTTCACTTCTATATAATTATCTCAATTTTTAATGAACTTCCATAATTATACAGAAGCGAACTAACCAAGAAACCAGGAAACAAACGCTCCAGAAATTAAAAAATTAAACTATATAACTCTTCAAAATATAAATAAATAAATAAAATAAAATTATAATAAATAATATATATATATATAATAAGTTATAAATTAATTAATTAGTAGCTTCAATTTGATTATCCAAGACATTAATTTCAAGTGTAGAACACTTTTAGACATAAAGTAAGGGATTCTCTCTGAACCCCCATTTCTTCCTTCGGGTTACAATTTCTCTCTCTTTACCCCAATGAAATTCTTATGTATTATTTTTTAATCCTCCTAAATTATGTGTTTATATTGAAAACATATGTATCTAGCTTAATTATTCTTTCTTTTATGGGAAAAACATGTTTTTAAGGTTTCTTTTTGAATTCCCCCGATAGGGTAGCCCGATTAAAGGACGCTTCCTAATTTCTATCCCATTTCCAAGTACAAACTATAATATATTTTAATACATCACTATATTTATAAAATAAATCTATTTATCATGAAAAATATATTATTTCAATTATTTTTTTATGAAAACAATTATTCATTGGTCCATTTAATGACTCTTTATTATTTTCCCTTAAACCTCACTAAAGGGTCTCATTTCTAAATTTTCTTAAACACTATTTTTAGATGTTTTAAATTTAGTTGGACATAATTTTTAATTATTTTTGAATATTTTACCTTATTAATTTTTATTTATTATCTAAATACATTACTTCATGAAAACCATTTTGATATTCCCTTTGTTTATGACTTATGACATGATTACGACACCCATTTCTTTCCATAAGAAAACCTTATATTTCTTCCTTATATTCTATTATTTATATGGAACACATATGCATGGACATTTTATGATGGGTGAACCCCAGTTTATCTCGAATTCATTGGATAATGTTTAGTCTCCTGAGACTCCATGTTGTGATAGGGACTAAACCTAATTTCTTTTTGGGACTTTTTCCACCATGTGATATAGTCTTGGAAGCTAACCTTGAATCATGTTTATGTCATGTTATATATGCTTCCACATTCCTATAAATCTATGATTACATGATCCCATGTTCTATATGTTATTCTTCCATACTTTTATTCTTGTTCGAATCCTTTTTATGTCATAATGTTATGCCTTATAACTCATGTGTTATCCTTTATTTACATGTTTATTCCCTTATTGTTCTTTTTAGATAATTCCTTTGTTTATGTATTCCATAGCCTATCTTATGCATATCTTAGAGATCAAAGGAATTTAGGAGACCATTATGGATTTTGAATAAAATATGACTTTATTTTGGTTTCATTCTTTCTAAATATATACCTAATATTCCAAATACAATAAAATTTATGATCCTTGGTTTGTACTTGATGGTTAATTATGCTTAAAATCATATAATAATATATGTAAAAGTATAGGGTCTCTATAGTTGGTATTAAAGGAATGACCTAGTTAATTTTGGATATTAGGACTATAAAACATGAGTAAGAACCTTAGGGATAATTATATCACCATGGATAACCTATATTGAAACATAGGGAATCAAAAGATAGGACATACGTTTCATTTACAATTTTATCATTATATGTTCAAATTTTCCTTTTTATATTATTTTTAGCTAAGTATTCATGCCACCCTAATTGTATTATTCATTTTATTAGTTAATGGTCAGAAATAGGAGAACCCATTCCAATAATAAATGTGATAAGAAATGTGATGATTGCCTTAACGAAATGCCAAATCTAAAGGGAATAGGAGATAAAAAAATTCATGAAAGTACTGGCACAGCAAGATCAAGTTATGAATAATAACTTAAATCATATGGGAAACCCTGTTGGATCTAAATCTACGGATTATACACAAGAGGGGGGGGGGGTGAATTGTGTCTTTTGAAATTTTTCGATAACTCTTTTCTTGAATGAGTTCTGTCCTTTATACTTTATCAGATTTGATCGTGCAGCGGAATAAGTAAAAACAAGAACACAAAGATGTATAGTGGTTCGGGGAACAGAAGGCCCCTAGTCCACTCCACCAATGCTCAACTCCACAAGCTTGGTGATTTTCACTATCTGGTCCTCTTTTCCACAGATCAGTTCATAACTGAGTACAAGAAGTTGATACCTTTACAATCCAAGGAAAAACAAAGCCTTCTGGTTCAAATATGAACCTACACAGCTTAGAACGAGAAGCTGGTTACTCAAGAATAAAAATAATTTCATAAAGAAATTTCTGAGTTGATCTTCACAATTGCAACAGAATGCAATTGACAGCAGATGGATTGAATTCTCTAGAAATATTGATCTTCAAGACGAAGAAGTTCTGAGTTGATCCATTTGCAGTAGATATAGAGATATAGTTCACAACTTCAGTAGTAGTAGATCCAAAATAGATATTCGATGTAGAACAGGTGAATCTTCTATCAAGTTCCTTCTTCTTGAACAAACAGAGCTTTGACACTACTTTTTGAATCACCAGATCAATCGTGAATTGTTGCAATCTCTGTTTTCCACCTTTTTCAACAATATATCGATCACATCCTCATGTACCTGGTGTTTCAGAGAGAACATATATAATAAAGCATATCTCCTGCACATTTAGATCCATAAAAGTCGCCTTCTGATTCGCGATATTCATAAATTTGAATTTACAAAGAATTTGTAACTTCCCTTAAGACTTAGCATAAAAAGATCCTTTTAATTCGATCTTAAATCCATTAATGAAACGACTTTGAATCAGTCAAAGTCGTACTTTAAAAACGACTTTAAATCCGGCTTGAAATCCACCCAGTAATCAGCTTACTGATCGTTGCACATAAATATCGTCTATCAAAATTTCTGACGCCAAACGTAAGGTTGAGGACGTGGCCTCTAAACGTAGGGTTAATAACATAGTCATCAAACGTAATGTTAACAACGTAAGGTTGAACACAAACGTAGGGTTGACAGTGTAAGGTTGAATACAAATGTGGGGTTGACAATGTAAGGTTGAATACAAACGTAGGGTGATCATCCATACTTTTTCTTCAACACTTAAATGTACTGTAAAAGATCCATACTTTTACTTGATCCATACTTTTCCAAGAACGTATGGTTGTTTACAAAATTAAGGTTGATGAACTATACTTTTGAGAAATAAACATAATGTTTAGAATTTACATACGGTTCTCCTTCCATACTTTGCTGATAACCAAAACGTAGGGTTCCTTCCTAACGTAAGGTTCTTCTTCCATACTTTTATGAAAACGTATAGTTGTTTAACAATACTTTTCTCTTATATCAAAAAGTATACATTCTTTTCATCCTTACACTATATTTATCCACATAGGGTTTGAACAGTAATTCCAGAACGTGCTAAAGCAGATTCCATGCTATATTTATCTACGTAAGATGGGAATAGTGATTCCAGAACGTGCAAAAGCAGATTTTGAATAAGTAATGGATTCTCATTATTTCAAGAGTAAAATAAATTAATAAATTCCTACAAAATTCTAAATTAAATCATTAGAAAATAACTAAGGGTATTTGTGAGCATCAAAATTATCATAAAGAGATAGAGTATTATTTTTAATAATCTCCCCCTTTAAATAACATTAACATGTATTGTTGAAAACAATAATTTTCTAAACAATATCCCCCTTTTTGATTATCACAAAACCCATAAAATAATTAATATTATTTAAAAAAAATTAACTTTCAAAATTAGTTATAAAGTTTTAAATAAAAACTTCTCTTCCAAAAAGATAATTATAAATCCAAATTTTTCATTTAGTTTTCTCCCTCAATAAAATGAATTCTCCCCCTAAATAAAATGTAGGTTTTGATGTTGTGTCCAAATTCTCCCCCTTTTTGTGATATCAAAAAGAATGAAAAATCATGGATTTTAACACTTTTAATATTGCACTGAACTGTTTGTAAATGATATTATGAACTGTTTATCAATAATTAAATCTAGAGTACTGGCATATTAAAAATAAAGTCAATAAAACAGATAAAGAAAGAAACAAATAAACAATGAAGGAAATTTTTATTCAAAAACAGTAATATATGCATGACAATGATATACACCGGAATCAAGGTTTGGGTAAGATAGGAAATAGGGTCTATCTCCTCTAGATTGCAGACTTGATTTCTGTAAACTGTTCCCAAAGTCTCTTAATCATCCCATCTCCAAGCTTGATAATGAGCTCTCTGTTCTCTTGAGTCATATGAATATCCTCAATTAAATTGACTCTAAAAAACTCATGCATCCTTTCCTCTTTTTCAACAAATACTGTCAGCTTCTCTGATAACTGATCTAACAGAATTCTAATCGATGGCTCACTAGATGTCAGTTGATCCACTAAGAACTTCTGATTGTCCAGAAACAATGATAAAGGAGCACTGTTACATTAAAGATCTTGTATCTGGTCATTCATGTTGCTCAACGCAACTATTGTAGCCTGAAACCTTCTGATTAAATCAGGTGAAGTACCAGATCCACTAACATCATTATTTGCAACTGATGCAAATTGATTCTCCATAAACAACTTCAGATCTAATAAATCTGACTTCATAACCATTTCAAATTTCAATTGTGTAACAGAAGTCAACATATCCTCTTTAAACATTTCAACTTCTTTCCTTGAAAATGTACACTCCTTCAGTTTTTGAAACTTCAAATGTTCTAAGTCTAAGGAATTTCTCAGAGAAACATTCTCAGATTCCAACTGAGATACCTTTATATACAGTTCTTCAACTTCTTCTTTTATTGAATCCGATGCACCCTGTGCTTGATTCACAGTCTCAAGTTTATGTAGCAGTACAAAAGGAAATGATTCAACATCAGATTTTTCTTTTTCTTTTTCCTGATAAGGTTTGTCCACAGATTTTTCCTTAGAGTTTTCAAACTCCTCCACAGAAAAATCCTCTTGAAGTACCTCTGTTTGAGCTTCGAAGCATGATCATCACATTCATCTACATCTTTGTCTTCCACTGGAATTTCAAGAACAATATTTTCAGAAGTTTTCTGAGGTCTGACCACTTCTTCACCAGGCACTGCCTCCATATCTTGTTCCTATTGAAGTGAAACTTCAACATCATCAACAATCTGTTCCCGATTCTCCCTTTGAGCTTCTTCTAGAACTCCTGATCCCTCTACTGGTGCTATTCTTTCAGTAACATCTTCCATGGGATTATCAACAATAACTTCTCTCACAAAAGAATAAGAAAAAAAAGCTTCTGTTGTAGTTTCCAATGTAGTGGAAGTGACTTCCTCATTTACTTGTCTTTTTCTTTTTGATTGAAGTCCCTCCTGACTTCTATCTTCCTCAATGTCTGCCACTTCAAAACGAATCCTTCTTACTACATTTCTGACTCTGGATTCAGCTTGTCCCTCTTTGGACTTAGCAGGTTGAGCCTGAGCACTCTCTGAGTCTTCTTTAGCTCCTACTGGCAAAAGTTTTCCTTTAATTGTGCTCTAAAAATATCCATCTTTCCACAAAGTTCCAGCATTAAACGTATTACTGTGATGACAGTTAACTCTAGAATACACTAATCTCACCATGTCTTTCTTAAAAAACAGTTTAGAAATAAATCTACCAAAAGGGTAGAAATTCGTCCTGGCCTCGCTTTGACAGTAGTAACTGAGATACCTTATCATGTATCTTGGAAAGTTTAACTTAATATCACTTAACATAAGAAACATTATATATATATCAGGGTATAAAATATTCTCCATTTTTGCCATCCGTGGAGCTATTACAGTCTGAATGAATTTGACCAAAATCGTCTGATCAGGCTCCAAATCCTTGACAAACATTTTCTTTATTGTCTTGGTACCAAAAATAAAAGACATGATGTCTTTGGATTTATGCACAAAATATCCTATATTCTTCAAGTCGAAATGAAAAACTCTTTCATGAGGGCAGTTGAGAATATGACTAATCTCTACTGATGATATTGAGAAATCCTTATCCTCTATCTTAGACATCATACTGTCCTCGGTATCTCCCAAAATAAACTATACAGAATTTAAGAAGTATCTAAGTTCTACTTCATACAGAAATTCCGTATTTTCACTATTGAACATATGTTCAAGATTCTGAAATGACAACGCTTGCTTCAACAACAGATTTGTCTGAAATAACCAGTCGAGATCGATTACATTTCCCTGTAAGATTTTTCTTCCCTCAGTGCGTTGTCTCTTGGAATTGCTTGGCTCGACTCCACTGGCTCTTTTAATCCTTAACATTTATGTAAGAGTCTCTGAAGGTTTCAAGGTTAGGGTTTCAAAAGTTCGAAGGTTAGGGTTTCAGAAGAGAAAGTGCGATTTTCGTATTTCGAAAGGGTTTCGATAGAAGTGAAAGGGTTTAGAAGTCGAAAAAGTCTCTGATAGCCTTGATTTTTGTGTAATCACTAATCATTACATATATTTAAAAACAAATAAATTTTTATATAGCGAAAGAAATAAAATCTTAAACAGTATTCAATAAACAAAATATTATTTACATAAATAAATAAAAGTAAATAAAAAATTTAAAAATTATTTAAAATTAAATAAAGAAATCTCCCCCTTAATAAAATCAAACCTTGCAGTGGGAAGTGGTTTATTAAAAATATCTGCTAATTGAATTTCCATATTTATAAATTCTTAAAATATATCCTTTTAATAATATGATCTCTTAAAAAGTGATGTCTTATATCAATGTGCTTAGTTCTAGAATGACTAATAGGATTTTTTGAAATATTAATTGCACTCGTATTATCACAAAAAATAGGTGTATTATTAAAATTCAATCCAAAGTCTATAAGAGTGTTTTTAATCCACAACACTTGTGCACAGAAACTGCCAGTAGAAACATATTCTGCCTCAGCTGTTGATAGGGCAACTGATTGTTGTTTCTTACTAGACCATGATACTAAGGACCTTCCTAAAAAGTGACATGTACCTGATGTACTTTTTCTATCTAATTTAAAAATTCCAAAGTCATCATTTGAATATGAAATCAAATTAAAATCAGAAGTTTTAGGATAAATAAAAGATTGAAAAATAATTCCTTTTAAATATCTAAAAATTCTCTTAACATCAGTTAGATTAGATTCTTTAGGATTTGATTGAAATCTAGCACAAAGACATACTGAATACATTATGTCTAGCCTGCTAGTAGTAAGATATAAAAAACTACCAATCATACCTCTATATAACTTTTTTTCAACTGATTTCGTAGTTTCATCCAAATCAAGTTTAATATTAGTACACATAGGAGTTGTAAATGGATTTCCGTTTTCAGGACCAAATTTCTTAAGTAAATCAGTAATGTATTTGATTTGATTTAAAACATTTCCAAAATCTTTTTGAAATATTTGAAGATCCAAAAAGAAATTTAATTCTCCCATCATACTCATTTCAAATTCTTCTTGCATTAATTTTGAAAATTCATGACAAATAGTTTTATAAGTTGATCCAAATATTACATCATCAACATAAATTTGAACCAATAAAACATTATTTTTCAAAGTTTTCTTAAATAGTGTTGGGTCTGCCATTCCAATAGTAAAATCATTTTTCAAAATAAAAGAACTTAATATTTCATACCAAGCTCTAGGTACCTGTTTAAGACCATAAAGAGCTTTAGTAAGTTTAAAAATAGAATCATGTTTTTGAGAGTTTTCAAAACCAGGAGGTTTCTCAACATAAACTTCCTCCATTAAATAACCATTTAAAAAGGAAGATTTAACATCCATCTAAATAATTTAAAATTCATATAATATGCATAGGCTAAAAGGATTCAAATGGATTCTAACCTAGCTACAGGTGCAAAAGTTTCATCACAATCTATTCCTTCTTCTTGATTATATCATTTAGCCACTAATCTTGCTTTATTTCTAGTTATTGTGCCTTGGTCATTCTGTTTATTTCTAAAGACCCATTTGGTTCCTATTATAGGATAATTATTAGGTCTTTTGACTAATTCCCAAACATCATTTATTTTAAACTGGTTTAATTCATATTTCATTGCTATTATCCAGCTTTCATCATCTAAAGATTCTTCTATAGTCTTGGGTTCTTGTTGAGATAGGAAGGTAGAGAATTCCACTAGGTTTCCTAAGTTTCTTCTAGTTTGAACACCAGTTTCTAGGTTACCTATTACAGTTTCTAAAGGGTGATTATTTAGGGTTCTAGACTATCTAGGTAATATATTTAAAGGTTCTTCAGTATCATGTTCCTCTGAACTGGACTTAATTTCTTTTATATCATTTTAAAAATCATTCTTTAAATTCTCAAGTCTCATGTTATCATTAGAGTCAAGTTCATCCATTTGTTCTGTCCTTTTCTCAAAGGGATTAGATTCATCAAATTTCATATGAACTGATTCTTCAACAATCCTTGACTTCTTATTATAAACTCTATAAGCTTTGGAGGTAGCAGAATATCCTAAGAAAATACCTTCATCAGATTTTGGATCGAACTTACCAAGATTATTCTTGGTGTTTAAGGTGTAAACCTTGCATCCAAAATCAGTAAAGTAATTTAGTTTAGGTTTTCTGTTATTCCATAGTTCATAGGGTGTCTTTTTCAAAATAGGTCAAATTAAAACTCTATTAATTATATTAAAAGTTGTATTCATAGCTTCTACCCAGAAATATATAGGTAGGATATATTCATTTAACATAGTTCTAGCCATTTCTTAAATAGCTCTATTTCTTCTTTCTATAATCCCATTCTATTGAGGTGTTCTTGGTGCAGAAAAGGTATGTTTAATACCCATATTTGAGAAAAAGGAATTAAATTCCAGATTCTCAAATTCTCCACCATGATCACTTCTCAATGAGGTTATATTGAACCTTTTTTCATTTTGAACAGATTTGCAGAAACTTTTAAATAAAGTAAAAGCTTCATTTTTAAATTTCAAGAAGAAAATCCATGTAAATTTTGAATAGTCATCAACAAAAACATATACATATAATTTACCAGCTAAGCTTTCTACTCTTGAAGGTCCAAACAAATCCATATGAATATGTTCTAGAGGTTTAGATGTAGCAACCTTATTAATAGATTTAAAGGATGATTTTTTTGCTTGCTAAGTTGACAAGCATCACAAAATCTGTCACTTTCAAATTTGAGACTAGGTAAACCAGAAACTAAATGTTTCTTAGATAACTTATTTAAAACATATACATTGAAATGACCAAGTCTCCTATGATAGATCCAGGATTCACTTACTTTAGCAGTCAAGTAGTTTACTTGTTGTTTACAAAAGGAATTTAAATCCAAAGTATAGACATTTTCATTTCTTAGTGCTTTAAATTTAAGCAGTTTATCTTTAGAAATAGTACTACATTTGTTAGTAAAATCAACAGTATATCCATCATCACAAAGTGGAGAGATACTTATTAGATTGTGTTTTAGTCCTTCTACATAAAGTAATTTGTTAATTGAGACTGTTTTTGGATCTCCAACAGTTCCAATGCCAATGATTTTTCCTTTGGCATTGTCACCAAATGTGACAAGTCCTCCTTCATTTTGAGTGAGTGAAGAAAAATTCAATGAGTTTCCAATCATATGTCTTGAGTATCCACTGTCCATGTACCATATATCTTTTCTTATCTGGTGACCTCCTACCTGTAAAGACATTCAAACAAATTGCTTTGGTACCCATATTTTGTTGAGTCCAGGGGTGTTAGCTAGAAATGATCTGGGTATCCATATTTGCTTTGTTCTTTTAAAATTAGCTGAATCATATAAGTCTTTTGAAACATAGGATTTCTTAATACCACAAATTTGAGGTTGTCTTAAGAAACAATTTTTAGCTATACGTCCCTTTGTCCCACAAATATTACAATTAAACTTTTTAGAGATAGGAACAAAATAATTTTTATATATATTTGGTTTTTCTCATTTACTTCCAATTCCAAATCTCTCCTTTTTAATGACAGTTTTTCCAAGAATTTCATTTAATTAATTCTCTCCTTTTGTAAAAACCAATGCATCCTGTTTGTAAGATTCTACTTCATCCTGCAGTGTTTTTATTCTTGATTCAAAATTAATATAGTTAGTGTTAATCAATTTGTATTTATCAGTTAATTATTTATGTTTTTTCAGCATTGTATCTCTTTCATCTGAAATGGATTTATGTTTTATTTTTAGTAACTTATGTTTCTTAAATAGTGAGTCATATCTTTCTTCCAGCATATTGCAGTAAGCTGCAAATTTTTCATTTGTGTAGCTTGATTTAGAATCTGATTCAGAGGAGTAATATGAGTGCACCTCATCAGTTTCTTCCATGAAACACGTGTTTACCTTTAGATTGAATTCTTCTTTCTCTGAGCTTGATTCAGAAGAGCTACTCGAGTCTTCAAATACACTTCAAGTGGCTTTCATATCTTTCTTGTATTTCTGCTCAAAGTCATTTCTTTTGAAGAATTTTTTCTTCTTTGCGTCCTTCAATTGTGGGAAATCTGGTCTGATATGTCCCATATTTTTTCATTCATAACATCTTAATTCCTTATTATCTCCCTTAAAAGATTTTTTGAAGCCTCTTTTCTTGCTGTAGAATTTTCTAAATTTTCTAGATAACTGAGCCAGTTCTTCATCTGATTTGGATGAGTTAGAGCTTTCTGATTTAGCTTTGACTTATTTGCTCTTCATCTTTCTATTCATTTGTTGTGAAGTTACCTTCAAGGCAGTATCTTCTCTTTTGATAAGCACTTTATGTTGATTAGCCTCATATTTCATTTTAGCTTCATACATCATCAGTGTACCAATCAGCTCTCTCATAGTTAGATCTTTGACAGGTGTTGATTGTCTAATTGCAGCAGAAATACTATTCCATCGAGTAGGAAGTACTCTCAGTAATTTTAATGCTTGATCAGCCTACTTGATAGGTTCTCCTAGAGCAGTTATATTGTTGACAATTTCTCTCAATATCCCATTCATTTGGGTAATGATCTCACCTTCAACCATTTTGAAAGTATCAAATTTCAATTTGGTAGTTGCATATCTCATTTGTCTCACATTGTCTGTTCCTTCATATGCCACGACTATTGTTTTCCACATCTAATATGTCGTCAGTCACTAAGATACTCTATTAAATTCATCTGCTCCTAGACCACAAATACTTGCATTCATAGCCTTTGAGTTCACATCGTACTCTGCCTCTATAGCAGCACTCCATATCTCAGGATTTTCATGAATTTCATAAGGAGTCAGAATCTTGGAATAGACTCTATATCCGAGGTTTTTCAGATATATTATCATGCGCAATTTCCAGCAACCATAGTTGTCTCCATTAAAATATGGTGCTCTGACCATCGACATCCCTTCTCTTGTATCAGTCATGATGCTCTGTTGTATAATCCTTAAATGCTTCTAGCTTGCTAAGGATCTATCAGAAACTCCACCATTGATACCAATTGTTGGATCTGAATCTACAGATTATACACAAGAGGGGGGTGAATTGTGTCTTTTTCAATTTTTGATAACTCTTTTTCTTGAATGAGTTTTGTACTTTATACTTTATCAGATTTGATCGTGCAACGAAATAAGTAAAAACAAGAACACAAATATGTATAGTGGTTCGGGGAACAGAAGGCCCCTATTCCACTCCACCAATGCTCAACTCCACGAGTTTGGTGATTTTTACCATCTGGTCCTCTTTTCCACAGACCGGTTCACAACTGAGTACAGACAGTTGATACCTTTGCAATCCAAGTCAAAACAAATCCTTCTGGTTCAAATACGAACCTACAAAGCTTAGAACGAGAAGATGGTTACTCAAGAATAAAAATAATTTCAGAAAGAAATTTTCCAATTGATCTTTACAATTGCAACAAAATGCAATTGACAACAGATGGATCGAAGTCTCTAGAAATATTGATCTTCAAGACGAAGCAGTTCTGAGTTGATCCAGTTGCAGTAGATATAGAGATATAGTTCACAACTTCAGCAGTAGTAGATCTACAGTAGATATTCTATGTAGAATATGTGAATCTTCTATCGAGTTCCTTCTTCTTGAACAAACAGAGCTTTAACGCTCCTTTTTGAATCAGCAGATCAATCGTGAAATGTTGCAATCTCTGTTTCCCACCTTTTTCAACAATAGATTGATCACATCCTCATGTACCTAGTGTTTTAGAGAGAACTTATATAATAAATCATATCTCCTGCACATTTAGATCCATAAAAGTCACTTTATGATTCGCAATATTCAAAAATTTGAATTTACAGAGAAGTCGTAACTTACCTTAAGAATCATCATAAAAATATCCTTTTAATTCGATCTTAAATACAATAATAAAACAACTTTGAATCAGTCAAAGTCGTACTTTAAAAAAGACTTTAAATCCGGCTTGAAATCCGCCTAGAAATCAGGTTACTGATCGTTGCACATAAATTTCGTCTGTCAAAATTTTCGACGCCAAACATAAGGTTGGTGACGTGGCCTCCAAACTTAGGGTTAATAACATAGTCTTCAAACATAAGGTTAACAACGTAAGGTTGAACACAAACATATGGTTGACAACATAAGGTTGAATACAAACGTAGGGTTGACAACGTAAGGTTGAATACAAATGTAGGGTTGATCATCCATACTTTTTCTTCAACACTTAAACATACGATAAAATATCCATACTTTTACTTGATCTATACTTTTCCAAGAACGTATGGTTGTTTACAAAAGTAAGGTTGATGAACCATACTTTTTAGAAACAAATGTAACGTTTAGAATTTACGTACGGTTCTCCTTCTATACTTTGCTGATAACCAAAACGTAGGGTTCCCTCCTAACGTAAGGTTCTTCTTCCATACTTTTCTGAAAATGTATGGTTATTTAACCATAATTTTCTCTTATATAAAAAAGTATACTTGATTTTCAACCTTACGCTAAGTTTATCCACGTAGGGTATGAACAGTGATTCCAGAACGCGCTAAAGCAGATTTTGCGCTATATCTATCTACGTAAGATGTGAACAGTGATTCCAGAATGCGCTAAAGCAGATTCCAAATAAGTAATGGATTCTCATTATTTCAAGAGTAAAATAAATTAATAAATTCATGCAAAATTCTAAATAAAATCATTAGAAAATAACTAAGGGTATTTGTGAGAATCAAAATTTTCATAAAGAGACAGAGTATTATTTTCAATAATCTCCCCCTTTAAATAACATTAACATGTATTATTGAAAATAATAGTTTTCTCAAAAAACCCTATATCTTTTAAGAAAGAGAAATTTTTGTTTGAATCCTTTATATTACAATGGCCTCCTATATTTAGTGGATCTTCTAATCCCCTCATCATAGAACAATGTATTAACTCCATTGAAAATATATTATATATCCTCTAGTAATCACTAGTAGGAAAAGTTATGCTAGTGGTCTATCATTTTGATGGGGAAGCTGATCAGTGGTGGACACTAATCAAGAACACAAATCCTAAGGAGGAAATTAATTCCATGGAATGGTAATCATTCAAGAAAATATTTTTCAATAAATATTTTCCTCGAACCCTCCATATTAATATGAAAAGAGAGTTCCTCAAACTAAAGAAAAAAAGAAGACATGTCTATATGGATGTATAAGGAAAACTTTAAAAGGATTTCATGATATACATATAGATTTATCAAGAACACCAAAATTATGATGGATCACTTTTTTAGTGTATTAAAGCTGATTCTAGCAAAATCATTAGTGATTCGAGACTTTGAAAACTATGAAGATATTTTATATTGTGCCCTTAAGGTTGAAATGGAGATCAGAGACCCTAATTGGTATCATGGTATCAAAGATAAAAATATTAAAATTGAATTTAATATGGGAAGATCGATAGATAAATACCATGATGGAAATAAAACCCAATATCATATATGTCAAAAAAGTGGGAAAAAGAATCTTGGGAACAACTAAAGGGTAACCAGAAGATACTTCAGATTTGGAAGAGAGATTTATCAGACTAATTATTATCAAAGAGATATTAAGAACCCCATAAATGAGAAAGAATAAAAGAAGGTTCAGAACAACATCTACAATGGATACCCATAGTATTCTCGGCGTATCAGGGTACTATAGATGTTTTGGGAGGAATTTACAGTGATTATCTAATCCTCCAACTATTTTAACATAAAAGGGGTAAAGTATGTCTGTAAGGAAGAATGTGAGGAAATATTTAAGGATCTCATGAAGAGGCTAATCAATTAACCTATTATCACACTACCATCATGTAGAGATGGTTTTGTGATATATAATGATACTTTGAAAAAAATGCTTGGGTTGTGTACTCATAAAGAATGATAAGTGATAGCCTAAGCCTCATGGAAGTTTAAGATCCATGAGAAGAATTACCCAAAGCATGATTTGAATCTAAAAGCTATGTTTTTTACTTGAAAATATAGAGGCACTATTTCTACAGAGGGAAGTGTGGAATATATACTGATCACAAGAACCTAAAGTATACTTTCACACAAAAGGAACTCAATATTGATTAAAAGAGATCATTAGAGATAATCAAGGACTTCAATTGCACTATTCACTATCATCTTGGGAAGGAAAACAAGGTAGATGATTCTCTTAGTGTATCAACCTAACCCTAGATAGCCTGGAGATGATGTATACTACCATTACATTGACATTATTACAAGGAAGAAAATCTCAAAGGATCAAAGAGTTTAGAAGTCTTGGAAAACTAGATACATATATGAGTCTAGTATTAAAAATGAATACACCAATTACAACATTTTTTTCTTTTGATGATAAATTTATTCTATATTGAATATCCTTTCATATCATTATTATTATACTTGAGATAAACTTGTGGAAAGGAAACAAAATAAAATGATCTCAGATGCCCAGTAAGGGTAAGTACAATGGAAAAAATAATGATTCAATGAGAATATAACATATGGAAAGGTAATAACCAAAGTCACATGACATGTAATCAACAAACCTATAAGGAAGTGTGTAAAAAAATGGCATGGTAAATATCAAAAAACACACTCTATTTAAAATAATTGGATAAGGGATAATCAATATGGAAAGCTAAAAAATAGGAACACATTTCATTTATTTTATAAACTGAGAATGAAATGAACCCATAAATATGTCTATGAAATAATATCATGGATAATAAAAAATTAATTATCAATAATTTAAATGCTTAATTGTTGGACATCATTTATTTGTAATATGAACCACTACCATCAAGACATATCACAATATTGTTTAATTCTTAGTAACCCATATATTCTTCTTATAAGAAAATTTGAAGGGTTTATCTCCATATAATTTCATCTCACAAGACTGTCGATGTATCGAGAAACATAATTTAAATTTTCCCCAACCCATTGATCTTTTATTAACCAGTATCCAACCCATACAGTTCATGTCCAATCTATTCCTCATTTATCGAATAACAAAGTTCTTTATCAAAAAATCCATATTGAGTAAAGGCTATAGATTTATCAATATTTCCCTAGTCAATAAAATAACTATTCAAATTAATCAACGTATGTAAAAATGATATATGGTTTAAGAAATAAACATATAAAAAATAAATGATATGGGTAATTATGGGAAAATCAATGTTCAATGATCATAGGGAATTAAATATTTATAGGGGAATAAAAAGAATCAAGGAGGTAAATATCTATAATTTCTTTGGCCAAATCAATAAAAAACCATCCAGAGGAAGAATAAGGATGAAATCAATACAACATATCCCAAGTGTATTAAATTTAAGGGTTTTTTTCATTAATGAATGGAAATACTACTAAAATATATTTTAAAAACATCCTTAAGGAAAATATCCTTTTTATTTTGAAAAACATTTTATAATTCCAATTATATGAAAATAACTTTTAAAAATACTTATTTATAAATCAACCATATAAACTTGAAAATAAATCTTCAAAGAAATGATGATGGGTAAATCTATGCATACTGTATGAGGTAAAAATAACATTCCTTTTGGTTATGTATAATGGTAGAAAAGTGCCTTGTTTGGAAAGAGAAAAAATATTCATTTCAAAAAATTTGTAAAAGTTAAATGGTTACAAATTTATTTAATTAAACATTTTAAAAAATTTAGAATTTTTTTAAACCTTTTTATTAAAATGGTTTTTAGTAGAAATCATGTTCTGCAAAGAAAGAGATAAATTTTGTTGGGTTTTCTATAAAACATTTACTAAAAAATTGTAAGTTCCAGAGAGTGAAAAATGGTAATATTACTAGAAAAGTTCATGAATTTATATAACTGAATAAAATTGATTTTTTATTATAAAATGATCAAATACTTGGTTTTTATGTAAATTCAAGTGCAAACAATATCAAACAAAATGATATTGTGAAGTAAACCCTTGAAAAGACCATAATGTTAATGTGAGAATAAATAAATGAATTGAATATGTGTGTCAAATGTAAATCCATATAAAAAATTTTAAATACAACAATATAAATTAAAAAAGTTTTTACACATGTAATCTTAGAATATTAATGACAATGAGCAGGTAATATAACCTAATGAAAAGGAATTAGGTTTTGAAATTATTTACCACTTGGTAAATTTTAAATCAAATCCCATTAGAAGAAATAATTAAAATTGAGTCTCAAAATACTAGGAAGATAAAATAATCCATGATATAATATATCAGAATGGGTAGTTTTACCCCACACAAAATAAGTAAGTAGTGACTATGACATTTTTCTCACGGATGTAAAAAGTGAGATGAAAATACCTTACCTTGCATTTCATTTTCAGATGAATATCCTTTAACCTCCTGTGTAGTGGTTTAAATAATGTAAATAAATTAAAATAAAACCATAATTATATTCATAATATAATATATTATCTTCTTACAATATCTTATTACCCTTTTATTAATATTCTTTCATTATTTTCACTATTTTGAGTGTCAATTTCCCCATTTTTTGAGTAGGTTTTGACTTGTTATTTGTAGTTCCTATTACATAGATAATGATTTAATCATATAAAGAATGTAAAATATGATTTACAAATTATATATATTTAGTATACAATTATTTATAATAAAATATAAAAATTGTTGATAATAAATGAAATTCACCATTCATGGAGACAACAGGTCATACGTATGCATGAACGCTACTTTAATTTCATTTTTATATTAAAATAATGTAAAATAAATGATATATATTTATATTATAATTTAAGTATCATATATTTTTCATATATGTCACATATTTTTATTAAAACCATCCTTTATATGTCCCAAGTGTAGTGTGAATAAATCACATCGCTTTGAGGAGGCGGTAGTCCATACGTCCCGAAACGATGTCATCGTATTTACACAAAATGGAAAGAATATGAGTATGTTTTATATAAAATTACAGAATCATAAAGAAATTATAAATATCATTTATATATAATATAATAATATCATTTACATCATAATTCTCAATCATGAGAGGTGGTAAAAGAAAAACTAACAACAACATTTTGCGGGGCGGTAGTTCATCGTACACATAAACTATAAGTTCGTTACCCATTAGGTGGAAGTGTGTTTAAGTGTAGTTAAAAAACTTATAATAAATTTTTTGTATATTTATGATACTCTTGTTATTATATAATCATTTAATAATAAGTGTTGAGGGGGTGGATAATGAAAATAATACAAAAGAGCTTAAGGAAGGATGTTACCTCTTCTTTGGGTAACTCCTTTTGGTTTGCACCAAAGGGATTAAATGGATGGGTTTACTCCAAAAAGAAGGATTATAGGATTATTAGATGTATATTTCAGAGATATATGGCCATATTTTTGTCGATCCAAAGTTTGTTGATAGGTGTGAGGAAGTGGGAGGGGTGAGTGCCTTTTTATATTGGAGGAGTGACATTTTTGTAAATTTAGGAAAAGGGAATTACACCCATTTTTTATGAAGAAAAGTGGATAAAAAATATTAAAAATAATATAAAAGGGATTATATTTTCTATATATGGACCTAAAATGGATTTTTACAAGTTTATAGGTCATTTTGGGCCTTATGTGTAAGGTTCAGTCCTTTATTATGCTTTTTTTCTCTTAATTGATGTAATTAATTTTAATCACTTCACCAATATTTTTTTTCAAAAACTAAGTTAAAATAATTAAATATTATAAATTATTATTATTCCAAATATTGAATCCATTTTTCCAAATTCAAATCACATAAGTTGCAGAAATTAATTTAAAATTAATCCCAAGACAGGATAACAATGCAGGTTTTTAAAGTAATAATGTTGAAACGTTTGCTATGTTTTATATCCAATTTCGATGTGAAATTGATTGTAATGAACTAAATTGGATACATATTTGTAAAATTTTTATAATTATTATTCAAAAACAATAAAAAAAATGAAATTTAACCTTATAAATAAATTAAAAGAAAAGATAGCTTTGAATTAATATTCAGTATTTTTCACTATTCATCAAAAAATAAAACTTCACAGAAAAGTTCCAAAAATTAAACCTAAACTAATTATTATGATTATATTTAAAAAATGAATTTTTTTACAAATAAAATTTATAAAATTTCCAAAAACTATATTTATAATATGTTCTATATTAAAAGGAGGTAAAATTATTTTTATAGAAAAAAAATTTAAGAATAAAACTGGAATTATTCTTATCTTATGATTATCAAACCTATTGGATGGATATAAAAAATATTTTATAGGATATTTAATATATAAATTTAATTAAAATCATTCACTAACTATAATTAATTTAATTTATTAGGATAAAACACCAATGTAGGCATAAAAACATTTCATTTATATTCAATTGGTTCTTATATTCCTTTATAATAAATTGATTATCAATGAATTACTAGTACATTTTTATAGACCATATATTTTAATAATTTAGTTAATAATATTCATAAACACTAATTTAATGGCTAGGTTATGTCTTATTATATAAAATAACAATGTTTTAGTAATAAAATTTTGTTTAGTAAAAATTTGTCTTGCATGTAATGCAAGTCATTGAAGAAAATCATTTTTGCATGTGACACGTGCTAACTCAGTATCACATGAAATTAAATCTATATCAAAGATATATTTTATTTGAAATAGTAAATATATTTTAAAGTCTAAATTTATTATATTTTCTTACATGTTTGGTGTTGCGTGTCATACATTCTATTTAATACAGTGTTCTTACTTTAGAATTTGGGGCCGTTATATTCTCCCCACCTTAAATAAATTGCATCCTCATAATTTATACTATAACTTGGTAATAATTTTTTTGATATTTTTTATGTTGAGATCTTACATGTAGAGAAGGTTATGTAAAAAATACTCTAGAAAAGAGAGAATGGAAATTATGAAGGTCTCGTGGACTAACATGTGACTAGGTATCTAAGTGGGAGAATATTAGTGGAAAGTGAAGATGCATACATGGATGAAAATAATAAATATTCATAGGTGTGATTGAGTCCATAAATCACAATAATGTGAATGATCAATGGAACATTGAGGGACTCAAATCCATTAATCCTAAAAGATTTTAAATGCCATCTATTCAATAAAAATTAAGGTATTTGGATAAATTTTTTGTTTTAAGATCATTTTCTCAATGCTGACTATTTATTTTATCAACTATGATTATAAGGAAATATACTTAATTGGTATGTTTCAATTTAATATGATCAGTTCCATATTTTTGTTGTTCTTTGATCAAATTCTAATTCATCCCTTACTCTATGAAATGGATATCATAGAATGAACCCCATTTTTTGAAGGACTAAACTTTTCTTTTGATGGATCATAATACTCATAAAATAAGTAATTATATTTGTATCTAACTATTATAGAAAGCCAATATAGTTAATTAATTAATATATAATCCTAAAAAGTAACACTTCTAGTTCATAATTTATATTTATTAATTAAATTTTTCAACTAAAATAACATATTAACTAGGAAAATGTGTAGGTCAGTGGTTGGTGTTAAAATTTTATCATCATTTGGTTATGGGTTCAAGTCCCGCGACCTTGCTAGATTCGATGGGTTGTCACCTAACATGCATGTTGTCCTTTTCTAAAACCATATTAATATAATTTACAAAATAAATATAATGTAAAAAAATTGAAATTTAGTCACTATATAGACTTTTAACTAATGTTTTCAATACAACCCCAATATATAAATACATACATTTATTTCCACATAGGTTCTCCCTTGTTCTATGGTTTAACGATAATATCATTTATAGGATTTATAAATCATGAAACCATATATCAATATAAAAAACCATAAATTTAACATATGTTATTCATTTTCATTATATATTTAAATCATTCATACTATTTTGTAAATAATATGTGAATTATCATAAGCATATCCCTAGAGAGTATCAAAACAAGTGCACAGTAAGGCCCATTTTCATTTACCATGTTACACTTGAGTTAGGAATTACACACCTTTTCTGAGTTATTACCCCTAGGTAGATTTGTGCCAGAACCACATCCACTTTTAGTATCTATAAATGGATGCATTTCTTGAAAAAACCACATAATATCTACCTTAGAAAAAGTCTTGTATGTTATTCTATACTTAACATTAAGAACTATCTTAAGTTTATGTTCACTAATATATCTTTTACTAAATCTAGTTCCCAAGGTTTATACTAAACTTCCTTTAATACCAATTGTAGTGAACTTACCCAAGATATCCTAGGTCCAGTGTCAACGAACCTTACATTGGTGTTATTATAAGGAATAAAATCTCAAAAGATCAAATAATTTAGTAGTCTTAATAATATATATAAATGCACGAGTCTTTTATTAAAAATGAATACACTAATTATAATATATATTTTTTTATTTTGAGGATAAATTTATTCCATCTAGCACATCATTGAATATATTTCATAGTACACTTCAAGAAATATTTAGGAAAGGAAAAAAATAAGGGTGAGCTCATAAGCCCAGTAAGGGTATGTAAAATAGAAAAAATAATGAATCAATGAGAATAATCAATATGGAAAGGTAATAATTAAAGACACATTCCATGTAATTAATAAACAGAGAAGAAAGTGCATAAATAATATGGAAAAGTAAATAACTGAAAAAACATGCCATTTAAAATAAATGGATAAACCACAATCAATATGAAAAGGTAAGAAACTAGAGCACATGAAATTTAATCAATAAAATGGGAATGAAATGCATCCATATATATGTCTATGAAATAATATCATAGATAATAATAAATAAATAAATTCTCAATAAAAGAAATGATTAATTATCGGATGTCGTGTATCTGGCACATGAACAACTACCATCATGACATTTCCCAAGATATTTTATGTGTTTGGTTAGAAACCCATATATTATTAATGGAAAAAAACTAAATGGGTTTGTTTCTAACTAATTTAATCTCATGTGACCACTGATGCATCAAGGGGATTACTTTAAATGGTCCCCAACCTATAGGGGTTTCATTAACTTGTCCCCTACCTTTATAGTTCATGTCCAAAACATTCCTCATATACCAAATAAAAACATTTCCTTGTAAAATATCTATATTGAGTAAAGGATACATTCTTATCAATATTTACCTAGTTAATTAAATAACTATAAAATTAAAAATTTTGCTAAAAATGATATACGGTTTGGAAATAAATATATTCATGATAAATGATACGGAAATTAGAATGATAAATAATCATAAATAATTGAATATTTCAAAGGGAATAAAAGGAATAAAGGAATTAAATATCAATACTATCTTGGAAAAATAAATAAAAAATAATCCATATGAAGAATAAATATGTAATCAATACAATATAAACTATGTGGATTAAAACTAAAGGGTTTTTGTCGTTGATTAATGGAAATAAAATAAAAATATCTTTTGAAAACATTTTGGAAGAAAATATATTTTTTTATTTTCAATTTTTTTATAAATCCTTTTATTTTAAAATAACTTTTTTAAAAAATTCTTTAAAAATCAACCTTTTAAACTTGAAAAGGAATATTAAAATAAATGATGTTAGGTAAATCCATACATTCTATATGAGGTAAAAAGAACATTCCTTTTACAAGGTAAAATGGTTATAAAAGTGACTTGTTTAGAAAGAAAAAAAAATATTCCCTTAAAAAATTTAAAAGGAAAAATGGTAAAAATATCTTTAATAAATCATGTTGTAAAGGTTATAAACAATTTTTATATTTTTATAAAAATGGGTTTTTAAAAGAAAAAAGGTTCTCTAACTAAAAAGAGAAATGAAGTCAAGTTTTCTTTAAATAAATTTCTAAAAAAAATTTAGTAACAAAGAGTTAAAATGGTACTATTACTTGAGAAGGTCATAAATAACCTTAGGAGAAAAAATTAATTGGTTTTATTTTAAAATGATCAAATAGTTTTTTATGATGGAAATTCAAGTGTAAATAATCCTGAAAAAATGTTATTATGAAGTAAACCCTGGAAAAGACTAAAAAGTTGAACTGAGAATTAATCAATGAATTGATTATGTGTATGAAATTTAAATACAGATAATACAATTTTAAATAAAACAATTGGTTGTAAAAAATTGTTACACATGTAAAATTAGAATATTAATTACAATGTGGAAGTAATATAACCTAATGAAAAGGAATCAAGTTATGAAATTATTTACCACTTTATAACTTTTAACTAAAATCCAATTAGAATAAATAATTCAAATTTAAACTAAAAATAACATGAATAGAAAAAAAATCATGATATAATATATAAAAAATTTTAGTAGACACACCACACAAAAGAAATAATTATAGAATAGGACATTTATCTCATGGATGTAAAAAGTGAGATGAAAATCCCTTACCTTGCATTTCTTTTTCAGTTCAACATACATTAACCTCTTTTTTAGTGGTTTAAAACATATAAATAAATAAATAAACATAATTATATTAATAATATAATTTATTATTATCTTACAATATCTTATTAACCATTTTTAATAATGTTTTATTATTTTCACTATTTCGGGTGTTAATTGCTTAGTTTTTCGTGTATGTTTTGTATTGTTATTTTTTGTTCATATTACATAGATCATTATTAAATCATAAAATGATTTATATACCATATATATTTAGTATACATGTATTTATATAAATCCATACAATTTGTAGATGATAAATGAAATGAACCGTGCATAGAAACGGTAAACCGTACATATGAATGGACACAACTTTTATTTATTTTACATATTAAAAGAATGAAAAGTAAATGATATATATGTATATTATAATTCCAGTATCATATATATTTCATATATTTCACATAGTTTTTTTAAAATCACACATTATATGTTCGATCTATAGTGTGAATGAATCACATCGCATAAAGGATGTAGTAGCGCACATGTCCACAAACATTGTTATCGTATTTATGATAGGTGGAAAGCATAAAGGTATGTGTTAGAGAAAAATTAATGAAGAATAAAGATATTATAAATATCATATATATAATATATAACCTGTGTTTCCACCATTATTACTAACCATGATAGCTGGTAAAGGAAAAACGAACAATATAGTTTTGTGAGGTTGTAGTTTTCTGTACACATAAACAGTAAGTTCGTTACCCATTAGGTGGAAGTGTGTGTAAATTTAGGTAAATAAATTAGAAAAAAAACCTAATTATATTTCAAATATAGGTGTTTTTATATAATCATGTAATAATAATAGTTGAGGGGGGTGGAGAATGAAAATAAAAAAAATGATCTTGGGGAAGGATGTTTCGTTTTTGTTGGGTAAATCCTTTTGGTTTTCACCAAAGGGATTTGTTGGAAGTTTTTTTTACCAAGGAGAGGATTTTAGGATTAGGAGAGGTATTTTTGGTACATAGTTTCATAGATTTTGGTCAATACAAAGTGAATTTAGAGGTGTGAGGCAGTGAGTGGGGTGGGTGCCTTTTTATAGTTGAGGAGTGAGGTTATTATAATTTTTCTAAAAGGGAATTCCACTCATGTTTTTCCCATGAGAAGTGGCTCTAATAGTGGTTAAAATATTATATAAGGTAGGATAGGGTCTAAATATGGACATATAATAGCTTTTTTACAAGTGTATAGGTCATTTTGGGCTTTATGTTTATGGTTTTGTACCTTGTTAAGCTACTTTTTCTCTTAATTGATGTAATTAATTTTAATCACATTCACTAATATTTTTGGTAAAAAAATATGTTGAAATTATTATAAATTATAAATTATTATGATTTATAATATGGAATATATTTTAAAAAATTACAATCACATAAGTGTCAGAAATTAATTTAAAATTAATCCAATGTTGGGATAATAATACAAGTTTTTATAGTAAAAACATTCAAAAGTTTTCTATATTTTTATATCAAATATCAATGTTAAATTAATTAAAATGACCTAAAGTGGATAAATTTATGTACAATTGAGCTAATTAATATTTAAAACTAATAAAAAAATTTAATTTATCCTTTTAAATAAAATAGACAAAGAAAAATTTTTGAATTAAAATTTACTATTTTTCACTATTTATCAGAAAATGAAACTTCAAAAAAAATCAGCATAACATAATTTTTATGTTTCAATTTCAAAATTTAGGTTTATTTTGAAATATAAAATTTATAAAAGTGTAAATTTTTTTTATTTAAAATAGGTTCTCCATTAAAACACAATAAAATTTCCTTTCTAGAAAAATATAATTTTTACACATAAAACATGATTTATTCTTATCTTATGCTTATCATACCTATTATATGAATATAAAAAATATTTTATTGAAAATAGAATATATATTTATATATATATTTCATTAATTTCATTTAATAACCATAATTAATTTAATTTATTAGTATAAACAACCTTTATAGGTATAAAAACATGTCATCTATATTCAATTGGTTCTTATATTCATTTCTAATAAATTGATTACTAATGAATTTATTTTGTATTTTTATAGGCCATATATTTTCATAATTTAGTTAATACTATTCATAACTGCTGGTTTAATGGATACTTTATGTTTTATTATGTAAAATAATAATATTTTAGTAATTTATTTTTGTTTGATAAAACCCGGTCTTATGTTTAATGTAAGTCATCGACGGAACTCATTATTTTGTGTGATACACGCTAACTTAGTATCATGTTCATTGAAATCTTTATCATAGATTGATTTTATTTAAAATATTAAATACATTTTCATGTATTGAGATATTTATAACCTTACACACTTGGTGTTTCATGTCGAACACGCTATTGAATATAATGTTCTTACTTTAGAATTTTGGAGAGTTACACTTAGCAAAAAGAACATTATACTCTATTCATGATGCAGATCGAGAAAGACCATATATTAATTGAAATATAAAGGATGGTTCTGAAAATCATAATGGAAGGGAATACATCCTACCTTACCCAAGTTATTTACTAACCATCTATCAAAGAGAAGATATAAGAGGTATACATGAATGATCTAGAGCTACAAAAGAAGGTGAAAGCGGTAAAGGAAAGGAAGCTACATGAGTTCCACATCGATGATGATGGTGCGATTTGGTTTGGAACTAGGATTTATATTCCTTAATCTCCTAATATAATGAAGGATATACTAGATAATATAAATCTTTATACATACATCCTAGATGTAATAAGATGTACCATGATTTTTGAGTTTTAGTTGGAAAATATGGAAAAGGAGATTGTTGAGTAAATCTCAAGTTGTTTAGTTTTCCATCAAGTTATAGTAGAGAAACATAAATCCAAAGGGATTATTAAACCATTTACTATACCCACATGGAAATGGGAGAATTTCACTGTGGAATCTATCCCTGGTCTCCGAAAAACATCCCTAAGAAACAATGTTATATGGGTTGTGGTGTATCAACTCACCAAGACTGCTCACTTCATTTCTACTCAGGAAGATTTCTCGCTTGAATAAATTTCCAAGTTATATGTGAATAAATTGGTGAAGATTCATGGGCTACCACTTTTGGTAATAATAGACCATGGTTCATGGTTTATATAAAAATTCTAGATAAGTATTCAAAATTCTTTGAATACTGAATTGAATTTTAGCATGGCTTATCACCCTCAAACTGATGGACAATCTAACATGAAAATGTAGAAGCTTAAGGACATGATGAGATCCTAATAAATGTAATTTAAAGGTGGATGAGATTAGAATCTCTCATTGGTTTGGTTTTCATACAATAATAGTTTCCACTCAAGTATTCATATGGCTTCTTATGATGCTCTATATGGGAAGTGATGTAGAGCTCCAACCTATTGGGATAAAGTTGGCGAAGAAAAGTCAAATGGATATGATCTTGTTTAAGAGGTGAAATAGAAGGCTAAATACATCCAACAAAATATCAAATATGATCAGATTCGGAAAAATTACTATGAAGAAAATTATCAAATGGATTTAGAGTTTGATATTGAAGACAATGTATTCCTTCCAATATCACCATGGAAGAGAGTCATGTGGTTTCGTAAGAAAGGGAAGCTTATCCCAAGGTACATTTTTTCCTTTGAGATTCTTGATCACATGGTATAATTGGCTTATTGGATTGAAGATACACTAAATATGTCTCAATTTTATGATGTATTCCATGTATATATCTGGATGAAGTGCATACCTGACCCCTCACATGTATTGAATCCAGATGTGGTACAACTAAAGAATGACCTCTCATACGAAGAGAATCTGATGAAGATCTTGGACTATAGAGAAAAAGTAATATGGAATACGAAAAATCCTCTTTTAAAAGTCTTATATAGGAATCATATGTATGAAGATTCAATATGGGAACCTTAGGAAGAAATGAAGGATAACAACCCTCACGTGTTTTAAACTTAAAATGTAAAATGAAATTTTGATGGAGAAAATTTTTAAGGGGTTTATAATGTAATGAACCATAATTTTATCAATGAAATTTCCCTTATTATAATTATTTAATAGAGTATAAAAAACATAAATCATATAGAGAACCTAATAAAAAAATTATTTTCCTAAATTAAAAATGAAAGAAGCGGTGTTTGTAGAAATTCTGGAACCTATACTGAGGGAATAGTAACCTGACCGTTGGAATAGCAACATGACCATACGAATAGTAACTCAGAAAATAGAATATAAATATAAAATTTTAAATTATAAATAGAATTTAGGTATATTATAAATAAAAATGTGAAATATTTATATCTTTGCATAAGTAAATATATGTTTTAAAAATGACATATTAAGTGTTGGTATTTTTCTGAAACCTAAATGTTTATTTAATATTTTACAATTATTATATAGATTTAAAATAAAATTTATTTTCATAAATATATTCATAAAATAATATTTAGTTCTATTATGATTATAATATAATTTTTTTATACCTTAATTAATTTTTTAAAGTGTCATACAATCAGTTATAATATTAAAATCAGTATTTTTCGAATAAATGGTTATTTTAAATAAAAATTAAATTTATCATATTTATAAAATTATTTCCATAAAATGGAGTCCATTTTTTAAATATACAAATTGGAAAATGATTGGGGTGATTTTTTGAAATTTTCCTAAAATAGTGGATTTTTTTGTGAGTAGGGAAATTTAGTAATTTACAGTATTTAACATTTTAAGCCAAATACATGATTTTTTGAGTCATGGATGTTGTAATAACCCATTATTTTTGAATAAATTTCACTAGTTACTTTACTTAGTCATAAGAATCAACGCCATTGATAATCTTGAACCAAAATAATAAACAGATGAATAAAATAATCAAAAACACCCCTCTCCTCCCCCAATAAATACCACCCTCACTACTTATTATCCTCACAACTTCTAAACTTTGGAGAATGATTATATTCTGCCAAATTCCTCTCCCAAAACTCTTCCACACGTTTGGGTCTTTCTAGTCTCACCAAAAGACCAATCCTGATTTTTTTAAATAGGTTCTCATGGAGACAAAATTCGGTAGGTAAAATCCAACTTCTTTCTCTTTAAATTTATTTTATTTTCTTATCCTCCCCTGACCTACTATATCCAAAGTGACATGATAAATCCAGTATCATAAATATATTATATTTATTTAACTTAATTTTAATCATCAAATCTCTTCTTCTCTCATTTTGTTCTAAAAATGAAAACACCATCCATGGGGTGTCGATTCACCACCTACATGGATGATGAGTTTTTGTTTTTCATTAGCGAATTAAAGGATAGTTATAAAAACATTTTTATGGTTAAAAAACTAAAAATATGTTTATTAAAACTTATTTAATTTTTTTACTATTATATATAAAAAATATTAAATAAAATGATACTAGTTTGTGATGGTTGTAAAAAAACTTGAAAAATTAACTAATAATTTTTCATTAATGTTTTATCTTATAAATCATCCTCATGTCAAAAAAATAAAATAATACATGTGACTATTAAAATTTATGGAATTTAATTAATACCATATAATCTAACTTCTATATAATTATTCCAATTTGATAAAAATTTCCATAATTATCCACAAACAAACCGACCATCAAACGATGAAACAAAAGCTCCTAAAACGACAAAATTAACCACTATAACTCATAGAAATAGCCATAAATGAACATTATAAATTATAATTAATAAAAAATTTATATAATAGGTTGTGAATTGGTTAATTAATAGATATAAGTTGATTATCAATGATAGTAAGTGCAAGTGAAGAACACATTCATATATAAGTTAAGGGATTCTCTCCGAACCAAGATACTTTCCTTTAGGTTATGATTTCTCTATCTTTACACCAATTTAGTTCTTAATTATTCATATTTAATCCTCTAAAATTATGTTTTTATGTTCCAAAAATATGTACCTAGCTCAATTATTATTTCTTTTATGGGGAAATACATATTTTATAAGGTTTCCTTTTCAATTCCTCCTGACAGGCAAGCCCGATTAAAGGGAACATCCAAATTTCTTAGCCCTTTTCAAGTACACTACATATTTTATTTTAAAACATCAATAGTTTCCTAAAATAACTTCATTTATCATGAAAAAATATCTTATTTTATTTATTGTTTTATGGAAACAATTATCCCTTTTTTCGTTTTAAGGACTCTTTTACATTTTCCCTTAAACCGCAATAAACAACTCATTTATAAATTTTCTTAAACACTATTTTTAAATGTTTTAAATTCAGTAAGACATATTTTATCATGATATATGACTATTTTACCTTATTAATTTCCATGTATGATTTAAATCTGTTACTTCATGTACACCATTATGATTTTCCCATTGGTTATGCCTTATGACATGATTACGATACCCATTTCTTTCCATGGGTAACCATTATATCTATTACTTATGTTTTATTCTTAACATGTCACACATATACATGAAATTGTTATGATGTGTACACCCATATATCAATCTAATCAATTGGGTAATTTTTAGTCTCATGATACATCATGTTGGGATATAGAGTAAACCTAATTCCTTCACGGGACTTTGTCCACCATGTGATATAGTCTTAGCAGTTAGCCTTGAATCATGTTTATGACATGTTATATATTTCTAAAAAATTTATATATATTCATGATTAGATGATCAAATTTTATATATTTTATTATTCCATATGTGTATTCATGTTCCATGCATTTTTATGTCATCATGTTATGCCTTCTAACTCATGTGTTATGCTTTATTTCAATGTTTATTTTCTTACTGGGATTTTTAGCTCATACCTTTATTCAGGTATTCCCTAAGTTATACTATTTAGATATAATATCTCAAATGAATTTATGATCTCATTATGTAGTTTAAATAAAATATTTATTTATTTTTGTTTCATGCCTTCTAATTATGTAGAAAATTTTTCAAAGGCAGTGGATATTACAATCCTTAGTTTGTGTTTAATAGTTAATTATGCTTAAAATCAAGTACAATTATGTGTAAAGGCTAGGTTTTCTATATCAAACAAGGTTAAAAATTTATTTAGAAAATAGTTTGAGAATAGTAAACTAATATTTTTGATTTTTTTAGAAATCAAGGTCATGGAAGAGAAAGGGTTTTTGAACGAAGAGAGAAATAAAGTTGTTTTTTCCTCAATAATATTCTTTTAGACTCTTGTGTAAATAAAGAGAGAAAAATGAAATGAAAAATTTTATTTTAAATAAATAAATAAATTATAATAAAATATATGAGTTTATTAAGAGATAGATTATATGATTTGGTCATCAGAAACATAATCATATATAAACCCAATAAATAACAAGATTGTATTATAAAAATATTTCCACTTTGGAAACATTTGAATGGTAAGCCCCATGAATTAAAGAAACCATAAATGGATATTTATATCCTATAATTTTTATGATATTACTCATAAAATATAATCATTTTTGGTATATAAACAACATAAAATAAATAACTGGTGAATACGGCATGCATCTTATAGAAATAAAAGTGGGACGAAAATCACTTACCACATTTGTAACATTTGAATCATAATACCCTTTTAATTATAACTTTAAATGAAGATATAAATGTCAATAAAATAAATATATTCCATATATAACATGTAAAAGGGTCTATATATACACATCAAAAAAGAATATAGGTGTATAACATAACGTATGTCCCAAGGAAGACAATTTGAGATGAAAATACCTTACATCACGTATCATCTGTCTCGTACACATTTAAATCTCCAGTATAATAAATATATTTGTTTTGAAAATATATTACAGAAATACACTCATATATATCATACCATATATCATATACTTATGATCTTTTATTCCCCATTTGTTAAAAAATCTTTTTTAATGTCATGTTTTGGGTAATAACTGTTTCGTTTTTCACGTATGTTTTGGTTTGATGGATTCAGTACTTTTAATTTGATCATAGTAACATAATATCTTTAATTTTAACCATTATATAAATATAATATGTTTTCATTACACATGTATTTATAGAAAATAATTAAATCTTGAGAAGGAAAATGAATTACATTTTTCCTAGAGAGGGTAGACCATACTTATGCGTGAATATTGTTTATATTTCCTCAACGGATGAAAAAAAAAGAATGTTAAATAATATATCACCTTAAAAAATTATATTTATTTCATATATTTTATATATATTAAAAAAATATGTCCTCATTACCATCCATTTCATAATAAAATTAAAAATTAATCACATTGCTTTATGGAGGCTGTAGTCCACTCGTATGCATGATCAACATTTTTGTTTTCCAACAGATTAGAAGGTAAGTGGGATGATATGGTATTATTATTAAAATATTTCATAAATATCATATATAAGAATTAAATATATCATTATATCTAGCTATAGAGGTAGTGATAGAAAACAAATTACATTGGTTTTTGAGGCGGTCATCCTCCAAACACACAATCGACGATTTCATTTTCCATTTGATATAGGAGGAGGTGGATATTGGTTATAAAATTAAAAAAATTAAATATTAGTATATGAGAGATAATTATGTTATTATATTAGTATATTTTAATAGATTTTAAAGAGGTGGAATAAGAAATGAAATAAAAACCCTCAATTAAGAATGATACATCTTCTTCAAACAAACTCCTTAAGTTTGCAGTAAAATCCTTCTTAATATTTTTTAATAATAAAAATAAGGAATCTATAATGTGGTGAGATAATTTAGGAATGTATTTTTTTATGAATTGGATGAAACAAACTGTTTTTGAAGTGTGAATAGTAGAGGAGAGGGGGTTCCCTTTTATTATGGGGGAGGGGACACACTTGAAATTTTTTAAAAGAAAAAGTTATGTCCAAATTTGATAGATGAAAAAAGGGTAAAATGGATAATCATAAAACATATAATTATATAAAGTTAATATAATTCCTTAAAATATATTTTGGATAAGTGTTTAAGTCATTTAAACCCTTATCTTTTTTGTGTAACCCATGGTAAACCCATTTCAACCTTAACCGTAGTAATTAATTTATAATATTTTTAATATGAATTATAATAAAAATAAATTGAACATTATTATATAATATTAATTATTATTATTTCAAATATGTAATCCAATTTTCTAAATTCAACTCACAAAAGTGGTATAATTTAATTTAAAAACTAACATGCAGAAGTGACGTAAAATAATTTTCCAAAGAAATAGTTTTCATAAGTATAAACTGATTTTAATAATAAATTTATTAAAATGAACTATATTGGATTAATAAAAATATAGCTGATCTTATTTTACTTTTAAATCCATTTAAAAAACATCATTGTAAATGATTTAATGAAAAATATTTTTTTAATATATATTAGTATTCATAAAAAAAGTAATATTTTATAAAAATTATAAAAAATTAAACCTTAGAAAAATTTGACATGTTAATTAAAAATAATAATTTCATTTTTCCAATTATACTTTATAAAATTGGAAAAAATTAATTTTATTATTTTTTCAAAAAAATTAATAAAAATCATTTTTTAGAAAAAGGTATTTTCAAAGAATATGAAGACATTACTAAAAATTCAATATTTTTTTGTCAATATGTTTTCTTTATATAATATAATTATACTTTTAAAAATTTGGTTATTCCTATTCATACCACAATGTATAATGGATAGGTTATAATGATCATGTTTAAATAGTAATATTAATATTATATTGCAGTTTGTTAAAACATGGTGTTGCCTGTAACACAAGATATATAAATTAAATCTATTTGAAAAAAACATAAAAAACCTAGGGCATTATAGTGTCAAGAAATTAAGTGTGCATCATGTTATATAAATGTAAATGGGTCATAATTAGTTTTTGATTTCTCTATTCTCAAGATGGATGACTGTGACCTAATTTTTGGAATTGATTGGTTAACATCCTTTGTGACCTATATCTAATTTTATGCCCAAAATGTAATTTTCACAACTTCTAATGGAATAAAAAAACTATCTTTAAGGGAGATTGGGATGATAATTAAATACAAGAAGTTATATTGGTACAAGTTTTTAAGTCTATACCTTATCAGTTTTTTGAAGTTACATTGGAATATATTGATCAAATCAGACATATATTTTTTCCAACATTTATCAATCAATTTCCAGATGTGTTTCCAAAATATTTATCTAGTTTTCGACATGAAAGAGAAGTATAATTTAAATTTCATATCCAATTTGGACTATTCTTATTTCACGTCTATTTTATTGGATAAATCTAATAGAATTAAGGTAATTGAATATCTTACTAGAAGAGTTAGAAAGAAAATGGGTCATTTAACGTAGTGTATATATATGGGTAGTATTATTTTTTCATGAAATTTGATGGAACTCTTTGAATTTATGTGGATTATCATAAGCTCAACGAGGTTATAATAAAAAATAGATATCCTTATCCGCAAATTAATTACTTCTTTACTGAATTATGGGGATCCTTGTGGTTCTATAAAATTGATTTATAATCATGGTATCCTAAAAATCAAGTTTAGAGAGGGGAAGTTAAAAATTCATCCTTCAAGAGACTTTAAGGTCATTATTAATACATGGTTTTTTCTTTGGTATTGCAAATTCATGAAAATTGTTTGTGAATTTGATAAATTTGATTTTACAAAGATATATTATCTTTTTTTAGTGGTGTCCCTTGATGATATTCTATTGTGTTCTAGGATTAATTATGATCATGGACATCGAATGTCTATAATGTTACGTATCTTGAAAGAACATTATCTTTATGTAAATATTTCAAAGTTATATTTCTAGATGCAATATGTATGTTTCTTTGGCTACATCATATCTGAAAGAGGTGTCTCTGTAGATAATGAAGAGACAGAGGATGTTGAATCTAGGTAACTACATAAGAATATTTTTGAGATACAAAGTTTACTCAGATGGACAAGATATTACAAAAAAAATTCTTTATTTTTCATGGATTTACACATCGATGATAGATTTTAAAAGGAATGGTGTTCCTTTTTAATTGAATGATCTATGATAGAAATATTTTCAAGAGCATAAGGTTTTTCTTACAAAAGAACATATCCTTACATTGTTAGAGTTAGGACAAGGCTATGTTGTCTATTGTGATGCATCTGGATGTGTTTTGGGATGTGTTCTCATGTAATATGATAATTTAGTAACTTATTTCTTATAACAGTTATAGTTGTATGATAATTATTACCTGACACAAGATTTGGAATTAGTAAATGTTTCCCATGCCTTTAAAATTTTCCATCATTACCTTTTTGGTGAGAAATTCATGGTGTTCATGGATAATAAGAGTTTGAAGCAAATTTTATCACAAAGGGATTTGAATATAAGGTAAGTCATATGGATATAATATCTAAAAATTTTGTACTTTGGCTTAATGTATACTTAGTGAATATGAAATTCCATAGCTGATGCATTGAGTAGAAATTCATACAGTTAGTTGGATAAAGTGGCTTTAGATTAGTGGAAGGTAATGTTAGTCATAAATGATTTTCATTTGGATTATAATGAGAAAGGTAATGTTGTGGTTTTCATTTTAGTTTCATTTATTCCTAATTTTATTTGATAGGTTAAACATTCTTAGACATCCAATCCTAAATGTCTAACCATGGGGTCAAAACTCAATGGTGCGGTGACCATTGAGGGATGGATGTTAGATGTGAGATATACTATTTTTTTAGATATTTTATTCCGATTCATATAACTTATTAATAACAAATTCTTAATTTCTACCACCATTCAAGATGGGTTTTCCATCCTCGTATTCCAAATATGCATAAGGTGTTGGGAGAACAATATTAGTGGGTTATCATGAAAAGGAAAGTAACATATTTTGTCTCAATATTCCTTGGTTTTCGTATTTTAATTTATTGAACAATCATAAAGATATTATGTCACATTATTTACAAATTTCCAAATATAAATGGGAACAAGTAAATATGAATTTTATCAGAAGCCTGCAAAAAATGGGTCAAAACCTGATTCTATATGGGTGATTGTGGACTAGATCACAAATTTATCTCACTTCATCCCTATTAAAAAATTATTATAGTGGAATAATTTTCAATTATTAATATTGAGAAGTTTTAATGTTTCATGGAATACCGGTTTTAATTGTTTTTGACCGGGACCCAAAGTTTATATCTCAGTTTTCAAAGTCCTTATAGAAAGTCCTTAGAACGCAATAGGCCATGAGAACACCATATCATCCTTAGATGGATGTAAAATCCTTATAGATGATCCAAAAATTGAAATATATTCTTAGATCTTGTGTTTTTTATTTTACAGGCTCATGGAAGGATCATATACCATTAATAGAGTTATTATACAATAATAGTTAGTAGGACTATATATATATATGGATCATTTCAAATCATTATATGGATTTATTTTTCATTGTTCTCATTGTTGGGTGGAAATATGTGATACATACCTTTTTGGACCCATCCTTGTATAAGTGAAAATATTAAAGATTTATATTTTTAGGAAAAGAAGGATGATGGATCAAAGTCTCCATAAATCATATCTAGACCATCTTCATTCACCGTTATAATTTAATGTGAGTGATAATGTTTTTTTGAGAATCTATGCAAGTCTAGTCAAAATCATTTTGTTAAGAAAGGAAAGTTTTTTCCTTGGTACATTGACCCTTTTAAGATACTTATAATTAGGTATGTATATTATTAGATGTCTTTACTTCCAATGTTTAGTTCTATGCACAATGTGTTTCATGTATTCCAATTGAGTAAGTACTAACTAGATCCTAACCATATGTTTTGGTGGGAACATGTTGATCTTGAATGAGTTTCTATGTTGATTCATGTGGCAATAAAAATTTCGAATAGGAAAGAGAAGCTCTTGTATAAAAAATGCATTATTTTGGTATTAGTTTTATGGTAGCACGACAAGATTCAAGAAGAGACATTGGAGTGTTAAAAAAAATAATGGAGTAGTGGTAATAGATCTTCCAAAAAACATCAGTCTATCAAATTATGAGGATGAAAATACTAGTGTTGGGGAGAATGGTAAAACCATATCTTCGGGCACTTTACCCTTTTATTTTATACATTGAACATATATAAAACTTGGGTAGAGTTTTGGGAGTTTTTAGACAGTTTTGAAGTGTCTTAGTTGTGTTTTAAAGGGTAAATAGTTTGAGAACGGTTAAGGGAGCCATAAAATATCTCCATAAAAATGTAAATGTTGGTAATATGAGTTATTGTGTAGGTGCATACATGGAGAACAATTTTTCAAAATCATGTACATTCTTGAAAAAACCTAACATTTAGAGATAGGGAAAAAAAGAAAGGTTGTGGCAGGATTTGTCAAACTGTGTGAGACAATCATGAAAGTGTGTGGCCTTAGGATAGTAGAACCACATGGTTGGCACATAGTTTTCTAAACCAATCATCACATACAATTCATATCTTGAGATATTTTCTTGTTTCATGCACACAGTTGGCACACGGTTTGAAAAGCCATGCGTCCTAATGACAATACATCCATTTAATGCTCTAAAAACATTGTTTTAATTTATATTAAGGCCTCAAAACCCATATTATTCCATTATTATTATATTTTATCAAAATAATATCCTCTCATAGGCTCCCTTCATGATTCCCTTTAATATAGAGGTAACATTTGTTGAATCAAAGTGAAATGGAGATCAAGAATCAGTAGTATGTCCCCATTATTCTTTGTTGTATCAAGATATACTCATCTTATATATCTCAAAACCTTATATATAATAGGTTATAGTTATTAATATGTGATATTATTTGAATATTAATGAAGATTATTAGGATCTATTAAAGGGAAGATGTTGTGAGTCCCTATCTACAAGTTCTTTGTGCCGATATTTGGTTTCACTATCCATTGGGAGGTAGGTGGATCCTTTACCATTATACTCATTATAAAACATTAAGGTTCGATGTTTAAATTCCATTATATTTAGTTTTTGGAAAAAATCCATTAATTTGATTACCAAGTTTTTTGGTTTAGAATAATTCCCAATAATATTTTAATAAAATTATTCAAAGAAAATGGTTTTTAAATGATATATTTTATTGGAATTATTTGACATAATAACTTGGAATAAATAGTGGTTTGTGTTCTTATGAATTTAGGGGATGAACCATATTAGAAATTTCCACCCTTAACAAAAAAAATTGGATGGATATTAGTCTAAATTTACACTATAAAAAAGGTCACAAAGTGAGGAATTAGTGACAAGATGACCCACCAATCACGATTATATGGAGGTCTATAGTCTCATGCATTGTGTGTGTGGGGGGGTGTAGATATGGGATTATTATTACAAGTGGTGAGAAATTTTTTAATTTTTTTAAAATTTTTTCTAGGAAACATGTTTATGGCTTTGAAATAAACTTCTTATCTACTTTTATTCAATTTTATATAAAATGTACTAAAATGTTCTTGTACTTGGGGCATGTGTTGAGAAGTATTTGAGGGAATTAATACAAATTTATATTCACCCATTTCATCACAACTTTGGTGTATTTTCAAATATTTAATATCAAGATACATGTAAATGAAAAGTGTCACACTTCAATATTGATGCATCACGTTGCAGCTGAATTTTGATATGGACTTTGAACTTAGAGCTAGTTTGGGTTGATTCTGGGGTTGATACAACATTGGTGACTTTGAGTTATGTTTTTATTTTATAGTGTTAGTGTTTCAACTTTTTATTATGTCTTATACTTTAATATTTCTTTTTATTATTATTTGTATTTTATTTCATTACATTTATCTTATAGTTTTGTTTGTATTTTTCTCATCTTCCATGGGTTTCTTTTATTTTAGGTAAAATAATAATCCCATCAATTTTTTATGCCCTCATAACATTTTCATCCTTTATTGTCACAGTGACATCACCTATGGTTAGTATAAACTCTATGCTTATTAAGAAAATATGTGAGGGGATATGATGTTACAAATTCAATCATCATTTATATAAAAAAACATAAATATAAGCATAAGAAAAATAAAAAACCAAGACTCTATCTCAGAATTCCCTATAAATTGGATGCTCAAAATAGAAGAGAACTCACAACACTTTCCACCATGTATACGCGCAATTCTCTGATAACCTAAATACTCACTACCCTTGTGTCACAAATAATATTGGGTTTTTTATGACCGTGTCACTCTAATGAACCTAGTTCTTTGATACTATTTTTCATGGACCACCCAATGTATTCCTGACATCAGATACCCAAGTTGTACCATGGCAGAACTAAGGTGTATCCCCAATCCCCATGGGCTAGCATCAAGTTTTATCTAAATCTCAAGAAATAATTTGGGATGATTTTACACATAAAACGAAGTAAAATAAGAGGAAGTTTTTCAAAAAAAATTTTGTCATGACCCATCTATATGTAGGAAATCCACAAAAAAATTAATTAGTTAAAAAATTAACTAATATATATAAATAGATATAAATGAATCCCTCGATTCACCCTATAAACTCCCTCATCTATAGAGAACCCTCTACTCTCCCCCAAATTCCACCAACATGTTGTATCTCCCAAATCACTCAATCTACACATAAAATAAGGAAATACACAAAAATATATAACTATTATAAGTAAATAACTCATTTAATGGTACACAATAGATATTAAATGAAAATAAATGTATTTCATGCAAGATCATGTAATTAGAACACTTGGATGAATATGATAAATAAGATTCAAACTGACCTCAATCTTAAATTTCCACTAAAAAAAATGATGGAGAATGTACCCCAAGAGTGAACAAGAATCAAGGAAGATCCTAAAATTGAAAATTAATATTGGTATGAAAATAAAAAACTCATTATTCCATTAAACACCTTGACACATGCCTTTCATTTAAATAAAGAAACATTTTAAACTTATTTTAAAACCTGAATTGAAATAATGTTTTTAATACCAAAATATATTTAAACTAAAAAAAATCAAAATGGTTTTTTATAAATTATTATTTATTTTGGTAATATAATGTGGTTTTATAGGAATAAAACCATGGTATTAGATAAGACCCATGAGGTCAGATAACTTGGTTCATGGCCTGAGAAAGTCATGTCCTGAAAAATGTTATTAGAGACCATACCCAAAAAAACTATAATGGCATTTCCAAGGTTGAAATGAATGGCCCACAACATAATTTTGAGCTCTAAATGGAGGATAATATAACCCCTTATATTCTTAAAGTTTAAAAGTCTAAATATTTCTACACAGGTCAAAAAAGTGAAACTTTATATTCTATAGTCTACTAGATTATAAATCCATAGTTAAGTGTTCTTAAATTGAAGTGGGGTCAAGATAGGTACCACCTAAGAAGTTTCTTGTGTTTTTTTGACTACAAAAAAATAACATTGAAATTCCATTTATTTGCATATTGGTAAAATAAATAGTCTAATAACTTTCCCCAATGGGTAATAACCTATGTTTTTCTAGTAATGAATATGAGGTATTATTGGAGACCCATAGGGCCGTTTGACCAGGTTCATATTCCAAGGAGTTCAAGTAATGAAATTATATATATACAGTTTACATAATGTGTAATATATAAAATAATATATAAAATAAAAATTGAGTCTCAATAATAAGAGAAAAGATTAAAAAATATAAACCTCATGTCTTTGGTGATCTATGAATTAATAATGAATGAAAGAGAAAACATGAAAGATGAATTATAATTTCATGAATAAAATATAAATTATGATAAAATACATTAATTTAGAAAAATATAAACTATATAATTGATAATGGGTAGATAATATGGAATATTCCTCATAGAAAAGAAATTAAGAAATGAATTTTTTATGAACATCATATGATATGAATTGTGAAAAAAATTAATTTAGAGAAAATTAAATTTATATGAAAATCTAAATAAATGGAAAAAAGATAAAGAGAGTGATAATTTCTACGTAAATATATAAAATTACTTTATTAAATATTTTAAAAATAGATGATGTCAAAAATATATATTAAAATAAAACCTTCACAAGTTTCCCCCACTATAAACCCTCCATAGTCTAGTAGTGAATTCTAGAGTGACCTAAAAATCTCATGTCCAATAGGCCATGGGTTGGAGACAATAATTGAGGGTATAAAATATATAATAAGAAGCATTACCCGCATAAAACTAGAAACATATTAAGAAATTTGAAATCAATGAAAAAGTATAAATGTAAACTAGAATCTTAAAATTCATGTAAATGTCATTGATAAAACATATCCAATATAAAATACAAAAGGGAAATCCTATAGGATAATCACTGGTAGTATTTTCAATCCTAAAGAAAGTAATATCTAGTTTAATCCCAAAATTTATCCTCAAAACCTAAAAGTCATATATATATAGGGGAGAGCATGCATGTATTGATTATAGGATCTTTATTAGGACCTCTCATGTAAATATAGAAGAAGAATATTAATGCCTTCATGAGTAAAAACATTACTTACTCACACCTGAAATAGGTCATTTATAACCCATCCTCACAATGTATTTAGCAACCAATATATCATTAATATATAACAACCCAATATCAAATTACATATTAAGAAGGAACCCCAACACAAATTCCCCATTATTTTTTCACTCTCATTCCCTAATGAAAATATTTATACACTTCCATCTAATTTATACAAACACATTACCATACCTTGAATCAAAACTATTAAAAGAATAGCATTAAAACATACCACATCATACAACATAGTGTATAAAAAATCATCACAATATTCAACATCGTCATTACTATAAGGTATCATGAATATAAAGGACATCAAACTCATAAAATTATCTTATAATCCACGAACACCACCATGCGTCAGATCCTTTTTCACATTATCCTCACATCATTATCATATAAACTAGATTTTATAGAAAACTACCAAAACCCAAAACATTTTGGAGTTAGTTGGGTTATTTCACTTAGGTGGGCCGTATAATAAATTAAAAGGAAAATATATAATATTCATAGAAATATACAATCTAAACCTATGGTTTTATACACAACAAATCTATATATTACCATAGTAATCACCACATCATCGCTAAAAAACACTAAAAACCACTTTCTTATATACAATAGAAATTTTCCTCAGTTTTCACACAAACAACCATAAAAGATTAAATTTTTTCCATTTTATATTATAATTTATCAATTTCAATATTTATCATTTTACTACACAAATTTCATTCATTTTTACATTAATTTATCCATCTTTAATGTCTACCATTCAGTAGGCATCAACCCCACAAACCCGAACCATCACCTATCATTTCATTCATTTACCATTAATTAATCACTTATTACTAGTTTACACATTAATATATACCAGTCATATTCCATACCATCGAGAATCAATAAAACATACCCATGACACCAAACCAATACCAGCATAAACCACCCCACAAAAAATTCCAAAATATTCCACAAAAACCATAAAACCAGTTCCTCTTTATACACAACCATCCATACCCTCATTTCCAACAAACATTATAGCATACCCACCATGACAACATCAACAGCCACAATTTCCCTTTCTGACCAAGTAAATACAACTTCATATCTTTCTATATATCTCATTAAAACTTCCCAAAACTTCTTAAACACCCCTAATTAGAGCCATATTGACAAAAAAATTGAAAACCAAAAAATACAATGAAACTATTTGAAAACAATATCATAGAATCACCATGTCATCATTATTTCCCTATATTTTTTTAACAGCCTAAAAATCATTTCAAAATTCTATATTTTCACATATAAATTTTATTACTATAATGAATATACCCCAAACCGCAGGGATGAAATCAACTATGATCCACCTTGAAGAACTTCCATGATGAAGGGGAACTACCCCAATTGTTTCCAATACACCTAAAAAGTCGACCATGGGAAAAAACCTCTCACTCATGACATAAAATCTCAAAAAATTCTAAAATTGTTGTTTTAACATACCCTATTTCCCACAGGGAATACACCCATACACCATACTAACATAATGAATTATTTTTATAACATGATGATAACCATATTTAAGTGTAAATCTAGTTTATATTTAAGGATATTATAGTTTATAGAAATTCTTCACACCATGGTGCCGGGACACCGTGAACACCACCCCTGAAATTATACCAATCCATATTTTACATAGGAATAATCACCAAGATATTCCTAGAAACCATTATCTACAAATTATCTCTATTAAGGTTAGTATAACCATCATGTCCATGAATCACACCAAAATATCCATTTCAAATCCTTTTTTGACTATATCTTAAAAATGTATATCTAACTATGATCACAACACCACTATGACCCTTTAAGCAATTAAAGCCTCTTAAAAATTAGATTTTAAGACTCGTCTTGCCAAAAATATACCTGTCACTATGAAAAAACCATTATTAATATTCTCAATTCCCCCAGATCATAGGAAAATACAATAAAATTTTTCAGAAAAAATGATCCATTATATTAGATAAATCTCAAATAATTCTTGTTCAAGAGAATAAAAACCAACCCAGAAATGGAAACAATAGCCACCAAACCATACACTCCCTTGGAGATACTACCTAAACAGAAACAATTTCATTACAAATGTGTAACGAAGGAATAAAAATAAATAATATCTAGAAAATAATCAACAATTCATATATCTAATCCTCAAAGAAGAACACTATTCAAAATAGCTTAGTGGATTGAGTGTACATATGCAATTAATGTTCCCAAATACATTCCTCAAGCCACCACACCTCTATAAAATATGATTTAATGAAAATATTCCCCCATGAAACATCATATCCTTGTAATCTTGAATCAGAACTGGGCAATCCATGACTATTTTTTCAACCTCTATATCCAACCCTCCAAAATCAGCTTCTTGGGACTCATTGTGAAGATACCGATAAAGTTGGGACACATGGAAACCAACATGGGGAAAATATAACTATTGATTAAGAATAAATTTTTGAACAACCTAATTGACATGCCCTAACACCTCAAAATTCTAGATAAACTAGGGAGAAAATTAACTTGACTAGATAAACCTATACATCTATGATGAGGAAACCCTTATGAATAAATAATCTCTGAACTATATCTCTAATATTATCCTCTTGTGATCCACATAAAACTTCTTATGGTATTTTTATTATTTTATCCACCTAAAATCATTTTCACCTTCATGACTATATTTGCACAATTTCTAATCTAAGGACTATTGAATACCCAACATTAGGCATGTATAAGTGAGACTAATAAGGATACTTATACAATTACTTTAATGGTGACATGAAAATGGAAGAGTGGTATCTATTATTATAAGAAACCATAACCAATTTTAGGTGATTCACCCACAATACAAAAAAATCCAAAATAAAGGCATGTAAAAAATCTAAAAGTGGATAAATAGTATATTCCATATAACTGTGTATCTGAGGATGGAAGGTAGTGCTGATACATAGTTGAGAGCGAAAAGAATGTTGAATAACTCCCTATATACATTATGTAAAGTGGGGATATCAATTAGATATTTTGGTCCATAGTACCCCATGATGATTTTCAATATCACCCACATACCACTCCACTAATAACTCCATAGAAATTAACTATCTTTTAAATATGAAATTGGATGAATATATCAACCATTACATTGTTTTCCAAATTACAATACATACACCTTAAGATAATTGGAATCTTGTTAATAAATCCATTTAAATTTCCTCAAACTTCTACTAGGGAAAATTTAAAGGCTTCAAAAAACAAATATAAGCCCCATGATTTTACATTACTTTCTAATATAAAAAAAACTACCACGTGAAATACACTATAAAATGCTTAATCCGTGGCCACTAGAACTAACTCATCAGGGAATGATAAATCTTATATATTCCAAGTTTCACATCCAAGGATGAGATATGAATATCATGATGATTATATTTGTGAATTTTCATTGGAATAATATACTTGAAACAATATTATATGACAATCATCCTCTGACTATCCATTAAGAGAATCACCACAAAAGATGAAATCACACTTATCTTCAACCTCTACATCTTCATAATAATACTCTTCCACCTTATATAATAAGGATTATTTCACTCTTATTTGGTATATTAAATATATACTACTAGCCTCCAATATATCAAGAATCATCCTAAGAGTTTCTCCCAAACTCTCCATGCATCCCTAGATTCCTGAAAAAAATATCCTCACATATCTTTACTTATATTATTTGCCTCTACATTACCTTTTCCTTGGGGTGCATTAGATCTTGATTTTTTAGTTATTTAGTAATTTAATCCTCCTATAATAATGAATATTTTAACCCCATAGAGAAATTATACACCATAAAATACTATGATCCTTGAAGAAAATAAAGCATTCGCAGATGAGGTAATAACACCACAAATTTTAGTGAAACAATATTGTTATAAACATAAGATTATTGGTTGGATAATTATTCTTAAGGGGAAATAACTACAAATACCCATATGAGATCACCACCCTAAACTATATATAAGAATAATATAAACTGATATTAGAATGGTCACAAAAAAAACCCAAACATGACTCCCTACTCTAGTAATCAATGTATTGGAGAACTGATTGACTTCAACATTATTTTCCCAAAACACACTTTACACTACTCAGTCCATGTAAAATCCCATTCCATGATGGTTAAGACTACCAATAGGGATGTAAATTTGGTGAATATTAACATGGATCTTCAATAATATCCTGTAGGAGATGGAAACAATAGACATATGGAACATTATTTGGTTTTACCCAAGAAACAACATCCTAGATCATTGAATAATGACTACTAATCCATACTAAGAGACCACATTATTGATAAAAGTTATAAAAAAACTAATGGTGACCTCAGAAATCATACCATAATATTGATAGTAATGAATGAATTATAGTATCCCAAAGAATACTCAAAATGATCTGCCCTCGACTTTGAGTACATGATGATTTCATGAATGAACACTATAAGAAATTGATTTAGGTACTCAGGAAACATGTATTTCATGAGTCCCATGATAACATTTGGTGTGTTTATGATCTTTAATGGAATAGCCACATACTCAAAGTTCCCATATGGACATATATATAAATTTATTGGGATATCCTGCCCCTTCACACTCATCTCAAGATACATACACTGTAGCTAAATCCTTGAAAATAAGATAGCCCCATTCAACTAATATTGAAAATAAATTTTCCCTATATTAAGATAATATTTCTTTATCATAACATTATTTAATAGTTGATAGTCTACATAAAACCGAAAATCACCATATGATTTTATGGAAAACAACACTAAAGCACCCCATAAGGAAAAAATAGGATAGATGAAAATCTTCATCATCAAACCATCAACCCAAATACTCAATTGAGAAGAATTATAAGGTGTTATATAATTATTAGAAATTGGATTTGGATATGAACCATGTTTAAAATCTACCCCAAACTCACTATCACATTGAGGGGTTAATATCAAAACCTCCATGAAAAAACATTCTTTAAACTCCTTAAAAACTTTAGGGAATGATGTCACCTACAACTGTACCTAACCCAATGAAAACTTTTATTGTTGAGAGAAATGTGGGTTTAAATACACATGTCCCATGTGATGATAATGAAATCCAATGAACACACAATCTGACTATACACATAATAAAATAAAACTATCATATAGAAGAAATGAATGACAATATACATGTAATATAACCAATCCATTCCAAGGATGATAATTTATTATTATATCTATAGTAAAATAAAATTCCCTAGTAATTTATGTTGGAAATCATTATCTCAAAAACATAACACATATCAAGAAAACTCGATTGAACTCCAAATGGCATAGTAAGTATAAGGGGAACTGAAATACTCTCAACTGTTAGTCACAAGTCATAGATCAAGGTTAGTGTAATAAAGTATTTTGATGTTATAAAAAATAATGTTAAATACAACTTGGAAAGTAAATATATGGCACCTCATAAAATCTGTGAGAAATTTTGTGCTATCATACCCATTTAGTGAAATTGACCATTACAAGATCCTCTTCCTTGATATACCTACTACAGACCACCAACATGGACATGCTTATCCATATATATTTGAGGATGAAGGCCATCATAGAAATATTACATTATTACATAATATACCCTATAGAGAACAAAATACTTCTAACCCACGTATGATAAGGCCTCTAAATAAACTATTATTGAGGCTTAAACATGAACTACCCAGTTACACTCTACTAGAACCCAATAATGGTTGGGCATAAGAATTGATGGATACCATGACCTTTACAAGTAAAACACAATGGAATGGATCACCCAAAATATTAATTGGAAATATAATCTATATAAAAAATGATGATGGAAATTCAATTCTAGATCCTTGTCAATCATAACTTTCACTATCCTGGTATTTGAGACACTACATTGAGGACTATGCTCAATGGGAACCTTTGATGACTCCCATCTCAAAGTGGTATCAACTAACCATGCATCCTCTTAATTACCTCCACATTCTAAGGAAATCTAGATATATTGAAAATGTAAATGTTGTAACATAATAAATTAATATCGTGATGAATAACCACCCAAAAACTCTATGCTATGGACACCTCATCTAGAAAAATATCAAGGGAAAAATATATGAGATCCTTGAATCAATTATAGGGTTCCAACACCCTGAGGATTCCTAAATAGAAGGATGGAGAATCATACCACTTCACTATATTCATTATAGAAAAAAATAAATTCACTTGTAACTTCTTTTTGAAATCATCCAATGAAAGCTTTCTCTTGTTTTGGCCTCTATTGAAGAAGACCCACCACTGATGAAAAATCCCTATCAACACACTAATATCCAAAGGGAATTGATATTTTTTCATTCTAAAAATAAAAGATAATAATATATATAACTCCCCAACCTACTCCTCTTCAACAATTTGAAGAATCTCCCCTCATCCAATTCGAAACCCTAATTACAAAACTCACACAACATCCCCCTATATATATCACCCCCCTTAGTTGGTTCAACCCAAAATTGGTCATCCAATTCATCATATTACACCTCATCAATATAAACCACTCTTGGTTGATGAAGAAGTATTATATATACAATAAAGGACGGAAAATACTTGATTTATGGCATGAAATTCATTAAAGAACTTTTTATGAGATTTATTTTAACTTTCCCCAAAATATCATTGTTTAAGGACAAGTGAAATCAATCATGATGCATGTAACTCACCAAGGTCCCTACCCTGTAAGCAGTATTATCTTGCCTAGGGTTTTTAATAATCATATGGTCCTTGAATCTGATCATAGAGACTCTTAATAATCTATGTCAAATTTGATCTACCCTACTACATCACACACTAGGATTGACTAATACTATTTCCCTACCAAATCCATGAAATCAACACCAATTAATAACATGAAACTCCATATTGACTCTCATCCATAATAATCATACCACTTTGTATGACCCAAAACCACTAAGAAACCCCATGATTCTGTTGAGTTAATGTGAGTGACCCCTAAATCCCAATTCCAATATGAATTGTTTTGGAGAGTTACACCTATGGTATAAAACATAAAAATAGGATGTATAAACTCCATAAAGCCAAGAAAATATAATGAAACCCCCATTAATATACATTATATTAATGAAGAAATACATACCAAAATGATTCTAAAAGTCAAGTAGAAATAAAGCCTCTAAAAAATTGTCAAAATGAAGCAATTATTTTTTAAACTTTGACAACATCTCTAAACATAATGTTAGTAATATCTAGCTTGATCACCAAACCCCTCCCAAAAACATAAATATCAGAATTACATATATACACATGGGTGAATATAAATGTGTAGATTATATGATCCCCATCAATAAATATTTTTGAAATTTGGAAGAGGCTTTCTAAATTCATAGTGAATAAATATCATAAACAACTCATTCATACACCAGGTAATCAATCTATCACCCAAATTAACCAAGAATAGATCACCAAATATTTCATCCAAGTATAATAACATAATATTTAAGAATATATCAAGAATGAATCCTTGAACCACTTCCCCTGTAACACCCTGGTATTTTGGTATATATTTTTCTATCATTAAATACTATGTTTAATGAAATACTCCACACACAACATTGGTGTAAAAGTAAAATACATTTTTTAAGATATATTTTTTAATATGAAATGTGGCTATTATAAATGTATTTGTTTTGTCGGTGGTTATAAATAGAGGTAAACACATTATGAAATATATTTATGAATAAAAATAAATTTCACTTTTAATATTAATTCATTGATGATATTCAATAAGTATAGCTAAAAAAAATATAAGATCATTTTATGTTTAAAAATGTATATTTTTCTAGAAATGGATTTTTTAGCTCTATACATTTATTAGTCAATAAAAGAAGTAAATTATGGTTAAATAATGATAAAATATATATCTGATATGATTGAAATATTATAAATAAATTAATTAGTAATTGATAGGAAATATGAATAATAATAGTTTATATTTAAAAAGTAATTTCCCTATATTTTTCATTATGTTGTATGTTTTAATTTAAAAGTTAAATTACCAAATTTTATAATTTTAATTTAAAAAATTTACTTCATTATTTATTATTAATTTTGAAATTATCTGATGATTTTGTTCATATGTATCATTCATGCATATATTTTGTTGTAATTTTTACCCTAATATTGATAGTTTATTTGATATTCTTGAAACTATTTTAACTATTTAACTAGTTTTGTGATTTGTGGTAAGATACAACCATATTTGGAAATATAAAAAAAGATTCTATTTTCCCGTACTAAAGTCACTTCACACTATGGTGCGAAGTGATGTGGTGTAACAGTATGAAATTGAATCTGAAACATATGTTAAAGTAGGAATGAAGCAATTTCATAATTTGGAAATGACAAATTTATTGTGTAAAACTCATATTACAATGTAATATTTCTAAAAGAGAGAGTGTGTCACATAATGATTTACAGTTTAAAAAACCTATTTATTTAAAGAATGTCGTGAAGATAGAATAAGTTTTTGAGTGATTTATGTTTTTTTCCATTTTACGTCATAATTTCATCAAGCCAAACTTATGTCCTAAATTAGTAGCTTTTGACATAAGTTATTTGTGGAAGCATATTTGTGTGAAATGAGCCCCTAATTCCATACATCTCACATTTACATCTTAAACCCATAGTTGATTATTATTTTCATGTACCAAATATGAGGGTTTGGACACATTTTTATTTATATTTAGACTCATACTACACCAAGAACAGTGACACACATATTCCACAGGACTAGATACTTGAACTAAGATGATGGCCATATGATGCGAGTACACACCTCCTTAGAGATCTTTTGCTTCCAAAATTCTTCTTTGGGTCACCATTTCGCTCGTCCTCCTCATGATTATAATGAGTGATTAATTAATATGTTTCAGGTGAGGTGATTGTTGGGGAGTGCTATTTAGGCATTATCTTTCTTTTTTAATTCATGTTTGGGTTGTTGTATTCTTTATTTTCCACTCTAAATATCTTTCCTCTAGCATTTCATGACCATTGTTTTGTTATTGGAGTATTACCTTTTGTTACAAGAACTAAACACACTATATTTGATATGGACATTATGAAATCCAACATTGTTATGATTAAATTAGTTTTTGGGGCACCTAATCTGGTAATCGAACCTAGTAATTGAAAATTCCAACTATATAGTTATTAGATTAGTGAAGGGTACCCATACCAAAGATCCATAAAAACCCAATTCCAACAATAGATATAAACAAACATGTAATTAATTAAATCCATAGAACAAAAAAAGAAATTCACTAAACCTACCATACTCCATTTGATAAAAAAAACACAATTTATTTTATTTCATTATCCCTATTTAAGAAATCAATAAATTGTGTTATAAATTCCAAAAATTGATCTAGAGTATACCAATCGTCATTATGGGTTCGAAACTCTAACTTACTAATTACTTATTTTTGTTGTTAATTTGTTTAAATGTTTAAATTTTTAAAAATTTTCAGCCTCATAGTAATTAAAAACACCTTGTGGGCTATCAGTTGTTTTGGGATTTTTCAGAAAAATTGATTTTTTGGTGAATAGTAAAAAGATACACTTTATTAAAATACAATAACTTTTATTATTTTATATTAATGTAATAACACCATAAAATATTATAAAAAAAATTCTCACAAAAATTTGTATTTATATAGTAAAATTATTTGTATAAATAATCCAAGTTAAAATTTTAAAACTTATTAATAACATTTTAAAAAAAAAGTAATATTTAACTCCTATAAAAATATTTTTGGTTTTTCATTAAATTAAATTTTCACACGATAATGATTAGTTTTGGATTTTTTTGAAATATTGTTAAATATTATTTTTTAATAATGAACCAATTAATTTTATGAAAATAAATAATATTGATAATTTTATACTAAACATAGTTTTTATGCTAAAGAATAAACTTTTCTAAAAAATGGATTTTACAATTTACTTGCACTAATATTGAAATTAGTTTTTTTCACCCAATTTTCTTAAGATAATATTATTTTCATATTTTGAATTAGAATATTGAAATAATATATAAATTTTATTTTTATTTTTAGTTATAAAAAAATGTTTCTCAGGATAAAAAATAAGATACATTTATAAAAGTACATTAAGTTAAAAGTTTTAAATAAGAAGAACAAGACTAAAATTACACAACCATATTTACAAAAATCAGTTGATTATTGGTTTTATATACCAAAACTCCCCTATATCTCTATTATTTCACATTTTGGAATCCAATTTCCATGTATAATGGAAAATACTTACATGTTAATAATGGGAATTTACAAAAACTTCCACTCTCTAAACTTATAAAATGAGCATAGATCCACCCCTAAAAACGATTCAATCGATTATAAATATTTTTTAAACCCTACTAATTTTACTTATCTTAGAATCATATTCTATGTTCATAATATGATTTATAAAAAATTATAGACTAATTCATTATTTTATAAAGGATATTTCAAGATAACACTAAAACAATCAATGTGAGTATTATCCACTCCGTAACTTTATTTTCTATATAATTTTCATCACCCTCCACTAAACATATTATAACTATATAAATATAATCACATAATCATGATTAATATATTTCATTATTGTTATATTAATTTCACAACCATGATTTGTTCCCATCTCATCCATTATAAAAAATGAAAATTTCATACATGTGTATGTGTGTACCATGACCTCCCTGAGTAATGTGTAATGTTTTTCATCACAACCTTAGAATGATAGTTCTAAAAAGAGTATATATAAAATAAATATTTTATTTATAAAATAATAGATATTTGGAAAATCAAAACCATTTTACACCCCCCCCCCATTCTAGGTAAAATAAAAATATTTTGTGTGTGTACATGAGGATACCACCTCCATGGGATAAAATATTACTTCTTTCATCACCAAATTACACTAATATTTCTACATAAGATTAAATAACTTTAATGATTTATGTTTCATTCTAGTTTTGGTTAAAATTTTATTTAAATGGGTAATTAGGTTCTTCTTGAGAGTAGGGAATGTATGATGAGTCTTCTCAATGTTTAGGGAATGAAAAATAGGGAAAATGGGACTTACATTGCCTAGACCAGGGTTGGTACATGGTTAGAACTAACTTTCTACCATGTACATATGACCTACAAGAGGAGTGGGAATGGTTTGAATTTTTTTTGAGGGGGCCCAGGAGCTTGTGCATCTTCAGGTCTCCTGCGGCAGATGGGAACGCACAATGTCCACACAATTTGACAAACCTTGCATATGGATAAAGAAACCATGTGGCTTAGCTTACCCTTAAACATAGAATAATAGAAAGTTGGTTTACATTTTATAAAACCTTGTGGCCAAACCAAGCACCTCATTAAATATGGAATAATTAAGGTTTTTCCTCCTGACCAAAAATGATTCTTCCCCAATATTTACCCATTTTATTCTCTAGAAGAAAGGGTTATGAACCAAGAGCTTCATCACTCTCTAAGAATCATTATCCTTTAATTATAGGGTATTTTAAGTGCTACTATGTTAAAATATAAGTCTTTATGAGTTCTTAAAATATATTATCAAGTCCATTTTATATTTAATTAAGGGCTATGGTTGGAAGAGTGGTTGTCTATGAGCATGAGGTAGGTGGTCTAAAATATTTTAACCATAATATTGATGTTTTTATTTTGTATGTGGTTGTGATGATGAATTTCCTTTCTGATTTTTTTAACTAATAAATGTAAATTAGGAATTAAGTTTATGTGTGATACCCTTCAATGGCCCCATTTAAACCATTGAAGATTTGGTACCAGGCCTAGGGCTATGCGTGGGGTATGCCAATCACTTGAATGTGGTGTAATGAGATTAGAAATGATGAGATAGAAAAATTGTGATATTAAAATGGTTTTAATTATCATTTGGCATGTCATCATGATTAAATAGATACTTTCTATGTTTTGGAAATCAATGGTTATGACATGGCAATGGGATAAATTGAAATTTTGTTATATACTATGATTTTTTTGAAATTACTTAGAATATTTTTCTAAATAGTATAAGTAGTGTGCTTTGAATTTTTATCTAGTTGTAGTTTTTAATGAGTGGAAATTATTTTTTAAATTGTATTATGTTCTAAAATGTGGTATTGTCTTCAAGGTTATTTTAAATGTGGTTTAAATGGGTTTCCAATATTGATTTAAAGTTAGGGTGTGGTTTCCCTTTTTTTATAAAATTACTAAATGGTACATTTAATGATTTTAATGGAAATAAAGGTTTCAAAAGCTATTTGGTTTTTTAAGGAGGAAAGACAATGTTTTAAAGGGTGGCTTAAAAATTTTTAACATGTATTTTGGTTTTTTTATTTTATGACATGTAAAAAAGGGTTGGATTTTATTAAAAGCATGTTTTGGTTTTAGAGGTTCAGTGGGACCTTGGTAAATGATGAAATATATAGTTTATGGGATTAAAATTTTCTTTATTATTGTTGGTGGATTATCATGACATAATTGTTGGGTTGGATTAACTTGAGAAGTAAAATGTGTTATGATATGATAAGGAATGGAAATTGAAAATGGTTAAAGGAAAAAATTAATGTTAATGTTTATAGATGGTTTTAAATAACCTTATTGATTTTTTCATATGAATAAATAGATAAATGGTTTGACTAATTGGACATGGAGAAAATTAATTAATTGAAATGAACCAAGAATGATGGGAATGATGGTATGGTTTGGATATTGGAATGAGGATCCTCATTCTTATGCATAGAGAGACTATTTCTATAGGAACCACTGAGGTTATACATGGTATGAGTGAAATAATTATGCTCCAAGAATGAATGATTATTAATGGAATGAATTCTATACTGATTCTCAAAGAACAAATGGTTATGATATGGTATGGGTGATGGACAGATGCTTCAACCATGGATAGTCTTAACATGATATAGTTACCTGAACCGATTCTCCATTGTATATTTATTTCAATTGATAATTAATACCCCTTTGTGACTTAAAGTGTGTAATACCTATGATATATGGTCCAGATGATGGAAAATGGTCTATGTAGGTTTGGCTAGCCTGAGTGTCACTTTAGAACCAGATGTCCAACCTATTAATTTATAAATGATTTATTTAATACGTGTTTTCATTAAATTACTATTTTTTGATCCATTAGTTTTATATATGATTTTTTAGACTGGTTATTGGTTTAGAATCCATTGGTGGTGGCCTATTGAGTTTTACTAGCACCCTACGTGGGCTTCCATGACACTTGGGTACCTGAGAATATGCTACTTGTTTTCAGGTACATGTTTAGGGTAGGGGATTACATTTTGAAATATGTTTGGGATAATAGGATGATGTATGGGATGTCAAGACCAGGGTTTTTACCAGTACCATGTTGTTTTTTCTTCTATTTTTTTTATTTTTCATGTTTGACTTCAACACATGTAGACTATACATCTCATTGTTATATCATGATTCACAAGTGTTATTATTGAATTTTTTTGAATGTTGTTACATTTACTACTCATTATTATTTTTTTATATATTTTTCTTATTTTTTGGTGGGTATTCTCTAATAAGGAGGGTATTGTCTCCCCACATTCCTCATTATACCATCACTGCAAGTCGATAGACTTTGTCATATGGGGTGGTGCACTTGAGGTCACGTAATGAACCATCTTGCAGTATCAATTTAGTGGCCCAGGGATGGGACATTGCAAATTGGTGTTAAAGGTGGTTTTGTTTTTCCTAACTATTTAGGCATGGTAGATTCAATAATAGGTTCCTGTAAGATCTTGGTAATGAGGTTGTTCTTAGGTGATTTAATCACCATATATTGGGGAAAAAACAAGTTGATAGGGGAGTAAAAGTGAAGTTTTTTTTGTTTTTATTATTTTCCATTGAATAATTTTCCACATAAAGTGGTGAAATTGTTTTTGATGTTACTAATTTATGAGTTTTTCCTCTTTTGGACATGTTTATAAAGAGAGGGTGTGTGTTCATGCATCATTCTAGGTACACAGTATTGATATGTCATCCATGTGCAACCTGTGATTGATATTTACCTAGGATTCATTTTGATGGTAGTGTAATATTCTATCTATAGTTTATATCTATTGGTAATTCATATATTCTTTTGGTTTTAAATTATTTATATGGGTTGGTATTTAATGTTTTTGAATCCATTTATATGATTTTTATATAAGTGTATGGTGGAACTCTACTGACCAACTCCTCAGGTGACTTATGGGTAATATTCATGTATAAATGACTTATAAAGTAATATTTTAGGTTAAATAAATTGTTAGTAAGAAAATTATATAGCATTTTACAATTATAACTTTTGAATAACATTCCATCTATACAAAACTAGTAATTTTTAAATTGAATAATGTTTATAATTCTAAAAATGTTAGTTGATGAAAGGTTTTAAAATATGAACCCTTGGGTTTTAAAAATGATTTTTTTTAAATTAAGGTGAAATATGAAATGAAAAAACTTTTAGGGACACTAGAAATGAGTATCCTTTTCTATTTTATATATCCGTATATATGGGTGGTTTTGGCCTTGAGAGTTCCTAGTCTTGCGACCCTTGGTCATGGTTTGTGAGACCTTGGTGAGTTTGTATGTGATGGATAACAAGATGATGTTAGTTTTTCCTTCGGTTAAGTGGTGAAATTGATGTTGTGAATTTTTTTTTGGTGACATGGATATGGTTACCATCATGGGTTGTGATTGAATGGGTTGTACATTGGACCTTGAAATGGGTGTTATTTGTTGGGGTTCTGTTAGTAGTGGTTGTTAGTTTTGAGTCTGGGACTTAGAGAGAGTGGTTGGTTTTAGTGTGCCAGATGCCATGTATCTTGGAATGGGGGAATGAGTGTAGCTTGTGAGAAATGACTCATGTGAGGTTTCATATATATTGATTAGTGGGATATCTATTGGTTTTTGGAATGTGACTCGGGTTGTGGTCGTCAGTTGATAGCTTTGGGGAAATTGGGGGAAACTGTGAGGTAGGTTAACCCAGTAATGCGGATGCTTTGGGATGTGAAACAAAAGTGGATGATTCAGAGGTGGAATCAATGAACATTATTTACCATCAACATTATATAAAAAGATTAGGGTATCCCTTTTTTTATTCCAAGGGAAGAACCTTGAGTGGTTGTTATTGTATTAAGGTCTATTTCGAAGGGAAATATCATTCAGATGCCTTACCATTCTATTTTATGTTTTTTGATGTGATGATCGGTATTGACCCAAGATAGATGAGACAAGGGAGACTAGAGCATGGATATGAACTAAAATATAGGAATGAAACTCAAGTTTATGGGTGGTCAAGTGGTTGGAACTGAATTAGGATATATACCAAGTATTTGAATGGAAACATCGAGGATACCTTGAAAAGAATAGGTTGATAATCTAAGAGGCATGTTTAGTTGTTTGAGTTGGGTTTTGAGCCTAGTTCTAGTGGAATATGAAATATGGGATTTTGAGTCTAGTTTAGTGAAGGGTTGTAGGAAAGTGTAAAAACTGTGGTTTATGGTGAGGTTACGATGGTAGGCATGTGTTGGAGGTGCACATAAAAGTTTGAAATACCTGAATAGGTGGATCGGGAGAAAGAGACTATCATTTTTAGTGAATTAAAAGTGATACATGTAAATTATTCATAGGATCTTTTGGTTTTGGATAAAAAAATGATGAACTATTTTTGTTTTTATTGATAATCATTTGGTCTATGGGGGATTAACTCATGCAGTGTGGTGGTGGTAGTGCCACATAGAACATTAGTGCCTAATTGATTGGAAGAGATTCCTGAGTCGATAGTGAGTTTTTGTTTACGAGTTCCTTATGGATCATGATGATGAGGTGTAGATGAGATGCTTATAGGAAAGGAAGACCATAGTCTTTATTCCTGGTTTTAAATATCCCAGTAGCTAGGGGTGGCATCCAAAATGGATGAGTACATAGTGGTGTTCATAAATGACATCTTAGTGAAATCATATTCTAGAGACGATCTTGGTTAATATCCTGATAGTTTACTAAGTAAACAGAGATAAAATCACCTATACATTAATCTATTTGAATGGATTTTCAGGTATGGGGAAGGTTCACTCTATATTTTGTGCTCATGGAGGAGTGTAAGTGAGGCTGGATGGTGGAAAGTGAACCATCAGTCGTCTATGAGTAAGGTCCTTTGAATGGAATAGATATCTGAGAATATTGTGGATGAAATTCTTGGAATCTAGGAATGGGTAGCTGTCGACTTTTTTTCTAGTTTCTCAGGTGAGAGTGAGATGGCCATGTCCACTACTGAGGTTCACCTATGGTTAGAGAATATGTTGTAGTTGTTGGAGTAGCTTCAGTTATATCATGTAAATGAAACTACAATGGATGGGAGTGACATGTTAGTCTTTAGATTATAAACCTTGTGCTGAATAATTTTTAGAAATGTGGAGCTAGTAATTTATTAGTCGAATGGTAATAGGATTCCAGTGAGGAACCGATGAGGCATGTTCTTAAAATCTGAATGTAATGATAATAAGAAAATAGATGTGGTGATAATCATGATGAGAATGGATTCAGTATTTATGTGGTTCTAATAGTAATCCAAGGTGCTTGCGTTAGAGGTTCATTGTTGGGGAAATCTTGCATGATGAAAATTTCAGGAAAATGGGGGTTTTTACTGTGGAATCTCACTATGATTCAGTTATGGAATCTAGTGGGAGTGTTGAGTGGTTTTTGAATGCCTCAGAGTCTGAATGTTTAATGATCATGTAAGATGAATGTTCACTGACACTAGGAGCCAAGTTTTTTCATGATGATTCATGCAAGGATATTTATACTTGATATAGTATATAGAACATATGTAGTGATTTTTAGACCACATCCAGGGTTTCATCTTGGGTAAGATTGTTGAGATTCAATAAATGAAGTTGAGATTGTGAGGATAACTATATTATTACCAGTTCAATCATAGATGATGGGTATGAATCATATTCAGTTGTTTTTTTGATGATGAGGATGGGTTCTAGTGCCGATTTGTATTCTCACGGGTGTTTAGAAATGGTATATTTAGAACCATGATTGGTACATTGTGAGAGTGATATTTTGAGGTTCTGTTGTGGTTTCTAATGATGGAGGTTCCAAGCATCGAAAATTAGAGGTGGCAAGATGATTCTCATAGCGGGGATCACCATATCTCTAGTGGGTGATCAGGTTATTACATAATCAATGTTTTGATTGGATATCCTTAGGAAAGTTCCATCTTGGTGTTTTGGTTTTTACTATAAGGGTTGGCTCGGGTTTTGGTTAGTTAAGCACATTGAGTTAGGGGTTGTACCTTGGTTGTGACTTGAGATTTCAGTGCCTAAACGAGGTCATTGTCTATGAATAGTGACCAACATAGGTGGGGTTATGTGGATGTAAGAACAAGAAGGATTATTGTGGATTGGAAGTATTATTTTGGGGATGTTTTGAGATACGGAAACTTTGATGATGTATCTTCCATTTTAATTTTGGTTATAATCTTATTTAAATGGTTAATGAGGTGCTTCTCGAGGGTAGGGAAGGTATTGTGAGTGAACTTGGGGTTTAGGGAATGAGGGGGGGATTAAACTTATAGTTCATGGTTCATGGTTGGAACATGGTTAATACTAACTATGTTATATGACCATGTAACCTACAGGAGGATGGGGAATTGTTTGCAAAACCATGTGAGGTGACGCAGGATCCCATGCATCTTGATGTCCCTTGGGACAAAGGGGAACACATGGTGTATGAATCGTTTGAAAATCCATGTGTCTAGACAAATAAATCATGTAGCTTAGTGCCCCATTTGATAGAGGAGACTTAATGGTTGGCATACGGTTTGGAAAACCAAGCAGCCAAACTGGGTGTTTCATTAAATGTTGGAAAATTATGATTTCTCACTCTAAAACATAAATGTTTATTCCCCAAATTTTAAACCCATTTCTTATCTAGTAGAAATGGGTGTGAAATTAGTGATTCCACCCACTCCAAGTATTTTTATTCATAGATTATTCGGTGTTTTATGTGCTGTTATGTGTGACTCAAAGCCCAGGGGTGTTTTTTCAATTGTGATTGATGTCGTTTTAGCTCGAATCAGGGGTCATGGTTAGATGAGTGTCTGTATAATAAAATTATATAGGAAGTATACAATATATTTCCTATAGTCTTGATGTTTTTATTATGTATGTGGTTGTTCCGATGCACTAACTTGTTGTGCTTTATGACTTTGAATAATAATGTAATTTGGGCCTTAAGGTGATGTGTGAAACCCTTCACAGACCCTACTGGGTCCATTGATGATTTGAGTCAAGGACTAGGGATACACATGGGGTATGAAAATTCCTAGAATGTGATGTAATGAAATTATAAATGATGAGATATATAATGTAGGAGAGAAAATGGGATATAATTTTCATTTACTACATTGTCATGGTTTAAGGGATATTTGGTCTGATTTGGAGATAAGTGGTTATGAAATGTTAAGGGGATGAGTTCAAATATTTTTTCTAATATTTTTTTTGAAATTCCTAAAAGGATATTTGAAATGGTTGAAATGCAGTGAATTGGATTTTAATTCGGTTCTAGTTTTTGATGAGTGAAACTATGTTTTAAATTGGACTATGTTTTAAAATGAGATGTTGAACTCAAGGGGATTTTAAATGGTTTCTAAATGGGTATTAAATGATGATTTAAAGTGTGGGTTTGGTTCCCATTTTAGTTTAAAATATGAAAATGGATATTTTAATGGTTTTAATGGAGTTGATGGTCTTGAACCTTGTTTGGGTTTTCTAGTAGGAAGACCCATATTTAAAAGGGAGGCTTACAAATGTTTAACAAGGGTGTTGATTTTAGTGTTTTATGACATGTGAAATAGTTTTGGATGTTATTTGAGCCAAGTTTTGGTTCTAAAGGTCCTTAAGTGCCATGGTAAATGATGAAATGATTATTTTAAGAGATTAGACTAGTTTTAACTATTGTTAGTTAGTTAACATAACTTAAGGGCATGTTTGTTATAAATTAATGATTAAAATGTGTAATGATATGATAAGGGTGGGAAATGGGAAATTTTTAAAGTTTAATATTAATTTACTTGTTGAGAAATGGTTTCAAAGAACCTCGGTGATTATGACATATGAAAAAATGGCTGAATGGTTCGATTTGGGGGACTTGTCTAAATGCATTGATTAAAATAAGCCATTAAATATGGGAACAATGGTTTGGTTGGGATGTTGGAATTAGGATTCTCATTCACGGTCGAGACCAAAATGATGCTCTAGGAACCACTGAGGTTTTTCAGGATATGGGTACTATACTGATGCTCCATGTACGAATTGTTAATCCTAGTATGGGTGATGGATTTATTCTCCAAGTATTTTTTTATAATGATATAGTATGGGTTAGGGAATGATTCTCCATGAACAAATAGTGTTGACATGATATGGTTACCTAGAATGATTATCCAATGTATATTAATTTGATTTGATTAATTAATTCCATTTTGTGACATAAAGTGTTTGACCCTTATGACATATGGGCCAGATGACTGAAAATAGTCAAGGTATGTTAGGTTGGACCAAGTATCTCTTTAGAACCAAAGGTCCAGTAGGTTAATTAATAAATAGTTTATTTAAGACATGTTTTATTTTATATACTATTTATTGATCCCTTGGTCATTTTCATACACAATTATTAGACTAGTAATTACTTTAGACACCATTGGCGATGTCCTAGTGAGTTGTACTCACACCATACTTGGGATTACATGGAAATTTGGTACCTATGTAGATGCTAATTGTTTTCAGGTACATTTTTATGATAGGGAAATAACTCTTGGATTATATGTGGGATGATATGATGTAGAATAGGATGTCATGACCATGTTTGGACCTATGACCATGTAGGTATTTTTCCTTATATTGGTATTTGCAATTTTTCTTGTTTGACTTCCTGACATGTGGAGTATATATCTAATTTTTATATCATGATTCAATTGTGTTATTTTTCTCCATTATCATATATTGTTACATTTACTACTTATAATGATTACTATATATTTTGGTATTATTTATGATTTGGTTCTACTCTGATAAGTAGTGTGTAGTCTCCCCACCTATCTTATTAAACCCTTGTTGCTAGTTGGAAACCTCTAGCATATGGGGAGACACACTTGACGTCACATAACAAACCATATCGAAGAACTAGTTTATTGGATACTGGGATTGGATGTTTCATTCCAAAACACATTTAATGAACATATATGTCACCATGTATTCATATATATCATTAATATTGTTATGAAGTTATGAAACAAAAAGTGATGATCTTTATGAAGTAATTAATTATTTTTGGTAGATTAATTGAAAAATATCAAACGAGTTCTCATTCCCACAAACCATGTCTAGAGTTACCATTAATTATACTTTGATATATATAAATGTAATAACCTGAGATTTAAATAACAATTATTTATTTTAATAATTCCATTAGTGTCCTGATTTAAACATCAATTCAATATTAGAAATAATAATATTAAAAAAATGGTTATGGATTTTAATTTATCATTAATAAAAAATCTAAAGCACTTTTAATTTTTTTTATAATTATAAATACTTAAATAAATTAATTTTACTAAGTCACTTTAAAAATTTTTTATACGAAATTTATTATTGTAAATAAAATTTAATATAAATATATATATATATATATAATTTAAGAAAAATAATGATAAGAATAATTAAACGCAATATAATTTATATAAAATAAATAAAATATTTATAAATGAAATAATATTATATATGATATATTTCATTATAATATTCAAGAAAATTTATTAAATAACAATGGTACATTTATAAATTTTTGAATTATGAATATATTAATATATGAAGATTACGAAAATTATGAATATACATGTGAAATTATGATAATTATAAAATATATAAAATTATTTATATATATGAATTATGATAATTTTGAAAATATGTGTATTACTAAAATTCTATTTGTAATATCAAAATTTTAATTTTATTAAAATGAAGATTAAATTTGGAAAATAATTTTTTTAAAATACCTGAAATATGTATATTATATGACATATATTAATTAAAATAATTATATATTATTATTATAAAAAAATGATGTAATATAAAAAAAATTGGGATAATAAGGGGTTCATGGGGGGTGGAGTTTGGGAAAAGGGTATCAACTGAGGTCTTTAAGTGAGAGGCCAAGCATTGTGGGGTTTGACCATGGAGAGGAATTTGATGAAGGAGATGAACTAAACAATGATTTGGAATAAATTGAGTTTAAAACACTAAAAGGGGTGAATATTCATATGGGGTGGCTTTGTATCTCCTAGAGGTGATGAATTTAGTTTTAGATTAAGTATCAAAAGATTGAATCATGATAGTTGATCTTGGAGTGTCTGGTTGGGGTTCCATTGGAATCAAACCGGGTGGAGGTAGGTGTTTGAGAATTTATTTGGGTGTTTTATTCTTCCATCTTAGATCATTTTTTGGTATATTAAATAACCTGTTCATGATTTTTCTTAATTTATTCTTCCCAGTGACGATGTTTAATGATGGAATTTAATTGAAAATATTTTTTTCAATTTTTTTCTCAGTAGTTCCCTATTAATTATTTGGATTTTTCTTTCTTGGGGTATAATAAAAAATTTATATTCAATGTTAGTTGATTATTTATCTGTATAATTATTACATAAAATCCATCGACTAGTTTCTATCATTCCACAATAAGCTTATATTCCATTCTTGAATTCATCTCTAACCATATTTATTGTCCAATTTTAATGACAAATATGAATTTTTTAATTTTTTAATACCATTAAGCTAATGGTTGTTCCTTTGACATAAACCCTTACTTTTAATTCAAATTGAATCGGGTTGTTTTCAAATTCAAATTTTTTTGGGGGGCTTGTTTTGAATTCAATAACGCATCATAAAGAAGTATTGTTTTAACCAAATCCAAATGAGATAGAAAATATATATTCATCCAAACCTATTATCTTCTTGATCTATAAGACATTTACATATAATTGTGGATTTATTATTACTTTATCCATTTACAATGGAATGTATTTATCTTATAGTAAAAACAGTATAAATAAGATATTTATAGGAATTCCTAATTAAATATGCCTCATTTTATACACCAAAAGGACTCAACTAATAAATACTCATTTCTTTAAAATATTCTTTTCTATCAAAACGAGCATACCTTATTTCTTTATTATCTAAAATTATGAGGCAGGGGATTAGTTTTAATAAAAATTATATGATTTTGTTTTTTGAATTTGTATTGATTTTATTTTCCAAATTTATAATTACATTTACTATATTTTATAATTTTTAATGGATTTTTTAATTTTTTAAAATTCTTCAACCATGTACATTTCTAGAATAATACCCTAAATTTTATTTAGACTTTAAAATTCTATGTTTGTGAAATATCTGTGTTCAAGATTATTATTATTAAACATATATGATTTTTATGCTTCAAATTTAATATGTATGGAAGAATATATTTTCAAAATTTTATGTTTATGAAAATTATATTTTTGGAAGAGATATTCTTATTTCTAAAACCTGATTATATAAAATGTTTGCTTTCATTTGAGTTATGTAACAATTCAAATTATTCAATTTCTATTATTTTCCTTCAATGAAAAAGTTGTATTTTATTTATAATTAATATTTTCAAAATAAATTTGTATATACCATGCTAGAAAGGTATATTAAATCATATTTTATAAATTATCATTTCATGTGAATTGAAATTATGGATATTGGATATGCATATAGAATAGCAATGAATTATTAATATCATTGACATCTAATGAATTGTATATTAAACTTATTTATTAAATTTAATTTTAAGGTATTACTTTAAATTTATCAAATACAAATTTCTCTTACAGATTTCTAGAAAAGAGATTTATCAAAGCTTAGAAGTTTTAAAATTATTATTTTAATTGAAAATAAATATATTATATATTTTGGAAAAGTTTTAATGGATTATTTATGGGAAATAAAAATCTTAAAAAAAATTTCTTAAATGAAATTTGGAACTTGCATATAAAATGAGATAATGAGGAATTAGGAGGGAAACCACAACCTGAACAAGATGTTATCCAACCGGTGATAATACTAAATTTTAAAAAGGAGTATATAAGATATTTCAATTATCATTTTAACCAATAAAATTATTATTATTTTCAAATATGTTTTAAATAGAAATCTAATTTTTTAATGATTATTTTTTGAAATGAATCCTCAAAATGATAAGTATTTGGAAAATTATTTTATATATAGAATATTTTTATTCTATACAATTTTGTTAAGTGTTTTTAAATAAGTATGTAAAAAATTATTTTTCACTAGTTTTAAAACCCATTACAAGAAAATTTTATACTCCTACCATGTTTTTAATATATTTCCAGAGGTATCCTATAATTTCTATATTGGATGGATTTTTTATGGAGTTATCACACCCAATGATAATTAGTTATTTTTTTTTGTACAACTTTGATGAATTTTAAGATATTATACAAATTCTCCATAACCTGGACTAGAAAAGGTCCTTAGATGTATGATGTGATTTTATTTATCAATTACCTTTTAATAAAATAAAATATACAACATGTTTTTAGTACTGAATATAAAAGTGCAGGTTCAGGACAGGATAGTTGGTATTAGAGTAACAGTCTAGAAAACATTGAAGATTAGGTGTTGTAATCTAGAAAAAATCCACTTGATATAATTTTATTTTGGACTTATAGGTAATTAATTTTTCTTAAAAATTCAATCTTTTATAAATTATGAAGATAGAAATTCTGAATTTTCTAAAGTCCAATTAATGAATTATGAGGGCACAGTTCATTTAGGGGGTGTGGAGAATGTAACTACCTATGTTTTAAATAATAATTTTTTTATTAAATCCATTATTATCTTAATTTAAATATTTATTCAAAATTATCAATAATAATATTAAATAAATGGTTATTCATATTAATTCATCATTAAGAAAATAATTTAAACAATTTAAATATTTTTTTATAATTATAAATACTAAAATAAATGAAATTTACCATGAAACATTAGCAATTAGTTTTATACACAATTTATTATTGTAACTAAATATATATATATATATATATATATAATTTAAGAAAAATGACAATAAGAATAATTAAACATATTATAATTTATATGAAATAATTGGAATATGCATAAATGAAATAATATTATATATTATATATTATTCTATAATATTCAAGGAAATATATATTTTAACTATTATATATTTATAAAATTTGGAATTATGAATATATTAAAATATGAAAATAATGATAATTATGAAAATAAATATGAAATCATGATAATTATAAAATATATGAAATTATAAATATATATGAATAATGATAACTTTTAAAATATGTGTATTTCTAATTTTTTATAATATTAGAATATTATTTTAATTAAAAACAAAATGAAATTATAATTTTCTAAAAAACACCCAAAATATTTTTATTATATTACATATATTGATAAAAATAATTATATATTATTATCATTAAAAAATAAAAAATAAAAAGAAGGAAGATAAAACAATTGGGATAAGAGGGGTCTATGGGGGCTAGAGTTTGAGAAAAGGGGATCGATCGAGGGAATCAAAGGAGAGGTCGAGCATAGTAGGGTTCAACCATGATGATGGATTTAATAAAAGAGATGAACTGAATATAGTTCTATGATGAAATCATGTTTTTAACACCGAAAGGGGGTTTGTATTCGGATGGGGTAGTTTAACATCTCCTGGTGGTGCCGACTTTGGTTTCTGTAGTGGTGGTCGAAGATTGACTCGTGGTGGTGGATCCATGGGCATCTAGTTGAGGTTCTGTCAACTATTCTGTGCATTCAAAACAAACCAAAAATATTTCTTTATTTTCAATAATTTTGGGGTAAGGGATTAGTTTTCAAAAAGAGTATATAATTTTGTGTTTTTAAATTGTAAGGGTTTTATTTTCAAAATTTATAGTTATATTTATTCAGTGCTATTATATTTTTTAAGGAAAAATGTAATTTTTTTAATTCTTATTCTATGTAAAATTTTATAAGAATAATATTATTTTTATTTAGATATTTAAAATCTATGTTTATAAAATCTATGTGTAATGGATTAATCTTTTTAATCATTGTAGGGTTTGGAAAAATCTGCAGAAGGGAAAGAAGATACTCCCTTAAAATAAGTGGAAGAATCTACCCAATCGTCCTCAATAATTTAGGCAAAATATGAAGAATGTTCAGAAGAAATGGTGAATGACCTAACCAGTCCGTATTCATATTTTCCATCAGTGGTACGCAGCCGGTTCCGCGAATGGCGCCACCTGCGCACTGTGTCGTTCATGAAAGAAAGACTAAAATCCTACATGGGCACGAATGAAATGGCTAGTGAAGTGCAACCAGACCAATCCGTAGAGGTAAACTATGCTAGCTACGAACCAGGAAGATGCCCCCCACCGTGCACAACGTCATTCGTGAAATGGAGGTGGAACTCTGTGAGGCTGCGAAACACCCCCGTGACCGAGTTGGTTAGCAGGCGATGTGCATTCAATATACCCCACGAACCTCAGATTGACTAAGTCATTCATAGGATAGGTTTTCTATCATGGTTCTCCACAAAAGGTGCCACATGACCATAGATACAATCCTTTCCACCCTCTATAAAATGACATCAAGGGGGAGAAGAAATGGATCAGCATATTGGGGATCATATTCTTGGAGATCAGCTCTTTGAAGGAAGAGGCTTCCAGGAGCTTAGGATCTCGCAGAACGTGAAGTTCCGATTAAAAAAACAGTAACATGTATAAACTAGGGGCGAATTTTTAAAAACTAAATAATTCATAAGTGAATTGGTAAATTATAAACCTAAAATTGGTAAACTACAAACCATGGTCCCTACACGGATGCACACCCCACGAACCTGAGAGCCTTTGCCCCTTCTTTGATCTAGCACACCACGTAGCACCCTTCTATGTGAGAGAATACCAGAACGAAGTTTCCCTTATCCGTCTCCACTTAGGAATACCCCAACGTCGCGTACCAATTTGGTACGTGGACTAAACCCGAAGTCGCGTGCCACACCGGTACACAGGATTCCCCTCAGTCCGCGTACCACACTAGTATGCGGATGACCTATCTGTCCTCATAGCACCTATCTACGATAAGGGTGCCACTCCTCATATGGCCATCTGGTTCACCAAGGTCTTCTGTGTTTTTATCCTCCAAGTCATATAAATCCCTTTCGATTCAGTCCAATCCTCCAAAATCCCCCCAGTAGTCTGTCCATCGGAACCAAGCCAAGGCCTCTTCCAATGCCACCGTACCAGCATGATAAAACCTTCAGGCGCATTAACATGCCCTCCAGAGTTCACAAACCCATGGTAGGCAGAGACTAAGGGGATACCCCATTCCTTGAACGGACATCCAGAGCATTCCTGGGTTCACATACCCACGGTAGTGCAGATTCCGAGCCTAGGAGAACCTTTCTGCCTCTCCACTCTTCAGGATTTGGGGATCCCACTCACTCTTCCATTCAAGGAGTTCTAGCGGTGAGCACTTCTCCCCTTCTATAGTGAGATTGAAAGGGTATCCCTCCTAGAGTAATCCCCACACCATCCTTGCTGGATGGAAATAGCCTTTCCCCTATCATCAGGGAAGGTTCATTGTTCTACACCCCAAACCATGGTCTCCCTGGATTCTTCCACCATAGGATTTCACTCTCCCACCAACAGGGGAGGAGGTGTGTGCATTTTCAAATCGTTCAATTCTCTTGTTTCTCAAAACCAAGAATGACTCCCGTGGGAATAAAGGTTTGTAAGGATTACAAAATCTCCAAACTTTCCAAACTATGATAAATCTGATTCCTAACCAAATTAGGATACATAGGACACCTGCCAGAAGGCCCTAGCTCAAAAGGGTTCCCATTCTAAAAGGGTCCACACAATTATGTTCCCGTCAATTTGGAAACTTCCATGCGTGAGCCCTACATGAACAAACTACGTGGGTTTTGATCTCTGTCTCCTAAGAAGGTTACGTAGGACACCTCCCTGAGGTTTAATCCTAACTTAGGCCACCAACCACATGTAGGACCCAACCATACCCCAACATGGACTGCTTCGGCATAAATCCCACACCAACCTTGACTAGGCACCTATCGCCTAGATGTCCTTGCCACATGACGTTAAACGGTATGGTTGGGTCCTTGTCACACGATCTTAAATGGTGATATGTCCTATTATGTGGAATCAAACTATGTGGATTTTGATTCCTCTCATGAGGATACGTAGGAAACCCATATTACAAGTTCGATCTAGATGCTCAAGTCACTCTCTATCCCCCCTGGATGACAATAAACTTCAGATCACCCAATTATATGGCTTGAGACCAGTGCTGTATGAACAAACTCAAACATCCCCAGAACCGTTGATCCAATGAGGGATGGTAAACCTTAGATATAGACAACTCTGGATCCCTGCATATACCTGTGACTTGCAACCCAGGGGTAATCTCTGGATACTATGCTTGGGGATAAACTAAAGATTCTCAAACATATGAACACGTCTTAAATCTATAAGAGAGTCCCGAAACAGAAAATAATTCCCCCCAAAAGGGTGCGATGAGCCCAAATTTCCATCCTCTCAACCAATGTGAGTTCTTAAGTGTCATTGGCCATATCACCCAATGAGAACTTGCCTTTGGAAAGTAGGTCCATGGATCATTGGATATAAGAACTGTTGGGAGTTTCTGGCTCCATGAATAAACCCGTTCGATACCAAGTGAATCCATGGAGATAGGGATCCCGATAGAAATGATTAAACATCACCGAATCCCTTATATCAGACATGGGAAACGATCACATCCCCTTCACCGTGAAACAAAAATTATGGACCTAATGTGAATCTTTAACCATCATGAAAGATTTACACTAATTTTAAATTCTACATAACAATAAATGGATGATAAATATCTGATGGGCCATCTTGTTCATTCTCCAACCAAAACAAAAATGGACCCGACCATGATCCTTCAACCGAGGTGGTGAAATAATCACACCTCGCACCCTCTTTCATACTCAAGAGGATATACAAGCAAGATTATTAATTATGCATGGGATTATGAGATGATAAATTGATTGGTTTTGATGTTTTTACTTTCGAAATGTTTTACACATGTGTAGAAGAGATTCCGTCAATCCAATGGTGTCGCAAAGGAGTTCACAAACATGCACGATGATCAACGTGTACACCGGGCCTCTCAATTGGCAGGGGACCCCATCACCCACCCAATGTCTTCAATGTTGGGTCTTGAATTCACTAATATGAGAGTACCACCTAAATGGTACTCTCCCAACTGTGGATGTGGCTATGTACACCCTCCAGTCGGCTAAGTCCCATCGACCGCTTTCTCAGCAGCAACCGGGGGAGAAGATCCAGGCAGCCCCTGTAGCCATCTCAAAACATTTCTAGATCCTATCCCTGGAATGAGACAATGAATACCTTCCTTATCTTAGGGAGGTGGATGAGGTTGATGTTGATGAATTCATCTCCACCGAAATGTGGTTCTACTCCAAGGACCCCACTGGAAGTCGTCGCCACAACAACGCCACGACCTCGTATCCTCACCCAGAAGAGGATTCCAACCCAAGGATCCATGCCCACACTCCCCACGATCTGGCTCCTCAGACTGCCTACCTAGGGCGGTGAATATACAACCAGGAATAGGTCATCACCCTCGTTCCTCAGGAAGAACTCTACTGCTCAGACACAGAGGCCCATGCACTTGTCTACTATTCCAAAGCCTACCATCCCTACATGCTGACAACTTACGAGTAGGCGCACATATTCACAAAGCCTCGTTAAGATCGTCGCCCATATCGAACAAAACATACTAGGAAGGTGCCTCTCCTTTCCTGGGATCATGATGCCCACCAACCAGACATGGTGTTAGTCTAGCACCTATAGGACCAACTCCTCGTAGATGCTCCTGATGCCCACCATCCTAAGATGGTTGTGATCAACAGGCGGACATGTCTCCCCACCAACAATGTCCACTGACTCGATACGGTGGGACACCAACATATGCTGGTCCATCTCCCTGTAGATGAAAGTAAAGTACATCATCCCGATGTGGTGGAAAACTAAGAATTAAGCTGGCATATCCCAACAAAGGGGTAGACTCATCCACCTACCCCGACACAGGAGAATCTTCAGTATCCACTGACTACAGGAGGACCGGAGTAGGACATTCCTACTCTGACAGCGGAATGGGCCCTCATACCTGTTCTAGCCCAAGATGTCTCTCTACATATCTTGTAAGTAATAGAGGATCATGCATTTTTCTCAGATCATATCTTGTAGACTTATAGAATGTAATTGCATCAGCAGAAATAGAAAGGAATCGGGACTGTGAGCCCATCTTCCAAATTAAGGTGACTCATCTAAGAGATGAGATAGCCACTTCAGAGTAGATCTGAATCCCGGATCCCACCCAGGAGGGGTTTTGGCTGCATCGCACGATACAAGGGAAACTGAATCGAGCATACTCACTCATTCCAACTGAGGGACACCCGTCCATCATAGTGGATGATTTTGGGCAGGAATATATCACTTTCAAAACTCAAGATTTTTGTTAGCGTATCCCGACAGCATTAAAGGACCCAATTAGATTGGGACCCAGAGGTGATGGTCGTTATTAACAGCAAACAATCCCTGCTGCCCTTGAGAAAATGCTTCGAACGTGCCAAAGGCAGCCAAAAAATAAAGAGTGGGTCTATAACTCCACTCTACTAGATGATGGGGTTCTCAACACCGCCAAAGATGTCCCAAAGGCTCGGAATCCTACCAACCCATTACCATACTATGGGAGTGGAAGTGGCAGTTGTGAAGGGCCTCCCTATAATGTTTCTACCAGCAACTCTAAATGTCCTCCCCAGAGTACCCATGAGGTCCTCCCTCATAGGAATATGATGATCTATGATGAGAGATCCTCTTTCTATGTGAGTCACAGAAGCCCTCCGCATGACTAGAAGATCGAGAAGTAAGAAGGCCCTCCACTTGATATGGTCCACCATGATGGTCCTCCCTAGGGTATACGCTGCAAACACTCTATGTGCAGTGGGACCATAGATTACGGTGGTATTCCTCACCATCATAGTCACAACTGCGGAGGTCCTCCCTTTAGTGACGTCTCTTGACAACAAGAAGGTCATCCCATTTCCATGGCCTACCCTAAAGGTCCTATTATGTGTTACTTTGAAATGATATTTCACACATCCAGGCATCAGATTATGGTGGTAGTCCTTGCCACTATAATAGTGGAGGTCCTCCCTATAGAGACATCAATCAATGAGAAGGTCCTCCGCTCATTGCGGTACATTATGAAGGTCCTCCCCAGGGTGTAACTCATAGATATTCTCCCTCTGATAGCTGTGATGGTAGTCCATGTCCTCAAAAAAACTATGATGGTAGTCCTCACCATCATGATCAACATTACGAAGGTCCTCCCCACAATTTCCTTAAGAAAAAATAAAGTCCTACCCTTGAATTAGTGTGTACTGAAGGCCCTCCCCAGGATGCACACCGAACATCAAACCATGATGGTCATCCCCACCATGATGGTAGTTTTTGCGAAGGACCTCCCCATAATGACACTATGTAGCCTGAAGGTCCTCCCCTTATTGCAGTTCTCCCTGAAGGTCCTCCCTAGGGTATGCACTACAAAAGTTTTCTATGCAATGAGGCATCAGATGATAATGGAAGTCCTCACCATTATATCCTGAATAGAGGAGGTCCTCCCCGTAAAGATGTCAAGAAATTTGAAGGCCCTCCACTCATTTGGGTATATTATGAATGCCCTCCCCAGGGTGTACCTCGTAGGTTTTCTCCCTACAACAACAATGGTGACAGTCCACACCACCATGACAGCCATTGAAAGGCCCTCCCCAAAATGGCCTTAAACAGAAATAAGGTCCTCCCCTTGCTGAAATCGACTCTGAAGGTCTTCCCCAAGGTATTCCCTATAGAATTATTTCTAGTAGTCAGACTTCAAGCTGCGATGTTAGTCCTCGCCACTGCAGTGCCAACTATAGAGGTCCTCCCCATGACGACATATCATACCGAAAGGAAGGTCCTCCCTTTGCCGAATCAAGTACAGAAAATCCCTCCTATGTCGAGGCACTCAGAAGGAGGGAATCAAGCATGTTAGATTCCCAATCAATTATCAACAACAACCTTCTTCAACCATGAGATGTTTCGAGACTGCATTCATCCTCTATTCCACCCCAGAGCCACCCACATAACGATTCTATCCATACCAGCCCTGCTACCTCAGATCATACTGTCAAGAAGCATCTTAGTTAGGCTTATCAAGTAGAGGAATCACTGGCGGAGGCACATGCTGATATATTTCACCTGTGGAAATGGTTGGCCAGGGATGATATACTAGTAATGTTTTGTACCACGACTGTCTCTCAGTTCGACAAACCTAGAGAGTTGTCAAATGGAAGCATACATGAAATCCACTCCAATATCAAGACAACCCTATGCAGGTTAAAATTCAACTTCCTACCATATGAAGGGTATGTAGATCATATAAAGGCAATAGAAGAGATCCTGACTCACATTGACTTGGAATCCCTTCCTTCGGAATGACAACCACGATAAGGGACACACAAAAGGGAGCTTGGTTAACCTGCATCTATGCACTACACAAATTGTGTCACCTTATTGATGACACTTCGACGAGAGTTCATATCCATGGATGGGGAGAACATGGGGATTGACATTTCACTCCACTTCCTATATAGTAGAACTTGTTCGGTGTAAGGTCTTTCAATTCCATCACTTCAGAATCATAGGAAAATGATGTTCCTATTCAGGAGAAGTGGTACATATGACAGAAACATGCCTTGAGTAAGTCTCAAAAGCATCAGGCCCGATGAGAGCGAGCCATTCACGAACTACGGAATCAGGATACCAAAAAAATTCAACTGGATTCTAGAATATGAAAATACAATAAGAAATCAGTTCCTACCTCTCCAGAGGGAATTAATTCACAGGTGAAATCGACACTGGGCTGAGCTCACCATTGAATGAGAGTGCGTGAGATCAGGAAGAAATCAATAGGCGTAGAAGCTACTGCAATACGGGTCCAACCCCAGCCTGGAGGGCTAGGGGAATTTTTAACAACACATTCCCCTATAATACCCACAAAAATGGGAAGAGGAGCAGTGCCCAAGGAACAGAGCCAACCCCAAACCACAGGGCTTGGAGCATTTTTACCTCAATAAAAAACCTCCCCCATGAGAATCAGTATTCTCTCGTTTGGGGAGGATAGTCAGAAGAGGAGGTTCCTATCCAATCCCATCCTCTGAAACATCATCCCCTCTAAGAGGGAGGTGTGCCATAAGGTCTCACCAATGTTCTTCTTCCATCACCCTTCATCAAGAGACCCGAATAAAGTCTCAGGATAGAAGGGGGAAAACCAGTATGATGTGCGGAGGGTCATTTTCCTACTTGGAAGATGACACCTCCTCCACCCCGTATTATACATATGTCAACATTGTGGATGTAAACCCCATGGAGGGAACCGAAGAGAATGAAAATCCAGATGGATTGGGTGAAGATGGTTCTGATCAGGTTGGGATTCCCAATGAGTTAGTAGAAATGCACACCCGAAACAAAAGGGCCACCGTAAACCTGGCCACTCCAGAAAACCCCCCTCCACTTCCATAGCGAGTCACCAATAGAGATAGGAACAAAGGCTAGGTTTTACTCAAACTGTCTACTTCTCTCAAGACAAACGAGTCTCTCACGATCGAAGAGAGGTTTGTTCAGCAGGGGGAAAAATGACAGAATTAAGGTGGATTAATGCAGAGCTTCTCCAGAGGAACTATCCTTTCGAATATGTTCCCCAGGATAGTTACAGTACGCACTTCCAGCAAGTGAGCCTCAACAACAAGGGTTTCCCCCAGAAAATTAAGTAGGGTCAGGGCCCCCGCCCAGTGTGGCACCTGGCCTGTCTAACTATTTGAACATGGATTCAGGAGCACACTAAGGATTTTGTCCTCTCAGGAAGCAGTCGGAGTGGGTACATCTAAATCCTCCGAAGGTACCACTGATGGAATATGCACCTCATATACCAGTCGAGCCATCACTTCAAGTAATACCCCAGGATGTACCCATTCGAGATCAGGCCGAACAGGATGTAAACCAGGGTCTCTCCAACACCATCGAAGCACTAACAGCTCAATTAGAATCAATGGAAGGCTGGAGTGCTCCAATACATCCAGTGTGAAAGCCTCACACAGACTAGGTGAGCAACACGCCACTTCCACTGAAATTTGGGAGCCCTGTATTCCCTATATTCAATGGCTCAGGCAACCCGGAATAACATTTGATGCACTACGCATCTTCTTGCAACCCTATGATGGGAACACTAGAACAAAAAGAAGAAGTGAAACTCAGATCCTTCATGAGATCCTTTAAAGGTTCGGCCTTTTTCTGGTATACAAGTTTTATATCATAGTCAATAAATGTATGGGAGGATATTAGGTAGAAATTCCTATTCCACTTCAGCTTAACATTTCCCAAGATGACGGTTAACAACCTCATGAATTACAAACAACGGGAGAACGAGAGGGTCTCACACTTCATCGCCATTTGGAAGGGTATGAATTACTCCCTAAACAGGCCACTAACCTAGAACAAGATGATTTCTATATGAAATAACAACCTCCAAGATGATCTAGAAACTCCACTCATAATAGCCTAACGCACCAATGGTTTCCAAGACTTCTTTTCTATTTTCCAAAGAATCAAAGACTCCATGAAACGGACTAACCTCAAGTCTCGAATAGCCTCACAGGCTCCTGCATAGAGAGAAGGTGGAGCTGAAGCATCCTTTATCACTCTCAAGACAGACCCCGCACCGACTCTACCACATAGGACTCCGCTGAATCACTAAGGGCCTCTTGAGTATCAATGACCACCTCTACCCTAACGAGATGATCAAATAGGACCTAGGATAAACCAATTTTTGGAAAAAAGAAATAAAGTTTACTCATTATGAGAAGACCATGTCCGTGACTATTTCATATCCTACCTAAATTGCAACTTTCTCCACTTACAAGATCCAAGAAATCCTAAATAATTAGGCCTCGACAACCGAACGAATTATTGTCCCTACCATTGGATGTAGGGACACAGTATTCGAGAATGCTTCATCTTCAATGACCTTCTACAAAGGTTGGTGGACTTAGGGCAGGTCCATCTAGGACCGCCCCCGGCACATGTAGCATATGTTTCTTCGACCGACCTAGAGGAGGGGGAGGAGTGGAAGAATGTTGTTAGAAAAAGGGAGAAGAAATTTGATGGTGGTATGAATCAGAAAATGATCAGCTGAGCTCCTGGAATACTTAGAGCTCAATTATAGAAACTTTTTGTGTCGCCAACAGCTCCTAATGTAACACAACTGCCGTCCTCGACCCCATAACCCTCCATAAGACAGTTATCCAGGCATAATCAGAGGGGGAAGAAGCATGTACAAGAGGAGCAGTCTGTGATAAGGCCAAATCTGGCCTTGACACTTTCGGATTTCATGTCCTCAGACTTGACACAATGGGAACCGACCTGACAAAAGACACCATCAGAGACAACCAACCAGGCTAATCTGTTATCGAATGAGTATCTAATCTTTGGTTCCATAAATTTCATCCATTTAATGGATCCATTCTATGACAGAGAGTATGGTTATGAAACTGAGTTCCTGACACCCGATCAGGTGACCGAAAGGAGGAATCACAGAAGTAAGGGATACCAAGGCTGACACAGACATGGCCAGAACTGACCCTATGGTTATACACTGGCTCAAACCGTTAATACTAAAAAAAATAATGGGAGATCCCTTCAATGGACCCATCATGAGCAAAAATATTCCCCTGCACCCACGAGTAGCCACTCTGGCCCCATTATTCTATGGTACCAATTAGAGGAGGAACAAGGGTATAGCCTCCCAACGCTCATATAATCCCTGATTAGCCCACAGGAATTTCAAGCCGAAGTTGCTGCCGCCAAGATATATCGAATGAAGACTAGCCCAGATGAATGCAACACAATGATTTCCTTCACAAATCAGGATGAAGATGCCACCATGAAGGAGATATCAAACCCCTATATATGTCTAGCATGCTGAATAAATTTGAAGTCTAGAAAGTCTTCATCGACAATGGATCAAGCGTCAACCTTCTCCCACTGAAAACACTTCGTAGGTTGGGCTATAATGAGGATGATCTGACACCCTCGTCCACAACTCTCTTGGGTTATGACATGAGAGAACAAAATCCAATGGAAAAAATCAAGCTCAAAATCCATTATGCTGACCTTGGGGCCTATTCAAGGTTCCTGGTGGTTCAGAAAATAATGACAATCAACGCCCAGTTAGGAAGTCCATGGCTGCATCAACACAAGGCCATTCCTTCCTCCTACCACCATTGTATGAAATATTTCATCAATGGTTAAGGTGGGACATTGAACATTAATAAGGACCCTTTAAATCTCTCTGAGTATCATTTCATCGATGCTGGATTTTATGAGAAAAGGGGGGAGACATCTGCAATTAATGATATTGATTGGGTCCCCACCACAAATAGTCTGACAGAGGTTCCTGAAGACCCCCTCAAGCAGCTCGATGAAGAGTACATGATGCCCATCAACCATATTGAGAACAAGAATCCGAGTCCCGACGTGTATTTAGCTATTTTTATGATATCAATCATGACAGTCGAGTCTGAAAAAGTAGAAGCAACTGCTGACCCTCAATCTGAGGAAGAATTCTTGAGTAAGGATGCCCACACTCCATCCATGGAAACTCAAGAAATCCCTGCAGTACTCTATGTAGTGGCAGAAGGACAAGATTCTTGTCACCCCTATTCTTCTCCCTCTCGAGAGGTTTCCTCACAACCAATTGAGTTAGAGGTAGTCGCTTCCTCCATAGAGCATCCAAGTGACATCTTGCCTCCAAGCTTTGGAGATCCCACATTAAGAGCTCTCTTCCCGTTAGAAGAAGAAGATTATGAGGATTTGAGGGAAGAAGAGGAAGAAGATCTTAAATATGCCCCCTACATTTGAAGAGGGTATCTCTACCACTTTTGATGAACTCGGGGAAATAAACCTCGGTACTAAAGAAGAGCCGAGACCCACTCTCATTAGTCCAGCGATGTCTTCCGAGGAACAACAGGTATATACCTCCTTCATGAGGCAACATTGATATTTTTTCACCTATAATTATACAAAAATACCAAGACTTGATCCCGAGGTGGCGACACACCACCTAGTCCTGCCAGAAGATCATCGAGGCTATAAGAAAGCCTCCAGAAGGAAGCATCCCACCCATGTAGACAAGACAGAGGCTGAAGTCAGTAAGATAATAAAATAAGATTTCATTCGGAAGGTCTAATATCCCATCTGGTTGTCCAAAATTGTCCCCATCAAAAAGTAGAATGTATAGATCCACATCTGTATAGATTTTTGAGATCTCAATTGGCACTACCCAAAAGACAATTTCCCAGTCTCAATCACTGAGCTATTGATCGATGTGACAGCTGGATATCAGGCTCTCTCCTTAATGGAAAATTATTCTGGATATAATCAAATCAAAATGGCTTGAGAAGATAAAGAAGCCAATTCCTTTAGAGCCCCCAAGGAGTATTTTTCTTCAAGGCTATGCCCTTTGTTCTAAAAAACGTTGGTGCCACATATCAACGTGCCATGCATCACATTTTAAAACCATTCCTGGAGATGTTCGCCGAATGTTATGTTGATGACTAGGTGGTCAAATCACGACAGCGCTCAAATCAACTTTCACACCTTGAAACCATATTTAACAAAATTCAGCAACACAGCCTAAAGATTAACCCCTTGAAATGTGCCTTCGGGGTTACCCCATATAAATTCCTCCTCTTTGTCGCATGCCACTATGGAACTGAAATCGACCCTGAGAAGACAAAGGGTACCCTTGGTTTTCTACCTCCCCGCAACCTCACTAATCTGAGAGGAATTCAAGGACACTTGGCCTATATCAGGTATTTTATATTCAACATCGCAAGAAAATGTCTTCCCTTTACTAGGTTGATATAGAAGGGAGTTACCAACCAAGGGAAAAATGATTTCCAATAATCATTCGACGACCTCAAGCAGTACCTCTTCAGTCCACCGATGTTATTGTTGCTGGTTGAAGAAAAGCCACTTATCCTATACATGACGGCCTTAGAGTGATTACAAGGATCCTTCCTTATGTAGATGAATGATTTTGACAATGAAAAAATCTTTTATTACCTCAGCCGAACCATGATTGATGCAGAAACCCAATATTCAAATATCGAGAAGAGATTTTTGGATCTGGTATTCATAGTCCAGAAGCAACGAAATTATCTATAGCTTCATGATGTCCTTATCATCTCATGCAGTAACTCGCTGAAGTATATCCTCAGTCTTCCAATGCTAACTAGATGCCTATCCCGATGGAAAATAATCCTACAAAAGTTTGACATCCGGTTTGTGCCTTAGAAAGATCTCAAGGGCCAAGAGTTGGTAGAATTTCGGGCAGAGAATCCCTAAATAGAGACTTCCTCATTAGATGTCAAACTACATGATTAATATGTCTTCTCCAGGCAAAAGAATTCCCAAACCTGGGAAATATACTTTGACGGAACATTTAGAATGTAACACCTGACCCCTCTAAACAGGATCTGGTGCATTACTTGTGATATTAGCATCGTTAGAAGGAATAAAAATCCTGAAGGAACGATCCATTTAGTAGTCTTGAAGAAACTAGATACATATATTTAACACAAATTACATTGTATAAGGTTACAAGATACAATAAATAATGAAAAAACAAAAACTGCATCCACAAGCACTCAATAAATGAACTCCTCTTCATAACCTATTAAAGGTAAACAATAAAAGGGGTGAGATCAAATGAACAGTAAGGGTTACAAATAGTGTAAGCATGAGTACAATAATAAGTGAATTGTAATCAATCTGACATAATCAAAATGGCATAGAGAATAAATGAACAAGTAATGCCATTAATAAACTGAAAATGAAACTGCATCCATAGATTTTGTCATTGTGAAAACCTCAGGGATACTAATTATAACTGATAATGAATAAAAATAATTCTTATTAATTGTATGTAATGTATCTGGGACATGAACCATAATACCCTAAAAATGGTTTAGTTCTATGGGTATAAACCTATCTAATTTTTTGAAACAAACTCGAAGGGTCTGTCGCCAAACAGTTTTGTCTCATGAGACCTACCGATGCATCGAGGGGCTGTAGTGGGCCCCACACACCTCTACATCCAAGAATTATTTATAAATAGATTCAATACAAGATCAATATGTATTTACATTATCTATATAGAATATAGGATACAGATTCATCAATATTTCCACCGTCAAAACAACATTCAAAATAAATACCGTATGTAAAATGGTATACGACTTAGACAATAATAATATCCATGATATGAGAATATGGACATTTAAATGGAATATAATTTCAATTTAAAAGTGATATCAAATGTTCATTAGGTACACCACATAAGAAAGAGTAGGTGCACAATTACTAAACAAGTCACAATGAAGTGAAAATTGAGACAAAGCTCGTTACCGTGTTGTATTCAATTGAGTCGTATGACAAGGAGTTAATAACCACCAAAAGAGTCACAGAATACAATGAATATAATGAGAACCATGATAACATATGTCAAATTTTAGTACATTTATACCACATATAAGAAATAAGAGGTGATCAATGGAGATCCCATAGAATTGAAAATGAGATGAGAAAAAACCTCTTACAAATATTTTGGCATGGTAACGAGTGTTATGGAATGGTCTTAATGAGAGGTAAAAGAAAATTCCATTATTTATATGTCACAATAGTAGTATGGGGGAGGGTATAAAGCAAACCCCATCATTAGGAATTAAAAATAAAAAGGGCACAACATAGGGGATATTCTTGAACAAAAGTGAGAGAGAGAATCCCTAACAAGGATTGTGTCATTAGAGTGACGATGAATCAATGAAATATTTATGTGTGACAAATAAAAATCCAAAAAATATAAGTGTATATATAGTATAAAAAAATCATAGGTAATTCACACATAATCTTGGAACTATGTAACCAATGAAATAGATGTTAACTCAAAGAATGAAAATTGAGTTAAGCAATCCCTTACCTTACGCCCGAAGGTGTTCTTATTTTTTCTTAACGACCCAAATAATCAAATTTAGCTTCATTAATTAATAATTAAAGAACCTCGTAAACATGTAATTTATATGTTATTACCTTATTAAGTTCATTAATGGCCTTTTTTATGGGTTTAAGAGATTCAATTTTATTGTTTTGGAAGCATTTTCTTACTTGGTTTTAAATGATCAGTTCACTTATATTCAAGTTTGGATAAATATATAAGATGGACGTGCTTGTCCAGAAATGAAGTTATATTCTATTAGTGAAGAAAATAAGATTAAATGGTTTTAAATTTAATTTGGTTACATAGAGTGAAGTCTAATTATTATATACATAACCTTAGTGACAACCATTTTGTCTAAATGGTGGGTTTGATTACAATGAACATGTTTTGATTTATAACTTAATACCATTTTTACAAAAGGATTACAGAACTAAAAAATAAGATATATTACATATATAATAATCTGGTTCAACCATAACATGAATAGTTTCCTTACCAGAATTAAATATTATAATAGAAATAGATAAACTGTTGTCCTTGAATGTGCTAAATTAGCACATCTCAAGCGATGCATTTATTTCTTTCAAATAAATTTTGGGGAAAGGGAAGAAGATAATGGAATATATATCATTATCATAAAAAAATTACAGTACATGTATTTTACTGGATTTATCATACTATTTTGGTGAAGGGAGGTGAGAAAAGAAACAAAAATAAAAGAACTTAAAAAGAAAAGAAGGGATTTGAAAGAGGAATTTATCTCTTGAGACTTCCTCCTTTAAGAACCTCTCAAGGGGAGTGATTTTGGTCTTTTTATGAGACCAAAGCTTGTTGGACATAGGTTAAGAGGTTGGGAAGGTATTTGGACAGAATATGGAGAAGGAAAGAGGCTTGAGAGGAGTGAATGGAAGGGGGGTGAGAGGGGGGTTTTATAGTGGAGGAGAGAGGAGATTTGTTAATATAAAACTCATTAATTTATTATTTCCTCTCAAGACAATAAATAGTGAGTATTACATGAACAAGAACAGTAATATATGCATGTGACTTTGAACTAATTAGGCTTACATTAGTAGATCATCATCAATGACTCAATTAATCCATTATTTAGCATTTATTGTAAATTATCGGATTTTACTATTCATAAAAAATTCAATTATTTTAAAAAAATCCCAAAAATTCACCCTAATTATTTTTCAAAGTGTAGAATCCAAAAATGAAGTCCATTTTTCAAAAATTATTTTCTAAATATGATTAATTAAATGTTTAATTAAATCATTATTTAATTAAAATATATAAACACTTAGAATATTCATCTTCATCTTTAGGGTGTCTAAATTCATTTATACACTCAAGGGTATGGATACCATTCATAAGAGTCATATTACTATTTATAAGGGTATGTTACTATTCATAAGGGTAGGTTACTATTCATAAGTGTGGGTTACTATTCAACAAAAATTAAGTTAATTCTATTAGACTCTAAATATCATCTTGAACACAACCGTGTATATCAGATTTTTAAAATTCAAAATCACAAAGATGGTAAATTTGAGTTTAGTGGCTAAGTTATGGCTACCTCGTATAAGTAACCATGTTTTGTTCTATAGGGGCTCAGTGATTCATGAAATATAGGCTACTTACAGAATACAGTGTATTTAAGAGAAACATACCATAAAATGTTTGGGGTGCTACATTATTCCCTCCTTACCAAAATTTTGTCCTCGAAATTCACAAAATATTACCTAAAAAGATTTGGGTATGTCTTTAACATAATCCCCTCAAGAACCCATGTTGCTTCCTCCATCTTATAGTTCCTCCATAGAACCTTCACTAGACGAGTCGTCCGATTTCTCAATACTTGTTCTCTAGTATCAAGAATCTTGATAGGCTCTTCACAATAAGATAGATCTGGCTCAAGTTATACCTCTTCATAAGTGAGTACATGTGTTGGTTCTGGCATGTAATTTCTTATCATTGACACGTGGAATACATTTTGAACCTTGGAGATACTTTGAGGCCTTGCCAAATGGTAAGCTACTACTCCAATTCAGTCCAGAATTTCAAAAGGTCTGATGTACCTGAGACTTAACTTTCCCTTCTTACCAAATCGTATAATACCCTTCCATGGAGATAACTTTAAGAAAATGTGATCTCCATCTTGAAAATCCAAATCCTTCCTTCGGTTATTTGCATAGCTCTTTTGCCTACTTTGAGCTATTTTGATATGGTTCTGGATAATCTTTACCTTTTCCATTGTTTCTTCAACAAGTTCGGGGCCCACGAGCTTTCTTTCACCAACTTCATCCCAGCAAGTTGGTGTACGACATATCCTCCCATATAATGCTTCATAGGGTGCCATCTAAATACTTGTATGTAAGCTATTGTTGTTGGAAATTTCCACGAGAGGTAAATAATGATCCCAAATGCCTTTAAAATCAAGTGAACAAGACCTCAACATGTCTTCCAATGTTTGAATAGTCCGTTCTGATTGTCCATCAGTTTGTGGGTGGTAGGCAGTGCTCAAACGAAGATTAGTATCTAGGTCCTTCTGAAGACTTTTCCAGAATCTTGATGTAAAACATGGATCATGATCAGAAAAAATTGATTGGGGTACTCCATGAAGTCTCACAACTTAATTAATATATTTTTTTTTCTAGACGTTCAAGTGGTATATATTCTCTTATAGAAAGAAAATTTGCTGACTTGGTAGGACGATCAACAATGACCCATATTGCATCTTTCCTTCTAGGAGTCTTTGGTAGTCCCATGACAAAGTCCATCATAATATTATCCCATTTCCACTCAGGTATGAGAAGAGGTTGCAATACTCCTACAGGCTATTTCCTTCCATCTTTCACTTGGTGACAAACCATACATGTTGACACAAAATCAGCAATCTCCCTCTTTATGTTGTCCCACAAAAAATGTTCCTTAAAATCTCTATACATCTTAATGCTACTAGGATGTACAGAGAAATTGAAACTATGAGAATCATCCAACAATTCCATTTTTAGATCAGGTGTATCGGGAACACAAAGTATCTTCCCAAATTTCAAAATTCAATCTTCATATACGAAGTCACTCAATCTCCCATCATTCATAGCTTTAATCTTCTTTTGAAACTCCTTATCATCATCTTCAGAACTTTTTATCCTTTCTAATAAAGATGGTTTGGCAACCATTTGAAAAATCATTGATGTTTCAACTTCCATGGTTATTCCCATATCCATCTTTACTAGATCAATGAAAATAGGATCCCTTTCAACTCTCATCTTGTTCAAAACTCCATGATCCTTTCTGCTCAAAGCATCTTCCACCTTATTTGCCTTCCCTGGGTGGTAGTGTATCATGAAATCATAATCCTTGAGTAGTTAAAGCAATCTCCTTTGCCTCATGTTGAGTTCTTTCTGTGAGAAAATATACTTCAAACTCTTGTGATCCGTATAAATCTCACATTTTTCACCATAGAGATAATGTCTCCATATATTCAAAGAAAAGATTACATCAACTAACTCAAGATCATGAGTTGGATAATTTTTCTCATGATTCTTCAACTGTCTTGATGCATAAGCAATAACTTTATCATTTTTAATAAGGACGCAACCCATCCCATTCTTTGATGCATCACTATATATCACAAATCCACCACTTCCAGATGGAAGAGTCAAAATTGGAGCATTGACCAATATTCTTTTAAATTATTTAAAGCATTCTGTACACTATTTTTTCCACCTTAACTTAACTCCTTTACGTGGGATCTTGGTTAATGGGTTATCTAGTCGGGAAAAATTCTGAACGAAATGCTGATAGTAACCTGCTAAGCCAATAAAACTGCGTACCTCAGTTATGTTTGTTGGTGTGGGAAAATCTTTGATTGCCTTTGTCTTCACAGGATCAACTAGGATTCCATCCTTAGAGACAATATGGCCTAGAAAAGAAACTAACTGAAGCCAGAATTCGCACTTGCTAAACTTACCATATAATTGATTTCTTCTAAGAGTTTCTAGAATAATCCGCAAGTGATTCTCATGATCTTCATAGCTTTTTGAGTATACCAGGATATCATTGATGAACACCACAAAAAGGTTATCAAGATATTCATTTAAAACTCTATTAATTAAATCCATGAATATATAGGGTGAATTAGTTAGTCCAAATGGCATCACTGTAAACTCATAATTCCCATACCTAGTTTGAAATGCTGTCTTTGGAATATCTTCCTTCTTCACATGCATCTGATGATATTAGGACCGAAGATCAATATTCTAAAAGTACTGGGATCCATGGAGTTGATCAAATAAATCATCAATCCAAGGTAGAGGATACTTATTATTTATTGTAATAGCATTGATTTCCCTATAATCAATGCATAGCCTCATGGATCCATATTTCTTCTTGAAAAACAGGACCAGGGCTCCCCATGGAGAAACACTAGGTCGAAAAAAAAATTCTTTTTCACTCAAATCCTCTAGTTTTTTCTTTAGCTCTACCAATTCCACAGTGTCCATTCTATAGGGAGTCTTTGATATAGGTCTTGCATCAAGATTTAAATCAATAGAGAACTCAAATTCCCTCTCTGGAAGATATCCAGGTAAATCCTCTAGAAATACATCAATGTACTCTTGAACTATGTGAACGTCTTAAATTTGAAGATTTGTTTACTCACTCATATAAGTTGGTTTATATTCCTCTCCAAGTGTTGCATTTAGTAGAGCTACTGGGTGTGGTTCTCGATAAGAATCATGTGGTGATGTTTCTGCCCTAAAGATAAGGGATTCTACACCATTTTCAAAAAATTGTAACTTACTTCTTCTTACAATAAATCTTTGCATCATAATTTGATAGCCAATCTATTCTGAGAATTATATCAAATTCAGTCATTGGTATGATGAAAAGGTTAGAAACTAAAGCATGTTTTGGTGACTGGAGGGGGACTAGTCGACATGCCTTTATTGCAATGATACATCCCCCGGGAGTTTTGACTAACAACTCCATTATTAATTCATATTGGACATATATAATTTTCTTGGAAAACTAAGAAGATATAAATGAATGTGATGATCTAGAATCAAATAAGGTGTTGGATAAGTTTGAGGAAACAATTAAAGTACCTGCCACCACATCATTAGGAACTTCGACCTTCACAGTTGTAATCACATAGGCTCTCCCTTGCTATCTTTGATTTTTTCTGAGGCATGTTTCCTTGGCACTTATGAAACTCATTTTCATAGTGTCCCATCTCTCAGAAATTCTAGCATTGAACATCATTGAATTGTTTCTCCCCCTTTCATTCATCAAATCAATGCCCCTTTTCTCTGCAGTTATAGAAGACTCCATTTCCTTTCAAGCATTTCCTAGGATGATTATTTCCACAGTTCTCACATAGTGGGAAACTATTCATTCCCTTGCTCTTCTTTGGTGCTTCTCCTTTTCCTTTGTTATCAAAAAGCTGCTTCTTATCTTGGTTTCCTTTGAAAAAAATTGATCTAGTAAATTCCTTCTCTGTTTTGATGGAACTTGATACAATTTCATCATATGATGAAAATGACTGAGAAGCCAATGTCCTTTGAAGACTTGGATTTAAACCTTCAAAGAAATGATCAATCTTGTCCACTGAGTCACGAACATAATCCATGGCATACCTGGCTATCCTTGTGAAGGTAGCCTCATACTCTGCAACACTATCTTTTTCCCTTTGTTTCAAGCCAAGGAATTTCCTCTTCATTTCAGTTCGTTGCTCACGAGGGAAATATTTTTCGTAGAATATTTCCTTAAAAGTCCTCCATTCCATATCCTCTATCTCTTCTTCCTCTGTGGTATTTTGAATCAAGGACCACCATTGATCAACGTCGCCCTTGATACAATATACTACCAGTACTACCTTTTCATTTTCATTGCATCTTAACACCGTGAATATATTTTCAAGGGATGTGATCCATTGCTCAGCAACCACTGGATTAGTAGTCCCACTGAAATATGAGGGCTTCTGCCGCATGAAACGATCCAACACAGGTGTTGAATGGTTATTCATTACATCTTGAGTAAGTTGTCCCAATATGGTAATGATCTGATCTTCTCAAACATTGACTATGTTGACTTTCTCAGTAGGGAGATCCCTACCTTGCCCACGAGTATTGATTCCCCTTCTTTCATTAGATGCCAATTCTAAATATTGGGATAAAATAGATTAGTTTATGAGTCATAAATAGAAAATCACTAAACATAGATTTAAATTCTATGCATAGATAATCTTATAAACATGGTTTCTCTGAAGTAAAATTTAAATTAAATTCCTTCATAATGGATTGAAAAGAAAAGATAAATTATCCTAAGAATATCCCCTAGGAGTTTCGTAACCAAGAGTGCAACAAGGCCTATAGTCGTGTACCAGTTCCCGTTCGATTCTAGCTCAAAGCGGTGCTTTTGGGTTTTACCCCTAGATACATCTGTGCCAGAGCCGCCTCTACCTGCTCGTATCTAGATAGGAATGTATTGTTTGAAAGGCCCACATAATCTATTCCTTAACAAATTACCAGGACATTCTTGTAATTTTATCCTCAAATTATACCTTAAGGCTTTGTTCCCTACTATATATTTCCTTCTATAGTTTCCAAGTTTCCTACTAAAATTCCCCTGATACCAACTGTAACACCTCGACCCCTCTAGATAGGAGACGGTGCATTACTTGTTATATTGGCATCATTAGAAGGAATAAAAATACCAACATAACGATCAGTTTAGTAGTCTTGAAGAAACTAGATACATAGATTTAACACAAATTACATTGGATAAGGTTACAAGATACAATACATAATGAAAAAACAAAAACTGCATCCACAAGCACTCAATAAATGACCTCCTCTTCATAACTTGTTGAAGGTAAACAATGAAAGGGGTGAGCTCAAATTCTCTGTAAGGGTTAAAAATAGCGGAAGCATGAGTACAATAATAAGTGAATCATAATCAATTTGACATAATCAAAATTGCATAGTGAATAAATGAATAACTAATTCCATTAATAAAATGAGAATGAAATTGTATCCATAGATTTTGTCATAGTGAAAACCTCATGGATAGTAATTATAACTGATAATGAATAAATAGAATGCTTATCAATTGGACGTCTTGTATCTGGCACATGAACCATAATACCGTAAAAATGGTTTAGTTCTACGGGTAGAAACCCGTCTGATTTTTGGAAACAAACTCGAAGGATCTGTCGCCAAACTGTTTTGTCTCATGAGACCTACTGATGTATCGAGGGGCTATAGTGGGCCCCACCCACCTCTACATCCAATCATTATTTATAAATAGATTCAATACAAGAGAAATATGTATTTACATTATCCTTATAAAATAGAGGATACAGATTAATCAACATTTCCACATTCAAAACAACACACTACTAGAAATTGAAGCTATAGCCACGGACCTATAGCCACGGTTTTATAGGTCCGTGGCTATAACTGGTTTATATCCATGGTTTATTTTTTAATCCATGGCTACACAATTCCATTCCCTTCTTTTTTCGATTCCAATCGGGCTCTGCCTCCATCCCTGATATGCATCATGTTTTTTTTTTCGATTCCAGTCGGGCTCCTCCTCCATCCCTGATACGCGACCCTCTCACCGAGGCGCCCTCCTCCCCCGATGGCCTCTCCTCCTCCCCGATGGACTCTCTCACCACACCCTCCTCTATTCCCCTGTGGCTTTCCTCTGTCATCCTCAGTGCTGTCCACTATCGCTTGTCCTCACCGGCTTTATTTCCTCCATCCTTCTCCTCCTCCCTCAGAATTTCCAGTTCTCATCACCTCCTCCCCACCGAATCTCCAATTCCCATATCACACGACCATCTCTCCCCTCTCCTCTCTAGACATGTGAACCACCATCCCTCTCCTGAGTCCTCTTCGTCCTGTTATTTCACCGGATTTATTACGGTTTCTTGGTTGGAGTTTCTAGGTAAGCTATCCTCTTACATTCTTCTTCATCTATTGTCCGATTTCTATTCTCCCTATCACCCTATTTTGTTCGGACAAACCCTTGTTCATGGGTTAACTAGATTATTTTTATTTTATTCAATTGTTAGGGCAAGAAATGAGTCTCTCGGGTCGGCTTAGGGTGTGTTTCTGCATTTTCCACCGAATTCAAAGCAAATCGGACTTTTTAGATTTCCCACCACCGTTTTGAGGTTGGTTTGCATCTGCCTTTTCTTTTATCCCAATTTTAATTAATTTTTTGTTATTTTTGGGTTCCTAGAACTTTTTTAGTGTGTAGTGGTCTTCCTTGATATATGTTTTGATGTTATTTATCATAAATGTCTGTATAAATTCAGATCATTCGGAATTATTTTACAAATAACATCAATGTGATTAGATTGTAAAGAAATTAATCCTATAACACGAAGAACATGATGGTCAAACATATAGATTGAATGATATTGATGAGTGTTGTTTTCTTGGATTTAATGTTTGATTCATTTCTAGAGACATAGATTTCTTTTGTCATTTTTCTGAGAACTAACAATAGTAGTTTTGAAGAAAAATTATACTATCACTCTTTAGGTATTTGGCTTCACATAGTGGAGGATGTTTGCATGCCCTCCTCAAATTCCTGAGCACTGTTGAACATACATTATGTATCATTGTTATCCCTAGTGAAAACATATAACCTTATTGATATATTCATCTTCTTGTTTGGAAAATGTGAAATAGAATATTGAATGATGATCAAATTTATAGATTATGTTTGGTATTTGCAAATCCGTGAAAATGATTACTCTCCATGTTTAACTTGTAGATATTATATTTTTTTGGAATTAATGTTATGTAATTCTGGGAATGTGCATGCTTTATTCCATGTTGATATGATATCTAGTATATCATTGAGATGAATGTACAAATTTTTATGTTGATAAGAATGATGATTGGTATACCAGATTTATACTTGAAGCATGATAAATCATTGATATGTCATGAGAAAGATAGAAAGGGTATGTGTGTATCTGTTCTTGTTATTATAAAAGGTTAATGTAGGTTAGTAAAATATTAACATACCGGTACATTATATGGAATAGTTTTTTTGAGCTCTTATTCAGTATACTCCTTACCCTATTCTACAAGATGGTTTTTAGAACTAATTTTATGTACACTTCCCTCTTTCCTTGCAGCAGACTTATGGACTTATTCTAGAATTGCACCTGGGTGGTATGGGATGCAAGATAACCCAATCCCTAGATGGATGTGTGTTTTAGGTCATAATTAGAATATGTCCTCTCAATGCCTCTGAATTATCTACTCAATGACATCTAGAATCACATTTCATCTTGTCACTATAGCTGATGAACATGTTAGTTAGGCATATATTTCTATAAAAATAAACTGAAATTTTATATTTTTCCTTTATTCATAGATATTTTTAATTGGTATTTTAGGTATCTTAGACTCAATCTTGAAACTACTCTGGCAAGAGAAGCTATTTCAAGTGGTTGGTTTTCCGATGGTGGATAATTGCATGGGGGGCTACAATAGTTTAATGTTTGCATATAGACAGGTTATTAACTTCTATTTTTATTATTTTTCTTCATTTCATATTTATATAAGTCACATCACTTTTAATAAACTTTATTTGGTTGATGATGGGCTCATTGAGCAAAAAATGTGAGGTTTTTTACTTTTGCATCACAGCACACCAATAGATATACCCACATGAGATCATCCCCCATGACAACTCGTTTCCATCAATTTTTATCCTCGGTCGGGATTTTCCTCTCCCACTCACTCACCCAATCCCTCCCTCGAAACCCTTCTCCACAGATCTTCCTTCAAAACCCATATCCTCTGATCCTCACCCGACCAATTTCTCCCTCATCCGATCCTCACCCGAACAATTTATCCCTTGTCTGATCCTCACCCGACCGATTTCTCCCTTGTCCAATCCTCACCGGATTCTCCTTCATGGTTCCACAATCCCTCACCGGCTTCCATTCGCATCCTCCATTCATGGCTTATCCATTCTCGGTTCCTCCATTCACGTCCTCCATTCATGGCTTCTCCATTCCTCAACCAATTTGACGCCACGTATGTTTTCATATCTTTTCAGAGTAATTATTATATTTTTCTGTATATATATTAATGTATATAGAATTTTCTTCCACATTTCCCTTTTTTATTTAAGTGTTCTTACAAACCTATACATATTATATGGTATCAATTTAACTAGAGAGTTTTCACCCATCGGTGATGAGTCCTTCGCATCTCAAATTATATTTTCTCAAATTCATCCTTTACATACTGATATTTGTCCCATTATATTGACATTAAAATCTATATTTATTACCCCATTTCATTCTTTGTGATTAGCTATTTTTGTATTCATTTCCTTATGCTCAAGGACCATTAGCCTTGTAATCACAGGTGGCCCAACGATCAATGATTGAGGTTCTATTTGGTTTTTTTATACAATGCACATGAATATCAGAAATTATCACTTGTATGATGTATTATTTTTAATTTAGACACGGGCATGTTTTTGTTTCCTTATGTATATATCATTTATTCTGAATCTGTTTTGAATATGTTATGTATTATGTTATGAATATGTTATGTATTATGTTATGAATTTGTTATATAATATGTTCTTTTTAAAAAAATTTAACATTATAAGTCTTTTTATGAAATTGTATTTAAATTTAAACTATTATAATCTATTTTTAGATGGATGCTAAACATAAATTTATGTTATTATTGATTTATATAGTGCGGCTGTTTAGAATATGAATTACATTGTCGAGTTTTGTATTTTATGATAAATGCTCTGAAGATGTTAAAAGATATTTTTAGTCTGGACAACACTTTCAATCATTCATTCAAAAATTTCCAAAATATATTTTTAATTCATCCAGTTCCCTAGTTGTCTAGTTCTTCATGTTTCTTCTCACATTTTTTTCAATAGGTGTTATGTATTAGCATTATTGATTTTAGTTTTAGTTTTACATTCTATATTTGAAGAAGTTGGTTTCACCAGTGTTCTATAATGATTTCAAAAGTTATATTGATCGTCTAGTGAAACATCCATATGCAAAGGTTTCTATAGGATTTAGCCATCTAATCAATCAATTTATTTAGTATTCACATAGAAGTTGTAGCACTTTAAAAATTTAGTACTGGTTGTGTTGAATGATGAACCATTTTCGGCATGGTAGATTGTATTCCAAGTGACTCCCATTGATATTACATCAAGCTAATTAGAGTCATATTTCATTGGCAAATAGTTTTTCATATGTCCAATCAAACTTTCATTTTCATTACAACAAACATGACTTTTTAGTTTAATCAAGCTTGTTGGTGTAGCTGATTCAGTCTAGGATATTTAAAAGGATAGTGAAAACACTACATGCTGAGTAGATCTATAAATTCTAAACAGAAGCAATGTGTTTCACTTCTTCAAGCAACCAAGCAGTGTTCAACATCATGTAGAACCAGATTCTGTTGATTTTTCAGGCCGGTATTTTTTGGAGTTTAAAAGTTATATGTTCTAAGATTTTTATTTCATTTATATTTTTAAGTTAGGTAGCTTATAATACTTGACATCTCTGTTATCAATCTTGAACATAAATATCCTAGAGATCCATTCATTCCAAATTCTTATTTATCAACATCTTTATTAGTTTGTTGCGTTAATTTTTCATTGCTTTAATCTCATTTTTTTGACAGTTTTCTTCCTACTATTTAGCATCTAATTTATTTTTTTAGTCTCTTTTCATTCTTTCCCTTGAATGTTTATCCTCCTCTTCTGGTAATTTACATGAATGTATATATTGAATTTTCCCCAATTGTATTAGGAATATCCCCCTTATATATCATTTTGTTTTTCCATGATATCCACCCCGCTTTCATTTTTAGATTATGGATGCTTGAATGACTACCTTGAATTAACTAATCAGGACTTGAGAAGATTTGTTTTTGTGCATTTCATAAAATCATTATTGATTTGATTATTTTCTATCTCGTATATCTTTTTTAATTTATTCTAAGTTCCTAGATCCTCTTGGGATGAATTCCAAGATTGATTCCTTTATATTTTATATTGAATCCTCTTTATTCTAATCAGATCGAATTATGATTGGGTAATTTTTTGGTTCCTAAAAAATTTGGAAACACTTTGAGATGAAGATCTGTATAGAATAATTCCAAATTTTTTACTTTTTCATCAAAAGGATCGTTCACTATGTAAAACAATCAATGAAACTATGAAGAAATTTCTTGATGCGTGCATTATTTCTAGTCAATTTGGACCCCTTCTTTTTGGTTGAAAGGATTCAGGTAGCTCAGGTGTCATTTAAGGGAGAAAGGTAACACCCTTAGGCTATTACCAGTTTGCTTTATGACCTTTGTTTTGTGGCGTTGATGTAGTGATCCATGATGCTACACATCAATTTTTTACAGTAGCTGTTTTATAAGTCCCAGAATAAAAATATACTAACATTTCTTATAATTACACCACCAACACACTTTTTGAGAAGTAATTTCATGAGGAATGAAGTTTGAGAAATGACAGTATTTATGAGCATCTACTTAGTGAGAATTTCTTTGGAGATTACATCCCTCATGTAGACTTTAATTTAATTCTAAAGAGAGTGGGCAACCTCTTACAAAATATATTTCGGTCCATGGGCCACTCATAAAAAATCCTTGTAGGCTGGATTATCTTGAAGACTCCATAAGACCAATGTTCAATGGACCTATGAATATTGGGTTCCATGATGAATGCCTAATTCTTGATTCATATGTAGCACTGGATGGAGTCCATATAATGGCTTCAGAATCCGGAGGAAATCTGTGCAAACTGATAGGGGATGATGTTCAGGGGGGATTGGATGGGGGGCTTTTCAGGGGGGTAATGATTCAGAAAATGAGGGGGGGGGGGTCTGTCCAGGAAGGAGTGGGGGGGGGGGGGTCTATTCAGAAGGAGTGGGATTTCAGCTATCTAGGGGGGTGTCCAGGGAGGGGGGGCTGTCTAGGGGGGTGGGGGATGCAGTGGGGGTGGGGGTGGGGGGGGGGGGCTGTCCAGGATGGAGTGGGGGGGGGGGGGGGAGGTCTGTCTGGAAGAGACTTCTTAGAACTTGGATCTTCTAACCGAATAGCTTGGGATTCTTATTTTTGGAAGTGCCAATGTCTAGCCATGTGCTGCAATAAAGTTGGTATGGGTCCCCTTCCACACAAATATATTTAGAGACATATATATAAGAAATTAAAATGGAAAATAGTGGTCTCCCAGTTGACAAATGGGTGTTCACCAAAGCCTCATTGAATTTTAAGGGAATTTGGTTTTCTTTTTTATAGTTATAGTTATAGTAATTAGAAACCCTTCCCTCCTATTTTTGGATCAACAGAATGCAGTATTGTGGCACAAATTTTGCAAAATCTGTGCATGAAGATGGGGGGGGGGGTCTTAAATGGAAGTTTCCTTGTTTGATTGAATTATTATATTGGGAATATTTGTTTCAAGAATGATTAATCCTTTAGTTTTCAGGTCTGTTATCTGTATTAATAGTTGTAGAATATGATGACTGAGCTGTTGGTTTATTGGCTGGATATGGTTCTATCATGATTAGGGGGTTCATGTTTTTGGAAATATAAATAATAGGTGGTATTTTTTTGTTTTGTTTTCTTGTTTTTTTGTGTCTCGTAAATATCAAGGGGCCTGGACACATGTCCAGGGGGTGTAGGGTGTGTGTGTGTGGGGGGGGGGGGGTATGTCCAGTAGGGGCGGTCTGCAGTGGGGGGCCTGGACACTTGTCCAGGGGGGTGCAGGGTGGGGGGTATGTCCAGTAGGGGTGGTTTGCAGTGGGGGGGGGGGTCTGTCCAGGTTGGGAGGGGGGTCTGTCCGGAAGGAGTGGGGGGGGAGTCTGTCCAGGGTGGAAGGGGGGATGCAAGGGGATAAAGATTCAGAAAATGCGGTAATAAGACCGGTAAATGGTATTTCACCAAGGAATACTCTCATTTCTGAAATGTAGAGGAAAATATTTATGATTCTAGGCATGGCCCATTAAAATAGCAGTTACATCCCCACGAAACAAGATACCGAGCTATCTTCCTAGTTTTTCATCCCCATAGATTTCATATATACCCTATTTTAGAGGCAGTGGAAAACATGGAGGAATTATCTGCCTATTGATGGGATTTGATGTTTCCTTCAAGATAAAGAAATCATTCTGAATGGGTATTGAAAAATTTCCATGCCTTAGTGCATTTCTTACATGAATAATTCTGATATTTTGTAAGCTTACATGCTGGACTTGAAAACACCTACATTTATAGTTTTAAATATATGAACTCCCTCACATGGACAAGCTACATCACCACTCTTCATCCACCAAATCTCATTGTCAACATGTCTAACTCAAACTCACTTTAGGGATGTCCATTAATCTCCCCATCTTTTCAACAAATCATCTTGGGAAAAGTCCACACATTTTGTCCAAAAATACAACACAACCCAAGGGGTGTCAAACTGCATCACTATCCCCTCATATCTTTCATGTTTCCCATCGATAGTGGTGCAACCTACTCCATTATAGAATACTCAACAGATATAGAATAATAGTACTCCAACGATTCTATTGTGTATGTATTGAATGAAATTGGATTTCATTTGAACAAAAATCCTTTATTAATGATCATGTTATTCAGTATTGGGATTTACAAATCAATCTGAATATTCTTTGTTCATTTTTTATTATGGAGTTATGTATCATTTATCATGTACAGTTGACACATTGACCACATATATATAAGAAGTTGTTATATCTCAATATTTTTCCCATTATTTACTTATAGGTGGTTACTTATGATGAGGTTGATTCGACCCACCACCATACAAGGCAGTGAGTTCAACATCAGATTCAGGTAAGGATTCTTTCATTTTTATTCTTTGGCTCAATTTTAATTTGGGTTTTTGTGATTTTTGGGTTCCCTATATTTTTTCAGTGCATTTTGGATGTTGTTGAGGACAGTGAAGCACCACATGACTGGGATATCCTCTCAACCTGCAGGCATGAGGCCTTCTAAAAGTTCATCACAAGGCCCGACTCCTTGGTTCAGTTTGGGCTAGGTTAGGTTTGCTAAGTTATTTTTTCTTGGGTTCATTTTTTTGGTTTATGTCAATTTTAACAGGTTCATTTTGTTTGATTTGGGGCTATTAGGTTTGATTAAATTGATTTTAGATCCAATCAGGTATGTTTCATTAGTTTCATTTTTTCATGCCAAATTATGCTTTATTAAAGTCAGTTTTGATTGGTTTGGGTCAGTTTGGTTACATTATTTTCAATCTGGTTCAGTTTTATCTTTTTCAAAACCATTTGGTTTGGTTCTAATTTACTCAAATTGGCTTGATGATGTTTGATTTAGTTCTAGTAATATTATTATGTTTTTTATTAATGTAGTTAATTTGACTAGAAGTTTTTTTATAATACCATATATTAGCATGTTTTTGGTTTTTTCAATTCAATTGCCCCACCTCCTCCTACTCCCTTCGCTCCTGGCCGGAAGATGCTACCCCTCGGATGTCGCTGGACTGGGCCAACACGTCACGGTCACGCCGCGGTCACGCCGCAGTCACGCCGTGATTTGGCCCTGCTCCAGCCACATCCATCCCACACCACCCCCTTCCACCTTCATTTTAGCCCGCTGCCACCAACATTCCAGCCCAAAACAGCCCCCCCCCCCTTCCACCTTAAAATCATCCCACACCATCCCCCAGCACCTGCAACCATCCCCCCTTCTACTAGCGTTCTAGCCTCCTCCCGCTCCCTTCGCTCTTGGCCGAAAGATGCTGCCCCGCAGATGTCGCTGGACAGGGCCAACACCCCGCGGTCACACCGCGGTCACTCCATGGTAATGTCGTGATTTGGCCCTGCTCCAGCCACATCCGGCCCACACCACCCCCCTTACACCTTCATTTTAGCTTTCCACCACAAACATTCCAGCCTGCAACAGCCCCCCTTCCACCTTTGAATCAGCCCATACCATCCCTCCAGCACTTGCAACCAGCCCCCTTCCACTAGCATTCCAGCCTCCTCCTGCTCCCTTCGCACCTGGCCAGAAGATGCTACCCCGCGGATGTCGCTGGACTGAGCCAACACGCCGCGGTCACGCCGCAGTCACACCGTGATTTGGCCTTGCTCCATCCACATCCAGCCCACACCAGCCCCCTTCCACCTTCATTTGTATTCTCCTTGGACAAATCTTCCATTATGCTATTTCTTGCCTCTATTTTCACATACAAGCAAGGCTTGTTGGCATGAATCTAAGTTTTTATCCTTCTTCCACAATAGAAGAACTGATCCTTTTATATTTAGCACTTGGATTAGAATTCTTAAGTTTATTACCCAAGGATGTATGATCTGCCTTCTTTAAAAACTTCTTGGGAATAGTGTTTCAAACTCCATTTTTTTAAAATTTTCCAAAGGAAGTTTTCTTCCATTTCTCATCATCAGTGTTCTTCATTATCCATTTGTTTTTAACACATTCTTAGATGAGGATTCTCCATTCTAGTGACCACAATCAATTAAAATACAATAGCGATCTTAAATAAAGAAGTCACCCAAGTTGAATCATTACATGTTTTTAAGAAAATAAGAGTAGCCACCACAAAAACTAATGATGATAATATTACTAACAAAAAGACACATAATTGTTTCTAAATAACTTCAATTGATCCACTAATTTTTTCACTGTATGATCATGGAGGAATGCGACAGACTATCCTGATAAATCCGTTGTTACTCATGCATATTTATCTATTAACCATGGTTTAAAAACAAATTCTCTAAAAATATGGGTGTGATTAAATAATAATAATCCATCCATATCATCCAATTTGGCTATGAGCATGAATAAAATACTTGGATCTCTAAATAAACCTCAATATTATATTGTTGTTGTCCAAAAATAGAAATCATGAAAAACTAGAGTATTTGGCCATGAAAATATTTACATAGGGGCTAGGTGTCCTTATATATATGTGAAGTTTCATATGCGTGTAAGCAGAAAAAAAGGAAGATTCGAGTTGTCATCAAAAGAAGCGCCTTGAGGTTGAGGTAAGTTTCATCTACCTAACCCTTTAATTTGAATTCAATAATTTCTCAAGTATTTTAAAAACTTGTTCTCATTATTATATAATGTGTATATTCTATTCAAATTGGTTTTGGCTCTTTATAATTACTTTTCCACCTGTTTTACATGATTTTCCTAAGCCTTCAATGTGGACTAGTAGAAAGTTTCAGCCAACTCAATAGTAGAAAATGAAATTTCATTCACTTTAGAGATGACAATGTACTCATTTTGAGAAAACATCAACTGAGCATTCTCATAAAAATCTAAAACTTAAATAAAATATTTGTTTTCATTTCATCAAACACAAACAACCATCTTTGAAAACTTGATACTTTATTCAGTCTCATCATTGTGAAACACTTGACCCAGAAAAATTCAGAATTTAACCTATTAAAATAAATCCACCTAGGTATGATTTACGGTGTGACCAGGGGTTTCACACCATGAATCCCTACCCCTGGGAATTTAATGGCTTGAACTGAGGTTCACAGCCGGAAATGTACTAGATAAGGGGGTTCACCCCTAAACTAAACATAATGGCGCTTCTAACCATATTAATTTTCAACTGAGAATGACCTTCCAATGGTCTATCAACCTGGTAATTGGATTTTGAAAAATGATCTCAATGCGGTTTTCAGCTCACTGCATCCAACCCCATGAAAAACACCAGTCTGTTCTCCTCTAGATGAATTTTCCTGAAATTTCTTGGTTTCATCCGCTGGTGTGCTATCGAATCTCTCAATCAATATTAGATGATTCCCTAAGGTCATATTAAACCCAAGATCCATCGATGTATTGAACACAATCTTTTTAATGGGGAAAAATCAATTGATTCCTGGTCATTAGAATCATCCATCTTCCAATTAGCGTACATGATCATAATGTGTTATTGTTCTTCAAAAGGCTTTTAACCAGGTTCCAAGGGGGGAGGGGGTAAGGGGAGGGGGGGTGTGCTGGGTTCTTTTGCAAGGGGAATGGGTAGGGTACAGGGGGGTGTGTTGGGGGGGGGGGGGGGGTGGTGTGAAGTGGGCTGGGGGGGTGCATTGGGTATGTGCAGGGTGGGGCAAGGGGGGAAGTGCAATGGGCTGGGGGGAGTGCAGTGGGCTGGGGGGGAGGGGAAGTGCAGGGGGGTAGGGGGTGTGCAGTGGGCTGGTGGGGGGAAGTGCAGTGGGTAGGGGGGTGTGCAGGGGGGGACAGGGTGAGGGGACAGGGGTGGTTTGCTGGGGGTAGGGGGTGTGCAGTGGGCTGGGGGGGATGTGCAGAGGGCAGGGGGTGTGCTGGGGGCAGGGTGTGTGTGCAGGGGGGGTGTGGTGGGCTGGGGGGTAGGTGCAGTGGGTAGGGGGTGTGTGTAGAGGACAGGGTGAGGGGGCAGGGGTCGTTTGCTAGGGGCAGGGGGTATGGGTGTGTGCAGTGGGCTGGGGGGGAAGTGGAGTGGGCAGGGGGGAGTGCATGGGGCAGTGCTGGGGAAGGGGGGCGGGGGGGGGGGGGGGGGTGTGCTGGGGGCAGGGGTGTGTTGGGGAAGGGGGAAGGGAGGGGCTGTTTTTTTTATGGAATGGGGGGACATATATCCACAGTTTTAAACCATGTATATAGGGATATAGCCACGATTTAAAACCGTGGAAAAAGGCCTATAGCCATGGTTTTAAACCATGGATATATATATTTCCTGGTTTAGGATTCTACCACGGTTTGAGAACTACAGCTATAGGATGTTGCCACGGTTCAAAACCGTGGATATAGGTTTTTCCCTATATCCACACTAATACCAGCGATGATTTATGAAACCGTGGCTATAACCTATAGCCACGGTTTTTGGGCCTATAGCCACGGTTCCAAACCATGGTTATAGCCTTATTTTGTAGTAGTGACATTCAAAATAAATACCGTATGTAAAATGGTATACGGATTAGAAAATAATAATATCCATGATATGAGAATATAGACATTTAAATAGAATATAATTTCAATTGAAAAGTGATATCAAATGGGAAGTAGGTACAACACATAAGAAAGAGTAGGTGCACAATTACTAAGAAAGTCACAACGAAGTGAAAATTGAGACAAAGCTCGTTACCATGTTGTATTCAATTGAGTCGTATGACAAAGAGTTAATAACCACCAAAAGAGTCACAAAATAAAATGACTATATTGAGAACCATGATAACATATGTGAAATGGATGTACACATATACCACATATAATAAATAAGAGGTGAACAATGGAGATCCCACAGAATTGAAAGTGAGATGAGAAAAAACCTCTTACAAATATTTTGGCATGGTAATGAGTGTTATTTCAAGGTCATAATGAGAGGTAAAAGGGTATTCCATTATTTATATGTCACAATGGCAGTATGGGGGAGGGGAAAAAGCAAACCCCATCATTAGGGATTAAAAATAAAAAGTGCACAACATAGGGGATATTCTTGAACAAAGGTGAGAGAGAGAATCCCTTACAAGGATTGTGTCATTAGAATGACGATGAATCAATGAAATATTTATGTGTGAAAAATAAAAATCCACAAAATATAATTTTATATACAGTATAAAACAATCATTGGTAATTCACACATAATCTTGAAACAATGTAACCAATGAAATAGATGTGTAACTCAAAGAATGAAAATTGAGTTAAGCAATCCCTTACCTTACGCTCCAAGGTGTTCTTGTTTGTTCTTAACGACCTGAATAATAAAATTTAGCTTCATTAATTAATAACTCCATAACCTCATAAACATGTAATTGATATGGTATAACCTTATTAAGTTAATTAATGCCCTTATTGATGGGTTTAAGAGATTCAATTTTATTGTTTTGGAAGCATTTTCTTACTTGGTTTTAAATGATTGGTTAACTTATATTCAAGTTCGGATAAATATATAAGAGGTATGTGGTTGTCCAGAAATGAATTTATATTCTATTAGTGAACATAAATAATATTACATGATTTTAAATTTAATTTAGTTACGTAGAGTGAAGTCAAATTATTATATATATAACCTTAGTGACAACTGTTTTGTCTAAATCGTGGGTTTGATTACAATGAACATGTTTTGCTTTATAAATTAATACTATTTGTACAAAAGGATTAAAGAACTAAAAAATATGATATATTACATATATAATAATCTGGTTCAACCATAACATGAATGGTTTCCTGACCATAATTAAATATTATAATAGAAATCGATAAACTGCTGTCCTTGAATGTGCTAATTTAGCACATCTCAAATGGTGCTTTCATTTCTTTCAAATAAATAGTGGGGAAATGGGAGAAGATAATGGAATATATACCATTATCATGAAATCATTCCAGTACATGTATGTTACTAGATTTATCATACTATTTTGGTGAATGGAGGTGAGAAAAGAAAAAAATAAAAGAACTTAAAAAGAAAAGAAGGGATTTGAAAGAGGAATTTACCTCATGAGACTTCCTCATTTGAGAACCTCTTAAAGGGAGAGGTTTAGGTATTTTTATGTGACCAAAGCTTGGTGGATGTGGGGTAGGAGGTTGGGAAGGTATTTGGACAGAATTTGGAGAAGTCACAATGCTTTAGTGGAGTGAATGGAAGGGGGGGTGAGAGGGGGTTTTTACAGTGGAGGAGAGAGGGGATTTCTTAATATAAAACTCATCAATTTATTATTTCCTCTCAAGAAAATGAATAGTGATTATTCCATGACCAAGAACATTAATATATGCATATGAATTTGAATCAATTGGGCTCACATCAGTAGATCATAATCAATAACTCATTTAATCTATTATGTTGCATTTATTGCGAATTATCAGATTTTACTATTCATAAAAAATTCAAGTATTTTAGAAAAATCCAAAAAATTCACCCTAACAATTTTTAAATGTGTAGAATCCAAAAATGAAGTCATTTTTTCAAAAATAATTTTCTAAATATGATTAAATAAATATCTAATTAAATCATTATTTAATTGAAATATATAAACACTTAGAATATTCATCTTCATCTTTAGGGTGTCTAAATTGTTTTATACACTCAAGGGTATGGATACCATAAATAAGAGTCATATTACTATTTATAAGGGTAAGTTACTATTCATAAGGGTAGGTTACTATTCATAAGGGTATGTTACTATTCATCAAAAATTAAGTTAATTCTATCAGACTCTAAATATCATCTTGAACACAACCGTGTATATCGGATTTTTAAAATTAAAATCACAGAGCTGGTAAATTTAAGTTCAGTGGCTAAGTTATGGATACCTCCTATAAGTAACCATGTTTTGTTCTATAGGGGCTCAGTGATTCATGAAATATAGGCTACCTAATGAATACAATGTATTTAAGAGAAACATACCATAAAATGTTTGGGGTGCTACATAGAATCCCAACAATTAAAATAATGGAAGACCCCAAGTTTAACAAGGTGGGGATGGGAGTCCTACTCATATTCCCAGAGTAGACAATTTTTCCATAATCCTTCCTCTTTTCAAAAGGATACTCAAAAAATGAGGCAGAATACCAGGCCCTCATTGTAGGTCTAGAACTCGCACTCCAGGCGTAGGTACATCATCCTGAATTTAAAGGTGACTCATAACTGGTCATCAAGAAAGTCAATGGTGACTATTCCATTAAGAAAGAGGAGATGATCCCCGTATTCGACCAAGTCCAAGGGTTAATGGTAGAGTTCCACATAAATCCGACATTATCCTATGTTCCCTAGTCTCAGAATGCCCAGGCTGACACATTAGCCAATGCGGCCATAAACCTAGCTGGCCCAAACCGGGATGAAACAATTATCATCATTTCTCACCATCGAATGGTCTTGCCGTTTGTACAAACTAGAACAGAATAAGTCGATGAAGTCAGCCCTTTCCCTAAGCCATATGCTCCTACTACCAGCTGGATGATCCCCATTACGAACTACCTTCACAGGGGAGAAAATTCATCAGACAAGGCTGAAAGAGAGAAAATATAGAGAAGGGCAATTAATGTTTTCATGTATGGTGACACGAGCCAACAGAACGACCTCTACAAGAGAGGCCTTGACATAGTCCTTCCCATATGCATTGATGGAGAAAATACTGCTGCTATCTTTAACAAAGTTCATGCCAGAGTATGTGGATCACATCAATCAGGATCCAATCTTTCTCATCTAATTCGAAGCCCTGGATACTATTGGCTTTCCCTGACACAAGATTGTGCGAACATTACCGTAAAATGTCACTCCTGCCAAATTCATGCTAACTTCATTCATCATCCCCTATATATACTTCACCAAGCTAAATACTTCTATCCATTCTCCATATAGGTTATGGACTTTGTGGGACTATATCCTCTAGCCACAGTCAAACAATTTATATATATTCTCACAGTGACCGACTTCTTTTCCAAGTGGGCAGAAGCTTCACCCCTTAAAGAATTCAGGGATAGAAGCATTGTCTGCTTCGTGAAAGCCAATATCATCACCAGATTTTGTGTCCCTCATACAATACTGATAGACAATGACACAAACTTCTGCTCTTCCAAATTGGAGAAACTATTCCAGGAATATGGTATCAAGACCTACTATTTGTCCTGCTACCACGTAGTGGCCAACAGGTAGATATAGGCCTTCAACAAGACACTATCTAACATACTCTAGAAATTGGTGGAAAAAGACAATAATTCATGGCCTGAAAAACTCTTACATGAGTTGTGGGCCTATCGAACCAAAACTCGCAACTCTACCCAAGCTACTCTGAAATCATTAGTATACATATCAGAAGCAGTTCTGCCAATCGAACTCCAATTTTCGTCACTCCGCGTTTCCATTTGCGATCAACTGTCTGATGATGGGAAAGTGGAAAAGTGACTTTATGAATTGGAGTGACTGGATGAGAAGCAGTTGCACACTTTGCACCATCTAGAAGTATATCAGTACCAGATTGCATGAGCTTTCATTAAAAAAGTTTGTATTTAGTCTTTCCTTGAAGTAGAATTGGAATTGGTCCTTCGAACCCCGATGATACTTGGAAAGAATCCAACAAAGATGGTGCCAATGTGGGAGGGACAATTTTTCATACACAAGGTCTACTCCAATAGAGCATATTCTTTGATCTCCAGGGATGGGAAGATCACCATCTCTCCTATAAACAGGAGATTTCTGAATATATATTTCGTGTAACCATAAGAGAAGTTTTCATCCAAGGTGCAGGATGTTAAACTGCCAAGACCTCATCCTTACCGCATGATGTAAACCTACACGGTACTTCGTCTTTATGACATGAAAATAAATAGTGTCATGCCGGTCTGAATTCTATGACCCTAAATCAAGATCCAATAATCACGGTAATGTGACCTCGAACTATCCAATATTTCCCCCACTTAGGTGCATTTTGAAGGCTCCCAGCCTCATTCACGTCAGTTCTACTATAAAATCATAGCATGCACCCCAGTTTGGAAGTCATTACTGCATGTCTGAGCTCTATGGCCCCCAAACTAAGAGAAATATGTCCATACTGCATGAAAATAAACTTCATAGTAAATCATCTAAGCTGCAGGATGTTAAACTACCAAGACCTCGTTCTTACCGTATGATGTAAAACTACATAGTACTTCATCCCTATGACATGAATATCAATTGTGCTGCGTCGGTCTGAACCCTAAGACCCTAAACCAAGAGACAATAATCTAGGTACTATGACATCAAAATATCATGGATTTCCCCCCTGAGGTGTGTGCCGGAGGCTCCCATCCTCATTCATGTTAGTTATGCTATAAAATTTTAGTATGTTCCCCTATTTGGATGTGATTATTGTAGGTCCGAGCTTTATGACTCTGAATCTAAGAGAAAGATGTACTTTCTGAATGACAATAAAATACCTGGTAAATCTTCCAAGCTCATGACGTTAAATTAAAAATTCCCCTTATCCTTACCGCACGATATTAAACTGTACGTTACTTCATCCCTATGACATGACAATAAACTGTGTAGCATCAGTCCAAACTCTATGAACCTAAAATAAGAGAAAGATGTCCTAATTGCTTGACTTTAAACTGCATAATGAGACAGTTTATTCACCTGAGAAAACATTGGTATCCCATCATTTTTCATCTACTATGACATGTTCAAAGATCTATGTACGACTTGATTCTTTCCCTCACAGGATACGTAGTGACGCTATGATTTTGGTATCTTGGCCCAGCCACCCCAAAAAAATGATGACCCCCAACCTTACTGCATGATGCTAAAATACACGGATCCCGTCCTTATCGCAAAATGTTAAACTGCACAACACCCTTTTATTCTCATGTCAATTCACCGCCATCCTTACTACATGATGTTAAACTACATGAAATCCCTTTTCATGTCGGTTTGACCTCATCCTTACCACATGGAGATAAATTTCACGACAATCATTCTTACCGCATAATAGTGAACTGCATGGTACAAGTCGTAATCCACCCAAGATACACGGTAAACTATGGTAGGAACACTCCTTGCACATTTGGATGCATCCATCCCATGTATCAGACTCTATGACCCAGATAATTGTTGATTTCCATAATCACCAATGGCCATCGGAAGTGGAAGTTCATTGACCTGTAGTCACCTTTCTGTGACTATGCATTCCATTCCCTTAGCAGCTTAGCATATTGACCGCCTCTAGAACATCATCCAAAGGAAAGTCTTCCTCAGGCGACGCTCTTCCTAGCCCCGTTCACTTATTGGACCTAGAGCCCCCATATCACATTTTCCGATCCAAAAAATATCTAGATCAATGATTTAAATTTTGTCTCCTTCACATTTAGACATTTCCAGGGTGCCCTGGCCTGGGGATCTTATGTATCCACCTGTGGTTCCTATGACGGTATGCATTCACAATATAATGGTAGAGTTGTGCTGATTTAACCAGACGGACAATTGCAATATCGTATTTTCTCATATGCTCAGACACATCTATCCCCATCTCATAATCATTCATGGCCATTGGACATGGAAGTTCATCGACCTGCAGACACCTTTGTGTGACTATTAATACCATGCCCTCAGTGAATCTGTATATTGATCACCCCTAGACCGTCTACCAAAGGCAAGTCTTCCTCATGTGACACTCCTCCCATCTCCGTACGCTTACTGGTCTTAGAGCCCCTACACCATATCTCCTAATTCGAGAGACCCCAGGATTAAAATTTACACCTTCATCCCCCTTTTTTGATCGGAGTACGCTAGAGCATCCTAATTCTATTATCCCACAGGTAATCGTAGCATTATCCAACAGTGGTCTAAACTATATAATCGTTATAATAAGAGAAGATCATCCTTACCACATGACATTAAACTGCACAGAGTAAAAGTGTACCCCACACGCAGTGTAAATCAGTGCAGGGAACTTACAAATCTTCAAAGACAATTATAGACTAATATATCCAACAAGACCAGACGTACCCTTTATGTACATCAGACTCTGTGACCCGAATAATCTTGGATCCTCGTAAACCTCCAAGGCCAACATACATGAAAGGTTATTGAACTACAAACACCATTTCATGACTATGCATACCATTCCCTCAATGACACTGCATATTGATCGCCCCTGGCCCATCTACCAAAGGCAAGTCTTCCTCAGGTGACACTCTTCCTACCCCCGTACGCTCAACGACCCAAAATCCCTCATATCATTTCTCCTTATCCAAGAAGCACTGGAATCATAGGTTACACTATCTTCATCCTTCCCATGTCTTGGACATGTCAGGGTATTCAGACCCAGTTACATTCTAATCAAGATTGACCTTTACAGTAGTGTCCTTACCACATGAAAATAAACTGCACGGAGCATGTCCTCACTGCATGACGATAAACTACAAAGGCTAATCACCTCAACATTCAAAAATTTCCCCAGTTACAAGCACATATATATATAAAATTCCCCTTTTCCTTACCACATGACGTTAAAATTCATGAAAACCATCCTTGCCGCATGGTGTTAAACAACACGTTATTAAAAGATCTCTTCACGGGTTTAGTCAGGAAAGGAGGCTTCCCTCTACTTCATAGTGCATGGGTTAGACTTGCACAGATCATCATATCACACCTTAATGAGAGGGATTAATTCACCCATTCCTGGGATATCTTAACCCAAAATTCTTCTCTCGTTTCCAGACACCCCCTCCTCATAAACCGTACTCTGTAACTAGAAATAACCGAACTCCCATAAACCACCCTGGTGGTCTTGAATCCCAACTTCCCTAAAATTTCTTGGCTATCGAGAGAATAAAACCATTGACCTAAGGACAAATTTTCAAAACTAGGCATACCATTCCCCCAACGGCTCTTCATATTGTAGCCCATGGCCTGCCTACTGCAGGCAAGTCTTCCTTAGGTAATGATTCTTTCTGAACTCCTCCTGGCCTCTGAGCCCTCATATCCATCTCAGGATTGAGAAACTCTCTGAGACACAATTTACTAACATGCCACAATCACGACTAAGTATGATGAAATATTTCTGGTTAATTCCCGAGAACTAAAGAAAGCCAATCCATTTTGAATGAACGTCCTAGCTATATGACTTTAAACTGTGTCAAGATCTTACCCTCCTTCATGAAGACTATGTGTGTGTAGGAGTGGTCTCAAATCTATATCCATGATTGATATGGATGTCCCAAACCCTTCAGAAACCATTTCCCTTTTAATCCACCCCTAGTGGTCTTCATAATCTAAAATTCCATGATGTTACCTGGACATCAGAAATTGACAATCATTGACTTAAGGACACCTTTGTATGACTATGCATGCCATGCCCTCAGCGTATTTACATATTGATCACCCATGACCCATCTACCAAAGAAAGTATTCCTTAGGTGATTCTTTTCTGACCTCTGTACTCCCATATGGCTTATATTCCTCAGGGCATGCCCTACATGCTATCCACACATGAGGAAAAAATTCCTCCCCATATATGTCTGAAAGGTATTAAGGAATCCAAAATTAGTAAAACCTCATCGGGGCCCTCTCCCCCCCACATTTGGTAAAAGATATTTGACCTAAAACATCAGTAATGATAGTCTTGTTTGTGGGACTTTAAAACACTCATAGAAACAGGTATGAAACTTTCCAAGATGAAAAACTGCAAAGGGAATCTTAGGCAAAATCCAAGTATCATTTCATCAGGCCTACACCTTGTATGAACCCAACAAAACATTGAGAAATAAAAACTCAAGAGGCACAAAGCCAGTTTGGTCGAAAACCCACAAAGGGGGGCCTAAGAAAAATCTGATCTATACCCGCTAGATCCACACTAAATGGGCCTAGGAAAAAATTAGGGTGTCATGAAAAAGACACAAAAGTTCTTGAGGTGTTCCATAATACCTCAACAATAGTCAAACTATGCTCACTGGATCCCAACACCAAGGAAAAATCTAGAACTGATTATTTTCATCTCAATTTAATTTTCCTGAATCGTGGTTAATTAAGGTTCGATGAATTGTTGTTCATACAGAAACCATTTCTATTAATTCATATCGTAGGATAAAAAAACAGAAAAGCATTGAGGAGAAGAATCTTCTATTCTATTAAAAAAATGGTATGAAGGGCCTCCACAACCAGGAGCCTCTTCCATTAGGGCATGATTACTATTTGAAGATTTTGATAGACTCAAAATTTTGTATCAATATTTGGTGAGAATCCTTGATAGCATGGATGAGACTCTGCAAGGTGGCCATCTCAGCCTCTTCACCTACCCACAATGCTTCGGCCTACTATGATTCCTTAGAGATCTCCCTCATCTCATCCTCTACCTGCCACTACTCCTCAACAATTTTATCTACAACACGAGCCTGCTCTCACCTCAGCCACTCCTTTTCTTACATCAGTTGTTCGATTTTTCAACTCACCTACTCTAGTTCATGATCTAGTGCCTCGACTTGAGATCATTGCCTTGGGATCTCACTGAATAGCCTTGAAACTTCCCTGAAATGATCATGATCTTCTGTCATACGATGTTTTCAGGTCACAGAGAGATAGGATTTAGTCTCAACGGTAGAAAGGGTGACTCAAGTCCACCGACCTTCTTCTAGGTAGTGACCACCTATTTAATTATGTCATATATTCCATGATAGTCGAAGCCATAGAATCCCAACACTATGAACTGGTTGCACAATTTTGACAATTTGGATGGAATATCAGCAAGGGGCATTTGAGAGATCAGTCTATAGATCTTTGCCCATGTCCTCTGGAGAGTAAGTAAAAGACTAAAAAGTTCTGCTTGATCATCATCAGAATCACTCCTATTGGATGAAATATATTCAGGGTTCAATGTCACTAGAGAGGGACCTGATCCAGTTTTGACCGTATGTTCAAATTCCTTTACAACCTCATCCCTAGCTACGATCAAGGGCAGGATTGGGGTTGTTGGTGTGATCTCCAACGCTTGCAGTTGTGGCCCTGGAGCCCAAAATAAAAATGAAGCAGATAAGTACCCCTAATTAAAGAAGGGAGGAAAATGGGGCTAGTGGTGATGAGATTGAAAATCATACCCCCAATACTTAAAGTGTTGGTGTCCTCAAGCTCTACACCGCCACTACCCTGAGGTAGATGATGCTATGTATTCAACCCATAAAAGAGCCGTAGGGACCCCTGTAGATGTCCATGACCTGAGGCCATGCACAAGACCAGCAGCTTCCAAGGCGGTCCCGAAATGATCTACTATGGAAATTAATCTCGTGTAAATTGTTCCCCCGGTAAACAGGATGATAGCTCACTCTATGTTTTTAAAATTTGGGGTAGTAGCCTCTCTCGTGAGCTCTTACTCCACTGAAGCAAGATCCATAGAATCAGGGGCAACTAAATCTATCAGATCTGAATCTTTTTCAGTATCCTATGTGATGAATGCACTTCATTCACTTTAGCTATCATCAAAAGGTATGGTTTATCTTCCCCTGCCACTATGAAGACCATGTAATCAGCGGAAGTCTCAACCTCTAGTTTCTCCTCCTCCTTCAAATTCTTGGTTGTTGAAATCAAGATAGGGACATCCATATCACCGACCTCCTCAATAGTCCATGCCACCTTACCATGCTCAAACAAGGTTGTAGGTAGTTCTTCTATTATCAAAAGGCCCATGTGGGAAATTGTAGCATGATTACTAATCGGCTCGGCACCAAAGTACACAAACAGTCAATAACTGGAAATGTCAGAATGCCTGGTTTGATAATTAGAGAAGAAGGAATAATGGTTACCCATGATCCCCTATCTGAAATGTTCTAATAGTTGGGATGTATACTGAACTTCCTTGATTTTCCAAGGAGACAACACCCTGCCTAAGAAACTGGGTGGAACCAGGAGAGGGAATACCCTAGTCGGGTCTGCAATGGTTTCCTCTATGTGCTTGGTCATTCCAGAAGATCCTTCCCTAATGAACCACATAGCCGAAGGCACAATTTCTCCCACTGCAATACCCCGAGGGGTGTGATCCAGGGAAGGTATCACTTTTTTGGATTCCTCAACATCCTGAGGTAAGAAAAAATATTTTATAATCTTCAAAATATAGGATTAAAAGGGTTTGGTATATATAAGTAATATGACCTCTTCCTCAGTATCGGATGGATCAGAGTGTATAAGCATTAGAGCCACTCGGTCAGACCCATAATTCTGTTTCTTGAGTGAGTGTAAGTATTTATCCATGTCTTTTAAGCATGTTACTTCCTCACCAATATCTTCTTCAACAAAAACCTAAGAAAGAGAAAAAACTTTTCTAAGGCCTAGAAGCTAGAAATGCACCTCTTGAAGAAGATTCCAGACTTCTTCATTTGATTCACTAGACCTTAGGTCATCTCAATCCCTCCACACATCTTATAATGCAGCTGTAACAAGAATGTCCAGCCAGGGGGGATCGACCTGAGATGGTGGAGCAGTAACCGAAGCTAGAGGGGGTTTCGTTAGTCGCATCTACTTCCTGTGTGCCACCACCACCCTGGAACTCTCAAGAACTACCCACTTGCAAGAATCCAAGTGAAAGTATGGGAATTCCCTTTCCCCAGTCACAGTAGGAGGATTTATAGGATCACCCCCCCTAAAGAATGATCTATTCTCTCCTTCTCCTCCTTGGTCACTGACCGTAACATGGCTCAAAACTGGTGGGTTGACACATAGTAACCTCAGAGAGCATGGATGTAAACCTCGAGATCTTGAAGATACCAATATACCCTCTCTAGGCCATCATTGTAAAACATATCAACAGGTGTAGATATATAGCCTATCTCATCGAAAAACACTTCCCTACCCTCGATATATTTCCATAGAGCATGAGGGAATTGGATACAGAAGGACGACTGATTTTTGAACTCATCTGATTGCTTCCAAGCCCTCGGAAATGCACCATCAATGGGTAAGACTGGATGAACACTGACAATAGCTTTAGTAGCATTCGAAGAGACACCCTGATGTTTCAAAACATTTCTCAGGAGCACAGTTATATAAGGATTCCGGAGAACCTTTCATGGCTGTGTTGGGGTAACAACCTCCTTCCGCTTTCCTTTAAGCTATGATGGTTGGGATCCCTAAATAGTTGGAACCAAAATCCTCATCTAGATTTCAGGGTATGAATGCACCTAGGAGTTGGCGTAGTTTTTTGAAAGGAAAGGAAAATGGTCTTCACACATAGGAGTCTTGACCTCGCAACAGGTGTCCTCTCAAGTGAACATTAGCCAAAAATGTATGGCTACCGTAAAATGTCAATTATCATGAGCACTGTTGAGGGAAGGGGTAGATAACATTTGAACACAACTGAACTGAAGACCGAACCTAAAGGGAGCATACCCTTCGCAGATAAGGTCCCTGCCTATGCGAGCCACTAAGATGCCCTATCTCAGGTAAAAGAGGTATCCCTCTTGGTAAAGTCCTTCGACCTGACATTCACAATCACGCCATTCGGTGAAGGGTAGGGCTGAAAATTAAAGTTGTCATTGATAGTGATTTGGCTTAATAGATGGTTCTTATTTTGGACCATTTTTATGTTCTAATTTAACTTGGGAAACCCATACCTCGGGCATAACCCCACTAGTCAATTGCAGGTATGGACGGAGTGTGGCACCCAAAATCTGTAAGGGGTTGATGAAAGTGTGGCAGTTCTTCACATGCTCCCCTATCTAACCCCAGAGGATTTGGAAGGCGCCGAACACCCATTTTGGCCTCTTCACTTCAGTGATATGGCTATGTAATTGGTAAATCTTCGCCAATACTAGAATGACCAGGTTGATGCAGTTTCCAGTGGCTAGCACTGCCACTATAACAATGTTGGAAACCCGTATGCCACCAGAGTCACTTATATGCAGCAGCCAACCACTCCAGAACAAATCCAAGAAGGATGCCATTCAAAGTAGATGGTAAACTTTTGACGCAAGCTCCCGGCCCTAATTGTTGAATTGACCCTCTTCTAGAATTGACCAGTAGCTGCTTCATGCCTTTAAGTTTCCATTAAGGGATAAGACATGGGAATATGAGGATGGTTCATTGATTTGGTTTCCATGGAAAATTCTTCAATCCATTTGGGATAGGGGATTATATGTTTTGGAGAAACCTTTATGGAGCACTTCTGAGCCTGATCAATGTGCTGCTTCACCAAAGGAGGATCCCTCTCCTCATCATCCCAGGTAGAAGTGGGAGGCATGAAGTATTCATACATATCTCTGAGGATGGGGACTTATGAGATCATTCAGATGTCCCAAAGGATGATTCCAACATCCCCATGGACTAAGTGGAACGTGTTAGTATCTGGGCTCAAACGACTCCGAAGCTACGTGGCAAGTGCATTAGTTTGATGGGTGTAAGTCTGGGATTCCATGACAGCTTCATACAGCCCAACAGTTTGCAGTTCCGCATTAAATTCCTTGTAGCTCTGGTGAACCCAGAAGGGCCACACCCAATCCAACCTAAACCCACCTTTAGCCTGAAGATCTCGATCTGGTGACCATCCATGTTGTTCATCAACCATGGAATTGCACACAATGCTCCATTGACAATGAATTACTCCATCTTGTTGAAATTTCTCACCCATCGGGGACATAGGACTGTGATTTAGAACGGACCCAGAATCAGTTTCCTTTGGTTTAAGTTGTCCCCTATGTGAGATCAAAGCTCTAGGGATGGTAGTGGATGTTATCTAGGCCATAGAATGGTTGTCAAGATAAAGAGTTGTGATCGATGTATCAGATAATAGGCCGAACCCATAAGCAGGAAAGCTTTTGAAGAACGGTTATTCACGTTGAGTCTCAGTAAGTGGATTAGCTAAGGATCGATGTAAGAGGGTGACATGAACCTCCTCCTCAACAAAGATGGAAATACATTTTTTTCGTTGATTGACGGCTGAAAGGGGAGAAGCGACAGGCCCAACAATATCTCATGGAGGAACCATGTTTTCTTCCTACATCAGAAAACCATACCAAGGATTAGTACAAAGGACAACATCTGAAAAAGTACAAATATTTGGGAAAGGCTCCATAAAGGGAATGCATAGTACACCCCACCTACTGACCCCAGAGTTGGTTTACGATGCCCATCTTCCGCGAACCAGCGGTGTGTGGAAGAGGTTCACATCATCCTGGACTACGAAGCGATGGCCAGAAGACCATGTACTAAGCCCCTACATGGGTTCCCATAATTCGGGATATAAGTGAAGTTCCAAATGAAAATGTAAAAGTTTAAAGGATGATTCTTTTCTAAGGACCACTAAACCACATGGAATTTTCCATACGCGGCACTCTATGACTTAATTTTTAAAGTTGTTAAAGTTTAGTTCATGGCTGGGAAGTTAGTTCGCATATGGGGGAGAGCACGGATGAGGATCAGTTTGCGAAAGCCAAATCTAGTTCAAAAACGAAGCCGTTTGTGAAGGAAGACATGCGAGGAGGCGGTGTGTGGAAGCAGGGAATGAGAGAGCTTTTTATTGATGGATCTGATAAAGGACAAGTCACATGGACCCCTTTATATAGGCATGGTCCCCCAACGGGTCCACCTATCTACAGAAAATTGCTCTAGTTTCAAGACCACACTACATTGAAACAACATCCTCTTCATTCCGATCAGACCCCATTCCGATGGGTGGCATTTATAGGGTCATGAAAAATCCATAGAAGGGAGGGAAGATACAACTTTAAAATTAGGGAACAAATCTAACCAATCTTTATCAATAATTTGAGAACAATATGAAAAATGTTCAGAAGAGATGGTAAAGGACCTAACAAATCCATGTACTTGTTCATCATCAGTGGTCCGCAGCTGGTTCGGTGAACCGCGCCTCCCACATACCGTGTCGTTCACGAAATGGAGGCAGAAATCCTACGCGGACACGAACCGAATGGCCAGAGAAATACGACCAGATCGATCCACAGTTGCGAACCACGCTAGCTGCGAACCAGGTAAACACCCCCTCACATCATCGTTCTTGAAACGGAGGCGGAACCCTACTCGGCTACAAAGCACCCCATGCCCGATTTGGTTCACGGGTGAGGTTCATTCAATATACCCCGCGATCCTCAGATTGACTAAGTCATCCATAGGCCGGGTTTTCTATCATGGGCCTCTACAGAATGTGTAGTAGGAAAATAGTTGCAACCCTTTCCACCTCTATAAAAGGAAATCAAGGGGGAAATGAAAGGGATCAGAAGATTAAGGATCATATTCTTGGCGATCATATCCTTGAAGGAAGGGGCTTCTGGGAGCTCAGGATCTCATGAACCACGAAGTTCCGATTCACAAACCAGCAACAAGTATAAACTCGTGATGAATTGTTAAGAACTGAAGAATACATAAGTAAATTTGTAAACCACGAACCAAAAATTGGTAAACCGTGAACCATGGTCCCTATGTGGTTGCACTCCCTACGAACCAGGGAGCCTATTCCCTTTCTTCGATCCAGCATGCCGCGTTGCACCCTACAAAGCGGGCAAAGCCCTGATCGGTGCTGCCCCCGGTCACCGCCGCTTGAGCGAACCCCAGTGGTGTGTACCAATTTTTTATGCAGACTAAATCCAAATCCACACACCACTCCAGTACGTGGGATTCCCCTTAGTCCGCGTACCACACCGGTTCACGGATGACCTCTCCCACTGCGTGGCACCTACCAATGCGAAGGGCACCACTCCTCATATGGCCATGTGGTCCACCAAGGCTTTAGTGTTTCCATCCCCCTAAGTCATATAAAGCCCTTCCAATTCATTCCAATCCTCCATAATCCCCTCAGTAGCCTATCCATCAACACCAAGCCAAGGCCTCTCCCAAAGTCACCATACTAGCATGCTAAAACCTTTAGGCGCATTAGCCTACCCTCCTGCGTTCACATACACATGGTAGGGGGAGACAATGGGGTTACCCCATTACTTGAATGGACATCTAGAGCATTCTCGAGTTCACATACCCATGGCAGTGCAGAGTATGATTCTGGGAGCCCCTTTCTGACTCTCTAATCTTTAGGATTGGGGGATCCCTCTCACTTTTCCATTCAAGGAGCGCCATCGGTGAACACTTCTAACCTCATTTGGAGAGAGTGATTGGGCATCCCTCTTGGATTAATCCCCACACCATCCTCTCTGGGTGGCAATAACCTTTACCCTTTCATCTAATAAGGTTCATTGTTCTGCTTCCTAACCCACGGTTGCCCCAGCTTCTTCCGTCACGGGCTTTTCCTCCCCCATCAACATTGGAGGAGGTGTGTGCATTGTCTAATATTTCACATCCTCTTATTTATCACACCAAGTATGACTCACGTGGGCTTAGAGAATTTTAAGGATTACAAAATCACCACACTTTCCGAACTATGAGAACTATGATTCCTGAAAAAATCAAGATATGTTGGATGCCTTCCAAAATTCCTGAGCTCAAAAGGGTGCCCATTCTAAAAGGTTCCACGCAATTATGTTGCCATTAAACAGTAAGCTTCCATTAATAAGCCCCACATGAACGAACTACGTGGATTTTGATCCCTGTCTCCTAAGCAGGGTATGTAGGACACCTCCCTGAGGGTCAACCCCAACTCGGGAAACCGACCACATGTAAGCCCCAACCATACCCCAAAATGTGCCACTTCGGGGTAAGTCCCGCAACAACCTTGGTTAGGCACCCGTCACCTATACGCCCTTGCCACATGACGTTAAACTATATGGTTGGGTCCTTGTCACACAAACTTAAAAGATGATGTGTCCTATTATGTGGCACTGAACTACATGGATTATGATTCCTCTCACAAGGATACGTAGGAAACTCATATTACATGTTCGATCTAGACACTCAATTAACTCTACCCCCCCGAGGATGAAAATAAACTCCAGAGTGCCCAATTATAGGGATTGGGACCAGTGCTTCCTGAAAAAACTCAAACTTACCCAGAACCGTTAATCCAATGAGGGATAGTAAACCTCAGATATAGACGAATTTGGATCCTTTTGTATACCTGTGACTTGAAACCTAGGGGTAATCTGTGGATACTATGCTTGTGGATAAACCAAAGATTCATGAAAATATGAACACATCTTAAATCTATAAGAGAGTCCTAGTAGTCAATAATTCCCCCCATAAGGGTGCGATGAGCCCGAATTCCCATCCTCTCGACCAATGCGAGTTCTTAATTTTCATTGGCCTTATCACCCAATGAGAGCCTACCTTTAGAAATAAGGTCTTTGTATCATTGGATATGAAGAACCGTTGGGAGTTTTTAGCTCCACCAATAAACCTGCTGGAGACCATGTGAAGCCACAGAGATAGGGAACCCGAAAAAAATGATTAAACAACACCAACACCCTTTAATCAAACAAGGGAACCGATCACATCCCCTTCGTTGTGAAATAATCATATATTAGTTTTATATTTCAAATTTTATATTTATGTAAGACTTTATTTTCAAATGTATATGTTTTAAAAAATTATATTTTTTAGAATAAATATTGTTATTTGGAAAAATTTGTTATAAAGAAAATTATTTTTTCATTTGTGTTAGTTAATAGTTCAAATTATTCAATTTATAATAATTTATTTTAATAAAAAATGTTAAATTTTATGTATAAGTAATATTTTCAAAAGAAATTTGTATATTTCATGTGAGCAAGGTATATTAAAGAATATTTTATAAATTATCATTTCATGTGAATTGAAATTATGGTTATTTCACATGCATATGGAATGACCATGAATTATTCATATCCTTAAATTCCCATGAATTTTATAATAAACTTAAGTATTCAATTTAATTTTAAGGCATGGATTGGAATTTACCAAATACAGTTTTTTTGTAAAGATTTTATGAAAATAAATTTATCAATGCATTGAATTTTTACAATTATTTTCTTTGTTGAAAATAATTCAAGTATATATTTTCAAAATTTTTATGGTTTATTTATAAGAAAGATGGATCTTTAAAAAGAAATGTTTTCTTAAATTGAAAATTTTCACTTGGAAATCAAATGAGATAATGAGGAATGGGGAGTGAGCCCAAAACCTCAACGAGATGCTATCCTAAGAGTGACACTACTAAGTGTCCAAAAGGATTTTATATGATCAGTAAAGTACCATTTTAACCTAGAAATGTATTATTAAGTTCAAATAATTTTCAAGGAGAAATCAATTTTTTTTTCAAATGTTATTTTTGAAATGAATTTTCATAATGATAATTATTTTTAAAAATTATCTTATATATGAAGTATTTTTAATTGATGTTAAATGTTTTAAATGTTTTTAAATAAGTATGTTTAAAATTATTTTTCATAGGTTTTAAAACCCCTTAATGGGAAATATTATGTTCATACCATATTTTTAAAATATTTTTATAGGTATATTTAACATTCTAAGTCAGATGGATTTATTTAAGGAGTCTGCACATGTGAAGAAAATTAGTTATTTTATTATTTTCATTTGGTACAACAATGATTAATTTTAAGATATTGTCCAAATTCTCCAAAACCTAGACTGGAAAAGGTGTTTAGATGTATGATATACTATGTATTTATCAGATACTTTTTTTAAAAAATAACAAACATGTTTTTAGAACAAAATATGGATGTGTGGGTTTGGGATATGACAAAAAATCATTGAAAAACATTATTTATATATATATTTCCTAATATATAAATGATTATCTTAGTGATAATTAATAGGCCTCTAAGTCTTTATTATAAATCACATTTTAAATAATCAAATTTATAACTTCTTATAATGAAACTAAGCGATAAATAATTATTGGCCATGCAATAAATGATCATAAAAAAATACTAAAAAGGTTTATAGATATAGAAGAGGTTTTTATGATATTTATATAATTTATATATGTGTTTAAAGTGATTTTATGGATTCTATGAATTATGGTTAATATTTTGTCCCACATTTCCATCACTGAGAAATATTTTCTATTATTAACCTATTTTTGTTTATATAGTGTATATGATGCCAATTTGAACTATTGTATCATGATAATATCTTTATTCTTTGTATTTAATGTTTCATTTCATGTTTTCCATTTTAAATGATTTTGATCAAATATTATCAAAGTCGTAAGCGTTTTCTCATCTAAATTACACTCCATTGAGATATTATTTATATCCACTAGCCATTTCTATTTTTGTCTATATTATGACCATAAATGTATTTTTAATATAATTATAATGAAATTTACTGGATTCTCTAATCCATATTATTTCTCACCTTTTAAAGTTTTTTTATCTGAATAGAAATAATGTATTAGAGGTTTTTTAAAATCTCATATTACAATGGATATTTTTTATATAATAATTTCCATTAGGGGAAAATGAACACAACTCTTATCATATCATCAATTAATTTTTGAGTTTTAAAAATTTCATCTATCATTTTAATTTCCCTTAGTAAATAATTTTCCTAATGTGAAATTTGAGTTATAAATTGACCCAACCTATTCTTTTTGGTTGAGAATATTCCTCCTCTATATCCATATTCATTAGAAGATTTTATAGATGTCATTATTTATTCTTCAATAATTGATTATGTTTTTTACTATTCTGAATTTATTTGAAAATGTTTGAAATAAATCATTTATCATTCTCCGTAGGGGTTTATTTTGTCAAATGTGTGAAAATAACTTATTTATAATTTTTTTATGAAAAAATACTTTTATAACAATTAATATTTTAAATGTTTCCTTTCATGTTTTAAAATGGGTTTATAAAATGTTTATTATTCTTAATTTTATCAGTAGAAATGGATTTTTTTAAATATCTTTGAAAAGGAAAAGTTTAATTTTAATAAATTAATTCTTAATTTTCAAAGGGATTCTAGAGTCTTGATTTTTTAAGAAAAAATTCTAGTATTTTTCCATCATAAGAATTTTCTTCATGGAATCTATGTTTTGTAAAATTCATTTCCAAAAAATGTTTTTTGTTTTAAAGGGTAATATTTAAAATTCTTGGAAAAAATCAAAGTATTTTATTTTAAATAACTAATTTATGAGTTTTAATCCTATACCAAAGGTATATTTATTCTCATTTTTAACATTAATTGTTCAGTGAGAATTTAACACATGTTTTATAAATACATAAAAATCCTTTCACATTCCTTTTGTTTCACTTGTGATATGTTCTTATAATACCATTACCTATTTTATATTGATGGATTATGAAATGTTTGATGATTTTATTCCTTGAACCCATATCCATTCAATGTATTAATTTTGTTACTGTTAAAATATTAATTTGTTCATGTTCTCTAAGCATACATATGTATGGATGACTGTTATATGTTAGGTGGGGGTCTTATATATCCCTCTAATGAAATGAATATGAATTTTTATATCATTAAATAATAAATTTTTGTGTGATTTTATTTTTTATTCAATATGATGATAATGACTATGTGTGATAATATTTGTGGTTATCTAAGCTCATAAAGACTTTGTGTGAGTGTATTTATGGGTATCTATGATTAAAAATATTGTGTGGTGGTATATTTGTGGATTATTATGCTAAAAAAGACTTTGTGTGACTATAATAATTGTTATATATGTACATAAATACTATGTGTCAGTGTCATTGTGGATTTCTATGCTCACAAATACTATTAATGATTCTAAGTGAAGTTACCATTGCTCATAAAGATAGTTTGTTGTCAGAATTTTTAATGGATATGTTCACAATGTTGTGATTTTGTTTTCTTATGTTTATACCATATTTATTATTATGTGCTTATTTTATGATCTATGAATATTATTTATTATATCATTTTTTTTCACTGTTATTCCAAGATATATGATTACTCATTTGAGACCACATGTCTTTTTATATAGACAAGTGGAAAATATTACTATTCTATATTCTTATAAGTAAGATATTTGTCCCATTATCATGTTTTCTTATATGCTTATAATCGAACCCTTGGTTTCTTGTTTATAATTTTTCCCTTATTTAGAATTTGATCTCCCCCCTTCCATGTGTTTCTATTCCATAGGTTTTAAATATTATCATTTCCTTGGATATTTATACAAAGGGGTCTAATTTGGTATGATTATAGAGAAATTTTCACAATATTATTTTTATGTATCTAATCATTAAAACAACAAGCCTTTTGAATATCATAGTTTTGAGATCATTTTTGAGATATAATATTTAAATTATTAAAATAATTTGAAATATATAAAACTTGATATTGGATAATCTCAGTCTATATCAAATACCAGGATTAAAAATTGAGTTTTTATCCCAAGACCAAGGGGTGTGGGTCTAGGGTGCTTCAGTTTGTTTCAAATAAAGTTATAATTATTTTGGGTATAGTGTAGTTTTATTTTGGGGATTTGATGAGTGAAAATTTGTGAAAATCAAATGGATCAATATAATTTTGTAATAAAACCCTAATGTATAGAAAAATTATAGATTGTGTGGTTTCCTAGAAATGAAATCCCAATATTGATACAATTATATGTATTTAGGATCAAGTACAAATGAACCTAGGGGTAATGAACCTAAAAAATTTTGGTTGAGTATTTAATTGATCCTCACATGGCTGATGAAAATTTTTCGTAACTCCACACCTTGATTGAAAATCAAGGGGTATATCCATTAGTTGATTCAAACACTCCTTATAAAAGATTATGAAGTATTTAAATTTAACTTGATCATTTAATATATAAATTCATAGGTTTGATAAAATAATAGGAATATGACTAGTGAGAAAATTAGTTATAATGAAGGAGTTATAGGTTTATCCAATTATATTATAGTTTAACCAAAATTATCATAAGTTGATGTGAATGGTTCATTGGAGATGACATTATAGAATTATATTTTCATATTAAAATTATCATTTAGAATAATTTTATTAAATATCTTCAAATCCATTTTTGTTTATGTATTAGGATTTGAAAAATATAAATTAAATGATGTAATTAAATTTATGTCCATAAAAACTCATATAACAATGTAAGAAATATTATTTGGTACAAATTGTTGGTATAAAAGAAAATCTGAACACATGAATATTATGCGGGAAATGATGAGTCTCTAGGTATCAATGCTTGTGAGGTCGGTATAAAATATATGTTGAGTTTTTATAGAGCCATTAGATTATTTCATTTATAAATGATAATTAAAATTATGAGGATACAATTTTTTTAAAGGTGGAATAATGAAACACACCAAGATTTTGGTTTATATTTTTTTTAATTAAATACACTTTTTATTAGTTTATTCCTCACACAACACTGAAGTAAACAAAAAAAATTATTATGATAATTTTTTTAATATTAATTATGATAAATATAAATGCAGTTGTTAAGTTGGAGGGTATATATAAAGGTAATAATATTTTGATTTATATGTGTAAAAAAATAGACACTTTTAAACTAATGTACTAATGAAAATCAAATTGTATTGTTAGAAAATAATATGATTATTTTATACTTTGAAAGGTATTTATTTTTCAAAGGTTATATTTTTATGCACTTTGTATTTTTATTTAAATAAACTATATATATTATGGTAAAATAGTGATGAAATATATTTTTTAAATGAATAATATATTGAAACTAATTTAATAAGTAATTTAAATGAAATTATCCAAAGAAGATGTTATATTTAAAAATTTATTTTTATATAAAAAGAGTATTTTCATTATATTTTATTCTTCTATTTAAAAGTTAATTTATAATATTTTTTAATAAAATTTTACGTCATGAAATTAACTTTTTTTATCCGATAATAAAATATTAGCTTATGATGATTTTTTCAATATTTTTCTAAAAAGATTTATTTTTTGGTGAATTGTACAAAAATACAGTTTTTACCAATACATTTGATTTCATGAATTTATCATAATGTAATAATGGCATAAAAATAATTTTTTTTCTAAACTAGAGGGTTTTTAAGTTGTAAAATGGTTCACTTGAAAAAATATATGTTTTAGATTTTAGGAAACCTATGTTTAGTATTTTGGGACTCAAGACACATTTTATACAAAAAATATTATTTTTGGTATCTTATTTTAATTAAATATTAAAATGGTTTATTTTAGTCATATATTTCATTAAAATCCACCCATCTATTATTGTTTTTAAATAAAAAATTAATGATATGAAAATAAAATTTTTGATAACTTTATTCTAAACATATTTTTATGCTAAAAATTTATTTTTTCTTAAAAACTGTTTTTACATGTTACATGGACTAATATTAAAATTAATTTTACTCACCCTTGAAATTTTTATTTCATAAAATCATTTTCATTTTTGGAATCATAATACCCAAATTATATCATAAGTTTAATTTTATTTTTAGCTATAAAAATAAGATATTTAGGGTAAAAAGAATATCATGAAAAGAGTAAATTTTGGGAAAAGTTAAAACTAAGGAGAATAACCCTAAAATTTATAAAACATGTCTACCAAATGAGTGGATAATTGGATTTATATAAAAAAAATTCTCTAATTTAAAATATTTCCCACTTTTTTATTCACTTTCCAGGTAAAAATTTCATTACGTACACATTAAGTAATGAGAATTGGTGAAAATGCCTCTCCCATCACTTATAAATGGAGCTCACTTACACCCACAAAAAATCACTACATACTATAAAATTATTTAAAAAACCATACCAAACTAGTTATACTATAATCCTATTACAATTTTATTAGCCTATTATAGATATATATTAGCATATGTCCTCTATTTCCCAAGGATGTCTCTAGAGAAGACTCAAACTCTCAATTTGAGAATTCTCAAATCCGTAACATTCTTTTTTATATACTTCTCATTCAACCACATCCGAAACTATTACAAATATATTAATATAATTATATTTGATTCATTATTATATATAAATTTTTTATATTAACATGAAAACTGCAATCCATTCCCCTCATATCCATTCGAAAAATAAAGTCATCGTCTTTGCATACGTGTAGTGTATAGTCTCCATGAGTGATGTGTTATGGTTTTCATTGGATAATTACAAGGATATTTCTAAAAGTGTTTCTAATAAATAAATATGATATTTATTTCTGGTTTAATATTCCTAAAATATAAATCATTTTATACCTCCATCTTTTTCTAAGGAAAATGGAAACGTTGTTGGTTTGTAAATTTGGACTACTGCTTATATGGAATGACACATTTCTTTATTCATAAACTCCATGAAAAAATGGTTATATACCACATTATAGGAATATATAGGATATAAAATAATATTATATTTCATGAATGTGGTTATGAAGGTTTGGAGACAAATTTTACAGACTATATGAAGTAATTTGTTGTTACTCTTGATTACCCGAAATAGGCTCACCATGCATCTTTTTCTCTCAAACCATGCCCATAGTTCACAAAAAATAAAGTTGGGGATGTACAAATAATTTAAGAATAATTATTAAATATATATTTAAAGCTAGTAATGATTAAATTAATAGAAAATTAAGGGTACTGGAATCACCATTTTGATACATGTGCGAAATAGTTAGAATTACAACATCAGATAATGAAAATAAGCGATATCTAACTAATGAATGTATAATAAATGATTATATCTAAATATAAAAAGGTTAATAGTTATTATTAATGTTCATAAATGAGTTATTAATATATTTTTTTATTATAATTGAGGTTAATGTGCATTTATTGAAGTGAAGTGTTACGGAAATTGTCTTTGTCTAAAATTTACTTAACTGATAAATATTTTATATTATGAAACTATTTATGTTTATTTTAATATATTATGCCTATTTAAAGTATTATATCATTATTATATAATCATTTGTTTTATTTAATTTTTTATTTTATGTTTTCCATTTCACAAGATTTTGGATCAGATGTTATAAAAGCTCAAAGGGTTTTCTTATCTCAATTTCTTTTAATTGAGATATATTTCTTATTCATTGTTTTATTTCATGTTTTCCCTTTAAGGATATTTTTGGATAAATATTATGAAATCCAAAAGGTCATCCTTATCAAAATTTATCTATATTGATATACGCTTCTTATTTACTAGTAATTTTTTTTATGGGGTATATAATACCCATGAATGTCTTTTTAATATACATATAATGAAATTCAAGGGTTTAATCAACCCATAATATGTTATACCTTTCATGGGTTTAAAATTTGAAAGGAATTTTTTAAGGGTTTTTATCCAATCATATTTTCAAATCTATATCAGAGAAAATATTAATAACATTATATTTAAGAACAAAACTATTTTCTTCTACTCTAGTTACTGTTTATGTTTTATATGTCCTATATCAATTTAATTTCTCTTGATAAATAATTTACATGACCTCAATAATTCCATTTGGTTGGGAATATTATTCCTCTATATCTATATTCATTTCTTGGTAAGGTTGATTTTATAATCTATGATTTTATAATTAGTTAAGTTTATTTTCTAATATTTTGAGTTTCTTTAAAAAATATTAAATGAAATGTTTTTACTTTTTCTACATGGGATGATTTTGTTAAAAATATGAAAAAAAACTATTTTTAAAATATTACACATAAACTAAAAATTTTATGATAATTAATTTTTAAGAATCACCATTTTCATGTTTTAAAATGGTTTTCCAAGTTACTTTTAATTCTTAATGATTTTGAAAAGAATAGGAAATATTGTCATACTTTTCAGAAGAAACATTTTGATATTGAAAAGAAATAATTTATTTTAAAATAGATTTTAAAAACTTTTGTTTTTATGAATGTTTTTTTTGTTTTTATGTATTTTTAAATAATATTTTTTAATATATCACTCGTTTATAATTTTTTTTTTGTAAAAAAGGTTTTTTTGTTTTAATGGGTAACTTCTAAATTTTTTTGTCAAACTTATCATATTTTATAATGAAAACATTTTTAATCAGTTTAAATAATTTAAAAAATATATTTATTTTTTCTTGTTTTTAAAAGTTCATTATCCAATAATCATAAAAGGGTGTTTCTAGCTGTTTAAAAATAATTTTTCATTCCTTATGTTACACTTGGGATATGTCTAATAATAACATACACCTTTATTCTTTATATGTCTTATGAAATGTTCTATGATTTCCTTCATGATAACCATATATGTTACATAGGTAAACTAGGTGATGTTATAAATATGAGTGTTTTCATGTTCTCTCATAAAATTTGACTAGATAATTATTATTTGATAGGTTGGTGTTTTTTATAGCCCTCTAACACATTGATTAATTATTTTTATCTTATGAGATATTGACTTAGTGTATGAGTTTATTTAGGTTTAACTATTATCTCAAGGGGTTTTTATGATTCTATTTAGAGTTATATATGCACACAAAGCCTCTTTAAAAGTGTATTAGTTGGAAGTTGTGATCTAAAAGATTTTTCTTCAGTGTATTTTTTGGATTATATACAAAAAAATATTATGCATCCGATTATTTCTAAGTATTTATACTCATAAATATAATTCAATAGTCTAAGTGAGGTTATATTTTCACATAAAGATAATGTTTGATTATAATTATGGTTATTTATGCTCACAAATACTTTTTTTGAGTATAATTGAAGTTAAATTTTCTCATAAATATTGTGGGTGGTAATAGTTGTGAATGTGTGTGAGAAAAATGTTATTATTTCATTTACATATACTTATACCACATTCTTCAATATATTATTATGTTTTTATCCATGTATCATATTTATCATCTCAGGTTTTTAATATCATATATCACGTTATATGATTGTTAATTTTGATATTACATGTCTTACAATCTTAATTTGTGGAAGAATATTTTTGATATATGATCTTTATAAAAAAATAGTTCTACCATGATCATGTTTCTCATATTTTTTATCTAAAACTTGATTACATGTTGATAAGTTTTCCCTTATTGAGTGTTTGATCTATCCCCATTCTTTTGTTTCCATTCCCCTAGTTATAAAGATGGGTATATCCAAGTAAATTTATTTAAGGGGATATAGTGTGGTGTGATTATAGAGAAATTTTCAAAATAATGTTTTTATATAGCTAATATCTAAAGGAAATTAATTATTTCAATTTATAGTGTTGTGAGAATATTTGTGAGATTTTATGTATAAATTATTAAAACAATGTGAAATACTAGAAAATAGATCCTTGATCACCTTATTTTGTATCAAATTCTATACTTAATGAATGAATTTTTAACACTAGATCTGAGAGTATTTGTTTGAGTTTCTTATTCCCCATTGTCTTGTCTCTGTCATTCCCAAATGAAAAAATCATTATGCTTCCAATAGTTCCATACAACCATATAACCAAAACTAATATCAAAGCCATAACCACATCATCATGACCATATACTACATACCACATCATACAACTTACCAAATACTACTTCATCACTGGATATCACATCCTCATTATTGTATTATATCATAACCATGAAGGAAATAAACAACATACCATCCTCCAATTATACAGGACCCCCACACACTTGTAGGAGATCCTTTATCACATTATCATCCCATTGTCATATCATTAGGGGAACTCTATCTTTTTTCTATCGTAACCAATAAATTTTTACCTCAATCCATTACAGTTGACATTATTCCTATAAGAGAGTTTGGGGAAGATAAATTAATTATCCATCCATTCCCTAGAAAACCTAGACGTTTTGGAAAACTCATATAACCCAAAACATTTATGAAAGGATAATATTATCCTAATCGGTTGGTGTGGGAATGAAATTAGAAGGAAAATACAACATATATATAGCCACACAGATTCCCAATCTAGGGATTTATACTAAATAGAACTACCAATTCTCATAACCATCAATACATCATCACAACTAACCTCTTGAAACCCCTACCATATCAACCATAAAATGGGCACCACTTTCCCCAAAAATATCCATAACAATATTCTTGATTTCCCATTATGTATTAATATTTACCCATTGTCTTATTTCTTATTTTATCAATCTTATTACATTCATTTGCCATTCATTTATCTATATTCAATGTAAAACATTCATTATACCAAAATCCTGCTTTCCCATCCATTACCCATCATTTTAATCATTTAGAGTTTTTTAATATCCCATTAGTCATTACTACATTCATTATTACTAATTAGATTCTATATTATCAGGAATCTATTACAAAAACACACGATAAATAACCGACAAACACACAAAATACCCCACAAAAAAATCCCAACAACCACCAAAAATTACAAAAAATAAACCTCCTTACTCCATATAACTATTCTTGACACGTTTTCTAACCCACATAATATCACATACATCACCTCCACATCTCTCTATGTGAATAAGGTAAATCCAGCTGCATGTCCCATTGCGCATATCATCCCATATCCAAAAAACATGAAACAAAACCTCTAACTATAACCATTTTTTCCATAGTAATTGAAACACAACCAAAAATAGAAAACCACAATAATATTAGAAAAAAACCACATCATGATTTTACCATTTCATTATTCTTTCTATGTAAATTATTTTTGGCAAACATAAACATCATTACTGAATGTCATATGTCCAATAAACTAGTTCCTTACCATCATTAAATGGTTAAAATATTATTAATTGTGATTAAAGAAACTCAATTTCGACAAATAGTTTACATATAAGAGAATCATGTAAAACCTCTTAGCAGTAACAATAAAAAATTAATCAACAATAAGTAATCTCATGGAATCATATAAATAATTTTTTGAATTACAATTCAATTTAATTTCCTCTAGTCTTATTCATTATCATTATTAGGTTATTCCTTAACATCTACCCAATTAATGTAATGGAATGATACATCCAAAATTTTACACATAATAGAATGGGAAAAATATTGAATCTGATTGATTGATTGGGGAATTTAGGAAAATTTGACAAGAAGAGATGAATAAAGGATCAAATTTTGTAAATTTTGATAGAAACCACCTCAGGACAAAAAAAATGGACAATTATCAATCTAGTAGAACCTTTAGTACTACAACCTCTTCTATGAACCCAAATAAAGAGAAGAGAAATAAAATATGGACAGGGTACCTCATATGAATATAAATCGATGCCCTTGAATTAATATGTTTAAATACATAACGATATATCCAATTAGAAACAAAAAAAGGATTGGGTTATCTTGGGTTTCAGGAATTGGAATCAATGTCAATTAAAATTATTCTCAAAAACCTATTTATATAGAAAATATGATGGGTCTTTATGATAGAAAAATGACTACCCAAACATTTATTGTTATCTCAGTCAATAGATGATGTAAAAGATTATGTCTTTTAAACTGCTGATCCCCCCTCCTCAAAATGGGGTTTTTTCCATTTAAAAATTGGCTAACAAACACCATTTCATGAAGGAAACCAAAATTTATATGATGAACACAAATTTGATTCCCCATAAAATATAACCATATTATAGAGTAACATCCTTATCTATTTCCAATCCACTCGTAAAACCCAACCATGATAAACAAACCTCACACACATAGAATAAACCAACCACAGTTTCTAAAACAAATAGTTTTAACTTTCTTTTTTACCATAGGTAAACACTATAGACAAAAAACTCACAGAGATAGCCTTTTTTATGTCATGATGATATTCATATGTAAGGGTCACTCCATGTGACATGAAAGAACATATACTTTAATGAAATTCCACATTACCTAGCATGATTACAACATAGAATCCCCAACTGGTGCTTTAAATCTACGATTTTATACATTAACTTCACCAAGAAATACATAGGCACTATGTAATGGCCCAGACCTCTCCGACCCATTCCTTTGTCAAAAAGAATGTCAAGAAGTGTTCTGGAGGGTAAAATGGACTTTTCCCACACTTTCTAGAATTTTGAAACTACACACCGTGTAGTTTGAGTACACGTCATGTACCCCCTTTCCGGGTATACCCCATGTTGCAGGCCATGTCCTTGCCGTGTGAAGTAAATGAGTACATGTCGTGTACCACCTTGCCGGGTATACCCCGTGTTGAAGGCCGTGTCCTTGCTGTGTGAAATAATGGGTGCACACCGTGTGTCCAGTACTACATGTCGTGTAGTCCTTCCCCACGAACGTGTTACCAGTCAATGGTCGTGTTCCATGTTGAAGTCGTGTCCTTTCCATGTGCAATAAATGAGTACATGCCGTGTGTCCATACTACATGCTGTGTAGTCCTTCCCCGTGTATGCGTTACCCTCAAACCGTGTGTTGACCAGTCAACGGCCGCGAAGCTATGTTGGGAGCCGCGTGGAGACTGTGTGAAATAACCGAGTACACGCTGTGTACCATAAAGTACATGCCGTGTACTTTTTCTTTTCTTGCCTATAAAAGGAGGGGTCCCCTCCTCCTTTCAACTCACCCCTCTCCTCCCCTTTCCTCTGAGCAGAGTTCTCCCAAGAGACTCAAAGGCTCTTTCTTCCATAACTTCTTCATCCGAGCTCCGATTTATGATCCGTCAGTGGCCATGGGATCGTAACGATGAGGCGGAACTTCCGAGCTTGGATCCGTTGTCTTTACTTTGTACTTTCCTTTCCGAATTCCACCCGAGGATGTTTTTCTGGGACTCGATGGAAGTGACGGACGCTGATGGACGTCTTCTAAAGTTGATCCGGGGGAGTGCTGTGAACAGAACATATTGAGGTGCGGATCTTACCTTCATCTCTCTAGTTTGTGCATCATGCGAGGTGGGTGTTATCTTGTTTATGTGAAACACTTTTGAACCGGTTTAATAAAGATAATAATTGGCTTATATAACGTGGTTTGGAAGTTGTTTTTGCTGTTACTTTATATCCTGTGATATTATGTTGTGAATTGAATGAGCTTTTGCCTACTAAAAATCATGGTCGTTGGGGGCCTTTTCTTGTGAAATTAAATGTTTCCCTATCTTTCTAGACCGTTTTGTGGATGGAAAATATGTGGAATGTGGAAATTGGTTAATCACATAAAGATGGATGTTTAAAATTTGGAACCCTTGTGTGATCAACCCGGTTGAACAAAATGGAATAATGAACATGTGGGTGTTGTCTCGAATATGTGGCATGTGATGGGGGTGTTTTGTGGGTTGTTGTGGATAGGATGGACAGTGGGGCTGCGATAAATGGTATTAAAGGGATAATGAGGTATGGTGCGGTTGTGGTTATAGCGGTTGGCAGCAGGGCTGCAGGGATGGGTTGGAATGTGAATAGACTATGGGTTGTGAATAATAAATAAAAAGTGGAAGAGTTAATGAATGGTGGGTCATGGTAATGGAACCAGAATAATAATCATTGGGTTTTATGGTTGATAAGAAGGACTTGGTTGTGCTACTTGTGTTTTCCTAACTTGATTTGTGGATGGTAGGAATATATTTTACGAACGATCGATGTGGTTGGTTGTGGATAGTTGCTTAGTAGTTAAGGAACTAAATAAACTAATTATTCTGAAATGTGAAAACCTAAATGGGGTTTGGGTTGTTGTTGTATGCATGCTTCGTAGTAGCAGTGTCGAGGCACGTGCTCAGTTTCTCTATTTAGAAGTCATATGTTGGGCTATGTGTTTGGTATACATACATATATATATATATCTATATCTTTTGGGTTTTATCACACCCCACCCATGTTGAGGACTTAGTTCCGAACACTCCCATTTCATGGGAGAGGGTGTTTTTCTCTTAGTTACTAGCTCCTTCCTACTCCTTCTCCCCTAGGCTGTGATGGCTTGAGGTGACCTTAAACCTAAGACTCTTCAGGTAGGTTTCGATTGGGGTGGTTTTATCCCAAGACTCTTCAGGAATGTTTTACTTTTTCCCAAGAATCTTCGGGATGAGTCCCAGGTGTGTGCGGGTGGGATACGTGGTTGTGAGGCCCCGGTGTGTGCGAGCAGGATACGTGGTTGTGAGGCCTAGGTGCGTGCGAGAGGGATACGTGGTTGTGAGGCCCAGGTGTGGGCGGGCGAGATACGTGGTTGTGAGGCCCAGGTGTGTGCGATCGGGGAGAGTGTGGCAGTGTCAGGACATTCGCCGTTAGTAAGAGCATATAACTAAAGGGAAATAGTGTGGGGTACCCAATACTCTTGTTCTTATATACTACTACCTGTTGTGATTGTGTTTTTGGTGTGTGTGGCTGGTGAGGTTGGGTGGATAGAATTCCTTGATAGGTTTCTTCTGTTGTTCTCACAGGACATTAGGATGTCTCCCCACTTGTGCATGAGAGCTTTAGGTTTCCCTACTGATTATACTTGTATGCTCACCCTATATTTACATTCAGGTTTCCAGGAGGACTACCAGGGCTGTGCGGGACCCTACTAGTCGGACAGTTGGAGTTGTTTCAATTTCTATACTCTTTTTTTCTTTTGGTATTGTACTTTGAGCTTCCTTGTACTTCTACCTTGTTATATAATTGTTTAAACATGCATGTGGGCTTGGTTTGGGTTTATTTCTATACACTTATTATTTTCCCTTTTGGTGGTTGAATTTTCCTATTTCCTGATCTTAAAATAATAAATGGGTAATTCCTCCCATATTTGTGAAAACTCATACCCTTGGTGCTAGTCACCAACCCGGGGCCTAATGGAGGTGGGACTCGGGGGTCATTATCTCCATTTAACCATTACCAGATCAGGAGGGGAATCTTAGGTGGGAGGGGGTTGTGACAGAATGGTATCAGATGCAGATGGTTTAGAGATAGGATAGAGTCTGGAGTTATGCACAATAAGGATTTCATGGGATGGTAGGGCAACAGTGTTAGTTAATCTTGGTGCGTGACATAGGCCAGGGAAAACCAGCAAGGACATTGGATTTTATGCCCCCCCGTGATCCGATACAAGAACTCTATGCCTACTGAATGACCAAGTGAGACTACATTGATTGCAGGGTAGAGACCCTAGGGAAGGTACATGCATCATCATAATTGTGTTTTACTTGATTTGGGTGTTTTGGAAAAGAAATTGAAATAAAATGATAAAATAAAACCTTGAGTTTTTCCTTACTACTTGGGATTTGGTGATCCTTGTTTACCGTACAACAATGGCACCTAGACGTCATCCCCTGGTGGCTCAGACGGCTGAGGCCCAACAGATTCAGGCAGTCGATTAGTTGAGGATTGACCGAGAGGAGGAAGATAGCCAGTGGCAGAAGACTCTCTGTTATTTTCAGCAGTAGACCCTCAAGAAGTACGAGGGTAGTACTTCAGATATGGAGATGGAGGGGTGTCTTGAGGATCTAGGGATCACTTTTACCTAGATCCGTGCTCAGAGGGAGTACTGGGTTCCCCTAGCAGTCAGTCAGCTGAAAGGTGTGGCATGACAGTGGTGGATGTTCTACCTCAGAGAGAGTATAGAGGTAGAGGTTCCATGGGCTGACTTTGAGAAGGAATTCAGAGAGGAATTCCTTTCTTCCATGATCAAGGTGGAGAAGCGGCAGGAGTTACTCTCCCTTCAGCAGAGGAGTATGTCAGTACGAGAGTTGGGGATCAAGTTCAAGGATCTCCTGCGCTTTGCTCTGGATCTCTTTCCGGATGAGGAGTCTCGAGCGAGACATTTGGAGGAGGCACTTTGTCCTTCTCTCTAGTATGCTGTCACCCCCTTCACCCTTCCGATGTACTTGGCGGTACAGAAGAAGGTAAAGGTTTTAGAGAGGATACACTCGCTGGGAGGTGCACCCTGAGAGGGGATCCAACCGAGCTCGTCGAAGGGGATGGCAGTCAGCAGCAGGTCTCCTACGACAAGACCTTCTAGGTTCAGGCCAGTGGGGAGCAGGTCCCAGCAGTTCTAGTTCATATATTCGGGTCCTTGTCCCTTTTTCATGAGCCCACTACCAAAGTGTTTCTATTGTGGAAGTTTTGGGCATGTTCAGAGTCGGTGCCCGACCCGAGCTCAGTACGGTGGAGGTGGGAAGGTTTATCGCCCACCTTAGTAGCACCAGTTGCCATCGAGGCCCTTCCAGCAGCAGCAGGACCATGCTCCTCTAAGGGCAGACTCTGCGGGAGGAAGCCAACCTCAGGGTGCTCCTCAGGGACATCGACCATGGCATGGTCGGGGAGGTGGACGAAATCAGAGAGTCAGAGGAGCTGGGTGTGGACAGTTGCACGCAGTAGAGTTGGCAGCTCCGACAGGACCAGAGGTGGTGCGAGGTATGATTTTTGTGTTCAGCACTCTTGATTCTGCTTTGTTCGATTCGGGAGCTTCACACTCCTTTGTTGCACCTGGTCCATCCCATGCTTTGGGACTAGATGTAGAGAGAATTTCTGTACCACTGGTGCAAACTACACCAGTTTTAGGCCAGACCAACGTATCTTGTGTTTTCTAGGGATGTGGGCTGACGTTGGGACCACATCGATCTAGTGGGGACCTTCTTCTATTACAGATGCATCCATATGATGTCATCCTAGGACTCGACTGGTTGTTTTCTGTTAGTTCCATTATCGACTGCTTCTGGAGAAGAGTCGTGTTCTCCTAAGTGGATGGGCAACGCGTATATTTTGTTGGCGAGAGGAGCTATCAGGTGGGAAGCCAGTGTCTGGAGCCTCTCCATTCCTTGTTAGGTGGGTTATCAGTGGTTCCAGCTAATACAGAGATGATGGATGTCCCAGAGGTTGTTGGGGAGTTCCTCTATGTCTTTCCTGAGGAGGTTGTGACTCTACCCCCCCCCCCCCCCGACGTGACATTGAGTTTGGGATAGACTTACAACCTGGTGCCCGTCCGATTTTGATGGCCCCTTATTGGGTGGCACCTTCGGAGTTGCGGGAGTTACAGATTCAGATTGATGATCTGATGGAGAAGGGTTTTGTTCGACCCATCATATCTCCATGGGGTGCTCTAGTTTTTTTCGTGAAAAAGGCAGATGGTGGTCTCAGGCTATGCATAGACTACCGAAGTTTGAACCAGGTAACGGTCAAGAACTGCTACCCCCTTCCTAGGATAGATGATATCTTCGACCAACTGAGGGGAGCAGGTTGGTTTTCCAAGATTGATCTACGATCTGGATATCATCAGCTGATGGTAAAGGATAGTGACATCTCGAAGATGACTTTCAGGTGTAGGTATGGGCACTTCGAGTTTGTAGTGATGCCGTTTGGAGTTACGAATGCACCGGCTGTGTTCATGGGACTTATGAACTTTGTCTTCTGAGAGTTTCTGGACCGGTTCGTCATTCTGTTTATCGATGACATCCTGATCTACTCAAGATCAGAGGAGGAGCACGTTGAGCATCTCAGGGCAGTCTTAGAAGTCCTTCGACACCACCAGATTTATGGGAAATTGTCGAAGTGTAAGTTCTTGATGAAAGAAGTACACTTCCTTGGGCATGTGGTGTCTCAGCATGGAATGTCAGTAGACCCGTTGAAGGTGGAGGAAGTTGTTCCTTGGGCAGAACCCAAGAGCATGGCAGAAGTTCATAGTTTTTTGGGGTTAGCAGGTTACTATCGGAGGTTCGTTTCAGACTTCTCTCAAGTTTCTACTCCATTGACAGCTTTGACTAGGAAGAACCAGGTCTTCCTATGGAGCGAGAAATGCCAGAAAGCTTTAGAGCTACCTGAAGGAGAAGTTGGTCAGTGCTCCCGTACTTAGGTTTCCAGAGGAAGGGTTGTTGTATGAAGTGTTTTATGATGCTTATGGCCTTGGTCTGGGGTGCATGCTGATGCAGAATAAGGGAGTGATCTGTTATGGGTCTAGGAATTTACGCCCTCACGAGCATAACTATGCCACCCATGACCTAGAGCTTGCAGCAGTAGTGTTCACACTAAAGTTATGGTGAAATTACCTCTTTGGGGAGCGCTTTTTGGTCTTCTCAGATCACAACATCCTACGTTATATCTTCTCCCAGCTTGACCTGAACTTGCGGCAACAGAGATGGGTCGAGATTCTCCAAGACTATGACTTTGAGACCTCTGACACTGAAGGTAAGGGAAACATTGTGGCTGATGCCCTGAGCAGGAAGTTGCATAGGGAAGTGGTTCGAGAATCCATTGATGCTTGGAAAGTGATGGGAGAGTTGGCCGCCTTGCAATTGGATGCAAGGGAAGAAGGTGTTAGAGGATGTTTGTTTCAGATGACGGTGCAATCCTTTTTGTTGCACCAGGTGGAAGAGTATCAGTGGGGGGACTCCGAGGCAGAAGTGATGTGGGATCGTGTCGATTAGGGGAACACTCCAGAAGGATGGTCAGAGAACATTCGACATCTGATGCTTTTCCATAGAAGGTTGTTTGTCCCGGAGACAATGCGTGAGGGAGTTCTCCATGAGTTCCATAGCTTAGCCTTGGCAGTATATCTAGGAGTTTCAAAAATGTACCAAGGCCTGAGGGAACAGTTTTGGGGGCCCGGGGTGAAATGGGCAGTTGCAGAGTTTGTGGCTAAATGCCTAGTGTGTCAGCAAGTGAAGGCTGAACACTGTGTTCCCAGTGGTTTGTTACATACTTTATATGTTCCTGAGTGGAAGTGGGATGAAATCTCAATGGACTTCATCACAGGACTACCCTGAGCTCAGGGTGGTTATGATGCTATCATGGTAGTGGTGGATCGACTGACAAAATCAGCTCACTTATTAGCAATTAAGGATTCATGCCCAGTGAGATCCTTAGCACAGAGGTACGTAGATGAGGTTGTGCGGTTGCATGGAGTTCCAAGGACTATCGTCTCAGATCAGGATACTTGGTTTACCTCACGAGTCTGGAGGGGGTTGTAGCATGCTTTTGGAACCCAACTACGCCTTAAAATTGCTTTCCACCCCCAGACCGATGGGCAGACAGAGCGGACTATCCAGACATTGGAGGACATGCTGCGAGAATGCGTTCTGGATTTCGGAGGATCACGGGTACGACACTTTCCTTTAGTAGATTTTTCCTACAACAACATCTTTCACTCTACTATTGGCGTGGAACTGTTTGAGGCTTTGTATGGGAGACCATGTCGTTCTCCCAGTTGCTGGGCAGAGGTTGGTGAGACAGGTGCTCTTGGGCCAGAGGTAGTGCAGAGCACCACAGAAAAAGTCCAGCTTGTACGTGAGAGGATGGAAGCGGCTCAGGACCACCAGAAGTCTTATGTTGATCGTCAGAGGAGGCCCTTGGAGTTCAAGGTGGGGGATCATGTGTTCTTGAAGGTTTCTCCTCGATGGGGGCAGCGAAGGTTTGGGAAAGGGAGCAAGCTCTCACCTAGGTTCATCGGACCTTTTGAGGTGCTGAGGCGAGTCGACGAGGTGGCATGTCAGCTGGCCCTGCCACCTCAGTCGGAGAAGGTTCATGACGTCTTCCACATCTCCCAGCTTCGTCAGTACTTGCATGACTAATCTCACATTATCGACTGGGGAGAGTTTGATATGGGAGATGGTGCGACCTTCGAGGAATGACCAGTCAGAATCGAGGATCCTAAAGAGAAGGTGCTCCGTTGAAGAACCATTCCGTTGGTTCGTGTGTTGTGGAGGCATGGCGGCCTCGAGGAGAGCACTTGTGAGCAGGAGACCCAGATGCATGCTTAGTACCCGGAGTTGTTTTGACTTGTGTTTTCCCTTGTTCTTCTGAGATTTGTGTTGATGTTGTACTTTGTACCTTTGATATATGGAATTCTTGGCTTGTCAGTTGTGAGAACTTTTGATTCCTTGTTTTATGGAAGTGTGTAGCATGTCTGGATGTGCGGGGAAAGGATAAAACCCGACTCTTAATCGAGACTCATTAATGAGGATGCGATTAAACTTGTGCAGGCGAGTCAGTGCCGCCTAAAGCGGATAATATCTCAACATAGAAGAAGGAATTTTTCCCCAAACCATGTGTTCGGGAAATGTGTGGGTTTTACGGTGTTAGGGGCAGTGTAATTTGGAAAATCCTAATGTATGAAAGTGGGAAAACCTGACTCTTAATCGAGACGCATTAATGAGGATGTGATTAAACCCATGCAGGCGAGTCAGTTCCACCTAAAGCAGATAATATCTCAACATAAGAGAAGGAATTCCTAACACATATTATTAGGGTTGTTGGTTGGGTTCTTGTTATAATGATAACCCTAAGAGGTATCTTGTTGGGTTTCCTTTGGGTTGGTTTTTGAATTCTCGGGGATGAGAATGTTTTAAGTGGTATCTGATGTAATGGCCCGGACCTCTCCGGCCCATTCCTTTGTAAAAAAGAAGGTCAAGAAGTGTTCTGGAGGGTAAAATGGACTTTTCCCACACTTTCTAGAATTTTGAAACTACACACCGTGTAGTTTGAGTAAATGCCATGTACCCCCTTTCCGGGTATACCCCATATTGCAGGCCATGTCCTTGCCGTGTGAAGTAAATGAGTACACACCATGTAGTGTAACTACACGCCGTGTACCACCTTGCCGGGTATACCCCGTCTTGAAGGTCGTGTCCTTGCTGTGTGAAATAATGGGTGCATGCCGCGTGTCCAGTACTACACGCCGTGTAGTCCTTCCCCACGTACGCGTTACCAGTCAACGGTCATGTGCCGTGTTGAAGCCGTGTACTTGCCGTGTGCAATAAATGAGTACACAACGTGTGTCCAAACTACACGCCGTGTAGTCCTTCCTCACGTTTGTGTTACCCTCAAACCATGTGTTGACCAGTCAACGACCACAGAGCCGTGTTGGGAGCCGCGTGGAGACCATGTTAAATAACCGAGTACACGCCGTGTACCATAAAGTACACACCGTGCACTTTTTCTTTTCTCACCTATAAAAGGAGGGGTCCCCTCCTCATTTCAACTCACCCCTCTCCTCCCCTTTCCTCTGAGCAGAGTTCTCCCAAGAGACTTGAAGGTTCTTTCTTCCATAACTTCTTCATCCGAGCTCCGATTTATGATCCGTCAGTGGCCATAGGATCGTAACGATGAGGCGGAACTTCCGAGCTTGGATCCGTTGTCTTTACTTTGTACTTTCCGTTCCGAATTCCACCCGAGGATGTTTTTTTGGGACTCGACGGAAGTGACGGACGCCGACGGACGTCTTCTAAAGTTGATCCGGGGGAGTGATGTGAACAGAACATATTGAGGTGGGGATCTTACCTTCATCTCTCTAGTTTGTGCATCATGCGGGGTGGGTGTTATCTTGTTTATGTGAAACACTTTTGAACCGGTTTAATAAAGATAATAATTGGCTTATATAACGGGGTTTGGAAGTTGTTTTTGCTGTTACTTTATATCCTATGATATTATGTTGTGAATTGAATGAGCATTTTCCTACTAAAAATCACGGTCGTTGGGGGCCTTTTCTTGTGCAATTAAATGTTTCCCTATCTTTCTAGACCGTTTTGTGGATGGAAAATTTGTGGAATGTGGAAATTGGTTAATCACATAAAGTTGGATGTTTAAAATTTGGAACCCTTGTGTGATCAACCCGGTTGAACAAAATGGAATAATGAACATATGGGTGTTGTCTCAGATACATGGCATGTGATGGGGGTGTTTTGTGGGTTGTTGTGGATAGGATGGGCAGTGGGGCTGCGATAAATGGTATTAAAGGGATAATGAGGTACGGTGTGGTTGTGGTTATAGCGGTTGGCAGTAGGGCTGCAGGGATGGGTTGGAATGTGAACAGACTATGGGTTGTGAATAATAAATAAAAAGTGGAAGAGTTAATGAATGGTGGGTCATGGTAATGGAACCAGAATAATAATCAATGGGTTGTATGGTTGATAAGAAGGACTTGGTTGTGTTGCTTGTGTTTTCCTAACTTGATTTGTGGATGGTAGGAATATGTTTTACGAACTATCAATGTGGTTGGTTGTGGATAGTTGCTTAGTAGTTAAGGAACTAAATAAACTAATTCTTCTGAAACGTGAAAACCTAAATGGGGTTTGGGTTGTTGTTGTATGCATGCTTCGTAGTAGCAGTGCAGAGGTACGTGCTCAGTTTCTCTATTTAGAAGTCATAGGTTGGGCTATGTGTTTGGTATACATATATATATATATATATATATATATATATATATATTTTGTGTTTTATCACACCCCACCCATGTTGAGTACTTAGTTCCGAACACTCCCATTTCATGGGAGAGGGTGTTTTTCTCTTAGTTACTAGCTCCTTCCTACTCTTTCTCCCCTAGGCTGTGATGGCTTGAGGTGACCTTACACCTAAGACTCTTCAGGTAGGTTTCGATTGGGGTGGTTTTATCCCAAGACTCTTCAGGAATGTTTTACTTTTTCCCAAGAATCTTCGGGATGAGTCCCAGGTGTGTGCGGGTGGGATACGTGGTTGTGAGGCCCAGGTGTGTGCGGGCAGGATACGTGGTTGTGAGGCCTAGGTGTGTGCGAGAGGGATACGTGGTTGTGAGGCCCAGGTGTGGGCGGGCGAGATACGTGGTTGTGAGGCCCGGGTGTGTGCGAGCAGGGAGAGTGTGGCAGTGTCAGGACATTCTCCGTTAGTAAGAGCTGATAACTAAAGGGAAATAGTGTGGGGTACCCAATACTCTTGTTCTTATATACTACTACCTGTTGTGATTGTGTTTTTAGTGTGTGTGGCTGGTGAGGTTGGGTGGATAGAATTCCTTGATAGATTTCTTCTGTTGTTCTCACAGGACATTAGGATGTCTCCCCACTTGTGCACGAGAGCTTTAGGTTTCCCTACTGAGTATACTTGTATGCTCACCCTATGTTTACTTTCAGGTTTCCAGGAGGACTACCAGGGATGTGCAGGACCCTACTAGTCGGACATTTGGAGTTGTTTCAATTTCTATACTCTTTTTTTCTTTTGGTATTGTACTTTGAGCTTCCTTATACTTGTACCTTGTTATATAATTGTTTAAACATGCATGTGGGCTTGGTTTGGGTTTATTTCTATACACTTATTCTTTTCCCTTTTGGTGGTTGACTTGTCCTATTTCCCAATCTTAAAATAATAAATGGTTAATGCCTCCCATATTTTGAAAACTCATACCCTTGGTGCTAGTCACCAACCCGGGGCCTAATGAAGGTGGGAATCAGGGGTCATTATCTCCATTTCACCATTTCCAGATCAGGAGGGGCATCTTAGGTGGGAGGGGGTTGTGACAGAATGGTATCAGATGCAGATGGTTGAGAGATAGGATAGAGTCTGGAGTTAGGCACAGTGAGGATTTCATGGGATGGTAGGGCAACAGTGTTAGTTAATCTTGGTGCGTGACATAGGCCAGGGAAAACCAGCTAGGACATGGGATTTTATCCCCCCCCCCCCCCCCCCCCCGTGATCCGATACAAGGACTATAAGACTACTGAATGACTAAGTGAGACTACATTGATTGCAGGGTAGAGACCCTAGGGAAGGTACATGCATCATCATAATTGTGTTTTACTTGATTTGGGTGTTCTGGAAAAAAAATTGAAATAAAATAATAAAATAAAACCTTGAGTTTTTCCTTACTACTTGGGATTTGGTGATCCTTGTTTTCCGTACAGCTATGGCACCTAGACGTCATCCCCTGGTGGCTCAGACGGCTGAGGCCCAACAGATTCAGGCAGTCGATTAGTTGAGGATTGACCGAGAGGAGGAAGTTAGCCAGTGGCAGAAGACTCTCTGTTATTTTCAGCAGTAGACCCTCAAGAAGTACGAGGGTAGTACTTCAGATATTGAGACAGAGGGGTGTCTTGAGGATCTAGGGATCACTTTTACCTAGATCCGTGCTCTGAGGGAGTACTGGGTTCCCCTAGCAGTCAGTCAGCTGAAAGGTGTGGCATGACAGTGGTGGATGTTCTACCTCAGAGAGAGTATAGAGGTAGAGGTTCCATGGGCTGACTTTGAGAAGGAATTCCGAGAGGAATTCCTTTCTTCCATGATCAATGTGGAGAAGCGGCAGGAGTTACTCTCCCTTCAGCAGGGGAGTATGTCAGTACGAGAGTTGGGGATCAAGTTCAAGGATCTCCTGCGCTTTGCTCTGGATCTATTTCCGGATGAGGAGTCTCGAGCGAGACATTTGAAGGAGGCTCTTTGTCCTTCTCTCCAGTATGCTGTCACCCCCTTCACCCTTCCGATGTACTTGGCGGTACAGAAGAAGGTAGAGGTTTTAGAGAGGATACAGTCGCTGGGAGGTGCACCCTGAGAGGGGATCCAACCGAGCTCGTCGAAGGGGATGGCAGTCAGCAGCAGGTCTCCTATGACAAGACCTTCTAGGTTCAGGCCAGTGGGGAGAAGGTCCCAGCAGTTCTAGTTCAGATATTCGGGTCCTTGGATCCATTGTCTTTCCTTCGGCAATTCATTTCCGACTTCCACCTGAGGAGGTTTTTCCAGGACTCGACGGAAGTGAAGGACGCCGACAGATGTCTTCTAAGGTTGATCCGAGGGAAAACTGTGATCAGAACACGTTGAGGTAGGGATATTACCTTCGTCTCTCTAGTTTGTGCATCATGCGGGGTGGGTGTTCTCTTGTTTATGTGAAACACTTTTGAACTGGCTTATATAACAAGGTTGGGAAGTGGTGTGTGCTGTTACTTTATATCTTGTGATATTATGTTGTGAATTGAATGAGATTCTGCCTACTGAAAATCACTGTCGTTGGGGGCCTTTTCTTTTGAAATTAAATGTTTCCCTATCTTTCTAGACCGTTTTGTGGATGAAAACTTTGTGGAATTTGGAAATTGGTTAATCACGTAAAGTTGGCTGTTTAAAATCAGGAACCCTTGTGTGATCACCCTGGTTGAACAAAATAGAATAATGAACATGTGGGTGTTGTCTCAGATACGTGGCATGTGATGGGGGTGTTTTGTGGGTTTTTGTGGATAGGATGGGCAGCGGGGCTGTGATAAATGGTATTAAAGGGATAATGAGGTAAGATGCAGTTGTGGTTATAATGGTTTCCAGTGGGGCTGCTTGGATGGGTTGGAATGTGAACGAACTATGGGTTGTGAATAACAAATAAAAATTGGAAGATTTAATGAATGGTGGGTCATGGTAATGGAACATGATTAATAATAAATGGGTTGGATGGTTGATAGGAAGGACTTGGTTGTGTTTCTTGTGTTTTCCTAACTTGATTTGTGGATGGAAGGAATATGTTTTACGAACAATCGATGTGGTTGGTTGTGGATAGTTGCCCAGTAGTTAAGGAATTAAGTAAACTAATTCTGCTGAAATGTGAAAACCTAAATGGGGTTCGGGTTGTTGTTGTATTCATGCTTCGTAGTAGCAGTACTGAGGCACGTGCTCAGTTTCTCTGTTTAGAAGCCATAGGTTGGGCTGTGTGTTTGGTATATATATATATATATATATATATATATATATATATATATATATATATATATATATCTGTATCTTTTGTGTTTTATCACACCCCACCCATGTTGAGAACTTAGTGTTGAACACTCCCATTTCATGGGAGAGGGTGTTTTTCCCTTAGTTACTAGCTCCTTCCTGCTCCTTCTCCCCTAGGATGTGATGGTTTGAGGCGACCTTACACCTAAGACTCTTCGGGTAGGTTTCGATTGGGGTGGTTTTAGCCCAAGACTCTTCGAGCATGTTCTACTTTTTCCAAAGAATCTTCGGGATGAGGCCCAGGTGTGTGCGGGGGGGATACGTGGTTGTGAGGCCCAGGTGTGTGTGGGCAGGATACGTGGTTGTGAGACCCAGGTGTGTGCGGGAGGGATACGTGGTTGTGAGGCCCAGGTGTGGGTGGGTGGGATACTTGGTTGTGAGGACTGGGTGTGTGCGGGCGGGGAGAGTGTGGCAGCGTGTGAACGTTCGCCGTTAGGAAGAGAAGGTAACTAAAGGGAAATGGTGCGGGGTAACCAATACTCTTATTCTTATATACTACTACATGTTGTGATTGTGTTTTTAGTGAGTGTGGATGGTGAGGTTGGGTGGATAGAATTCCTTTCTAGGTTTTTTCTGTTGTTCTCACGGGACATTAGGATGTCTCCCCACTTGTGCACGAGAGCTTTAGGTTTCCCTAATGAGTATACTTGTATGCTCACCCTACGTTTACTTTCAGGTTTTCAGGAGGACTACCAGGGCCGTGCGGAACCCTACTAGTTAGACAGTTGGAGTTGTTGTAGTTGTTTTACTCTTGTTTCCTTTTGGTATTGTACTTTGAGCTTTCTTATACTTATACCTTGTTATAAAATTGTTTAAACATGCATGTGGGTTTGGTTTGGGTTTATTTCTATACACTTGTTCTTTTCCCGTTTTGTGATTGACTTTTCCTATTTCATGATCTTAAAATAATAAAAGGGTAATGCCTCCCATATTTGTGAAAAGTCATACCCTTGGTGCTAGTCGCCAACCCGGGGCCTAATGGAGGCGGGACTCGGGGGTCATTATCTCCCTTTCACCATTGCCAGCTCAGGAGGGGCATCTTTGATGGGAGGGGGTCGTGACACACTATACCATTTAACATGGATCCACCAGAACATTGATAACCACTAAATAAAGGACACTCAATGAAATTTTCAATTCTCTCTGAGCCTACAGGCCTTGTAAGGGTTCCCCATCATCCGTTAAAGGTGGGGTTATCAAAAATCAATAAAAATGAAGTCCTTCAGGCCATTCAGGTAATGAAATTTTCAATTCCAATCCAGACTTCCCCAACTCTTAAAAATGACCGACTCTCCACCCCAAAATCACTACTATGACATCAATAATCGATTGAGTCATAAAAAAATACTATTTCAAGATCTATAAAAAATCTAGATCTTACACATGAATCATTTTTAGTTTTTTTGTTAACACTGAAAATTCTCAGGGAGAAACCATGTAATGGTTTGAAAATCCCATACAGTTATAAAAAACCCTTAAATTTTTTCCGAACTTCATTAAAGGTTATATCTCACCCTATATAATCAAATAAATTCATTAATATTATCTTTATCTATTTTATTAATATTTATTACCTTTTATGTTGTAATATTATATTCTTTTATTATGTTTATTACATACTCTTATGTTATGATGATTATAAGTTTTTAGTAGTTTCAATTTTTCATTATCTATTTCTATATTGTGGTTTTGATATCTATCATTTATTAAGGAGTTCATTGAATCTATAATATTAAAGTTATTTGAATAATAATTTTATAATTAGTTCAAATGTTCCATGTTTATTCCATAGATGTTTGAGGGATGATTTTCAAAGATAAATCTATAAAATGATTTTTTGTTATTTATACCAAATGTACGATGATATTTTAATAATGAATAAATATTAATATATTTCCATTAAATAATTAAAAAACAACTTATATTCATCATTAATACCATATATTTTTATTTTTTATTTTTTTAATCCTTTATGTGAAATTTTTATGGCATGGTTTATGCATGTGGTTGAATCAACCCAAAAAAGAACATTTTATAATGAATTAATATGTAAATATATGATATTGTATTTTCGTAATATCATATTTTAAAAAGTATTATGATGTTAATTTCATTTTATTAAATTGGTAAATATGATCTATAAGTGTTATAAAATGAATATAAATGAAATGATTAAGTAAAAGGCCATACATAAGTTGAATATAGAACTTTAACCTTAAGAAAATTCATTATTTTGATACCATTAAGACATTTTATGCCCTTGCAGTCTAAAAAGTGAAGGAGGAATCATGAAGAGAAAATACTGGTAGACTAAATTTATATAATCAATGATTATGTGTAGTGTGGAAGGGGTGCTGGGGGTTATTTCATAAGGGAGAATGAGTGGTATTGTTTTTGGATATATGCATTCTTTAATGTACAAAAAATGTAATATTATGTGGAAGGAAACCCAAAATAAGAAAAATATTTGTGATTGGTCTGGAATCTTATCATCCAAAGAATTAAATAATATTTCTTAGAGATAACATATCACTTTACTCATTATTTAATCTCATTTAACTCATTTTACCATTAACCATTATAATACACTTTTCACCATGAAAACTTATTTTAATTTTTGAAAAAAAAATTACCCACTTTCAATTTCATTATGTAGATTTCAAATATAAAATTAATTTCATTAATTTTATTTTTTATAATTGGTATAACTGTGTTTGAAAATAAAAATTTATTAGGCCAAAAACCATTTTAAAATATCATTTTAAACATTAAATGAATTTATTCTAAATTCATAACAAATACTACTCATTATAAAAATGTTAATTAATTCATATATATTAATAATGAACAAATTTCACTAATTATGATACACTAAAATTGATAAATTTAAATTTTTAATGAAAAAGTTATATTTTTAAATAATAAAATTTCATTGACCTTGAATAAAGAGTTTTTTATTCATTATAATTCAATAGTTATTTCATGGATGTTCATTTTTTTCTTTTAATAATCCTCTATTTGATTCAATCAATATATTTTATTAAATTCATTCATCATATGTAATAAATTTTATAAAAATACATGATATAAAAAACTTCCTTAAAAAATACAATATATATTTATAAATATATTATATTATTTATATTAATCTAGTATTATTTATTATATTTTAATTTCATACCAATTCACATCTCATATTTTTATTTTTCTATTTTATTTTGGTCTATCATTTTGTGTGTCACTTTTCCCTTGAGTTTTTGATGTTTCAAATTGAACTAATAAGTTTTGGGTTGTTTTTCCTCTGTTGAAATGTTTGTGAGCATGGCTAAGGGGAAACAATGTGACCTCTTAATGTGGATCCCCATCTAGTTTATTCTTTCATGGTTAGGTTTTCCTAGGTACCGCTTAGTTAGATTCAAATTGTGTGGCTCTTAGAAGATATTATGTAATTCTTGGGGTGTCTCTAGACAAGGGAGAATTGTTTGAGTCTGATTATTCCAAACCATGGGATAAGAGTGAACATGGTTCTATAATTTTTGAAAGAATCAATCCAAATGGTTGGTGCATGGTTTCCCAATCCATGTGTCCAAAATATGCGTATGTCCTATGATTCAAGTAATGGATGTACGATTGGCACCTGATTTTCTAAACTGCACATCCAAACTATGCACTAAGTCTAGTTCAATTAGAAATGGATTTTTACCATTTTTTACCTCTTATATTTTTACCCCACTACACCTATTATTCCACATATTTGTCTTGTATTAATCGAGGGAGGATCCTCCCTTCTTTTCCACACATCTCACCTCCTTTTAGGAGTGAAATTAAGTGGGTTTTTCATGTCTTGATGATAAATATTTAAGGCAATCTTCTTCCTTCTTCTTTATTATCCTCCTCCATCAACTTTACTATTAGTTACTCAAATCCCTTGCTTCTATTTTCCTAGGGTTCATGTTTCTTTGGTTTTAAATATGGGGGTTTATATTCATAAGGTTCTTATTGGGTGTTCATTCTTCTCTAGACCCCCATGGAGTTGTATCAGGCTGTCTTCTTCCAATATGCATGAGTATGAGGTAGATTTCCCTTTTCAGTTGGCCTTTGAATGTAATAAACACAGGTTGATTGATGTTTCCACCTCATTTTTATACTAATTTGGGGTATGTATTATTTTTAATTATTATTTATAATTAAATCATGTGAATTTACTTTGAATTAAATTGGGTAGAATTATTTTATTTCTCCATGAACACCAAGTGTCTGATAAAATTCCAAGTTAGACTTTATAAGTGTTTTTTGATTTATAAATAGTTTTTCTATTTCATAAACTTGTTGAAAATATCTAATGAAATTCCAAGTGGTGTGCTTGGTATTTTATGGAAATCGTTTGACATATAAAGAATGCTTGAGGACCAATTGAATTTTTTTTAGGAAATGGGTTTCCTTAGAAAATTCTCCATAGAATATCTATCCATTTACTTGTTTCGGGGTTAAAGTAAATTTATATTCCATGATTTGGGACCTGCCTTGGGAATTTATATTTGGAAGGAAAGGGGGGTTGTTCCTTGGTGTGATTCATGGGTGAAGTATAGATATGTGATGCATGTTGTGGCTTGTACTTTTTATATAGGTATGGTAGATTTCATGGAATTATTTGGATCACCCCCATTTTAGACATGGCATGGGAACCAAGAATAAAAATAGATTTATCCAAGGACACTGGAATCTCTTTTTTAGGATTACACTCTTGATATTGGCCACTTTTTTTGAACATTCTCTACTTTGGGGATGGTTCCACTTAGTTAGGACATATAGGGTCTAACCGAGAATTTGGGTTGTTGATTGCATCAGGAGCACTGACATGATGGATCAAGTTACATTATATTCTATATTTTAATATGATCTCCTAAGTATTACCATATCCCCAAATACATATATATATATATATATATATATATATATATGTGGTGGATAATTCAGGCCCCTCAGCAGATTTGGTTACTTTTGTACTTCATTCTAATTTTCATTATTAGGTTTTCATTTCTCCTTCTTTCTATTAGTCATTTGTCTTATGGTAAAAGAGAATGTTTGTTTTTGTAATGTTTCATGAAAAATTATTTTTGAAAAAATGTTTAATAGTTATTTCTCCTATTTCAATAACACCCTTTTCTTCCCCCTCACTTTCTCTAAAGTTCTCAAACCTTCTATTTTTATAACAACTTATTTTAAATAAAGAGGTAAATATGCCATGATTTTATTTAAAAATAAGGGATTAAGAAAATATGTTAATATATTGTATTTAAAACTAGTATTAAATGATACTTTTATTTAAAGGAAATTAATTAGGAATATTTTACTTGGGAACCCCTATTGAGTATTAATTCTCTTACCTATACTTATATTATTTTTTTGAACCTCATGTGTAGGTTTCAACTTGATCTTGATCGATATGGAGAAATATTGGGTTTTGGGTTCGTTGAGTTACCACATAGATATTTAGGGATTTTTTGGTTTAGTTTTGTTTTATTTATTTATTTATTTATTATTGTTATCATTAGTTATTGTATTTACATTATGATACTCGTTTATCGTTCCACTAAATTTTATTATTTATGTTGGGATAAATCATTCCCACTATCTATCATTGATTCCCTTGGTACTTGTTGCCACCCTGGGGTGACTGAGAATGTGCCTCAAGGATTTCATGGGTCAGGTCAGGTGACCGGTTAAAGTTCAACCTAGGATGGTTCATGAGAAAATGGTATCAGGGATCTTTTTAGAAACTAGTTTTCAGGGAACACTTTGTTATTTTGGTTGTCTAGGTAGAATAAGTAGGACTATCGGCCCTTGGGGTATCTGTTTGAGGAGGTTTAGGACCAAAACTTTCTATTCAAAAAGTTGAGTTTCTATGGGAAGTGGGGTTTTGATGTTTATCTTTTGATTTTAATTTTCATTCAGGAAAAAATGAGAGCTTGGATAATGGGTTCTAGTGAGCTTACAGGGCTTGATAAGCAATGTGTTTACCAAGGATATTATCCTGAATGAATCTTCATGGTAGTGGTGTTATTGTAATATGGACTCCAACCATATTTCCAAGTCACCCATTGTCACTAATCCCATCAAGTAATTTATTTTTGTGTATTTTCTAAATTTGAAAACCATTTTGAAACCCGTATTTTAAATAGTGAAAACTAGATATCAAATGGTGATGTTTTGGGTTTTGCAAACGATGAATGAGTTTTCAGAATTTATTTTAATGAATTTATTAAAAATTAGCTTCCAAATAAAGATAATTTTATGAAAATGGGTTTTTGGTTAAATTATTTTTGATAAAATGTTGTTTTTTTAAATGTGTAAAGTGGTTTAAAAAAGGGTTTTGATTTCTTAATGTAATTAAAAAGAGTTTTATGGAATGAAATAGATCAGAGTTTAGAGTTTGGAAATGGTTTTAGAAGTGGTATTGAGAAATATTTTTTTAAAAAGTCTTTGGAGAAGAAAGTTAATTGGTTTCTTTTTATGTTTGGTGTCTAATTGTTATGAGTTTTGATGGGGATTCAGTTTTGATTAATTGGTTTCCTAGTTTCTTTGAGTATTCCCAAAAAAAATATTCAATGGAAATTCAAGGTGAAACTATGGGTGGTTCACTATTATAGGACCCTCCATTTGATCAACCTAAATAATTCTCCTTGAGTTTCAGTAGATGAACCCTCCTCTATTTTATGGTTAAACAAATCCTTTTGAATCATAAGAATGAATGAAAAAAATTGAAAGGATCATTAGTTTCCTTAATTTTCCTAAACCTCTAATGGTTATGTTCACTACATTTATTTTTAAAGGTATGATATAGAATAGGTGGATGTTTCTCATTATAACCAAGCTTTGAGAAGACCTCTCCTATGAATTATTCAAGGCTTAGTTCATTCTATATTAATTCATTAATCCTGTGAAGGTGGAGAAGGTGATAGAGATGTGATGGATTTAGTAAGGTGATGGGTTAGTGTTAGAAATCACCGAACATTTTTTTATCTAGTTCTTTGTATTCAGGAGTTAACCAAGGATTTTTTTAAGTCTTGACATTTTGAGAACGAGCTTTGTCCCAATATTTAGTCAAGGGTGTTATAATTTGATCTAACTGCCCTTACTGATGTGGTGAGAAAGGCTGTTCAGGATGAGTCCATGTTAGTGGGGGTGATCGATGTATCCAATCATACTTCTGTCTGAATAAGAGGTGAAGGGGATTTCAATAAAGATATGTAAAAGAGGCCTTAGGTATATTATATTGGTGGTGGAATTAAGAGGCCCTCTAATCTTTCGTCAGCTTCTTCTAGGTGCAAGACCATGGTGTGTTATCAGTGTATAAAGTAGGGTCATAAGAAGCCTTTGTTCCCAAGTGGTTTGAATATATATTATGATTTTGTTCAAATTAGTTTTATTTAGGTGTTCTGCATGAGAATCTCTTGGAAGAGGATTGGATTCTAATCCACTCCCTGAAAGAAGTGTAGAGCTCAATCATATGAAGGTGGCAATGGTGTGAGTTTATTTTAAGGTTTTTAGTTTTATTTTTATTTTCATTGTAATGGTTGTGTCTTTTAGTGCCACCATTTTTTTTAATGAAATAAGATTTTTTGTATCTTTTGGGAAGTTCAATTCTAATGGAAAAGTATTTTTGGAAAATTTTGAACCTCTTCATCCTAGAGTGAAACTGTGTTTCATTCTGCTTCTCATATATGCATCCTTATTCTTTTTTGGTAATTTTGTTTTCATATTCAAGTTTAGTAGTTTAGTGTCTAATGGTTGGTGTTAGTTAGGAACCCAGCTATAATTCTAATATGGTGGGGGATTCCATCATATCCCCCCGTATCCATTCAAAGTAAATCCTTGTTTCTACCTTTTCCTTTTGTTTTGTTTTCATCTTGGGAAGGTTTCCAATGATGTTCCAATGTACTTTTGGGACATCTAACCTTGAGTTTCACTTATTCATTGGTAAACATTGGGATCTTGGATAAGGACTAAGGTTTATGGTGATGGTGAGTTTTTTGGATTTCATCTTGGGATTTTCATCATCATTTAAGAAACAGTTTTAGTCAAATGGTCTATTTAGGGTAAGTATTTAAGTATTATGTCAGTGGTGATATGGATTTTCATAGTTTTAGGAGTTTAATTAAATAATAATGTGGAAGGTTTTCTTTTAACTTATCTACTAGAAATTTAGAGTATTTTTGGGGATAGAAAGTTTTATGGTGGGGGAGAAGTGTCATATTTGGTATTTTTATCTTTCTCTATTATTCTGATTTATCATTTTTATTTATATTTTCCCTTGAGTTTGGGATGATTTAGATTGAAATTATGAGTTTTGGGTAGTTTTTCTTCCATTTCATGGTTTGTGTGTATGATTAAGGGTAAACCATGTGACCTCCGGATCTCAAGACCCTTTTTTAGATAGGTTTCATAATTCATAGTTAGGGTTGTGTAGTTAGTGCATGGATAGCTTAAAACCATGCATCCCCAGGGAGTAACCATGTGAGACTTGGGGTTTCCTTGGATGATGGTGCACATATTTAGCATAGTTGGTCCAAATCATCTGATAAGTTTGTAGAGGGTTCTATAAATTTTTACGGAACAAAACCACACGGTTGGTGTACAGTTTCCCAAACCATGCGACCAACCATGTCTGTGTCTTTGGAGTCTAGTAAGGGATACACGGTTGGTTCTTGATTTTCTAAATTGTACAGTCTAACTGTGTGTAGTGTCTATGTCCATTAAAAATGGGTTTTTACCATTTACCCCTCTCTATTTTTTATCCCGAACCACCTCACCTTCACCTTATTTAGCTTATGAGACTCAAGGGAGGCTCCTTCTTTCTTATCCACACCTCCCACCTACTTCTAAGGGTGAAATCAAGTGGGTCGTTTTTGTTTTGGGGATAAATATTCAAGGTAATTCTCTTCATTATTCCTCATTTTCCTCCTCATTACATTTTCTTCTAGGTTAATCTTCTCCTTTGGCCCCCCTTTCCTGGGGTTCATGTTTCTTTGGTATTAATTTTTGGGTTTTAACTTCATAAGGTTTTTCTTGGATGTTCTTGCCTATCTAGATCCTCATCAAGTTGTTTCAGGATTTCATCATCTAAGCACTATGAGTTTGAGGTAGGTTTACCTTGTAAATTATCCTTTAAATTTATGAAATATGGGTTGTTTTATGTTCAAAATATGTTTTGATACTAATTCGTGATATCTATTATTTATAAATAAATCAAGTGATTTTATTTTTAATTAAATTGTGTAGAATTGTTTTATTTGGCTATGCACACCAACTGTTTGATAAAATTTCATGTAGGAATTTGGAAGTGATTTTTGGTTTCTAAATGGTGTTTTAGTTTCCTTAACATGTTTCAAATATCTCATTAAATTATAATATGTTTTATTGGACCGTTTTTGAAATGGTTTGACACTTAAAGAATGCTTGAGGTCCAGTTGGCTCTTTCTGGAAATGGGTTATCTTAGAAAACTCTCCTTGGAATATCTCTACCTTACCATTTTCATGGTTAAAGGAAGTGGGAGGTCCTTGGTATGAGATGTCCATAAGGAATTGTTGGTAAGAAGGAAAGGGGGTTTATTCCTTATGGTGATTCGAGTGGGGATGTTTGGATATGTGATTCATGTAGTGGATTTTACTTGTTATATATGTATAGTAATTTTCTTGGAATTTTTTGGATAAACCCCCATTTTAGATATGACATGTGAACCTAGAATAAATAGTGGATTATGTGAGAAAAATTTATACACTAGTTAATGATTACACTCTAGCTAGTGGCCCCTTAGTATGTAAAAAATATTCTTAGGGGATGGCACCCCTCAGTTAGGCTTGGTAGGTTACAACCGATAATTTGGGATATTGATTGCATTAGGCACACTAATAGGATATATCATTTTATTTTAGGTTCTATATTTTCTTCTATGCTTCACGGAATTCCTATTTTCCACAAAACTTATTTTTCTATGACAGATAATTTAGGAACCTCAACTGATTTGGTCACTTATATAATACTTTCCCATTTCCATCGTTAGCTTTTCATTCCTTGTTCATCCTATTGGTGGTGTGTCTTTTAGTTAAAGGGAATTTTTTCTTTTGTTATATTTGATGAATTTTTTTGTGTGAAGAAATGTTTCATACTCCCTTCACCTTTTTTATTAACATCGTTCTTATACTCCCACTCTCTTTCTCTAAATTTCTTAAAACTTATCTTCTTAGAACAACCTATTTTAAAAGAAGAGGGCATTAGAACTTGATTTGTTTTAAAAATATTTTTATGAAAAACATATATTTATATTCGGTATTTCAAAATATCTATAAACAAATATTTTATTTAAAAGAAATTTATGGGAAATGTATTACTTGGGCAGATTTATGGGGTTTGAATGACCATCAATATACTTCCATTCTGTTTTTTGGTCTTTAGTTCATGTTCCATATCGGTCTCAATTTCCATGGAGCAATGTTGGGTTTTGTGTTTGGGGAGTGATTTTAGGTTCACATGGATATCTATTGGTTTTCAAGTTTAGTTTGGTTTTATTTTTCAGTTATGTATTGTTGTTCTTTTTGGTTATTATATTTACACTAGGATGTTTGTTTATCTTTATCCTGAATTTTCTTAATTATCTTATGAGATATCATTCCCCCTATCTATCATTGATTCCCTTGGTGATTGTAGCCTCTCCGTGGTGATCTGGGAAATGTCCCAAGGATTTAATTGGACAAATCAGGTGATCGGTTCAGGGTTAACCCTAGTTGGTTCTAGACATACCAAATATAATATTTATAACACATTATTAACTTCTATATTTCTATTTTAAAATCATTAGTGTCTTAAATGGTTAAATGTAATCCCAATGACCATATATGCAACAACTATTTACCTAATGACTATATGATTCTCATATTAGCCTTTTATTCTCTTATACATAAATGTTCATACCTAATAAAATCATATATCATATTCTTTTCTCAATGTGGATACCATATTTCTAATGTTTTTTATTTATTCTAATGTTATAATCTGAGGTATGAAATTTATGAGAGATTCTGAGGATGATTATTCATGCTTCCTACATTTTTTATTTTCATGTGGTTATATACCCATTTTAGTTTTCATAATTATATTCCAATTATATTTAATATAATATCAATGTCCATTTCAAAATTTTTTATAATATTATACCTTAATGAAATTATGTATCGTTCATGTTAACTCGATACCATGTATCCTTTCTTTAATAATTTTATTCAAATCTATAAAAATAAAATATAAATATATTTAATAATCTAGGAAATATAAATTACTAAAATAAAATTTATTCTAGTGTAAAATATGTCCCACTTTCAATTTTATTATTTATTTATTATTTGTTTTTAATATACAATTTAATATTTTGATATCATGCATCAAGAACACTTCTTATGATTCTATGACCATATTACATTAATTATGGGTTTTCTCCCATCATATTATTATAACATGATTATAAAATAATGATAAATCATATTTGAGTTGATAGTGATTTACATCATACTTAGTGTTTGAGATCTCCCATTTGTTATGTTTACATTTTCACTAGGTATTGGAGAATAATTTTTTTTATAATATGTATAACATCCTTCCCCTTCTCATTGGCTTGAGAGGGTGATGAGATATTACATAGCCTTAAGTTACTTCCCCAAGATGCAAAATGATGGAAATAAATTCCTAAGGGCTTCAATACACTTGGGGGATGATTTTCCCTTTAAGAATAAAATAACTAACCAACAATCCAGAAACAAACAAACCACTATATGATGAATGATAATAATAAAAGACAACTAAAAATTTCATTTATCAAAATCTAACTAAAACCAAGTACCACAATGGAAGACTACAACATAAAAGTACACAATTGAAGACAAGACTCAATAAATCCAATGAAATACTCAAATATCCAATCATACTCCATGCCCCAATGCCACGAAATAGGCCAAGAATAACTTAATACAACTAGATAAGTGTGATACTTTACCATTTTTTATGTCTGGATAAATAATATTTACAAACTCACCAATGTTACAAAGATGGGGCGAGTAATGAAAATCAGTAGGTTTTCTCCAAATTACTTCCCTACACGTGCTACTAGGATATAACATGTGATCACATTCATATAAAAAAATTTATAACATTTTTTTTAAATTAGTTTCCATAAAAATATAAAAACGTTCTATAGAAAAAAAGTTTTCTCATGATAAAAATAAGTTTCATGGAATGAAACGAAACAATTACTTAAAACAATTTCATAAATTTGAATTATAGAATAACCATTTAATTCTACATATCCACATAATCAACCATGAATGAAACCTATAAGAGGGGGAAGGCCTTGACACTTATCAATCCTAGAAATAATGGGGGATACTTCTTACCCTTATCTGACCCAAACACACATGAGTATTTAATGAGGGAAAGCCCTTAACCTTATCTATACCAAATATTATGGTGGAAACTTCTTACCCTTATCCATCAAAAATGCACATGAACATACACAACCATTATTCCCAAAACCTATGCCAATGAAATCAAGCCGAAACCATTCCAATGCCAAATGCATTTAAATAGAAAAACATTTAATGACAAAACCCTTTTAATAAAATAATAATAATTTAAAAATATTTTCTAAATCATTTTTCAATGAATCAAACAACGAAACTATTTTAAAATCATTTATCAAATCACTTTACACAAAAATTCCATAATTTCACACAAATCCATAAACCATCATTAGAGAAGGTTTTTACCATGATTTTCACACCATTTTAAAAATCATCAAACAAATTTAACTAACATGAAATCAATTCCACATGTTATAATTAGAGGAGTCATGAGTGAAGACACTTACCTTTTTCTTATGATGAAAATGAATAATGACAAGAATAACATCCATGAAATCAGGTTAAATCTCCACGAACCTACATTAGATCACTTGCCCTATCAACAACATGACCAAATATAAACATATTTGTCGTCTAGAACCCTATATGTATCTACATAAGGTGTATATATAAGAAACCGAGAGAAAGAGATAAGAATATCTATGAAAAATCATCTATAACTAATAATAAAGAAGGCGTACCATAATAATTGGGCTTCAATGCACCATGGAATGACTCTAGATCATTTTCAATTTGATGGGGAGAGGTACTACAAACACTAAGAGAGAAAATCTGGAGTTTGGACTACTTTGGGGAAAAAATGAATCCTTTAGTGGTTAAATTGCATTAGATCCATAATTTAAGAATATAATTTTTGACCCATGTAGGGTTTAGTCACAGTGTTAGGAAAACCATGCTCTAACCATGCTCCTAAATTTTAATTAAGGGATACCGAACATGGTTGGATCACATGGTTACCAATCTGTGCACCAACCATTATAAATCTCACTTTCTAATATATACTCAATAAAGTAGGGTTTCTCCCAAGATTTTTCCCAGTATTGACAAACCATGCACAACCTGTGGGTAGCCAGTGTGCCTTCCCCTTTGCCTCTGTCTCACCATTCGTGGTTTCTTGTAGGAGTTGCACAGTTTATCCAAACCATAATCAAACTGTTCACCTATATAAATTCCCCAAAACATTCCAAAAGGCCCTCAAACCTTCCCAAACATAACCCATATGATTTATATACTTAAGAATCATAAGTAAAGGGACACTTAATTGAAACTAGAGGTGATGAATTATCCCCACTAATGAAATTTCCATCCCCAAAAAGTAAAAAATATTTGATGCCATGAAAGAGTTATATCCATTCCTCTTTCATTTCCTTCTCGTGTTCCCTAGTCTCTCCCCTAGTATGACTATGTTTCCATAAAACTCGTACTAGATCAATGATTTTTCCATGTATTACATTCTCTTGCCTATCCACAATCTAAACTATAATGTGAACCAATGAAGCACTTAGATCTAATTCAAGGTGATTGTATCGAATCCCAGAGTTAGGATCAGGCTGGTACATTTTCAATTAAGATACATGGAACAGATTATGCACCGCACTGAACCATGGTGATAATGCCAACAGATACGCCACCTCAAAAACTCATTCCAGTATCTCAAATGGTTCTATGTATTGAGGAGATAACTTGAACTACTTTAAAAAATTATAATTTACAAGAATTGGAGAGATACTTGAGAACACATGATCACTCACCGTGAATGAAAATGACTATCAAAGATGATCTGCATATGATTTCTAATGAATTCATGCAGTCTCCATCCATTTACTGATCAACTAAATATTCTTTGTTGTTTCACAGAAAAGGCTCGACCCAACTTGGAAATTCTCACCTATTTCTTTCCCACAAAGTGGAAAGATAAAAGTAAACCCATATAATACTTCAAATTGAGTAATTTTTATTGAGACCTCATAAATTTTTGTTATTTGAGAACTACACTAATAATATGTTCTATTCCTATGATCCACTGAAATATATTACATAATCCCAAAACATGTTTTTCAATGTTTTCATCATCCTTTTAGATTGGCCATTCTTTTATGGATGATACACTGTATTCATTCTCAACTAAGTCCCAATGGACATCTATAAGGATTTATATATATGAGACCTCAACATAGGGTCTCTGCTTGATAAAATCAAAACTGGTACACCAAAACTCTTTACCACTTCTAGGATATATATTTTGAATAGACCCTCCACCATATGATATTCAAGAAATAAAGATGAAATGAGCTGACTTTGGGAATAGATCCACTATCCTCCATATGTAATTTTTTTTCTAAAAAGTTATTTGGAGACCTACCACAAAATCTATAGAAATCTACTCTCACCTACAAACTGGAATAGGTAAAGACTGCAACATACCTTTCAGTTGTTTATGCTCTTTATTAAAATACTAATAAGTTAGGATTCTCAAAACAAACTCATCCAACTTCCATTTCCTTCTGACCCAAAAGAACTATTCTTTCACAACCTTATACATATTCTGTGTTCTAGGATGAAAACCCCATTTTGAATGGCGGTAAGAATGAATAAATTGTTCTTGACATGCCATAGGTATGACCATCCAATTTCTGAACCAAAAAATAAACTGTCATCCAGTATCTTTCCCACAATGGTCTCACCACCATTGTGTTTGGAAATAATTGATACATTATATAAATCAGATGTTTGTTCCTATTTGACTAACTTTACCATATCAGGAAAGAATGAAACATGAAAGAAAATTGTAACATTACCTCAGTATTCATATTCCATTTTCATGTCTACCAACACTAAAATCGATTTCGAATGGTATGATGCTTCTTTTTAAAATTGAGGAGAATAATTTTTTCTTAATGCATTTGCCACAGAATTTCCCATACTCAGTGTATACATCAAGTCAAATTTAAATAGTTTGAGACAATACATTCAACTTCTTTACCTGAATTATGCTCCCAGTGGCCCCTTAAGATTCCCTACACTATCACTGAGTGTTTCTAATGATCAGACCTTGTCCTTTAATACCCCAATATTTCATCCATAAAACCACCATGAGAGAATCCAAATATCTTTGAAATATCTGATTCATCAATTACATAAAGACTTATAGTGCATTCATACGACCAAAAGGAATAAAAATATATTCATAATGGCTATAATAGCTTCTAAAATCTATCTTTGTAATGTCCTCCCGAACTCAAAAATGGTGATATCCTGATCTCAATTAAATTTTGATAAACCAATCAGCTACACTAAATTGATTAAAAAGATCATCAATGCATGGATGTGGATGCTGATTCTTGATAATAACATGGTTAATATTATGATAATCAACACCAAACCTTATAGTTTCATCTTCATTTTTGACAAAAAAATCAGTTCTTCCCATAGAGTTGTTCTAGGCCGAAAGTAACTGTTGCTATCCAGATCTTCCAAATTGAGTTTTAGTTCCCTTAATTCTATTGGTTCCCGACAATAATATGGGAGGGAAATAGGTATAGTACTTGGAAGGAGATCAATAAAATACTCCACTTCCCTTATTGGTGGTAACCCATAGAAATTCTCTAGAAACACATCTGGAAACTGATCAACCAAAACTGGAAAAACTTTCTTCTCGATCTCATCATTTGATGCCAAAGAAAAAAATACCCACTGGTATGAGATTATTCCAACAACTAGAAAAAAAACCCATTTCAAAATCCTGTACATTCCAATACCCTCAAAATATATTCTTGACACCATCTTTAGTTTAAAACTGACATTTATGGTATAACAATCGATGTGAGATTTGAACATTGTCAACTAATCCATACCTAGGATTATATCAAAGACAACCATCTCAAGCATAGAGAAATATCATTTCATATTTTCTCCTTCAACCGTTATAGATCAATTTTATACAAAAAGGCTCTAAAATCTATTAACCAATAGTAGTTTATGTCTTATCATAGAAGGCATGATCTTAACTTTTAAACTTAAAAAATCAATAGCATTAGGGGAAATAATGGAATGGGATTCACCCATTTCAAACAATAATTGAATATGGATAGAATTAAATATAATAATACATATCATGGTATATGGTCTAGAATGATCATCCACAATCACCTACTCAGATCAATATAATTTCTTCATCACAACACTTTTCTCCTAGTAACCCTATCGGGATTTCATTTCTGAAGGAGTCATGGTATTTTTGGAATCACCATAGCTAGCTCTATTCTTCTAATGATATTGATTCTTCTACCCTATTCCATCAAAGAATATGACGTATGTGAAATAAGGGGAGTTTCCCAAACACCCAAAATTAGAGCACTGTGATAATAACAATAAATATTCCACATCTTGTTGTAATTACAGTACACTCTTGATGGTGTCACATACCCTTTCTTGATGTGACTCAGTGACCCACACTAAAATCATCCAATCTTGGACATGGGTCTTAGAGAAATGTTACTTTCCCTTGTGGTATAATTTTGATGTGTTCCATTACCTTGAGAATAGTTATCCCTCTTCATCTTTATCTTAGTGTTAGAGTTCTCACCTCATCTCATGAAAATTACTATACTTACTCCACTTGGATTTTTAGTAGTGACAGATATCTTGAATAGGGTATCTGGGTGTAGTCTAGACTCAATGGTTTGAAAGTAATTAGGGATGATTTGGACCAACTGTTGTTTCAGCTATGGTTCAAGTGAAACTGTATTCTCAATGAATTTTTATGACCCATTCCTATGACTTCTACTAGGTGAAATTTTCTATAAAAAAACAAAATACATAAGTCTCAATCTCTGTCAACTAAAGTCTTATGAAATTCTTAAATTCTACCACATCACAATATCACAATAGTAATTTCCAAAATAAACCAACTTTATTAATAAAATCAACATATAGAGCCAAAACATATAACATTACTCAAAATTAAATATTCAATTCTAGTGTTAAATCATTCATCTAACGCTTGTAATGCTTATCTCACTGGTTGAATCCATGATAATTATATTCCAATTCCTATAAGTGTATCCAAAACACTTATGTACCCAACTCCAGGGTAACTTGAAGTTTATCATAAAAAGGTTTTCTATGTATTTTCATGTCATACATTTCATGTCCCAAAAATCCCACTCCTTTCTATGATCCAAAATAAAGGAATATACAAGAATGAATTCAACTCCAAGAGGGACAACCAATACCAAGTCAAATACAACTTATTCCAAAAAGATATTTGGAAGGAATGTTAATACCACTTGTAACATCAAACTCCTTTACATTGGCCTGAGAGGGTGGTGAGGCATTACTTCACCTTAAATTACATACCCATGATGAAAAAGGCTGGTAATAAATTTGGAAGGTCTTCAATACATGTGGGGATGATTTTATATTTATGAATAAAAAAATAACCATTAATCCATAACCAAAGAAACCACTATATGATGCATGGTAATAATGAAAAACAACTCAACATTTCATTTCTTATAAGAAAACTAAAACCATGTACCACAGAAGAAGACTACAATATAAAAGTGCATAGTGGAAGACAAGACTCAAAGAATCCTATAAAAAAAATCCATGCTCCAATCATACTTTATGATCTAAATCCACAAAACCACCCACGAGTCAGAAAATACCATTAGGGAAGTGTGATACTTTACCTTTTCATGTGTCCTGATAAATGATATATGAAAAATCACCAACGTTCCAATAAAGGGGTGAGTAATGAAAATCAGTAGGTTTTCCCAAATTAATTCCATACTCACACCACTTGGATAGAACTTGTTATAAAATTTATATAACATATTTTATATAAAATAATTTCTAAAATAGTTTATACCAAAATAGAATAAAGTGCCATTGAAAAATAGTTTTCTCAAGATAACAACAAGTTCCAAAAAATGAAACAAAACAATTCTTTAAACCCATTTCTAAAATTCAAATTTTAGCATAAAGAATTATTTCCACATATCCACACAATCGACCATGCCTGAAACTTGGAAGAGGGGGAAATAAATTTCTCTTATCCATCAAAAAAATGAAGGGGAAACTTCTTACCCTTATCCGACCCAAACACACATGAATGTTTGATTGGGGAAAGTACCAACCCTTATTCATCTCAACATTGATGGTGGATACTTATTACCCTTTTCCATACTGAATTTACAAGAACAAACACAACCATTATTACCAAAACTTTTTCCAATGCAATCATGCCAAAACCATTCCAATGCCAAATCTGTTAAATACCAAACACATTTAAATTCCAAAACCAGTTCAATAAAAAAATATTTTAATTAAAAACCCTTTTTACAAATCCTTTTTCCATGAATCAATCAAAGTAACTATTTTAAAATCAATAGTTTTAAATAATTTATCAAAGAACTTTTCACAATAATTCCACAATTTTACACAAATCCATAAACTATCAATAAATAAGTTTTCTACCATGATTTTCACACCAATTTTAAAAAATCATCAAAGAATTTAAACTAATTTGAAATAAATAATTCAAGTTCAAGATAGAGGAGTCAGGAGTGAAGCCACCTACCTCAAGTTTTATAATGAAAATGAAGAATGACATGATGAACGTCTATGAAACTGAGATAAATATCCATGAACTTGGCTTATATATCTTCCCCTATTAAAAAAGAGAAAAAATCAAAACATATTAGAAAACAAAAACCCATGATGTAACATCCCCAGTAAATAAAGAACAATACATTTTCATATTTTTTAATATTTGTGAACTAAATTTTAATTTTACTTTAAATGGGATGCTATGTTTAATTGATTACTTTACACATAATAATGGGTTTCTCCGAAGTCTTATGTTGCACACAATGCCTTGTCTTATTGAAAATAATAATAATATAATATTATTATTTTAAATGGTAGTTAACGTCTAGCCATTTTATTGGAGGGAATGAATATAACAAACCATATTATAATAATACTTGTTTTTTAAATTTTTTTACATTTATCTAATGAAAGTAAGAGGCTTTAAATGTGAATGAATCTAATTTTAAGCATAAATACTCTAATATTCTTTAAAAGGTTGATTTACCACCTTTTGATGGAGAACCCTCATTAAATATAGTTTTGGTAACTTTTATATATTATTTTCTACAAATTAATATTCTTCTTTAGAATAAAGACATAAAAATTTACTTTTGGGGAAATTTGGGTATTTTTATGATTATGTTTTTCAATAAATAGTGAAAAATACTATATTTTAATTCAAAACTGCCTTTTAATCTAATTTATTCATATAGTTAGATTATCTTTTTAATTGGTTTTAAAGTGTAATTAGATTATTTTTTTCCATTTAATCCAATTTTGGTCATTGAAATTAATTTAACTTTGAAATTGGACAGAAAAAAGTGTCAATCTTTTGATAGTTATTATTTCTTAAAAATTGATTTTTGTTTTGAAAGAGGGAATTAGTTTTAAATTAATTTTTTCCATTTCTGGGTTTTGAATTTGGAAAAATGGATTTCAAATTTGAAATTAGGAGTTAAAAATTGTGTGAATAGGTATCTTTTATTTTTAGATATTATGAATATTTACTTTGGTAAATATTTTATTTACCATGGTTAAAGGGTAAATCCGATATATAAGGGTAAACAAATATTATTATAATAAAATTAAATTACCCTGAAATATGTCCTATTATAATTGGTTGATACATTTCCGACCATGGACATCCTTGGGTCGATCTTGGGACCCCATGGTGCCACTTGGGAGTGATAATGACACTTTATATTAATTGATTTAAAGTAAAGACAAAAATGACTTAAACATATATCTTTTAGTAAATAAATTTTTACATGGGGTAATATATGTTGCCTTTTAGACTATAAATATTAATTGTAAAGATAAAATGATTTCCTACATAATGGTACGTGTTCTATAATTTTTATACATCAAATAAATAAATTATTTATGATTTAATAATGATGCAGTGTTTACCTCATTGATGAATTATTTAAATAAATAAGATTATAATGATTAAAAAAATATCCAAAACATGTACAATTATTATTGTATGATTTTATTTTTTACACAAGTCACCATATATTTTACTTTAATAAGTTTTGGACCTTTATAATCCTAAAATCATTATATAATAAAATAATATTTTCAAACTTTCCTAAAGAGTCCCTCCTCCCCCTTATAAAAAGCCCACACCTCTAACCCATTACTCACCCATCTCAATACCTTTGTATCATCCAAACTCTTACCGAACATTTCTCTAAATATCCCTCTCTTACACCTATAAGCATTAACCTAGGTAGAAGGCACTTCAATTAATTCTTTTGGTTCAAACCAAAGGGTACCTGATTAAAAGGTAACGTCTTCTCTTAAGTTATTTTCATTTATTTTACTTCTCCAACCCCCTAAACTATTTTTAATCCTTTATTTTATAACAACACCAGTATAATAAATATACTAGGTTATATTTATGATAAGTATTCAAACTACACTTCCACACACCCCCATCTAAGTGGTAAAGAACAAACTATTTCTGTGGATGGCGAACTACTGCCTCACGAAACGATAACTGTTCAATATTCCCCTACCAACTCTTATGATGGAAATTAAGTTGGAAATATATTCAAATGTGATATATATTATATTTATATTATCCTTATACATATTTATTTTTCATTTATATCATAAATTTATGGTTTCCATAATGGGTAAATATGATAATTTAAATTGAGGAAGTGCAGACTGCCGCCCGCTCAAAGTGATATGACTCATTCATGACATATGTGGAAGGTATAAAGGATGGATTAAATTAAATTAAATAAAATATATATTATACTTTATTTTAATATACCTATTTATTATGGAGTTTTCATTACTTTATATATAAAATAGAAAAGAAAGTGGCAGTCATGCGTACGTACGGCTTACCGTATCCATGAACGGTGCATTCATTTATTAACTCTAAATGATATGGAATATTATAAATACATATAAACTGAATATATATGATATTTAAATCATGATTATAATTCTGGATATAATGGAATTTTTACCACATGGACAATTTGTAATTATAGAAGTTCATTTTTGAAAAAATTCCGAACATCGACAAAATGTTCGATATGAACTCAAATAATTAACTAACTGTTATAGAAAAGTAATAAGTGATATAGGAGGAATAATAAAATTGAAAATTTTTATTAATGAATTTTAAATTAACTTAAGTTTATTATTCAGGAAGAACATGGAACAAATGAGTCAAGTCAGACACGAGGTAAGGGGTTTCTTATATCACTTTTAATTTTGTGAGATTTCCATTGTTCGCCACTTATTTATGGCATGTGGAGTATTGTTTACTACAATTTGATATATATATTATCGTTATTTTCTTTATATTAAGGGTATTCTGTGATTCATTTTGTGGTTATTAAATTTTGGTCATACGACTCGATTGATTACAACATGGTAAGGGGTTTCCATCTCACTTTTTATTCCTGTGAGATTCATGCTATATTTGTCACTATTTCCTTTTTTGTGGTCTATGTACTTTCCACGATTGTATTATTTTTGTAATACACTTTAATTTATGAGTATTTACATCTACATTTTATTATCCTTCCTTCATGAGATGTATGTTTTGTAATTTACCAAATTGGCAAGGGAACCTTTCACCATACTCTTCTAGTGAAAGACTTCTTTTATGTTATCTCTTTAAATTTGAATTCGTAAATGTTGGGATATGTTATTATATATCCTTATTGATGTAAATTTTATGTCCATGTGATTATATACTCTTTTATTTCTCATCAACTCATTTTATTAATTTTTAAGTGACGTCGTTAGGATGTCGAATTTTTGTAAGGGAACTCCTTAACCCAATTTCAATTCTTTGGGTTAAACTTCTACTTCTTGATTATGTCATTCTATGAATATGTGTGAATAACCACTGATTGTTTTACACTTAATAATAACTTATATTGGGTGTATTTATATTTTTCACACATAATTATTTATTTGATTTATTCTTAATCGAAAGATACCATCTTTATAAGGGATTTCGTCTCAATTTACATCCCATTGAGGCTTTATTGTTGTTATGCGCAAATTCACTTTTATATGTTGTATATAATATCCTTTGACATATTATATCAAGAATAAATTTATTCTCATGATATTATAAATTTTGGATTAATGTAATTCCTCAATTATTTGTATTGAAGCGTCTCGCATTTTGATAAAAACTATTTAACTAAAATATCATTTTAAATGATTTAAAGATTTTATCTTTTAAATATTTTTCATTAATGTTCATGTTTTAAAATTGGATTTATGGATTTAATTACATTTAAATAAATGTTTTATAATGTTAATTCATTTAAAAGTCTCAAAGTGGTATGGGAAACTTTGATTAAAAAATCTCTTTATTAAATGTTTTAAATGGTTTTGAAAATGGTTTTGACAAAGCATTGATTATATCAATATATAGAAATGATATATTGTGATTGGAATGTTGAAATGTTATCATCCCATTATGATTGTGTTATGTGTTATGATTATTTTATTGTTCTTAGACATTGTTTACATATATGGGTGGTTCCATGATAAACCTATGACGGGTGATCCTGAGATAGCTCTCCAATGCATTGTGTAATGCGATAGAGGTAAACATTGATGTTTCCCCTAAGAGATTTAGGGTATATACTGTGATAGGTATTCCAACGTAACTCCCTACATAGTTGTGATAACAACAATGTAAGTATGATATGGATGGAATAAGTTACCTTTATGATTTATGATTTCTGTGTGTAATTCATAAATATTATGACTTCATAAGGTATGTTATGATTGAAAAGTATGGTTTCTTTGATTTGTATTTATTGACGGGATAATGTTTTCCTTCATTATTTTATAACCCTTATTGATCTTTTTATGTTCATCCCATGTTTTTGAAATGTTTCCCACAGGACTTAATGATTAATATGGGTCAAGGATGGGATCAAGTAAAACTAATGATATCAAAAACATGGAACTAGCCATGATTCTTTTTAAGAGTTATTATTTTATGAAAAAATAGATACTGAGTAGTAGTGTCTACATGTAATATTCAAGTTGATATGAAATAGTTATGACCTAATTTCCTAAAACTCTAAACTTGAAAAGATCCTTAATTTGAATTCTTGATTTAACTCAAGATTAAGTAATGTTTAAGGCTGAGTCCTTATAGTTGGTATCAGAGGTTGGTTTAGACAACTTTAGGGATTAAGAGTTTTGATTAGGCATATGGTTAGTCTCTATATCTACTCTTTAAGTTAAATCATAGTTTTATAACTTTTTTAGATCAAGGAAAGTCAGTTAAAAATGTAAGGTGGAGGATCTCAAACAACATTCTTATCTCTTCCTGATGACATGCTTGCAATAATTATCACAAAATCATGTTCAGATGATTATGAAATTTTTTTTAGCATACAACTCACTTGCAAGAAGATGTTTGAGATATCAAATACCTCTACTATTCCTCGGTATCATCATGGATCATGGGTTGTATTTAATCAAATCCTATTTTCCCAATATTCTCATATTTTAAAGAAAGGTAAATATTATCAAGGAATTTTTAGATATTTTACCTTATCTCATGATTTGGAAGAATATTACGAGTTTGAAAAAGGAGCTGAAGAAGGAGACCCTAGCACAACCTATTTATATTTTCTTTTACAATATAGTCTCTCAGAACATACTTATGGTATTTTAAAAGGACCATTATTTGAAAGTTTCAACTTAAATTGGGTCCGATTGTTTTATTAAAATCATTTTTTGTCAGAGGTTTTGAAATTATATGTCATACATGATTATTTTCTGAAACAATTTTTCTGTAAAAACCAATATGACCCAATCTGTAAAAGGTGTATTTGGATGAAGGAAACAAATTATTTTTAAAGATCTCTAAATAATTTTTGCAATGCATGGAACTTCTACCTACATGAACAAGATGACAAAGAAACCATATAGACACCATGATATAGTTATGTTGTTATTTCTTTTGGGAATATTTTTATTTTGTCATATGTAGGCGAAATAAAAAAAAGACAATAAATGTAAGTCTTTATTAGGATGTTGAGGTCTTAATGAATTGGGATGAAAATGATAGGTATAAGACAAAATTTGAGGATAAAATTTGTTAGGGTTATTTTTGATTTTTATAAAAAGGACAACCCGTAAGACAGGTGACAACCCATCACATCTAGAAAGACCATGGGAATCAAACCAATAAACGAAGGGTGACAAGAGCACATCGCCTACCACTGGCCTACATGAAGTCCCTGATAAGTATGACTTATTATTTTTGGTTAAATGATTTTATGGATTAAGAATAAGTTGATTTTTTGAGCATATGTTTTATCCAATGGATATCCTTAGTATAAGAAAATTATTTTGTGATTAAGTGATAAATAATATTTTGGAATAGGTTCTCTCTTTAAGGAAACACAATATACCTAAGGAAAATATAATACTATCGGATTTCATTTGTGGAATAATGGTTGAAATGTTATTTTGGAAGAATATATGTTTTATGGATATTTGGGTTATTTATGGAAATGATTAACCTATCATAGAGAATTTGTGATTAGGTTAATTACACTTCAGTATGAGACATTAAGAGTAGTGAATGTAATTTGGAGATAAATGTTAAGATTTACTGTCAAAGACTATGTGATTAAATCTTTCTGAGTTTTGGTTTTCAATATTAGTTTGTTTTTCTTTGAATAATTTTATGGACATTTGTTTATTTAATGGTATTTGTTGAACTTTTCATATTGTTTGTCGAATTTTTGATATTAGGAATAATATTTATTTTTTTAAAGGATTATCCTTTTTGGGATTATCTAATATTGTACTAACCATTTTGGTTTTGGTAAATTTTTAAAGACAGTACTTTTGGGATTATGTCATTCTTTATAAGTTGATTCTAGAAATTTAGGTGGGACCAAGTTATCTTGAATACCCATCGTTTGGAGAAAAAAATGAGTTTTGGTAGAAACTTATTAAAGGATGAAACTCTACTTGAAAAGTAAGTATATTTCCTTACACCCTTATTCAATATCATAAAACAATTATCCAACTTTATGAAAAGGAACTTAAAACCAAAAAATATTTGCTGTTTACTTTTCATACTGGGAATCCAAAGACCATTTAACCTATCACAAGTTTGGGATTTTCTGGTGGTTAACATTCTCTTAATCATTTTTTCTACCACTCTCCATCAGAACATGACACTTTTTTTCTCCTCCACATCCATGTTTTCATGGAATCCTTATATGGGTTATCTTAGGTGTCCATTCTACTTATCATTATTTATTTTAAAGTGATAGTTTTATTGCCTCTTTTTCTGATGTGGGACTTTTAATGAAGTTTCCAAGCCCAATTTTAAAATTTCGAAGATGCAATTTCTAAAAGGCGGGAAGGATGTAACATCCCAAGTAAATAAAGAACAATACATTTTCATATTTGTTAATATTTGTGAATTAAATATTAATTTTACTTTAAAGGGGATTCTATGTTCAATGGTGTACCTGGCACGCAATAATGGGTTTATCTGAAGTCTTATGTTGCACACAATGTTGAGTCATATTGAAAAAATAATATTATAATTTTATTATTTTAAATGGCAGTAAACTTCTAACCGTTTTATTGGAGAGAATGAACAGAACTAACCATATTATGATTATACATGTTTTTTAAATGTTTTTACATTTATCCAATGAATGTTAGAGGCTTAACATGTGAATGAATCTGATTTTAAGCAAAAATACTCTAATATTCTTTAAAAGGCCGATTTAACACCTTTTGATGGAGAACCCTATTTAAATATAGTTTTGTCACATTTATAAGTTATATTTGACAAAATAATATTCTTCTTTAGAATAAAGACATAAAACTTTACTTTGGATGAAATTTTGGTATTTTTCTGATAATGTTCATTTTTTAATGAATAGTGAAAAATACTGTATTTTAATTCAAAACTACCTTTTAATATAATTTATTTATATGGTTAGATTATCTTTTTAATTGGTTTTAATTTGTAATTAGATTATTTTTTTACAATTTAATCCAATGTTTGTCATTGCAAGTAATTTTACTTTGAAACCGCACATAAACAAGTGTCAATCTTTTGATAGTTATTATTTCATAAAAATATGCTTTATGTTTTGACAGCGGGAATTGATTTTACATTAATTTCTGCAACTTTTGTGTTTGGAATTTGGAAAAATGGATTCCATATTTGGAATTAGGAGGTCCAAATTGTGTGAATATGTATATTTTATTTTTATAAATTATGAATATTTACTTCTATAAATATTTTATTTACCATGGTTAATGGAAAAATCCAGTAAATAAGTGTAAAAAAATATTATAATAATAATAATTAATTACCATAACATGTGTCTTATTCCAATCAGTTGATAAATTTGCGACCAAGGGCATCCTTGTGCCGATTTTGGGACTCAATGGAGCCACTTCGGAGTAATAATGACACATTATATTAATTGATTTAAAGTAAAGAAAAAATGACTAAAACATATATCTTTTAGTAAATAAATTATTACATGGGGTTATATAAGTTATCTCTTTGAATATAAATATTCATTAAAAAGATAAAAATATTTCCTACATCATGTTGTGTGTTTTATAATTTTTAGATATCAAATAAATAAAATTATTTATGATACAATAATGATGTACTGTTTACCTCATTAATGAATGATTTAAATAAATAAGATTATAAAGATTAAAAAAATATCCAAAACCTATAAAATTATTATTGAATGATTTCATTTTGAAGAATAGTCCTCTTATCTTCTACTTTAATAAGTTTTTTACCTTTAGAAATGGAAAATATTTATATAATAAAATAATATTTTCAAACTTTCCTAAGGAGCCCCTTCCCCATTATAAAAATCTCTCACCTCTAACCCATTACTCACCCATATCAAGCCCATTGTCTCATACAACCTCTGCCCAAATAAGCTCTCATGATCCCTCTCTTCCACCAAAAACCCTTACCTTAGATAGAAGGCAGTTCAAGTGTAAGGCCCCAGCCTTAAACATTACATAATCTGGAATAAAGTTAATAATTCACATTGAATATATTTTCTGGAATAGATTTTTAGAGAATTAGGCCTTAACAATTACATTAAATCTCAAAAATCAAAAAGTAGATACTTCTTCTCAGTATCCATTTATTTCATAAAATAAAAATTCTTAAAATAAAAAAATAATTCTTTTCTTGATATAAATCTTCTTGAGTTCTTCCTTTCCATTACCCAGCCTTATACCCTATGAAAAACAATTCAAAAACATGGGATGAGCATAAAAATCTCAGTAAGGGTTATAAAATAAAGAAAAAAACATTATATAATCAATACATACAAAACATAATCTCTTTAACATACCTCATGAAGCCTTAAGATTTACAAATAACACATCAATATCATAAATCATAAATGTAACTTGTTGTATTGATATCAAAATTTCATTGTAGCTTTCAAAGCTATGTAGGGAGTTACATTTGAAATATCCATCATAGTATATTCCCTAAATCTCTTAGGATAAAATTTGAAGTTTACCTCTGTCACATTACCCAATGCATTGGAGAGCTATCTCAGGCTGAACTGCCCTATTTTTATCGTGGAACCACCCGTATACGTAAACAATTCCCAATAACCAAAACATATTCATAACACATAAAACAAGAATAAATTAAATATTACATTTCCACATTTAAATCCCAATATATCATTTCAAGATATTGACATAATAAATGCCTTTTCAAACCATTTTTAAAATCATTTAAAACATTTAATAAAGATAATTTTGAATCAAAGTGTCTAATACCAATTTAAGCTTTTCAAACAAATTTTAGTTTCAAAACATTCATGTCTATATAAATAAATCCTTTAAACTATTTTTAAAACATGGAAATTAATGAGAAACATTTAGGAGTATAAATCTTTAAAACATTTAATATGATATTTTATTTAAAGAGTTCCCAACCAAATGAGAGACACTTGAATACAAATAATTAATGAATTACATTAATCAAAGCATATAATATCATGAGAATAAGGATATTCAGGATATAATTTGTCAAAGGGCAGTATATACACCATATAAAAGTGAATTGGTGTATAACAACAAATAAGACTCAATGGAATGTAAATTGAGACAAAGTCCCTTGAAAAGATCATATCCTTAGATTAAGGACAAATCAATGACCTAATTATATCCGAAAAATAAGAATACACACAATATAAGCTGATATTAAGTGTAAAAAATCATAGGCAATTCACACTTATTTATAGCACGACATAATCAAGATGTAATAGTTTAACCCAAATAATTGAAATTGGGTTTAGAAGTTATATTATAGAAATTCGATAGCCTAACGACATCTCTTTAAAATTCAGAAAATGAGTTGATGAGAGAGAACAAGGTCCCCCATCACATGGACATAAAATGTATAGCAATAAGGATATAAAAGAACATATCCCAATATATGAATATGTAAATTAAAATACAAAAAAATGTTTTAAAAAGATAATAATGAAAGGTTCCCTTACTGATTTGGTAACTTTAGAAACATACACCCCATGAAAGAAGGATCATGGAATGAAGATATAAATACCAATAAATTAAATTATATTACAAAAATAATACAATCATTAGAAGAAAATTCACCACACAAAAGGAAATAGTGGCAAAATAGTATGAATCTCACGGGAATAAAAAGTGAGATGAAAACCCCTTACCACGTTGTAATTAATTGAGTCATTAGACCAAAAGTTAATAACCACCAAATGAATCACAAAATACCATGAATATAAATATAATAATGATAATATATATCAAATGGCAGTACAAAATACACCACATGCAATAAATAAGTGGTGAACAATGGAAATCTCACGAAATTAAAAGTGAGATAAGAAACTCTTTACCTCATGTTTGACTTGACTCGTATGTTTCGTGTTCTTCCGGAATAATAAACTTAAGAGAATTTACACTTACTTAAGCTAAATTTTCAAGTTTATTATTCCTTTTATATCACTTATTACCTTTATATAAAAATTAGTTAATTATTTGAGTTCATATCGGACATTTTGTCGATGTTCGGAACTTTAGTAAAAAATGAACATGTTATAATTACAAATTTCACATGATGTAAAAATTCCTTTATCTATAGAATGATTTTAATGATTTATATATCATATATATAATATATATATAGTGTATATGTATTTATAATATTCCATATCATTTGGAGTTAAGAAATGAAACACACCATTCATGGAGACTGTATGTTGTATGTACAGGAAGCTGCTACGATGCAAAAGGGATTTTTCAAGAACACAGTGAATAAATTTGGGATCCTGCGTAGGCTTGGTGTTAATGTTATTTATCCTTAACCTAGAATAACTTTTGATGTTTTATGGAAAGCTCCGCACCGAGGTTGGATTGAAGTGAATGTCGACAGGGCTTCGAAAGGCAACCTCGGTCCTTTAGGTTGCGGTGATATTATTAGAAATCACACAAGACTGGTTCTTGGATGTTTCTGTTGTACATGTGGAAAATCATTGGCTCTGGAGGCTAAAATGATGATTGTGATTTATTTTATTTCCTTCACCAAGAAACATCGTTGGAACAACATCTGGATTGAAAGTGACTTGACTTCCATTGTTCAAGCCATTTGGAATGGGGTGATGTACCTCAAGTGGCCTCTTACAACACGCTGGATAGACTTTATTAATTCGATCATGGATTTAAACTACATTATCACACATTCCTTTTGTGAAGAGAGCATGGTGGCAGATGGTCTTGCAAACATGGGAGTTAATCATGTCACCACGTGGTCAGATAACCTCCCTGTTGATTTACTTCCTCTATATGATAGAGATTAAAAAATAATCCCCACTTTTAGAATAATGTAATTCCATGTTTTAAAAATTTATTTTGTGATTTGGTCTAAAAAACATGTAAATTCAGTTCCATCTTAATGACCCCCATTAGAGGTTCTAGGAGAAGATTGAAAGATCATCGTTTCGTGTGGCATTAGTTCACTGTCTAGAGAAACAATATATTCTTTACCCATTATACGGAGGTGTGTGTAAGTGTAGTTCAAATCATTGTCGTATAAAAAACCTAGTATATTGAGAATACTGGTTTTGTTATAAAATAAATGAATAAAAAGAGTTCTGGGGGTGGGAGAAGTAAAATAAAAGAAAAGAACTTAAGAGAAGACATTACCTTTAAATCTGGTAACTCCCATTGGTTTGAACCAAAAGGATTTCTTGAAGTGCCTTCTTCCCAAGGTAAAGATTATAAGTGGAAGAGAGGGATATTGAGAGCTTGTTTGGGAAGAGGTTGGATGATCCAAGGGGCTTGATAGGTGTGAGTAATGGGTTAGAGGTGAGGGATTTTTATAAGGGAGAGGAGGGGCTCTTTAGGAATGTTTGAAAATATTATTTTATTATATAATGATTTTAGGTTTCTAAAGGTACAAAACTTATTAAAGGAGAAGATAAGATAACTCTTGTTTGAAATAGAATCATCCAATAAGAATTTTATAGGTTTTGGATATTGTTTTAGTCTTTATAAATTTATTTATTTAAATCATTCATTAATGAGGTAAACACTACATCATTATTGTTTTATATAGAATTTTATTTATTTGATGTCTAAAAATTATAAAAAATACCATGATGTAGGAAATATTTTTATATTTATAAATAATATTTATAGTCTAATATATAACTTATATAACCCCATTTAAGAATTAATTTACTAAAAGATATATGTTTATGTCATTTTGTTCATTAGTTTAAATTAATTAATATAATGTGTCATTATCACTCTTATGTGGATTCATGGGGTCCCAAAATAGATCCAAGGATTCCCATGGTCTGAAAGGTATCAAAAAATAGGATTAGGACACATGTTAGGGTAATTTAATATTATTATATTATTATTTTTACCTTGAATTACCCTATTTACCTTTAACCGTGGTAAATAAGTAAAAAGTTACTATTAACCAGAAACTATTTTCATCTTGTTGAACAAAATTTTACTTATTAACAACAATAATGGATGTTGGATTTTTGAAATTCAATTCACAGAAGTGGTAAAATTTCATTTAAATGAAAAAGTTTGTTTTTTAACTACTACTCAGTGTTTTCACTATTTATCAAAAATTGATGTTTTTCATAAAAATACAAAAAATTCAGACTAAGATATATTTGATATTACAAATTAAAAAATGATGTTTATTTTACCAAATTAAAAGCCTAGAAGTTTTATTAATTAATTGAAAATTAATTTCCGTTCTCAAAACAAAATGCTTGTTTCTTAAGAAATAATAACTATCAAAAGATTGGCACTTGTTTATATCTAATTTCAATGTAAAATTACATATGATGACCAAAATTGGATTAAATAGTAAAAATATAATCTAATTACACTTTAAAACCTATTAAAAATCTAATCTAACAATATATATAAATTAGATTAAAAGGTAGTTTCGAATTAAAATACAGTATTTTTTCACTATTCAATATAAAATGAATTTTATCAAAAAAATATAAAAAAATTACCCAAAGTATATTTTTATGTCCAAATTATAAAGAATAATTTTATTATTTTAAATAGAACCTATAAAAGTGACCAAAACTAGATTTATAGAGGGTTCTCCATCAAATTGCAGTACATCGACCTTTTAAAAAATATTAGAGTATTTTTTCTTAAAATTAGATTAATTAACATTTTATGCCTCAAAATTTTATTGAATAAATGTAAAAAAATTAATAAACATGTTTCATGAAAATATGGTAAGTATTTTTCATTCCATCCAATACAATGACTAGCCGTTAACTACCATTTAAAATAATATTATATTATTATTTTTCAGTATGACCCAATGTTGTGTGAAACGCAAAATTTCAAAGAAACTCATTGTTGCGTATTGGGTACACCATTGAATAAAGAATCTTCTTTAAAGTAAAATTAATATTTAATTCAGAAATATTAATAAATATGGAAATTTATTATTCTTTATTTACTTGGGATGATGCATCCTTCCCCCCTTCTAGTAATTGCATCCTCTCAATTTTAAAATTGGGCTTGGAAACATCATTAAAAGTCCCACACAGGAAAAAGAGTTGATAAAACTATCACTTTAAAATATATAAAGAGAATTAAAAAGGTCACCTGAGGTGCCCCATACTAGGATTCCTTGAAAACATGGATATAGAGGAGAAACTAAGTGTCAAGTTCTGATGAAGAGTGATAGAAAATATGATTAGGAGAAAGTTAACCCCCAGAAAATCACAAACTTGTGATAGGTAAAATGGTATTTAGTTTCCCAGTAGGAAAAGTAAACAGAAAACATTTTTTTTAAGTTCTTTTTTATAAAGTTGGATAACTGTTTTATGGTATTGACTAAAAACATAAGGAAATATACTTACTTTTCAAGTATAGTTTCATCATTTAATGAGTTTCTACCAAAACCTCATCTTTTCTCAAAATGATTAGTATTCAAGATGACTTTTTTCACATATGAAGTTATAGAATAAACATCTACAGAATCATATAATACATAAAAGATGAACTATATATTTTCCCTATCTTTAGAAATTATCCAAAACCAAAATGGTTAGTACAAGATAAGAAAATCCCAAAAAAAAGATAATCCTTAAAAAAATATTATTCCTAATCTCCAAAATTTGATAAAAAATTCCCAAAGATCAATAAAGACCATTCAATAAACAACTGTCCAAAAAATTATTCAAAGTAAACCAAACTAAGATGGAAACCCAAAACTCAAAAGTATTTAATCACATGGTCTTCCACAGTAAATCATAACATTTATCTCCAAATAACATCGACTACTATTAATGTCTCATACTGAAGTGTAATTAACCTAATCACATATTCTCTATGATGGGTTAATAATTTCCATAAATAAACCAAATAGCCATAAAAAATAGATTCTTCCAAAATATAATTTCAACCATTATTCCACAAATTAAATCCCATAGTATTTTATTTTTCTTAGGCATACAGTTTTTCCTCAAAATAGATAACTTCTTAAAAAATAACCTTTATCACTTAATCACCAAATCATTTTCTATACCAAGGATATCCATTTGATAAAACAAAAGTTCCCAAAAGAAAATTATTCTTGATCCATAAAGTCATTTAACTAATAGAATAACTTATACTAACCAGGGACTTCACGTAGGCCAGTGGTAGGCAATGTTCCCTTGTAGGCCTTCGGTTGTGGGTTCGATTCTAATGGCCTTTACAGACACGACGGGTTGTCACCCATATTACAAGTTGTCCTTTTTATAAAACTAAATAATAACCCGAACATATTTTAACCTAAATGGTTGTCTTATACCTATAATTTTCATCCCAACTCATTAATACCTCAACATCTTAATGATGACTTATACATATTTTCATTTTTTTTATTTCACGTCCATATGATACAATACAACTATTTACAAAGGAAAGAACATCAAACCATGATCATGGTGTCCAAATGGTTTCATTATCATCTTTTTCACATGCATTACAAAAATTATTTAGATATCCTTCAAAAACACTTTCTTATTTAATACAAATACCCCTTGTATAATAAGGGTTATATAGGTGTTGACAGGAAAATAGTTTCGGAAAATAATCCTGTATAACATTTAATTTCAAATCATCAGATAAAAATTTATTTTTATAAAATATTCAGATTGAGTTTGTGTTGAAACTTTCAATCAATGGTTCTTTTAAAATACAATAAGTATATACTAAAAGACTATTATTTTAAAGAAAATATAAATAGGTTGTTCAATGGTCTCTTTCTTCAATTTTTTTTTTCAAAATCATAATATGCTTCAAAATCTTGTGATAAGGTAAAATATTTGAAAATTCTTTGATAATATTTACCTTTCTTGAAAATATAAGAATATTGTGAAAATAGGATTTGATTAAATACAACCCCTGATCCACGATGATATCGAGGTATAGTGGAGGTGTTTGATATCTTAAACATCTTTTTTAAAATGAGTTGTATGCTAGAAAACATTTCACAATCATCTGAACATGATCTTGCATTAATTTTTGCAAGCATGTCATGAAGAAGTGGTAGAGAATGTTGTTTGAGATCCTCCTCCTTCCATTTGTAACTAAATTTCCTTGATATGAAATGTTTATAAAACAAGGATTTAACTTAATGAGTATACATAGAGACTAACCATGTGTCTAATAAAAACTCATAATCCCTAAAGTTGTCTAAACCAACCTATCATAGAAACTATAAGGCCCCATCCTCAAACAATATATAATCTTGAATTAAGATAATAATTCACATTGAGGATATTTTCAGGTTTAGAGTTTTAGAGAATTATTCCATAAGTATTACATTACATCTTAAAAATTATAAAGTAGACACTTATACCGAGTATCCATTTTTTCATAAAATAAAAATTCTTAAAATAAAACAATAATTATATTCTTGATATAAATCTTCTTGAGTTCATCCTTTCACTTACCTTGCCTTATACCCTGTGAAAAACATCTCAAAAACTCGAGATGATCATAAAAATCTCAGTAAGGGTTATAAAATAAAGAAAAAAAATATTAGTTCATCAATACATACAAAACATACACTCTTTAACATACCTAATGAAATCATAAGATTTATTAATAATACATAGAAATAATAAATCATAAAGGTAACTTGTGGAATCCATATCAAACTTACATCGTAGCTTTCAAAACTATGTAGGGAGTTAAATTTGGAATACCCATCATAGTATATTCCCTAAACCTCTTAGGAGAAACTTTAAAGGTTACCTCCGTCACGTTACACAATTCAATAGAGAGTTATCTCAGGCTCACCCGCCCTTGGTTTATCACGAAACCACCCATATATGTAAACAATTCCCAATAACCATAACACATTCATAATGAATAAAACACGAATAAATTAAAGATAATATTTCCATATTACAATCCCAATATATGATTTCAAGATATTGACATAATAAATGCTTTATCAAACCTTTTTCAAAATCATTTAAGACATTAAATAAATATATTTTTGAATCAAAGTGTCCCATTGTATTATGAATATTTTGAAAGAAATTTTAATTTCAAAACATTCATGTCCATATAAATAAATCCTTAAAACCATTTTTAAAACATGGACCTTAATAATAAATATTTAGAAGAATATATCTTTAAAAAAATTTAAATGGTATTTTAGTTAAAAAGTTCAAAACCCAATGAGAGATGCCTGAATACAAATAATTAAAGAATAACATTAATCAAGGCTTATAATATCATGAGAATAATGGTATTCATGATATAATATGTCAAAGGGTAGTATATACACCCTATAAAAGTGAATTTTTGTATAACAAAAAATAAGTCTAAATGGAATGTAAATTGATACAAAGTCCCTTGCAAAGATCATATCCTTAGATTAAGGAAAAATCAAAGACATAATTATGTGTGAAAAATAAGAATACAAAAAATATATGTGGATATTATGTTTAAAAAAATAATATTTCATTCACACATATTCATATAACTACATAATCAATATGTAATAGTTTAACGCAAAGAATTGAAATTGGGTTTAGAAGTTCTCTTAAAGAAATTCGACAGACTAATGACATCGCTTTAAAATTTAGAAAATGAGTTGATGAGAGAGAAAAGGGTCCCTCATCACATGGACATAAAATTTACAACAATAAGGATATATAAGAACATATCCCAATATATGAAGATGTAAATTAGATAACATAACAAAAATAAGTCTTTTAAAAAGAGGATGGTGAAAGGTTCTCTCACCGATTTGGTAACTTACGAAACATACACCCCATGAAATAAGGATCACTGAATAGAGATGTAAATACCCATAAATTTAAGAATATTACACAAAGAATATAGTCATGGGTATTACATACACCCCACAAAAGGAAATAGTGGCAATATAGCATGAATCCCACGAGAATAAAAAGTGAGATAAAAACCCCTTACCACGTTGTAATCAATCGAGTTGTAAGACCAAAAGTTAATAACCACAAAATGAGTCAAATAATTCAATGAATATAAATAGAATCATCATAATATATATCAAATGGTAGTATATAATACACCACATGCAATAAATAAGTGGTGAACAATGGAAATCTCACAAAATTTAAAGTGAGATAAAAAACTCCTTACATCGTGTCCGACTTGACTCGTATGTTTTATGTTCTTACTGAATAATAAACTTAAGTTAATTTATAATTTCTTAAGAAAAATATTCAAGTTTAATATTCATTTTAAATCACTTATTACCTTTCTATAACAATTGGTTAATTATTTGAGTTCATATCGAACATTTTGTCGATGTTCGGAACTTTAGTCAAAAATGAACTTGTTATATTTACAAATTGTCCATGTTGTCAAAATTACATTATATCTAGAATTATATTCATGATTTAGGTATTATATATATAATATATATCCAGTGTATATGTATTTATAATATTCCATATCATTTGGAGTTAAGAAATGAAACACACTGTTAATGGAGACAGTAAGCTGTATATACGCTTGAACGCTACTTTCATTTATATTTTATATTTAAAGGTAAGAAAACTAAATAATACATTGGTATATTATAATTACAGTATAATATATATTTTATGTAATTTAATTAACTCCATCCTTTATACGTTCCACGTATGGAATGAACGAGTCATATCACTTTGAGGGGGCGGTAGTCCGCATTTCCTCAAATGAAATTATTGTATTTATCCATTATGGAAACCATAAAGGAATGAAATAAATGAAAAATAGAGAAGTATAGAGAAAATATAAATATAATATAGATCACATGTAAATAAAGTTCCATATTAATGGACACCATAAGAGGTGTTAGGAGAAGATTAATGAATCATCGTTTTGTGAGGCAGTAGTTCGTCATCCACAGAAACAATATGTTGTTTACCCGTTAGAGGGAGTTGTGTGTAAGTGTAGTTTGAATACTTCACATATAATAAACCTAGTATATTGAGGATACTGGTTTTTTTATAAAAGAAATGAATAAAAAGAGTTTAGGGGGTAGGAGAAATAAAATAAAAAAAAGAACTTATGAGAAGACGTTACCTTTAAATCAGGTAACTCCCTTTGGTTTGAACCAAAATGTTTTCTTGAAGTGCCTTATACCTAATGTATGTATTCTTGTTGGAATATAGGGATCTTGAGAGATTATTTTGGTAGATTTTGGTTGAGCCAAGGGGCTTTATAGTTGTGAGTAATGGGTTAAAGGTTAGGGATTTTTATAAGGGGGGGGGGAGGGGCTCTGTAGGAAATTTTTAAAATATTATTTTATTTTATAATGATTTTCGGTTTCTAAAGGTCCAAACCCTATTAAAGTAGAAGATAAGATGACTTTTGTTCAAAATAAAATCATCCAATAATAATCGGACAGGTTTTTTATATTTTTTTAATCTTTATAAGAATATTTATTTAAATCATTCCTTAATGATGTAAACATTGCATCATCATTGTGTCATAAATAATTTTATTTATTTGATGTTTAAAAATTATAAAAAAATACCATGATGTAGGAAATATTTTTGTATTTCAAAAGAATATTTATAGTCTAAGAGATAACATATATAATCCCTTTTAATAATTTATTTACTAAAAGATATATGTTTATGTCATGTTTTTCATTACTTTAGATTAATTAATATAAAGTGTCATTATCACTCTTAAGAGGCTCCATGGGGACCCAGAATCGACCCAACGATGCCCATGGTCTGAAATGTATCAACCAATAATATTAGGACACATGTTAGGGTAATTTAATATTATTATAATTTTATGTTTACCATGAATTACCCGATTTACCTTTAACTGTGGTAAATATGTCCAAAGTTACTATTCACCAAAATATATTTTCATCTTATTGAACCAAATTTTACTTAATAATAACAACCATGTATGTTAGATTTTCAAAATTCAACTCACAGAAGCGATAAAATCTCATTTAAATGAAAAAGTCGGGTTTTTTAACTATTACTCAGTGTTTTCACTATTCATCAGAAATTGATGTTTTTCAAAAAAATACCAAAAATTCAGCCGAAGATATATTTGATATTAAGAATTCAAAAATAAATTATATTTTACCAAATTCAAAACATGGAAGCTGCATTAATTAATTTAAAATTAATTTTTGTTGTCAAAAGAAATAGCGTGTTTTTTAAGAAATAACAACTATCAAAATATTGACAGTTGTTTATGTCCAATTTTAAAGTGAAATTACTCCCAATGACCAAAATTGGATTAAATGGTAAAAATATAATCTAATTAAAATTTAACAACAATTAAAAAGATAATCTAACCATATAAATAAATTAGATTAAAAGGCAGTTTTGAATTAAAATACAATATTTTTCACTATTCATTAAGAATGAAATTTATCAGAATAATACAAAAAATTTACCCAAAGTAAATTTTGATGTCCCAATTATAAAGAAGAATTTGATTATCTGAAATATGACATATAAAATAGCCCAAAACCATATTTAATGAGGGTTCTCCATCAAAAGGTGGTAAATCGGTCTTTTAAAGAATATTAGTGTATTTATGCATAAAATTTGATTCATTAGCGTTTTAAGCCTCTAACTTTTATTGAATAAATGTAAAAACATTTAAGAAACATTTTTAATCATAATATGGATAGTTCTGTTCATTCCAGCCAATACAATGTCTAGGCATTAACATCCATTTAAAATAATATTATATTATTATTTTTCAGTGTGACCCAACGTTGTGTGCAACGTACGATTTCAAAGAAACCCGTTGTTTCGTATTGGGTACTCCGTTGAACATAGCATCCCATTTAAAGTAAAATTAACATTTAATTCAAAAATATTAATAAATATGAAAATTTATTATTCTTTATTTACTTGGGATGTTACGTCAAGAAATCATTTTGGTTCAAACCAAAGGGAGTTACCCTATTTAAAGGTAACGTCTTCTCAAAAGTTCTATTATTTTATTTTACACATCCATCCCACTAAACTATTTTTATTCCTTTATTTTATAACAACAACAATATACTAAGTATACTAGGTTGTTTTTATGAGAAGGATTCGAAATAAACTTCCACACACCTCCATTTAATGGGTAAAGAACATACTGTTTCTGTGGACAACAAACTACTATCTCACAAAAAGATGATTGTTCAAAATTCTCCTAAAAACTCTTATGGTGGCCATTCAGATATCACTGTATTTACATGTGATATATATAATATTTATATTGTCTCTATACTTCTGTATTTTTCATTTATGTCATACCTTTATTATAACGACCCACACTTTACATACATTGTTAATACTTCAAAATTGAAGTATACTTATTACAACATATAACAAAACCATGAAAGGACCGTATAGATATAGTGTCTTTAGAAACTGGGAAACATAAACAACAGGTTCATAAATCATCTACATTGTCTCCCATTTATTTCATCATATCTAGAGTTACTTTGGGCATATCTTACTTAATATCCTTCTTCCTGGCCTGGGGAAAAGAAAACATACAAAAGGGTGAGCTCAAATGCTCAGTAAGGGTAAACAAATGAAATATGAATCACATCATACTCATAAGAACATATCATTTTGGAAATCTTAACCTGCAAAAGAGATCATAAATTCATAACATGGGATAAATCATAGTAGTGAAATGTAATCAAAATAATCATAACTGAAAACATGAAGCTTTGTGGAATACACACATAATCATAGAAAATCATTTCTTAGTAGTCAATACTCATTTCCAAGACTATCTTAGTGGACAACGTCCATTTCTGAACTGAGTTCACTCCTCATTTCAGTCCTGTTTTACTGAACATGTTTAACATGCCATTCCAGCCATGTCTATCTCATGAGATATAAATATTTACCCATTGCATTGGAGGGAGATATAAGTCCCACCCATCTCATAATGATTCCATTCTTATGTGTGCCACAAAATCATAAATCATACATCATAGCATAACCCATGTAATAAAAATGGGATTCTTAAACATCACTCCATCATAACATAATCCATAAAAGGATATCGTAAAAATAATTCCATCATAACATAATCAAATCAATGTAAAAATAGTGATATAAACATAACCCTATATTATCTTTGATAGAACATAATTCTGATAAAACACTTGAACCCCATTCTTGAGGAAAATATCCTTTCTACTTCAAAAACATTTTCCTTTCTTAACATGTCATATAATTTTGAACTAAATGAAGTTGATTAAAAATAAACTTGAAAACTTTTAAAGGAGGCTTCATGGAAATAATGTTCTATGAATCCATTCATGCCGTATAAGTTAAAAAAACATTCTTCCCGTACTTTGGCCAGAAAAGTCAAAAAGTACATCGTATGAAAAACGACAAAAGATTCCTTTCATATATTTTAATAAAAACTCACCGAAGGGTAAAATTGGATTTAAACAATTGTAGGAGGATATAAATAATATTACATATTGAGGAAACATAGATGTGGATGATAAATATTCCCCAGTAAATTCTGAAGTATAAATAATCTCGGATAAAAATTGAGATTGCGAGATTGTCCCTTACCTTAGGTCCGATTTGCTTCATAAGTGTCCGAACCTATTGTATAATGATTTAAATAATGTCATTGAATAATTTCAGAATCATACTTATTTTTATTATATCATATATGATCATATTCTTAGCTATTATTAGTAATATTTCATTACTACTTGTTATTCGGGTGTTTATTACTTTTTGTTCTTATGCGTGTTTTGTCAAATAAATTCTTTTTATTATTTTTAGGTTATAGATACCTCATTTATAGAATGATATTAGTGTAATACATATAATATTTATTTACTCAATTAATTTATGTAATCATTATACAATGAAAATTATGTAGAACGAGTCGCATCACATCGTGGAGAGGGTATTCCGTACGTACGCACGAGCGATGATATCGTTCCCATGATCGTGGAATTTCATTGGAGTGTATGTATACTATTTCAAAATCAATATCACTTTACAATAATCAGATATAGTTATTATTTACACCATTATACCCATCCAAGTAAGGTGGTGGTGGAAAATAGATTACACCACGGCATGGAGACCGTATTCCGTACGTACACATGCGCGGTGATTTCGTTTTTCTTAGGATGGATAGATGGTGAAATAGGGTTGTTTCATACATATAATAAAATATCAGTATATGAGTGATACTGATGTTATTACTTCATAATTAATAAACTAAAGAAGAATAAGTGGAAGAAGAAATAAAGTTGAAAGAATCGGTAACGACCATTACCTCTTCTTTGAAGCGCCTCTTTGAGACCTCCTTTTAGGGCACTAAAATTGGTATTTGAAGAATACCAGGACCTCTAGGATGTTTCTAGGGAAGTGGAGAAGAGAATTTGGCAGGGTTTGGCCGAGCTTGATGGATCAAAGTGGTGTGAGGAAGAGATGGAGGAGGTGCCCTTTTATAAGGGAGGCGAGGGGCACCTTTGGAAAAACTAAAAATATTATTTTATTATAAAGTCATATTCGGTTTTTAATAGCTCCAAATTGATTTATTTCTAAGATATGGTGGTTATGGGTTTAAATCCTTTCATACAATAGAATTTATACAAGTTTTGGTTTCTATTTTAACCTTATCATTTAAATTTAACTTTAAGTTAAATAATTTTACTTTTACCGTGTCTTCTTGTTTTCTTACACTATAAGGTTAATAAACATACTATAACAAGGAAAAAGAACCCCAAGTTGTTTATTATTAATATATATAATCGTATCTAAGCCATTTGGACGAACCATATATTTTTAGGAATAAAATAACAATTAATAATATAATACTTGTTTTAAAAACTATTTTATGTCAATTTTGACACTATTTGGTAATTGATTTTTTTGAAACTAATAACAGAAAGGATAATTCGAAAAAAGTTAATTAAATAAATAATAACATGTCATATTATCCTAGAAAATTATTTTAATTCATAAAAAGTCTCAAATTACATTTATTTGGGTATTTATAACATGAATTATGTCGATATTTCATTAATAATATAATTACTGCATCATCATTGTGTCATAAATAAATTATATTATTTAAAGTCTAAAAATTTAAAATAAAATACCATTATGTAGGAAATCGTTTTATCTTTCTAATTAATATCTATAGACGAATTTATCTTATGTATAACCCTATATTAAAAATGATTTACTTATTAAACTTTGATTTTAACTATTTTAACCCTTCTTTAAATAAATTAATATTAAATGTCCTAATCTAATCTAAGTGGGCCTAAATGGTCATATTTTATTCCTAAGGTTGTTTTTGGTCGAATTAAAGTTATCCAATAGAATTAAGACATGTTTTAGTGTAATAATAATATCATTTTTACAGTTAATTACCCTATTTACTTTTAACCGTGTTTAAAAAAAGTAAAAAGTTACTATTCACCAAAAATTATTTTCATCTCATTGAACCACATTTTTGTCCTTTATATTAATCATGTCTCTCGGATTTTTGAAATTACACTCACAGAAGCCGTAAAATTATGTTTTATGTAAATTTGCAAATTCTCCTAGGAGGTGGGTAAAAGACGGTGAAAAGTTCAATAAAATTTTTATATATCTAAAATTATTTTAAAATGACTCTAATGAATTGTATTGAACTTATATAGGTATTATGTATCAATTTTGGCCTAAAATAAATTTAAATAAAATAAATAATTATTTAAATAAAAACTCGGTTTTTAAATAGTAACCCAATGTTTTCACTATTCATCAAAAATTGAAAGTTTTCAGAAAAATACCAAAATTTCACCCTAGGCTAATTTTGATATTCCGAATCCAAAAATGAAGTCCATTTGGAAAAATAAAATTTACAAATTTTCAAAAAGTGGGTATTACTATTCATAACGGCGAGTTTTAATATTATTTTAATAGCATATCGTTGTTTAGTGAAACTCGGTATTGCGTACGACACAAGCTATCGAGGAAGGTCGCGATTGCGTGTAAATAAATCCAAGCTAGTGTTGTGTATATTTAAAGATTCCTTTGATGATGTATATAACATTAAAACAAAATATTTCTCATAAAAGTCTGAGGTGTTACATTATACCCCCCTTAAAATGAATTTCGCCCTCGAAATTCATCACTTTGTAACAAACAGATGAGGATACCTCTCCCTCATCATATCCTCAAGATCCCATGTAGCTTCTTATAATTGGTGGTTCCTCCATAAAACATTCACCAAGCGAGTGGTCTTGTTCCGTAGGACTTTTTCGCTATGATCCAGAATCTCTATCGGCTGTTCTTCATAAGAAAGATCTTGCTTCAACAATACAACTTTTGAGCTGAGTATATGTGAAGGATCAGGTATGTACTTTCTTAGGAGAGATACATGGAACACATCGTGAACTTGAGAGATATTCGGTGGAAGTGCCAATCGGTAAGCTACCTTCCCAACACGATCCAGTATTTTGAAAGACCAATATACCTAGGGCTCAACTTTCCCTTCTTTTCAAATCTCAATACTCTCTTCCAAGGAGATATTCGTAAGAACACTTTATCACCCACTTCAAAATCTAGGTCTTTTTTCTTTGGTTGTCGGCATAAATTTTTTGTCAACTCTGAGATGCTCTTATGTGTTGTTGAATAGATCTGACCTTTTCTGCTATCTCATCAACAAGATCAGGTCCTAATAGCTTTCGTTCCCCAACTTCATCCCAGCAAGTTGGAGTCCTGCATTTCTTTCCATAGAGAGCTTCATAAGTAGCCATCTGAATACTGTAGTGAAACCTATTATTATAAGAAAATTCCACCAAAGGTATGTGTTGATCCCAACCACATTTGAAATCCATAGAGCAAGATCTCAACATATCTTCTAGAGTTTGAATTTTCCTCTCAGACTGACCGTCTGTCTGAGGATGATAAGTAGTGTTGAAACTCAACTCTATATCTAGAGTATACTTAAGACTTCTCCAGAACTTTGAGGTAAACCTTGGATCCCGATCAGATATAATATAATATGGTACTCTATGTAATCTTAACACTTCATTTACGTATATCCTGACAAGCTGATCCAGAGAGAAATCCTCTCTAATAGCGATGAAGTGTGCCAACTTTGTAAGATGATCAACTATGACCCAGATAAAATTATTGCCTTTGGATATTTTAGGAAGTCCAATGAAAAAGTCCATAGTGATGTTTTCCCATTTCTATTCAGGTATGGGTCATGGTTGTAACATCCCCTTTGACTTCTGTCTCTCAGCTTTAACTTGCTTACAAACCAAGCATCGAGAGACATATTCAGCAACATCTATTTTCATTCCATACCAGCAGAAGTACTCTTTCATGTCCCTATACATCTTCGTGCTTCCAGGATGAATAGAGAATGAAGAACTATGAGCCTCATCCAGCAGCTCCTTTAATTCTGGGATGGGAGGAACAAAAACCTGATTCCTGAACTTTATTATCCCATTACAATCAAGGTTGAATTCAGGAACATTTCTCACCTTCTTTTGTAACTCTACATCTTCTTTTTGTGCCTCTTTAATATTCACATGAATAGATGGTTGAACATTCATTTGAGAAAGATTTGATTTTTCCCCTATCATTATAATTCCAAGATCCATCCTTTGTAAATCCATAAATATTGGATCTTTTGTGATCCTTATCATGGATAAGCTATCATGGTCTTGTCGACTTAATGCATATGCCACCTTGTTTGCTTTCTTAGGGTGGTAATGAATTGAGCAGTCGTAATCCTTAATCAGCTCCAACCATCTTCTTTGGGACATATTCAGCTCCTTTTGTGTGAAAATATACTTTAAAATTTTATGATCAGTATAAATGTCACACCTTTCTCCATAAAGATAATGCCTCCAAATATTTAATGCAAAGATTACCGCAGCTAACTCCAAATCATGAGTTGGGTAATTTTGCTCATGGATTTTCAACTGTCATAAGGCATAATCTATCACCATATCATTTTGTATAAGAACACACCCCATCCCATTCCTGGATGCATCACTGTAGGTCACAAACCTTTCTCCACTACAAGTAAGTATGAGTACAGGTGCACTGGATAACCTTCTTTTCAACCCTTGAAATTCTCTTCACATTCCTCCATCCACACAAACTTAACTCCTTTTCGAGTCAACCTTGTGAGTGTATTAGATAATCGTGAAAAACCTTTCACAAAACATCAATAATATCCAGCAAAACCAAGAAAACTTCGGATCTCAGTTACTGTTGTTGGTCTTGACCATCTTTCGATAACCTCTATTTTTGCTGGATCCACAGATATCCCCTCTTTTGAGATTATGTGACCCAAAAATGCAACTTTTTGAAGCCAAAATTCACACTTGGTAAATTTGGAATAAATCTTCTCCTTTATCTAGGTCTTTAATACAATTCTAAAGTGATCTTCATGTTCTTCCTTTCTCTTTGAATAGACAAGAATATCTTCTATAAAGACTACCACAAAATGATCAAGATAGTCTCTAAAGACTCTATTAATCAGATCCATGAAGATAGCAGGGGAATTAGTAAGAACAAATGGCATTACTATAAATTTATATTGTCCATAGATTGTACGGAAATCTTCCTTTGGTATATCCTCCCTTTTGAATCTTAATGGATGATACCCTGAACGAAGATAAATCTTGGAAAAGTATTGATCTCCACGTAGTTGTTCAAATAAGTTGTCAATGTGTTGGAGTGGACATTTTTTCTTGATAGTGATCTTGTTAATTTCTCGATAATCAATGCAGAGTCTCATTGATCCATCATTATTCTTAACAAACAGAACTAGTGCTCCCCAAGGTGACGCACTTGGGAATATGAATTCCTTATCAAGATTATCTTGGAGTTGCTTCTTCAATTCCTGCAACTCAATTGGGGCCATTCTATAAGGTGTCTTTGAAATAGGCAAAGCACCCAGTACAAGTTCTATTAAAAACTCTACTTCACGATTTGGTGGAAGACCCGACAATTCCTCCAGAAAGATATCATCAAACTCCCATAAAATCGGAATTTTCTTAATTGTGAGTTTCTCTCCAACCATTTGAGATAAATAACCCTCATTTAGTGGAATCAAGACCCATAAGATGGAAGAAATTTCCACTGGAAGGTTATCTTCATCCTTGTATCGATAGACGATCATAGATTGATCTGGAATATGAAATGTGACATCCCTTCTTTGGCAATTGATATGAGCTCCATATAAAGAAAGCCAATGCATGCCAAGAATGACATAAAATTCCACTATAGGAAGGATCACAAGATTTTCAGGATGCACTTTCCCACAAAATTCAATCGGAGAAGAATTATAAACTTTTGATGCGACTGTTGTTCCATTAGGGGTTGTCACAGCTAACTCAACATCTAATTTTTGAGGTAATACGGTGATACCCTTAGAAAATTCTTCAGAAATAAAAGAGTGGGTGGATCTAGAATCAAATAAAACATTTTCTACTTTAGAGTGGATGGTAACTGTACCTTTCACCACTTCGTTATCGTACTCCATATCATTGATAGAAATTACATGTGACTTTCCTTTGTCCTTAGCCTTAAGAGTTTTTTGACGTCTATCATCATCAACAACCCTTGGATTAGGGCATTGATTAGAATAATTCCCCATTTCCTTGCACTTGTAACATTTAATTATAGGCGGTGCACACTGTGTAGCCTTTTCTTTGTTCGCAACACTAGACATCTTCTTCCCATCATTGTAGCATTCAAATGCCCGGTGAACTTCCTTTCCACATTTGAAACATTTACTTGTCCCTTTAAAGAAACTCCATCCATGTTTCTTTCCACACTTTGAGCATAAGGGAAAACTCATCTTCTTTTCAATGTGCTCTTTAGATTTTCCTTTGAATTCCATTTTCCTCTTCTTATAAAACCCATACGACTGATGGGTTACTCCAATCTCCATCTCAACCTTGAGTGCACATTGAAAAATTTCCTTGTAGCTATTTATGTCCCTTATGGCTAACACCCTTTGAAGACTTGGTTTGAAGCCACTAAAGAATCGATCGATCTTACTCTCAGGTTGGATAATAATACCAGAAGCATACCATGCAAGTCTTGTAAAATTTTCTTCATAGGTACCAACAGATTCATCATCCTTTTCCATTAGTTCAAGAAACTCATTCTCCATCTTTGTTCTAAGAATATGAGGGAAGTACTTATTGAAAAATAAGTTCTTGAACTCGTCCCATTCCATGGATTCAATTTCATCTCTTTTCTTGTATTCTTAACAAGATTTCACCATTGATTTGCATCACCTTCCAAATGATATACTGGTAAGATGACTTTATCATGTTCAGAACACTGAAGGACTGAAAATATCTTTTCAGTGGTACTGATCCATTGTTCATCCACTAATGGATCAGAAGACCCACTGAATAAAGGTGGATGCTACCTCATAAAGGATTCAATAGAATGTTGCTCCTTCATTTGCTCATTTGGATGTCCTGTATGATTCAAAGCTTGAGAAAATTGTGTGAGCATGGCTACAAGATTTTGCATTCCAGCTCCCATAACATTTGGTTGCTCAGGAGGAAAATTATTACATTCCCCGTCGCATTCCACATTAACATGGTTCCTTCAGGTTCCATCCATTGACTAAAACCAAGAAGAATAGTGTGAGCAACACTAATTATAATAGGAAAACCACATAATAAAGAATAAAATTTCACACTTAAGGTCTAATCATAGGTTGTTCATGGCCATTTTTAAAACACTAATATTGTGTTCTATGCTTAGACTTATCCTTAGGGTTCTTACTAAGGCTTTCACATCGTAGTTTACAAAGGTTGACTATAAACTCTCTCTGATGCCAACTATAACGACCCATAATTTACATACATTGTTAATACTTCAAAATTGAAGTATAATTATTACAAAATATAACAAAACCATGAAATGACCGTATAGGTATAGTATCTTTAGAAACTGGGAAACATAAACAACTGGTTTATAAATCATCTACGTTGTCTCGCATTTATTTCATCATATATATAGTCCCTTTGGGAAAATCTTACTTAATATACTTCTTCCTGACCTGGGGAAAAGAAAACATACAAAAGGGTGAGCTCAAATGCTCAGTAAGGGTAAACTAAGGAAATATCAATCACATCATATTCATAAGAACATATCATTTTGGAAATCTTACCCTGCAAAAGAGATCATAATTTCATAACATGGGATAAATCATAGTAGTGAAATATAATACCAATAATCATAACTTAAAACATGAATCGTTTTGGCATACACACATAATCATAGAAAATCATTTCTTAGTAGTCAAGACTCATTTCCAAGACTATCTTAGCGGACAATGTCCATTTATAAACTGAGTTCACTCCTCATTTCAGTCCTGTTTCACTGAACAGGTTTAACCTACCATTCCAGCCATGTCTATCTCATGAGATATAAATCTTTACCCATTGCATTGGAGGGAGATATAAGTCCCACCCATCTCATAATAATTCCATTCTTATGTGTGCCACAAAATCATAAATCATACATCATAGCATAACCCATGTAATAAAATCGGGATTCTTAAACATCACGTCATCATAACATAATCCATAAAAGGATATCGTAAAAATAATTCCATCATAACATAATCAAATCAATGTAAAAATAGTGATATAAACAAAACCCTATATTATCTTTGATGGAAAATAATTTTGATAAAACACTTGAACCTCATTCTTGAGGAAAATATCGTTTCTACTTCAAAAACATTTTCCTTTCTTAACATGTCATATAATTTCGAACTAAAAGAAGCTGATTAAAAATAAAATTGAAAACTTTTAAAGGAGGCTTCATGGAAATAATGTTCTATGAATCCATTCATGCCGTATAAGTTAAAAAAACATTCTTCCCGTACTTTGGCCAGAAAAGTCAAAAAGTACCTCGTACGAAAAACGACAAAAAATTCCTTTCATATCTTTTACTAAAAACTCACCGAAGGGTAAAATTGGATTTAAACAATTGTAGGAGGATATAAATAATATTACATATTTAGGAAACATGGATGTAGATGATAAATATTCTCTAGTAAATTCTGAAGTATAAATAATCTCGGATAAAAATTGAGATTGCGAGATTGTCCCTTACCTTAGGTCCGATTTGCTTCATAAGTGTGTGAACCTCCTGTATAATGATTTAAATAATGTCATTGAATTATTCCAGAATCATACTTATTTTTATGATATAATATATGATCATATTCTTATCTATTATTAGTAATATTTCATTGCTACTTGTTATTCGGGTGTTTATTACTTTTTGTTCTTATGCGTGTTTTGTCAAATAAATTCTTATTATTCATTTTAGGTTCTAGATACCTCATTTATAGAATGGTATTAGTGTAATACATATCATATTTATTTACTCAATTAATTTATGTAATCATTATGCAATGAAAATTATGTAGAACGAGTCGCATCACATCGTGGAGAGGGTATTCCGTACGTACGCACGAGTGATGATATCGTTCCCATGATCATGGAATTTCATTGGAGTGTATGTATACTATTTAAAAATCAATATCACTTTACAATAATCATATATAGTTATTATTTACACCATTATACCCATCCAAGTAAGGTGGTGGTGGAAAATAGATTACACCACGGCGTGGAGACCGTATTCCGTACGTACACATGCGCAATGATTTCGTTTTTTGTAGGATGGATAGACGGTGAAATAGAGTTGTTTCATACTTATAATAACATATCAGTATACGAGTGATACTGATGTTATTACTTCATAATTAATCAACTAAAGAAGAATAAGTGGAAGAAGAAATAAAGTTAAAAGAATCGGTAACAGACATTACCTCTTCTTTGAAGCGCCTCTTTGAGCCCGCCTTTTTGGGCACTAAAATTAGTATTTGAAGAATACCAGGACCTCTAGGATGTTTCTAGGGAAGTGGAGAAGAGAATTTGGCAGGGGTTGGCTGAGTTTGAAGGCTCAAAGTGGTGTGAGGAAGAGATGGAGGAGGTGTCCTTTTATAAGGGAGGCGAGGGGCACCTTTGGAAAAACTAAAAATATTATTTTATTATAAAGCCATATTCAGTTTTTAATAGCTCCAAATTGATTTATTTCTAAGATAAGGTGGGGATGGGTCGAAATAATTTCATAAAGGATAATTTAGACAATTTTAGGTTTCTATTTTAACCTTATCATTTAGATTTAACTTTAAGTTAAATAATTTTACTTTTACCATGTCTTCTTGTTTTCTTACACTATAAGGTTAATAAACATACTATAACAAGGAAAAAGAACCCCAAGTTGTTTATTATTAATATATATAACCATATCTAGTCCATTTGGAAGAACCATATATTTTTAGGAATAAAATAACAATTAATAATATAATACTTGTTTTAAAAACTATTTTATGTCAATGTTGACACTATTTGGTAATTGATTTTTGGAAAAATCATAACAGAAATATTAGTTCAAAAAAAGTTAATTAAATAAATACTAAAATATCATATTAACATATAAAATTATTTTAATTCATAAAACGTCTCAAATTACATTTATTTGGGTATTTATAACATCAATTATGTTGATATTTCATTAATAATATAAATACTGTATCATCATTGTGTCATAAATAAATTATGTTATTTAAAGTCTAAAAATTAAAAATAAAATACCATTATGTAGGAAAGCTTTTTAGATTTATAATTAATATTTATGTTCGAATTTATCTTATGTATAACCCTATATTAAAAATGATTTACTTATTAAACTTTGATTTTAACTATTTTAACCCTTCTTTAAATAAATTAATATTAAATGTCCTAATCTAATCCAAGTAGGTCTAAATGGTCATATGTTATTCATAAGGTTGGTTTTGGTCGAGTTACACTTATCCAATAGAATTAGGACATATTTTATGGTAATAATAATATCATTTTTACCCTTAATCACCCTATTTACTTTTAACCGTGGTAAAAAAAAGTAAAAAGTTACTATTCACCAAAAAATTATTTTCATCTCATTGAACCACATTTTAGTCCTCGATATTAACCGTGTCTCTCGGATTTTCAAAATTCCACTCACAGAAGCGGTAAAATTATGTTTTATGTAAATTTGAAAATTCTCCTAGGAGGTGGGTAAAAGATGGTGAAAAGTTCAATAAAATATTTATATATCTAAAATTATAATAAAATGACTCCAATTAATTGTATTGAACTTATATAGGTATTATGTATCAATTTTGACCTAAAATTAATTTTAATAAAATAAATAATTATTTAAATAAAAAGTCAGTTTTTAAATAGCAACCCAGTGTTTTCACTATTCATCAAAAATTGAAAGTTTTCAGAAAAATACCAAAAATTCACCCTAGTCTAATTTTGATATTCCGAATCCAAAAATGAAGTCAATTTTGAAAAATAAAATTTAAAAAATTTCAAAAAGTGGGTATTACTTTTCATAACGGCTAGTTTTAATAATATTTTAATAGCATGTCGTTGTTTATTGAAACTCGGTATTACGTACGACGCAAGCTATCGAGGAAGGTCTCAATTGCATGTAAAGAAAGCCAAGATAGTGTTGTGTGTTGTGAAAGATTCCTTTTATGATGTATATAACATAAAAACAAAATATTTCTCATAAAAGTCTCGGGTGTTATATTTATGGTTTCCATAAGGGGTAAATACATTTATTTCATTTTAGGAAGTGCAGACTACCGCTCCCTCAAAGAGATATGACTCATTTAGGCCATACGTGGAATGTATAAAGTATGGAGTTAATTAAATTAAAAAAACATAAATATTATACTGGAATTATAATATACCTATATATTATTAATTTTTCATTCCTATAAATATAAAATAGAAATGAATGTAGTGTTCATGCGTACGATCGACTTACCGTCTCCATGAACGGTGCATTCATTTCTAAACTACAAATGATATGGAATATTATTAATACCTATACAATGAATATATATGATATATATGATATGTAAATAATGAATATAATTCTGTAGATAATGGAATTTTGACCACATGGACAATTTTTAATTATAACAAGTTCATTTTGACTAAAGTTTCGAACATCAAAAAAATGTCCGATATGAACTAAAATAACTAACTAATTGTAATAAAATGGTAATAAGTGATATAAAAGGAATATTAAACTTGAAAATTTTTATTAAGGAATTATAAATTAACTTATGTTTATTATTTAGGTAGAAAAAGGAACAAACGATTCAATTCAGACATGAGGTAAGGGGTTTCTTATCTCACTTTTAATTCCGTGAGATTTCCATTGTTCGCCACTTATTTCTGGAATGTGGTGTATTGTTTATTTCCATTTGATATATATATTTTCATTATACCCTTTATATTCATGTTATTCTATGATTCATTTGGTGGTTATTAACTTTTGTTCATACGACTCGATTGATTACAACGTGGTATGGGGTTTCCATATGAATTTTTATTCTTGTGAGATTAATGCTATATTTGACACTAATTCATTTTTTGTGGAATAAGTACTACCCATGATTTTATTATTTGTGTAATATAATTTAATTTATGTGTATTTACATCTAAATTTTATAATCCTTCCTTCATGAGAGGTATGTATCGTAATTTACCAAATCGGCAAGGGAACCTTTCACCGTACTCTTCTAGTCAAAGACTTCTTTTATGTTATCTTTTTAAATTTCAATTATAAGATGTTGGGATATGTTATTCTATATCCTTACTACTATATATTATATTTCCATGTGATGAGATACTATTTTCTCTATCTTCAACTCATTTTCTTAATTTTTCAGTGATGCCTTTAGGCTGTCAAATTTCAGTAAGGGAACTCTTTAACCCAATTTCAATTCGTTGGGTTAAACTTATACTTCTTGATTATGTCATGATATGAATATGTGTGAATAACATATGATTGTTTTACACTTAATTTCCACTTATATTGGGTGTATTTATATTTTTCACACATACTTATTTCATTTATTTATCCTTAATCGAAGGATACCATCTTTATAAGGGATTTCGTCTCAATTTACATTCCATTGAGTGTTCATTGTTGTTATGTGCCAATTCACTTTTATATGGTGTATATACTATCATTTGACATATTATATCATGAATAAATTTATTCTCATGATATTATAAATATTTTATTAATGTTATTCCTCAATCATTAGTTTTTAAGTGTCTCTCATTTTGTTAAAAACTCTTTAACTAAAATATTGTTTTAAATATTTTAATTATTTTATCTTCTAAATATTTCTCATTAATGTCAATGTTTTCAAATTGGTTTGAAGGATTTAATATATGGACATTAATGTATTATAATGTTAATTAGTTTAAAATGTTCAATGTGGAATGGGACACTTTAATTAAAAAATATCTTTATTAAATGTTTTAAATGGTTTTGAAAATGGTTTTGATAAAGCATTGATTATATAAATATCATGAAATGATATACTTTGATTGGAATGTGGAAATGTTATCTTTCCATTATGCTTGTGTTATGTGCTATGATTATGTTATAGTTCTTAGGCATTGTTTACTTATATGGGTGGTTCCATGATAAACCTAGGGTGGGTGAGCCCAAGATAGCTCTCCAATGCATTGGGTAACGTGACAGAGGTAAAGGTTAATGTTTCTCTTAAGAGATTTAGGGAATATACTGTGATGGGTATTCCAACGTTACTCCCTACGTAGCTATGATAATTACAATGTAATTATGATATGGATGCCATAAGTTACCTTTATGATTTATGATTTCTATGTGTTATTCATAAAACATATGATTTCATAAGTTATGTTATGATTGAAATGTATAGTTTCATTGATTTTTATTTATTGATTGGTTAATATTTTCCTTCCATATTTTATAACCCTTACTAAGATTTTTATTCTCATCCGATGTTTTTGAAATGTTTTCCAGAGGACTTAAATATGAATAAGGTTCAAGTATGGGATCAAGGAAAATTCATGTTTTCTAAAACATGGAACTAAACATGTTCCTTTTTAAGAGTTTTTATTTTATGAAAAAGATGGATAATGAGTAGTAGTGTCTACATGTAATATTGAAGATTATATGAAATAGTTATGGAATAATTTCATAATACTCTAAACCTGAAAAGATCCCTAATGTGAATTCTTTATTTAATTCAAGATTAAGTATTGTTTAAGGCTGGGTCCTTATACTAGATATACCCACATCAGTCATAGATCTATGAAACTGAGATAAGAGGATAAGTATATCTATGAAAACTCATCAAGAACTAAAAATAACTAAGGATTACCACAAGAATCAAGCTTCCACGCACCAAGGATCGACTCCAAGTCTCTTCCAATTAGATTGAGAGAGATAATCCATCCTTTTAGAGAGAAAAATATTAAGTTAGGTCCATTTTGGGGGAAAATACTTCAGAGGTGAAAAGGTGTAAGATCCAAAATTTAATGGTCTAAATTTTGACCCATGCATGGTTTAGTCACACGGTTATGAAAAAATTGTGCTAATCGTTCTCTTGACTCTCCCTTATGGGAGACATCACATAATAACCAAAATGTGATCCAACCATACCAAAGATCACTAGATAACATTTGATCAACACAACATGATTTTTTATAGGATTCATCATGGTTTGGACAAACCGTGCATAGTCTCTGCACCTTCCCCTTTTCCTCAATCTCTCTATGTGTGGTTTCCTGCAGGATTTTCACGGTTTACCGAAACCATCCTCAAATAATGCAACCTTATAAAATCCCCAAAAAAATTCCAAAAGGTCCCCAAACCATCCCAAACATAACCCATTTGATTTAAACACATAAAAATAATAAAAAAGGGTAACTTACTTGAAACCAGGGGGTGCTATAATATGACTAGTTGGGAATAAATTATGCTTAATGTTATTGGAGAAATGTAAACTATATTGTGAATTAAAATGGATTTTTATCTAATATATAAATATACCAATAATTTTAGTTCAAGAACAGAATTTTAATTATGATTTATAATTTATATATTCCTAATTATTTCAAATCACAGTATCTTCATTTTATGTCATCTCAATGTCATTTAATTTTCCTCTTTCCTTGATCTAATTTTGGAAACACCTAAAAAAATTATTTATAAAGTCTCTAATGTAGGGTCAAAACATTGGAGGTCCCCACATTGATCTGGTACAATAAACTATCGACTAGGTCTATCGCTAGATTAAATTATATATTTCATGAATTTCACTATAAATCCGAATTTACATTGAATAAGACACATATTTATTCCCTCTATATTTAAGAAAATAATCTAATGTAATATATTTCCTAATTTTATTACTTAACGGAAGATAATAATATATTAATTTATGGTATAAATCCCCTAAGATAAATTTCAAGAAATATACCCAAAGAATCATTATGATGAGTGTGCTAAAATTCTAATCCCATATAAGTACCTTGACCGATTTTCAGAATTAATTAAAATGATTTTTTAGTGGATTAAATATGTCAAACAAATTCAAGATCTCATGTGGAACCACCTATGCATTTTAGGAGACCTAGGAAGTAGGAAACAATTATCATTACACTTTAGTCATAAACAATGTCCTCCATTGGCCCTAAACCAATCAATTTTCATATAAAACTACTTCTTGGTGCTAAAAAATTGTTGGAACACAAACCCAAATATAGATAAAAAATACACATATAGACTATAAATTTATAGTCACATTAATACCTAGATAAAAATTAAAAATTCCCTCTAGTATTAATATGTCCCATGGTATTTCAAGTTAGACCTCAAAATAATTGATTTAATTAACATAGATTTTGGAAAGATGATGAGTTATTCCATGAAAACAACCTTAAATATATTCCCTAATATGAAATTTTATTCTATAACATTAAATCATAATTTGTCTTCGAGGACTAACTTTTAATATTAGTATAAAATAGTCAGGTGGTACTATAAAATCCCAGAGTTTGCTTCACTCATGTATCAACATCCCACCCTATTGAGGAAGTAGAATGGTTGGCTGTATCAAATAAAAAATATAGAACAATTTATTAATAGATTACCCAAAATATAGTTAATTTTATAGAATACATCATTATTTCATGAATATATCTATTGTAATGGTTTACCCTAATCCAACAAATGCAATTGGGTATAATAGTAGTGGATCATACTGTACACCGGGCCATAACTCTCACATTTTGATAGGAAACATTATCAATGCTGAATAACTACCGAAGATATGACTCGTGACACTGAAAAGATTACTATATTAGTGTATAATTTGACATGGTACTATAGAATATCTAAATAGTTATTCCAATAGGTCACCATCTCTCTATAGACATACTACAAGTTTTACAATAACATAGTGGGCTTGTTGTATAGATTCAGCATTCTAGAGATATAGGTTACTGTAGAAATATGTTACATTATGATCTTATTTTGAGATAGGGTTTAAATAATCGGATATTGTATAATGTATCTTGTTCCAAAAGATTGTGAATTGTTCTACCTCTCCATGGATATAGGGATTATTATTGATCCACCAAAATCTTTTTCCTTGTTATCTTCATTTTTTCCTTTTTTATATTTTCTCAATTTTACTCTTCCTATAAGATTTCAATTATCATTGTTTCTCCCATATTTTAATAAAAATGGTATTAGATATTTATTTCATAATATTGAGGTCATATTTATCAAATTTAATGATGGATATGGAAGAATGTAATGTGAATATTGATTGTATTGAATGATATAACATCAATTACTAGATAATGTAGATCAAAAATTATATTATATTTTGTATATTTTATAATTATTGGTTCCAACCCTATAGAGATGTAAAATACTAAGTGGGAGCTACTGAATCAAATAGTACTAGGATTTTTGAGCCTTATGTTGGAAAGACACATTGTTGAATATCAGAGTGGAGATTATGATAGATGGTTTGATGAATGATCTCATGAATTTATACAAGAATCATTTTTAATTGAACAAAGTGTGCTATATGGGATAGTTATTCAATATAAATATTATTTAAGTGATTCTTGTCTTTATAATGTAAATAAATTCAAAACCATCACAATTCAGTTTCCATTGGTTGTAATTATGCAACATGGGGTGGTATGTGTAGTATTTTTATAGTCTCTATTACCTAACTATTGGGGAGCCACTGTAAGATAAGTGATCAGATCTTTGGAATAGAAAATGTTGATTTTAAATTATGTGAGACATCTATGCCTCAAATATGATATCTAGATAATAAATTAATGTAGATTGTATTGTTCTTATCTTTAATTAGAAGGGAGAGGAAAATATACACAGTGAGAAAATTTTTTAGGATGATCAAAGTCATGGGGAAATAGTTTAGATAAAGAACAGTGGTATATTACCACCCCATGGACATGAGAGAATAAAGGACATGTTAAGAAGTTTTACAGGAGAAAAGAAAAGACACAAGAAACAAATACCAAAAAACATAGTAGATGATGAACATGGTTCTGTTTTTATACTTAGTGTGGATTAATCTATAGAGTCTTGGATTTTAGTATCTTGTAAATATTTCCATTCCATAATAGAGTAGGGTTTCCTGAGTTATTGTTTTTAAAATTTTAACAATTTATCTCATACTGATGATGAAACCTTGGAAATAGTGGGAAAATGCAGTGCATCGAACAAACCCAATAGTGAATTTATTCTTATTCAAGGAATGTGTGATATATACTTAAACTAAGAATGAATCAAATATTTATAATGATGTGTAATGATATAGGATTTTCCAACACATTCACTTATGGTTCATGTAGAATTACCAAGGGACTAATGGTCAAATTTGATTGTGTTAAAAATTTGAACCTTATAGAATATGATAAAAAATTTCTTATATATAATAATAATAATAAATTCAATCACTTATTTTCAAATTTGGAATTATTGGATAGGAAAAAATAGTGATAAGGGAATGAAGGTTTTATAGATGAATGTGGTAGATTTTGTCTAATATGAAGATTGTATATTTAGAAATTAGGATGAGGTATCCTTTTCAAAGAGATGTTATAAACACGGAGGTTGAGAAGTTAAAACTTATGTACACTAATTGATTAGGATATTCAATAGTTTATTCCATTATATGGTCACTATATTATGTAATATTTATTGATGGCTAAATTAGGAAGTTATGGATTTACTTTTCAAAATGAAAATATGATATTTTTACCATGTTTCAAAAGTGAATGAAAATGGTGTAGATTGATTGAGGATCAATTTCAAAATACATGAGGTCCGAAAATTAAGGAGAGTATGCTAGTAACGAATCAATGGAATTCTATACTAATAATACAATATTTTTGGGGAAGACACTTCGAGATACACCATTATATATTGGTGTGTAATAAAGTATTTATAGGATATTTAATAAATGAACTTGGAGTTTGAGGTTGTACTCAGGGTTAACCCTATCCTTATAGGAATAGGAAATAAATATAAACACATATATCATCAATAGAATTCTGTATATTACAATTTGATAATGCTTAAAAAATATTATTTGTTCAGGAAGGAAGGTAAGAATATTCTATTTTCATATCCTTGGTTGTTCGGAATACGTACATATAGATACTGATGTTAGGGAAAATGATTATGTAATGTAAATATAGTGATTTATTATTTTATATAATGATATTGAGTTTGAATATCTCTAATTAAATGATGAGAACATAAAATCATTCGAAGAAAACTTGTGGTATTTAATGGAGGTTTGAAATATTAGGATCTTTATGCAGCTAAAGATAATAATTGGAATAAAAAAATTCATCCAGGGACTATGTTGAGAAAAAATATGAACATAATAATGTTTCAACAAAAACTATAGAGCCTAAAACTCACTTGGATTTAAGAAGATCAATAAGTATGAGAATACCTATATAGAGACATTCATCACCCCAAGACATTTTCTTACTTGATGATGATGTAATTTTTGAATGATTTCAAGAGGTAATATAGTTAAATGATTTAAGAAAGTATGATCTATATATGAAGGTTGTTATTTATTTATTTTATGATAATAATACATGGGAGTTCACTCTATTCCCACATGGTAAGAAAACATATAAAAAAATGGGTATAATTTTTAAAATAATAACATGATCGCAAGAGAAGACACCATGAAATAATGATGGTGAATGATTTTCAACATAACGATAGAAATGATATATTTTAAAATATTATAAATTTTAATAGAGAATACCACAATATGTGAGGTTCCTAGTATTGTTTATTCAGTGGACTTACATGTTGAGTAGTTTTATGTGAACACTATGTTTCTTCATAGAGATTTAGAGGAGGATATTTATATAAAAGAATAAAAGTATTTTCTAATTTGGGAAGGTAAGTACTTGTGTTTATACTACATATATGATTATATGGGTTAATCGAAGAACCTAAGATTTAGAATATGAATTTTAATGAATACATGTTTAAAAGTTCACAAAAATGGTATCTCATGGATCAATACTATGATATTAAGTCTTTTGGTGATGTATATATTATATTTCTTCTATATATTGATAAAATAATCATTGGATGATCTTGTGTGTAGGGGATTTATGAGATGAAATGGATTTTGGGTGAGGAGTTTGAGATGAAATTTATTAGATAAGATAGCATGAACTTAGTGATAAAGGTGAAAAAACAATATGTAGCTAGAACATTAAATTAATCACCAATAGACTACAATGGAATGGTATTGAGAAGATTTTGTATGCTGGAAATAAATATAGTTCATTTTACCATTTAAATACTTATTAAATTTTTATAATAACAAGAACCAAAGGCAATATAAGTAGTTTATTACATGTAAATATTCCCTTATGCATCTGTTTTTGGAAGATTAATGTATTCAATGGTAAATAAATGACATTATATTAATAATGTAATAAGAGTTTTGAGAAATTAGATGGATAAACCAAGAAATTAGCATTGGGAAGATATAAAGTGGATACAATAGTATCTAAATTAGATCATGGAAGGGTTTCTATGATTTAAGACATGAATTTAATTGTAGGATTATGTAGATACTAACCATTGAGGTAATGTTGATATCTGGAGGTATAATAAAGGTTGTGTGTTTACTAGTATAGGAACTATAATAACCAGGATATCAAAAATTATTGAAGTTAGTTGTACAATCTACCACATTAGTTGTGTTTATTTCTATTATAGAATTGTTAAGAGGATAAAACACCATCTTATAAGAGCTGTATATAAGAATAAAGGAAAATATATTGTATTTTGATAGTTAGAGTTATAAAAAACTTGAAATTAACCTAGTAATGAATTTCCAGTTGCAGAATATTTAGTTGAAGAACATTTTTAATAGAGGTTTAATAGAGGAGGGGAAGTTTGAATTTGATAATATTTATATAATAAATAAACTAGAAAAGATTTCGCTGAATCAAATCATGATTGATATGTTATGGCATGATTTTATATCTATTGGTGTTCATTGTTTAAAAGAGGATGAGAGGAAAAGTATTGTATAACATTATTAAAAAAGTAAGGGAAAGAAGATTTTATTTTATGAATCATCAAACTGAAGTTAAATATATGAGGGTAAATCACCCATAGGTAAGTAAGGAAGAGGAGGATCGCAGATTTAGTATGTTTTCTACAGTTAGAACCATTGAGGGGGGTTAGTCTATTAGATTAGACTCTAAGTGGGTGATTTTTGGAATTGTGTGACCCAATCCATTGGATAGAGTTTATAAAACTATTGGTGGCCAATATTATACAGTAGTCTATAGATCACGTATTTTAACATGGTATTTTCTCATGTCTAACCAACTATATCAGATTTTACATGAGACAATGGAAATAGTACTCTATTAGTGTTTACATTGACATGGCATTGTACAAGAGATCACTAGAGACACTAATAGGATAATATAGTTTTGTGGACTTCATACTATAATTACTGTCACTCAGTAAACTAAATATAAGAATTTGGAAATATAGTATTGTGGGTATTGTACCAATGTGTTTCTTTATGAGCTCATTTTTAGATAGGTTTTAAAAAATATAAGATTGTACTATGCACCTTGCTTCCAAAATTAGTGAATTATCCTTCATCCTCATTGATGTAACTATTATTCCCAAACCACGTAAATCTTGTTTCTTATGATATTATTCTTATTATTTTGTTCTTTTCTGAATTTTACTATACATATAAAAAATTAATTTTTATTGTTTCTCTCCTTATTTCATAATAGTGTCAACCATTCATGACCCAACATTCATCAACACACTGGATGAAAATACCATCTATTCTAGGTTATGTCATAATTTTAACTAGAGAATGATAATGTGCTGAAAAATTGGATTAATACCCTCTACATGTCCCAAAACATGTCCAAAATATTATAGACTTCATGTTTCCTTCATTGATTTCTTGGGAACTTCCCAAAAAATAGAATTCTCCTCCAACAATGATGCTCAATTTTTCTCCATCACCATTACCTGAAAATTGGAAATGTCTGTTAATAAAGTGGATTTTTATATACCATAATTCCCCAGTAACTCTCTTATAATGTTTGGTGTTAGGGGAATACATTATAAGGTTTTTAATAGAAGTTAAAGAATTTTTCTAGTCCAAATTATTGATCCCAAAGTAACAAAGATAAAGTAAATTAAAAAAACTCATTGTAAGTAGTGGTTTAAACCCAAATCCTCTAATTCTCACCCTTATTTTATCAGACTGGGGTATAAGAGTTGAAAATAAAAGTTTTTTTATTCATATAAAAGATCAAAAAAACCTAGTTTCCTTATATCACAAGAATTTTTTTTATCATTATCTTAGAATATTGGGGAAACATCATTTTGATCACTAAAACACATTATGCCTAAAACCCAGGAATAGGAGCATGATAGAAGAGCATGGCCCTATTGGATCGTAAGAGTATACAATGGATACAAGAGGGTGGTGGATGAATTTTAGTTTAAAAGATTAAACTAAGACACAAAAAATACCTATTAAATAAAAAAATAGACTTATATTTCATCCAGTGATCAATGTATATAAATTTGATCTAGTAAGCGTATGATATGTTAGAGTTTGTTATCGGCCTCAAAGACAGTCTGATAAAACTATTATTATAAAGATAAGTACAAACTAACATTCAAATGTATATGCACTATCATGAACCAGCACGGGTCAACTATGGACTAGTCACCTGAGCCGGTCTGCAGTATGGCCTGAGGGGCGTTCTCGATCCCCACGGGATCGAAACTAGTGTTGGGAATCAAAATCTACATGTGGGAATGATTTGGCCCACAAATAAAAGATAAGTAAATAAATATATACTGATAGTAAAAATAGAAAAGATTGCAGCAAAAAAATGCACATACCTCTTAGTGACCTACTAGGTCACCACCCAACTCAGAACCAAGCTCGCTCCAAGAGCGATCCAGCAATAACAAAACCTGAAATTGAAAAGAAAAAGATGTGGTGAGCACTGAAATTATTAGTAGGAAATCCTCACAGAGTCCATGCCATTATATTCCAAAAAACATTCCATTGGTACAATTTTGAAATAAATTTAGAAAAATATATTTTCATACGTGTTAGAAATTTAAAAAAACACATGATTTGTTTCCCTCATAATTTTAAAAATAAATACAAAAAAGGGAACATGGAGGTTGTGATTTTTATTCCAAAACATATTCTTAAAAATCATATTTAAAACAGCCACACATTCACAGTGTTCCAAATAAAAACCAATACTAGGTATAAGGAATATAATTCAACATGACAAGGGCAACAACACTAGTAATACTCGTAATAGGGTAACATGGGAAATCCTAGGAAACAATAGGAAGAATAGAATGTACTATGCATGTGAATCATCTTGACGGAATTCCCTACTCAATGGCATCATAATTCCCTAATGCTCGCTGTTTCCCTACTTGGACTTACCGAGGGGCCTAATCCCATAGTAGAGAAAAGTCTATACTAAGGGCCATGGGATGATGCATATTCTAAAAACGTGCAGAAATTATTCTCAGTAATCCTCTTTTTTATGCTAGGTTCCCATGTATATTTCATAAGGGGGTGCTCCATGAAATTCAAAAACCAATCCCCATACATATAATCAAACACACGTCACAAACTGGCACTGCCCGGGCCACCTCAACGGTTCATCTCTCACCTCTAAATATTTACCATTCAAAGAAGTCCCATACCGAGGATACTCCATCTCACGATCAACCAAGGAAGAAAAAGACCTAACTCTAAAGCGTTTTTCAAATAAAAAAACATTTCCAAGATTCCAAAAGAGCCACATCTAGTTTTCACACATCAAAACCTATCCATGTAACCAAACCAGAAGTGCTAATCAGGCCCTTAGCATTAACCATCCAAGGTACATTTACCAAAAAACTTTAAGAAAAACATTTCTAGAAAATAGATATCCCATATTCACTATGCCATTTCCATTCAGCCTTTAAGTTTCAAACGCACACCCTAACACATTACACATTGAAAATGGGCCTTCATTTCCAATATACTTTAGCAAACTAAGTTGAAACCATAGATTAGATACTCAAAGGTTCCAAACAAGACTTCAACATTTTGAAGAAACCATAGTCTTTTGATCAATATTGAACATGTCATGACTTTACACACTTTTGAAATCTTCTTAAGTCACTTTGAAAAAAATGAAACCATTTATCAAAAGAAGAGAGGAAGGGGAGAGGAAAGAATTCTTTTTAGAAAACCAAGTTTGAGGAAAGGACCTCTCCAATTGACAAGAGACCATTTCCAACTATTTTTCAGGGACTACACACACACATCATCCACAAAATCATTAAAACATTCCACCAAGTGTCGATTATCATAAAGACACCCATTACAAATAATCTATTTTCCATTAAAACATTTATACCAATTAACAACACCCAAGATATCAAACAAGACCATTTGAAAGCAGATGATGGTTATTCATAACAAAAAAGGCAGGGAATTTACTTGTGCTCAAAAGAAAAGTATCCAGAAACCTAATTGTGGTAAATTCAACCGACACTAAATCAATACTACAAATAAAATAATCATATAATCAAATTGTAAAACATGTTTTAGAAATTTAATAACAAAACTCAAGAACCATATGAATTGAAATTAGAAGAAAAGGGCATGGAAACCCCTACCTCAAAGAATGGACAAGCCAAATCTTTCTAACTCCAGAAACAACTCACTTGCACGCACACACTTCCATATATATATATATAGACACACAAACACACACATTTAAAATGAACCATGTATTCCCCACGCCACAAGGGAACATGCACTTAGAATATATATATATATATACACACATATATATTCATACCTGGGAAACATGCGTGCGCGAACCTAGAAATTATCACCACCCCTTCACAACATTCGGAAACCAAATTTTGTGCGGCGAGGACCAGCACCAAAACAATTAAATACCATAGACTCAAAGTCATAAACACGACCCATAAATAAAGTGTGCAACAAGATGAAGAAGGAAGAACATCACCTTAGAGGGTGGTGGCAACCTTGAAAACACGCGACAAGATGAGATTACATCCAAATAATTATCTGCACTACAAATAAAATTTCATGACTTCATAACACAACTGTGACACTAAATTAAAAGTGTGAAACACAAACCGATATGTCAAAGTTTAGTTAAATTGAAGAAAACACCAATATGGGAATGAGATAAAAACTGTGGTTTGACGGTGAGGGGAACCGCGGCCTTGCCGGAGGAGGGAAAAGACACTGTGCAATATGGTTTTGGCCGCACCAAAAAAGGGTGCGGGCCAGGTTTTTGGTTGTATGGTCACACACCGAGCAGGGCAGAACAAATCTGGAGGTCAGACGTGTGGTGCTGGTCAAACAGGAGGGGGATTCCACCAGAGCTCCAGTTGTGCGTATGGCGGTTCGGGCCACCGCTGGGAGATGTGGCCACCGGAAACTAGGAAAGAAGGAGGGTTGTCGCCAGCGCAGGTGAATTGGAGGTCACCGACGTGAGGGTGGCTGCCTTATGGGGGAGCCGCTGGTCAGGGTCGAGCCACCAGAAGGCGTACATAGGGACTGCGAGGCAGAGGGCTGCCGAAACACCATTAGAGGAAGGGGCATGGCAGCTGGTGCATCATTGGGGAGGCTGTAGCGGGTGGCTACTAGAAGAAAGAGGAGGCCAGGAGTGGGGGCGATTGCGCGCTGAGGAACCAGGGGGAGGGGAGCACCGCTTCATGGGAAGGGAGGGTAGATCTAGGGTTTTTCTTATTTTTTCTTTTAACATATAATAATAATATTAATCATCTTAATATTAACAATAACATAATTATAATAATAATAAAATTAAGAAGAATAAAAATAGTAATCTTTTTTATTTAATTTTATTTTTAAAAATTAACAACACTAATAATAATAATAATAATAATATAACATTAATAATTTTATTAATAAAAATTTAATCATAAAATATATATTAAAAAAAATTTAATAACCTATTAATATTAAAACATATTAATGACAATAATAACAATTCCAATAATAATAATAATATTATTATGCATACAATATTAATAGTTTTATTATTATGGCTAAAAAATCTAACACATTTTATTTTTATAAAATTTTATTTATTTTAAACATTAGATAACTACACAGGTACATGGACTGACCGCACGACCACCGTCGACCATGCGATGCCTGCAAACCAGTCTAAAACCCAACAAAAACATTGAACGTTAAAAATATTTGACCCACGCTCGCCCCCACCTTGGAGAGGCTAACTGAAACCAATAAATAATAAAATAAAATAATTTAAGGAGTCAGGGTGTGACAATTTTCCCCACCTCAAAACATTATGCCCCCAGAAATTTAGCAAGCCAATAGTTAATAAAACTTGAGTCCTTTCCCAGAAAAGATCAAAGAGAAGCGAGAGCCTCAGAGTGAACTTTCGCAAAAAATGTCACACCCGACCATTCCAAGGAGGAGGGTAACCCGAAATTGAGGGGAGAACACTGGATGGTTCTCCCCACCACAAGGATTAACTAATATGGAATCCCTTGTAACTCAAACAGACCACCCATTAATTCATGAAACCAAACATTTCCCTGAAGAATGAAAATGAGACCAAGCTTAGAATCAAAATGGTTTCTCTTATTCATCAGAACAACTCCCCTGAAGGAATAAACATAATTTAAAAGTAACATATAGAGAAGATGGACCCTCTTGGATTGCGGTATAATGAGCTCATCACACCACCACAACAAGGATGATCTTATGACAATGATAAGAATATAACAAGTAAAATTTGGATATTTCTCTCCCAAAAGATAAAAACATGCTCCAGACCAAAGTTCCACACACCCTCGATAACTCTTGACTATGCGCAAGCTTCACCCATGACCTAGGGTTAGGGATCTGATGACCGAAGCATCTTAAGCCTCACAGTCAGGTTCATGCAATCCCCCCAAACAGAACGTCATCCCCTAATGGAAATTCTTTCGTAACCTTTCCCAGTGACTCAAACAGTCACACAATATCAGGAATTTAGAGAGATGAGACAAGATGATTTATGATACTCAAACCGACCACTCTAGTGGAATTCAAGGGAACAGTCCAACAAACCGTAAACCGGCACCCACGAACAAGATCCTTCAAAAACAGGTTCCTCAAGCACACCTCGCTCGCCAGAAGGGGAACCCTCACGAAAACTGACCATACCATATAACCTAATGAAGATGAGGTACCCAACCTCCACTAGTCCAAAACTAGGCCCTCACACAAAACCGAGATGACATGAACCTTAACGACTCTGGGAGTCCCCAAGAACCTGAAGGTCCACTCTAATCTTTCAAACCATAAAATGCCTCTAATGGACTTTGATTGCATTGATATATAGGAAACACATGAAAAAAAATGAAAACTGGGCATGACTCATTGGAAACCTTAGCGACCTTTCTGGGCGTCATACTCAGAACAACACGAAAAACACAATAGAAACTAGCATCAAGCCAAAACTCAATCAAAAGAAACACCTCAAGCTTAAAACAATCAGCACTGGAGTTAGATGGACTCGAGCACAACCAAAAAAATCTTTTCAAAAATCCCATTTCATCCAAATCATCAAAATTTCCACATTTCCAAACAACCTTCAAAATATTGAAACCCTCTTCTCCAATTTAAAAAAAAATTAAAATAAAAACTTTTCCATTTCAAAAACATTTTCACATTTAACGCACACTCACATCAACTGAGATTAAAATTAAACACAACCCATAACAACCCACTAAAATGAGGAACTAATGCATATGCCTAACCCGACAACATGTTGTTGAGCCATGCCCCAAGTAAGGAATAACACTAAGAGGACATTGAATCGGTCATTTGGACTCCACATGGGTCACCAACCCATGTGAGGCCGCAACATGAACCGATTCACCTCTATTTTTATCCCTTAATACAAAACAATCCATGACAAAAGACTCAAATCCCGAACTACCCCTGGTAACTGAGGTCTCGTCATGAGTAGTGGTGATCATGAACCAACCCATAACCTACCTATTGTGCCCCGAAAATCCTAATAACATTCTAACAAAAATCATAAATTGCGAGAGCCTCCTTTGATACCATATTTTCACAAGCCAGCACGGGTCGACCATGGACTGGTTTCCCAAGCCGGTCTGCAGCATAGCCTGAGGGGCATTCCTAATCCACACAGGCTGGAAACTAGTGCCTAGAATCAAAATCTACATGTGGGATAAATTTGTCCCATAAATAAAAGACAAGTAAATAAATAAAGACTAACAGTAAAAATTGAAATACATGTAGCGAGAAAAAAATAAAAATGTACATACCTCCTTGTGACCTACTAGGTCACCACCCAACTCAGAACCGATCTCACTCCAAGAGATAACCAACACCAACAGAACCTGAAGTTGAAATGATAAAGTAGGGGTGAGCACTGAAATGCTCTGTAGAAAATCATCACAAAGTCCATGAAAATATTTTCCCAAAAACATGACATTGGTAATAGTTTGAAATACATTTATAAATATATATTTTCATACATGTTAGAAATTTAAAACAACAAATGATCATTTTTCTACATACTTTTAAAACCAAATACCAATAAGGGAATAACAAGGTTGTACTTTTTCTTCCAAAACAACTTCTTAGAAAACCTTGTTAAAATATCCACACTTTCACAATTTTCCAAATAAAAACCAAAAACTCGTACAAGGAATAGAATTCAACATGACGAGGGAAATATCACCAATAATACTCGTAATGGGGAAACATGGGAAATCCTATGAACTCGTAGGAAGACCAGAACGTACTATACATGTGACTCATCCTCAAGGCGTTCCCTATTCAATGATTTCATAACTCCCAAAAGCTTGGTGTTTCCCTACCTGGCCTAACCGAGGGGCCCAATCCCCTAGTAGAGAAAAGTTTGTACTAAAGGCCACTAGCCAGTGCGTATTGTAAACTAGTGCATCAATCGTTTTCAGTAAGCCTCTTTTTTATGCTATGTTCCCATGTATATTTCATAATGGGGTGCGCCATGGAATTCAGAAAAAAATACCCGTACATATAATCAAACACACTACACAAACTGGCACCACCCCAGTCACCTCAAGGGTTCATCTCTCACCTCAAAATAATTTCCATTAAAATAAGTCCCATATAGAGGACACTTCAACTCAAGATCAAACAATGAGGAAAAATACTTAACTCAAAAAGGTTTTTAAAAAAACATTTCCATGATGTTAAATAGACCTCATCTATTTTTCACACATCAAACACTTTTCCATGTAACCATACCAAAAGTGCCAATCGGGCCCTTATCTTTAACCATGAAAGGTACATTTACCAAAACACTTTGAGAAAAACATTTCCTATAAATAGAGATCCCATATTCACTATGCCCTTTACATTCAAACTTTAAGTTTCAAACTCACTCCCTAACACATTACACTTTCCAAATAGGCCTTTATTTCAAATATTCTTTACCAAACTAAGTTGAAACCGTTGAAAAGATACTCGAATGTTCCAAACGGGCCTTCAACCCTTTAAAGAAACAATATTTTTTAATCAACACCTAACATGTCATGACTTTCCTCACTTTCGAAATCACCATATGTCACATTGAAAACAATGAATCCATTTATCAAAACAAGGGATGAAGGGGATGGGAATGAACTATTTTTATAAAATGATGTTTGGGGAAAGGACCTCTCTAAATGACCAGAGACCCTTTACAACCATTTTTAAGGGACTACACACACATAATCCAATAAATCATTAAAAAATTCCACCAAATGATGATTTTCATATACCCACCCATTAAGAATAAAAAATTTTCCATAAAAACATTTCTACCAATGAAAACCACCCAAGATATCCAAGAAGACCATTTCCAAGCAGATGATGATTATTCAAAACCAAAAAGCAAGGAATTTACATGTGCATAAAAGAAAAGAATCCAAAAACCTAATTTTGATCAATTCAACCGACACTAAATCACTACTACAAATAAAATAAGAATGTAATCAAAGTGGGAAACATGTTTTAAAAAGTTAATAACAAAACTCAAGAACTATATGAATTGAAATTGGTAGAAAAGGGCATGGAAACACCTACCTCAAACAATTGCCAAGCCAAAGATTTATAACTTGAGAAATAACTCTCTAGCACATACACACTTCCATCTATATATATAAACCTTTAAACTGAAGCACGTGTTCCCCATTCCCTGAGGGAACATGCACACAGAAGATATATATATATATACACATATAGATATTCATACATGGGAAAAATGCGTTTGCGCACCTGGAAATAAATGACACACCTTAACAACATTCAGTAACCAAAGTAATTGCGGTGAGGACCTGTACACAACCAATTAAATACCAAGGACTCAAAGACACAAAAACGACCCAAAAATAAAGTGTGCAACTAGATGACAGATGAAGAACATCACCTTAGACGGTGGGGGAAACCTTAAAAACATGTGGTAAGCAGAGATTTCATCCAAATAATTATCATCACTACAAATAAAATATCAGGACTTCATAACACAACTACAACACACAATTAAAAGAGTGAAACACAAACCGAGACATTAATGTTTAGTTAAATTGAAGAAAACACCAAAATTGGAAAGAGATACAAACTGTGGATGGATGGAAAAGGGTAATCGCGACCTTGCTGAAGTGGGGTGGATGCGCTGTGCAATAAGGTTTGTGCCACACCAAAACAAGGTGCGGGTTGGGGTTCGGGTTGGCTGGTTGCGCGCTGAGCTGGGTTGAACAAAGCAAGAGGAGGGACTTGCGGTGTTAGTGGAATAGGAGGGTGGGCCCATCAGAGATCGGGTCGTGCAGAGGAGGGTTCGTGCTACCTCCATGAGATGCGACCACCATAAACCAAGCGAGCAGGAGGTTCGTCACATGTGTAGGTGAACTGGAGGTCACCGTTGCCAGGGTGGCTGCCTTGCGGGGGAGCCGCTGGTCAGATTGGATCTCCTAGAGGGCGTGTTCATGGTGCACGAGGCATATGGCGGCCGGAACATCATTGAAGGAATGGGGCACGGAGGTTGGTGCGCCATTGGAGAGGCTGAAACAGGTGATTTGTAGGAGGTGAAATGGTAACTTCGCACAGTTGCAGTGTATAGAGAGAATGGGGGGACACCACTCGTTCAAGGGAGGAGGAGACTAGGAGTGGGGGCAGTTGCACGCTGAGGAACCAGGGGGGCACCACTTCGTGGGAGGGGATGGTAGATCTTGGTTTTATTTTTTTCTCTTTTAACCTATAATAATAATAATAATCTTAATATTAATAATAACATAATTATAATAATAATAAAATTAAGAATAATAAAAAAATAATCTTGTTCATTTTATATTTTTTTAAAACTTTTTACAACATTAATAATAATAATAATAATATACAATTAAAGATTTTCTAAATAACAATTTACTCATAAAAAAATATTAAAAACACATTTAACAACCAATTATTATAAAAAAATATTAATGAAAATTATAACACTACAAATATTATTATTATTATTATTATTATCCAGAAAATAATAATAGTTGTATTATTATGGCGCAAACTTCTAAAACATTTTATTTTTATAAAATTTTATTTATTTTAATCATTTGATTACTGCATAGGTATGTGGACCAACCGTAGGGCCACCACCGACCGTGCGCTGCCCACGCACCAGTTTGAAACCCAATAAAAATATTGTATGTTAGAAATCTTAGAACTGTGCACACCCCATACCTTGGTGAGGCTAACCGAAACCAATAAATAATAAAATAAAATAATTTAAGGAATCAGGGTGTGACATGCACAATGAAAAATAAACTTGTAAAACAAGTAAAATAGAAATATTATAACAGTACTAATTAATTACTAGATTTAATTAAAGAATTTCCTATTTTACCTTAAGAGTTGAGGGTGTCAAAAATCTTGACTTAAGATATCAAAAGTTTTAACACCAAATATAAAGTTCTGTCTTTACATACCAGGAATTCCATCTATAGAATGATTAGAGTTGATCAATATTCTTATCTTTGGAAACCCTCTATATGATGATCAGATTCAGCTCTATTTTCCTTAAAAAAGAAAGTCCTCAATATGATGATCGACGTCTCTGTCTTCCTAGAACCAAAATCCATCGATCTAATGGATCACAATCAACCATATTCCTATCCCTATAACTAATTTATCTAACCATGATTAGACAATGAAAATAAAAAAATCAAAGTGTTCTAATGAATTTACAATCCTCACACGCATTCCTTATAACTTCAACTCTCTAAGAAATTATGATGCATTTAAAATGAGGTGTTCAAGAGTAAAAGAACCATAGATGACTTGAGTTGCGAATGTATCAGCTCCAATACATTAAAATGAACTTTTATTTATAAGTAATCCTCTAATGGCTATATTTCTAAATTGGTTGCAAGGGTCTCATATATCTTGCACTTTAATAGTTCATAACGACCAGGATCTTGATTTTGACAGCTAAGCATGACCTGTACTTCATTTTTAACATAATTTATTTAGCACATTTACAATTCTATTATATATTTCATCTAATAGATATAATTCTAAGCAATCCAATTATAAAATTTGGATATTATGATATACATTACTATTTATTTGTAAATTTGATAAACTAAACATGGTATAATCTGATGTATTGGTAATAATTTCAATCCAATGGTTATGATTTATTTAGTCTGAGAGATAAGAAATTAGTCTAACCACTGGTTAGTACAATTGTTGTTCCGATGTATCAGAATCACCTTTAGTATGATGGATCATATTGAATAGTAAAAGTTTATATTCATTTTACATTCAAACTATTTCTATGTTCGGTATAAAATTAATTTTTCTACAAACAAATACTTTAACGGTTGGGATATATAAAGCCAATGAAATAGTATTTTATAAAATTGTTTGTGATTTTAAGAACAAGAAAAAAGAAAAGTACAAATTAAAAATTTCGATTCGACAATATCCCACTTTTTTAAAAGCACAAAACACAATGCCTAAAATGAAAAATTAATAACTTTGAAATAATTACTACCCTTTATACTCTTATAACATCAAAGATATACTGCATATCTTACCCCCCCCCCGAGTTTATGACTATGTTATGATTTGATGAAAAGTTTTAAAACTTTGTATTCATCCCTTTTTAAAAAATAATCATTATAAAAAAAATATCTTTTTAGATATTAATTCCCACTTAATGAGATGATTTTAAAACATCCACACAATCCTTAAAAAATAATTCTCCCCCTTTTATAACTATACCCCTTAAACTTATACATATCTCCTTATCAATTATCTAACTTTTTTATTTTAAAAAAGAATTGGGAAAGTATATAAAACCCCATAATATTAGAAAAGGATAACATATGAAACAATTATATGTGAATTCACTAATCATCCATGATATTAAATAAATAACATACATCAAAATAGTATTAGAAGTCATTCAGATAAAAAGTATATGTGTAAAATTTCATAAAAATTATAAATTCATTTAGATGATTTCAAAATACATAAAGATTTTAGATAAAAGATGTCACGAACCAACCTAAGAAGGGTCTCGAGTTGAAACTACCCTAAGCATACCTCCATAGGCTATGGGGTGGGGATAAGAATCGAAGGTACAACTAAACTTAGGGATTCATTTTATTAATAACTTGTACACACACACACAACCAAATTAATAAAATGGTGTGATGGAAACAAATAAAAGATGTAACACTGTTATAATTAATCTAAACATGCATGGACCTCTAAATAGTTTTAATTATAGTAGTGTAAACTAAAAAATAGGGGAAAATACACACTCAACCAGAAAACTATCCCAACCTGACAGAAAATTGGAAGAGTAAAACAACTAAGAGAGCCCATCTGCTAAATCACAAGCTACAACCACCCTACGTAGTCCAAGAACCCTATATCCCTAATCTCCTCTATTTTCATGATCAACTTGTCCACTATCTAAAAAATAAATTACATGTGTTTGGTGATGCCCATGCTGGTGTGAGTATATACATACCAAATAGAACACCCCGAAAAGGGTGAAGGGGGAGCAGTAAGTGATATAACAGAAGAAGAAAGCAATTGATAGAAGATGGTATAGTAAAATAGTATATCTCAACTCAACAAGAGAGTGAAAGTAAACTCATCCAAACATAAGGAGACCGACATAGTGATAAGATGTATTTCTACTCAAGTCTTCACTAACAATAATAGGAGAGTGGGATCATCCAACCATGAGAAGATAAACGTGGAAAGAACGTGGAAAGAACGTGGTATACCTCACATGTCTTCACATCTCTTGGAATAAGAGTTATAAACCTAAGGAGTGGGTATTGAATTAGTATATATATATATACTCATTTAAATAATCCTAAACTAGGGAGTTTGGTATCTCTATTTCACAACTCAATCCATGAAGGAGAGTAACCAACAGGTCCAAAATAAAGGTCTATCATTGATGCCCAACCTACCCCATATATACTCAAAACATACAAGTAAAAAGAACTCAATCACCACACCATGATACTATTTACATTGGATGGAACTGACTCTCACTCATGGAATTGGCCGCAACACAAAAATGTGTCTCAGTGGGGAAAGTGTTCCTATTTCTCATTAGTATAAAGCTACGTCAAACCATGCCTCGTCATTATTCCTCACATTCTAGGGGTTATAAGTTCTAGGTAAGAATCACATGCCATGGTACGACAGGAGGGTCATACGTTGGAAGTCGCCAAGGAACACCACTACCCAATCCTATTGGAAGTTACTGCTTGGGAAGGTCATCCGGGATAACCATAACCCAATACTACTGAAGGTAAGACTAGTGACTCATCTGGGAAACACCACTGCCCATCCCGATTAGAGGGTTAAGCCTGGATGATGTCATCAAGGAATTCCACTACCCATCCCAACATGAGGGTAAACCCAAAACGTCAAGGAACTCCACTGCACAGTCTAGTTGGATGGTAACGCGAAAATATAATAGAGTAATGTCACTTCCCACCCAAGCTAGAGGGTATTCTCGGAACTACCATCAGAGAACATCGCTACCTAGCTTAGTTCAAGGGTAAGTCTGGTATTTATTTTTTGATTCTGTATTATCACCACAATCATCAAGTGACACCACAGTGATTCATGATCATAATTTCACACATCATATCTCAAAAGATACAACTAAGGGAACCATCACATTATCCATACAAAAAAAACACAATATAGGCTACTCTCTTTTCGAAATCGGGCAACCAATGTGAAAGTTGTTTTTTCACAATAAAACGCCCAAGGGGGGATTCATGGGCCCGAAAAATGAATCCATATAAAGTAACCTATCATGGGTCCTAAAATGCACGTCGTAATTTCAGGGTCTCAACACCGCTAATAGTTCATCAAACTGATGTTGTACAGAGAAGCTAGGCCAGATACAATATTTTACAATAATAAAAATAATAATGATATTATTATTATTCTTGGGAATTTTGTGAACCCAAACCCCAATCCCAGAATAAATATCCAAATCTGGTATTTAAATGACAGACTCATAGTTATGGTCATGCTGCCGTAGACGACACACCAATCAGACGTCATATGAAGTTGTTATGGTACAAAAACCAATTCATTAATAATAATAATAATAATAATAATATTTTTATTATTACTAATTTATTATTATAATAAATATTAAAGGTAAAGCAGGGGAGAGGGATCACACCAACCCACCCCCTTGTCTCATGTGCAGTGTACATAACACTATCCCCCATCCCCTGTGTTTTATTTTTTTTTCCATTTTTCTTATCCCTCATTTTTCCTTATCTCTAATCTTACCCTCCTTCCATGAAAATATAGACGCCTCTATGTATATAACTAATGGAATCCCACTAGAACAGCCATAATACACTACCTTGGAAATCTCAAGCCACCACCATCGACCATTAGAAGCTGTTGCTTGGACCATCACACACTGCTACCTTGAACTGCTAGAAGCTGCTCGAGCCAGACCGTCAGAAGTTGATCAACTCAAAACACTACTGACACTGATCCTCCAATTCTATACAACATAACCCAACAACGAGCCTCCAATCCTATATCATTCACTAGATCCAAATCCAAAAAACCATGAAAACAATTTATTAAACTAAATATCAAACACATAATAAAGTGATTGTTTTCTAGGTATTTGATGAATTAATGGTTAAGTTAAAAATCAATAATATTCAAGCATAGATTAGGTGGGGGATATAGATGTTTTTGGTTCTTGTCTTGTTTAGTGGGACAGTACAAATACAAATGTGATGAATATTTCAGTGTTTGATTTTCTTTTTGCAAGGGGAGTAGATATTTTTTCACCAGAAGTGAAAAAGAACATCATCATATTTTTTGCAGATGATGATGGTTGCTGTGATACCGACATATTTTATTTCCAACTGGGTTTGTTGGATGGTTACATTCATTAATGTGATTAAGGGGGGGATTATTGGGATTCATCACATTTATTGATGAGATAGGAAAATTATTAATGAGGAGATTTACATCAACATTATTTGAGTATTTTCTCCCAAAATTAATGGATATTTAATTCTCAATATTAATGGATGGAATAATGGATGGTTACTGCATTAATCGATAATTTAGGCTTGGTGTCTATAAATAGAGGATGCAGTTACATATTTTTGATTAGGTACCAGCAAGATGTATCCATCAAGGGAGACACGAGAAGGTGTAGCCGTGTTTAAGATGGATTGTGAGACATGACTACAACACAATTATCTTGTATGTGTGGATATGTTCTTAGAAGGGTGGGAAATATTTAGGCCATCGAGAGTGAGAAGGGGGCTACCGCATCGACGGTAGCATGTGAGGCATGTTGGCATTTAACAAGTGCAGAGCATCGGTGATGAAATTGATGATAAGGGCCATGTATCGAAAGTATTCATGATATAGGTGATCAGGTAGCATGTACCAATTTAATATTGATAGTACATCATGATGGAAAGATCATCCAGGTGTCACAAGCTGGTGCGAGGCTGACACATGTTTGAGTGAAGATCTCTAAGGGAATGATGTTTCGTCGACAGAAGGGTGATGTTTTTTCAAAAATTGATCTTCTGATACAAAGCGTCAATGAAATTTTTATCAGAGAGAAGGAAAAGGAGTATTTGGGTGTGGTTTTCACACAGGTTTTCTAAGATCTCTCATTTTTAATTCAAGTTCGGGTATTACTTGGATTCTGGTATTCTCTGATTCATAGTAGATTTTTTTGTTAATTTCTCTTGGGGTTTTTAATCCTCCGTATGGGAGGGTTTTCCCATATTAAAAAAAATCATGTGTGCTGATTTATTTATTCTGATTATATCTCTTCCGTATTTTGATGTGTTTCTCATGATATTTTGGGCATGAAATTTTCAACCTAGAATCGGGATTCTCCCCAACAAGGGGGGGGGGGGGAGAAAACCACAAAACATAATAATTTGAAATGAACCCAGTCTTGTTTGGATTGGCCAAGATCCATTGCTATTATAATGATAATCAAAATTAAATAAATAAATCAAGATATAATCAGTTCCAATATCACTAGAAGATAAATCAATTATAAAAATCATACATTATAACCAAAAATTAATTTGTTATATAATTAATTCATTTTCATCATGGATAAATCAAATGGGGATAAAAATCATCAAAAAAAATTCCAACCCCAATATCGAGTCATTTTCAAATGAAGAATGCAATTTTCAATGGAATATGAGATCTCTTGTTTCATTGAACTTCGATTCATCTGGATCCAAATGTTCATCGTCATTCACCAATGGGAGGAGGCAATAGCTCTCATCAGCAGATTCAAGAAAAAATATAAAACAATGCTAAAAATGTTTTCCAGGGTGATATATTTATAAACTATCCATTTCTTTGAAACATTAACTAATTATTTAAATAAATATATAATTCATTCATTAAATGCACTGCAGACAAGAGTGGGGTCTGAACATCTCACGATAACTCATTTGATGTCACATTTATGGTAAAAAACATGTTTCAGACCCAACTCTGGTCATAGATTTCTGATCTGATCAACTGTTTGAGAGTTATCCAATTTTATTTAATTAACCATGCACACATAATATAAAATGTATTTAATATTTTTATAACATTAATTCCGGGAATACCGGGCCTAAAAATCAGTCACTATTTCAGCACATAGATCTGAAAAAATAAATATAAATATTTCCAGCTCTTATATGGAAAAAACTAATTCTCCCCAAAAAAAATCATTGTTTCTTTTAATGTTTCTTTATGATTTCATTCAGCTTCTTGACATATTTTCCTTTTTATATTTAGAAACTGATGTCTAAGGTTTCTCAATATTTTCCTCCATATGTATTTTATGTCATACATCAGCCTTTAACCATTGAACCTTATTAATAATATTCTTGATGTATTCTTTCATAAGGAACATATAATCTTCACATGTTTAGAGTCTTATATTTTAAAATTCCAACTTGTGAAATTTTTCTTTTAGAACTTTCAATTCCTTATCCTAGTTATCTGTCACATATTTTAATTCTTATACAAGTATAACTCTATCAGAAAACATCGAGCAATAGTTTATCAAATTAATTGGGAAATTACATAGAAAACTTCTTCATTTCTATTATCTAATCCTTATGATATTTAAAATCATTATGAACCTATATTTCCCATAAGACCACCTAGTTGAAATTCTTATTATGATACAATGTTTTACTTTTGATGGGTTTAACTTCTAATTCATTGTGAATTACATTTTTAGTTAACATCTTCAACTATTCCAACTGTTCACCCATTGAAATATGAATTTGTTTTCACCCAGATTCAATGTTTGGAAGGTTGGGTATTGACTCACATTACCTTTTCAGAGTTAGGGAAATATAAAAAATGTTAATTTGTGTCTCTATTACTACTAATTATGATGATTCTGATAGAACCTATAAAATATGTGGTCTTTAAGGTCCAACATCTTTCTTCTTTTAGTCTTTTTCATATTCTATTTTCTTAGAGACTTTTTTAACTTATGAAACTTTTATAATTTCCACTTCTTGGATTGGTTTCTAATTTTTTGGATACATTAATTCAAGATTTCTTATCTTATTATTTTTCTTTTCAAGATGATTTCACTTCATAAGAAACTTCTAACTCTACATTCTCGTTAGACTGAGATGATTACAAAGTTGACTTAGATGAAGACTCTTACAAACTTCTTTGTTCCTTTATTTTTATATATATTATATTTCTTTTTCATTAACCCCTTGCACTTCTTATTCATATTCTACCTTTTCATATTCATATACCTCTAATTATTTTTCCAAACACACAAAAGTTCTAAGTACACCATTACAAAACTTTTTAGCTTCCAAAAATAATTTCATAAGTTTCTATATATTTTAGCCTTCTTTAACTCATCATCTATTTGAATATTCAATGGTTTTTTCCTCAGCCTTATCTAAACTAGATGATGGATTACTAGGTTTTTATCATCTTTTTGATCCAAAATCTTCTTGAATTGTTCATCTGTAATTTTCTTTTGTTTATTTTGGAATTTTAGAGGAGGGGGTTTAGTATTTATGTTTTATTTCTCTACAAATTTTACTTTAATAGGTCCTATATCGGACACAATTCTTTTATTTATATCCACAAAATTTTTCAAATTGGAATAACAAAAAACTTCATCTATGTCATTGTTTCTTATTCAATATGGGAAATCTTTTCACTCATAGCACATAAAAGATTAATTATTCTAAATACTTCCATGAAATTTACTAACAAATTATTAATGAAACATGGAAAAATTTCATTAAATCTTTCTAATTTTATTCCACTATAATGAAAATAAAAAATTACCAAATTGATTTGTCGCAATTTTATTATAAAATATAAGACAAATATTTATGATACATTTAGGGTATACCTGTCACCCTTTCTTAAAATAGTATATCTCTGCATCCATAATTCGGTGATTTGTTCTACTAGTGTGAAGTGAAAAACATTTCTTACTTTATCAAATGATTTAAAAATATGACTATGCTTTAGATTTTATAAAACATCCATGTTTTCCAAGTAATTTGTGTGAAGGGAGATAAAAATCAACCTGAAAAGGTACTTCCACAAGATCAACTACTTTTGTGTAATAAACAATATACTTTTCACCAAAAAATATAAAGTAAACCTCTTCTTTATCATCTTGAGGAATAAATTTAACTAACGCTTAAAAGTAATTTTTTATTTCTAGGTGATACAAATCAAAATCATCTTTCTTAACAGAAATATTTTCCCAAGAAAAAAACTTTCTAAAAAAATTTCAAAAAATAATTATATTTATCATACCAAGATTTGTAAACTATTATTTATCTTATAACTTAACGTTTTTCAAATTCTTTAGTGGTGGACATCATACTGAGTCTTGTATCAATGATCTGATGAATTATAAAATATTAGATTGAGCACTGAAAGGAGTGGTGAGATTCAGGAATAAAAACTCTGAGAAATGATGTGGGGAATGGGGTGACCCAACCTTTTATAAAAAACAATATTTGATAGTTCATCATCTAAATAAATAAATGGTTTATATTAAGAGTACTTTTCTTATCCAATAATTAAAATTTAATCAATGAAATTTGATAAATTTAAATATGAACTCTTAATGTTTATTTTTTTATCAGGGTGATAAATGTTCCAATGAGAAAAATTTAAAAGCTTGTAATTTTTTTATAATAGTAAATGAATATCTACAATAAAATTTATAAACTAAGGTAATGAATAATTAGAAAAACAAAAATAATAATACCTTTTTGAGAAAAAAATTTCTTTGGTTTGATTAACATATTCTTCTATGTTATTTTAAAAAACTATACATAATAAATTCTATAAAAAAATTATTGTATGGAAAAACATTTATATCAATTTTTGAGTATGTAAAATAGTTTAGTTTTTGAAAATATTTTTTTAAAACTCTAACATCAGTCAGATTATAAAAATTCTGATTTTGATAATGTTTATTAAATTTTTTGAGTCAAAGACATTTATATCAAAATTTATTTTTAAGGAAACAAAACAATTAGAAACAAATAAGTTTTAGAAAACAAATGTTTCCAAAAAACTAATAAAAATATACACCCCCTTTGAGAAGGAGTTCATTAATTTAAGAAGATTTTTTATTCTAGATATAGATATAAATAATCATACGATATTGATCATTTATAATTTCTATTTAATATAGAATGTTGTTATTACTTTATGATTAATTTTAAAAAGATATATCCTCTTAGTGTGTGACCATGATTAAAATGATGTTGTAACGCCCCGACCCCAGCTACCCAGAGTGGGTGCATTACTTCGTAACATTGGCATGATCACAAAAGATCAAGTCTCGAAAGACCGATTAGTTTAGTAGCCTTGGAAACACTAGATACATTCATAAGTCTTTAATTACATCAAAAAGTAGAAAAACTACAATAACATGGTCTTCATAGTCCACACTCATATCCTCACTGACTATTCTTGCAAGTCAGTCATAATACACTTCTTCACATCCTGGAAAATATTAAAACATTGAAAGGGGTGAGCTCAGATGCTCAGTAAGGATAACAATATTGCGGAAGCTTTTATAAGAAAACATAAGCATTTAAGGCAATGTATAACTAAAACAAAAGCCTTATTGAACTTGAACTTCAGCATAATATGGCAAAAGTAAAATAAAATAATGCCATTACTTACTCACATGGATATTCTACTAGACGAATAATCACATGAAATATCAATAACCACTTTCATAATGAGGGAATGTATAATGCCAGACATTCTAAAACATTTTGTCAAGGCCTCGGCCAAGACGTCTAAAATGATTAAGGCCTCGGCCAAAACCATAAATCAAATTGGGAAAGGGCCTCGGCCAATTCCACGTCTAGTTGTCTCATGAGACCTACCGATGCATCGAGGAGCTATAGCGGGCTCCACCCGTCACATATTAAGTCCAATACATTCCTCATATGAATAGGTTTAAACATAACATAAATATTCATATTAAAACTAGAATATGAAATGTCAACAATTTCTCCATAAACTATGGATGGTATAAAAATAACACATCCACAGTCAAATATTTCACAAAATGTTCAATGGAAGTTTTGTATCATAAATCAATTTCAATTAAACTTAAAACTCATCAAAGGATGTTGACATGGATGAAAACAAAGCTATTTGAGAGTAATATCCCTCCTTTTTGAAATCATTTAAAAGTCCCATAATTATAAAATAATACATTTACTTTGAAGATATTCTTATAAGCTTGTTAGGGAAGCTTCGACGAAGTTATAATGGTGGAAAATAGCCGCACCCGCCGTATAAGTTAAAAAAAACACTCTTACCTTAAATTTGTCAAAGAGTTCAAAAAGTTCATTGTTTGGAAAACGATGGTAAGATTCCTTTCAAAAACGTATAAGGGTATAAATGAATTTAACACATTTTCCATTTAATAGTAAAAATGTTTTGAAAGACATTTTTAAGAAACATGGATGTGGATGATAACGAGGTCCCAGTAGATAATTATGTATAAACAACCTTGGATAATGAAGAGGTTGTGAAGTAAACCCTTACCTTGTACTTTTCCTTGGTTGGGGTAGGTTAACCTCCTGTATAATGGTGAAATAATTGTTATTAAATTATACAAGAATCATATACATTCATATGATATCATATATGATCTTTTAACATTGCTTTGTTAACAATATCTTAGATTTATCGTTGTTTCGAGTGTTAACTTACTCGTTTTCTTTTATATGTTTTGTTACGTAAGTCGTGTTTTTCATGGATAGGTTGTATCTTATTCATATCCATAATGATATCATGTCCTTAAACATTATTTTTAAATCATCAAATGATAATTATACTTGAATGGATACGACGGAGAATGAATCTCATCGCGTTCGTGGAGACGGTAGTCCGTACGTACGCACGAGCGACAATATCATTATTTTGATATATAATTGGATAGTATATCATATATACAGAATAAATATCATGTTATATTTATTATTTAAATGAATTAAATATCATTATTATACCCATCTAAATAATAATATATTGAATAACAATTACACCACAACGTGGAGACGGTAAGCCGTACGTACACACGTATGGTGACATGTCATTCAAATGATGGGTAGAATACTGATTATGGTTGTTCCATATTTATAATAACATCACAGTATATAGAGGATACTGGAGTTATAATTTTAGAATTGAAATAATAAACAAAGAGGGAGTGGAAGAAGAAAGAAACTTGAAAGAGGGTGATGAAAATGTTACCTCTTCTTCGGGTTCTTCCTTTTGATTTGATCAAAAGGACTCCTTAGGATGGCTTTCTGACTAAAGTAAAGCTTCTAGGATGAAGGGAGAAAAGTTGGGAGAGTATTTGGGTAGAGGTTGGCCGAACCAAAAGGCTTGGAAGTGTGAATAAGGTGGTAGAGGTGGGGACCTTTTATAAGAGGAGAGGAGGGGCTCTTTTGGAAAGATTGAAATCTTACATTATTATACAATGCTTTTCGGATTCTAAAGGTCCCAAACTTATATAATTCGTGGCTAAGGTGATAAGGGTTCGAAATATCCTCATCCAATAGGCTTTGGACAAGTGTAATCCTTGGATTTTGCATTATCTTCTCATTTTATTTAAATCGTTAAATAATGAGGTCATCGCTGCATCATAATGATGTCATAAATAATTTAATTTATATAATGTATAAAAATTATAAAAAAAATACTATGATGTAGGAAATCGTTTTATCTTTCTAATGAATATTTATAGTCAAAATTTGGATCTGTGTAACCCCACTTAAAAACTGTTTTAGTAAAACAACTCATGTTTGTTTCAATTTAATTTTAACATTAAATAAATATATATTAATGTCATTTTCTAAATAAAGTGGCCCCATGGGGTCCCCAAGTTGACCCATGGGTTGTATTGGTCGGCCATGACTCATCCAATAGGATTAGGACAAGTGTCAAGCTCATCTCATATTATTAAAACATTATTTTTACCTTAAACTACACTAATTACCTCTAATCGCGATTAAGAACATAAAAGTTACTATTCACCAAAAAATTATTTTAATCTCATTGAACCACATTTTACTTCTTAATGAAAACCATGTATGTAGGATTTTTGAAAATCAAATCACAGAAGTGGTAATATTTCATTTTAACGAAAAATCAGTTTTTAACAACCACTTAGTGGTTTCACTATTCATCAAAAATTGAAGTTTTTCAGAATAAGGCCAAAATTTCACCCTAAGCTATAATTGATATTCCGAATTCAAAAATGATGTCTATTTTACAAAATTACAAACATATAAGTTGTATTAATTAATTTTGTAATTAATTCCCGCTGTTACAACAAATAGCGTGTTTTTAAGAAACAATTTATATCAAAAGATTGGCAATTGTTTATGTCCAATTTCAATGTTAAATTAATTCTAATGACCACCATTGGATAAAATGGTAAAAATATATTCTAATTATACTTTAAAACCACTAAATATTATAATTTATCACTATAAATTATTTTGATTAAAAAAGTTGTTTTTAAGTATTTTTCACTATTCATAAAAATTTAGAAGTTCTCAGAAAAATACCAAAAATTCAACATAGGCTAATTTCAATATTCCGAATACAAAATTGACGTCCATTTTGATAAATAAAATTTATAAAATTTCAAAAAGTAGGTATTACTATTCACAACGGCTAGTTTAATTAGTTGTGGTGTGTGTTAGAGCTCGAGGTTGCGTACAACACACGCTATTGCATTATTCGAAGGGAAACGTACAGTGGAAGCTTGGGGTGTTACAGTATCCCCTCCTTCAAATAATTGCATCCTCGCAATTTCTAGGGTATTACTACATAAAAAGACTCGGGTGGTTTTTCATCATAAATTCCTCAGGTTCCCACGTTGCCTCTTCCATTTTATGATTTCTCCACAAAACCTTCACCAGACGAGTCATCCGGTTTCTCAGCACCTGCTCCCTCACATCAAGAATCCTGACGGGCTCTTCACAATAGGAAAGATCGGGTTCCAGTTCTAATTCCTCATAGGTGAGTACATGCGTTGGGTCAGGCATGTATTTACTCAACAGAGATACGTGGAACACATCATGAACTTTGGAGGGACTTGGAGGCATTGCCAATCGGTAAGCTACAGCCCCAATTCGTTCTAGAATTTCGAAAGGTCCGATGTACCAGGGACTCAATTTACCTTTCTTACCAAAACGTATTACTCCCTTCCATGGAGATACCTTCAGGAAAACATGATCACCGACTTGAAATTCCAAATCCTTCCTTCGATTATCGGCATAGCTCTTCTGCCTACTTTGAGCTGCTTTGATGTGATTTTTGATTACTTTCACCTTTTCCACCGTTTCCTCCACCAGTTCTAGGCCTACAAGTTTTCTTTCACCAACGTCATCCCAAAAGGTTGGTGTACGACATCTCTTTCCGTATAACGCTTCATATGGTGCCATCTGAATACTCGAATGGAAGCTATTGTTATAGGAAAATTCTACCAGTGGTAAATATTGATCCCACATACCCTGAAAGTCAAGAGAGCATGATCTCAACATGTCTTCTAAGGTTTGAATAGTCCGTTCTGATTGTCCATCTGTTTGAGGGTGATAGGCAGTGCTCAAACGAAGTTCAGTATCCAAGGCCTTTTGAAGACTTTTCCAGAATCTTGAAGTAAAACGAGGATCACGATCAGAAACAATCGATAGGGGTACTCCATGAAGTCTTAAAACTTCATTAATATATAGTCTTGCTAGACGTTCAAGTGGTAGATCCTCCCGTATAGCCAGAAAATGTGCTGACTTAGTAAGTCGATCAACAATGACCCATATTGCATCATTCCTTCTAGGAGTCTTTGGTAGTCCCATGACAAAGTCCATCGTAATATTATCCCATTTCCACTCAGGTATGGGAAGAGGTTGCAATACTCCACCAGGATGTTGCCTTCAAGCTTTCTCTTGTTGAGAAACCATACACCTCGACACAAAATCAGCAATCTCCCTCTTCATATTGTCCCACCAAAAATGTTCCTTCAAATCTCTATACATTTTGGTGCTCCCAGGGTGTATAGAGAAGTTGGAACTATGAGCATCATCCAGCAATTCCCTTTTTAGATCAGGTATATCGGGAACACAAAGTCTCTTCCCGAATTTCAAAATTCCATCCTTATACACAAAGTCCCTCAATCTTCCATCATTCACACCTTTAATCTTCTTCTGAAATTCTTCATCATTGGTCTGAGAACTCTTAATCCTTTCTAGTAATGATGGTTTGGCAACCATTTGAAAAAGCATTGATGTTTCACCTTCCCTAGTTATTCCCATGTCCATCTTCACTAGATCCAAGAAAATTGGATCCCTTTCAATTCTCATCACATTCAAAACTCCGTGGTCTTTTCTACTCAAAGCATCTGCCACCTTGTTTTCCTTCCCCGGGTGGTAATGTATAGTGCAATCATAATCCTTGAGTAGTTCAAGCCATCGCCTTTGCCTCATGTTGAGTTCTTTTTGTGTGAAAATATACTTCAAACTCTTGTGATCAGTATAAATCTCACATTTTTCACCATAGAGGTAATGTCTCCATATCTTTAAAGCAAAGATCACAGCTTCTAACTCAAGATCATGAGTAGGATAGTTTTTCTCATGATTTTTTAGCTGTCATGATGCATAGGCAATGACCTTATCATTCTGCATAAGGAAACAACCAAGTCCTTTCTTCGATGCATCACTACAAATAACAAACCCATCATTCCCCGATGCTAGAGTCAATACAGGGGCATTGACTAATCTTCTCTTTAGTTCTTCAAAACATTCTTCACACTCTTTTGTCCAGACAAATTTAATCCCTTTACGTGTGAGCTTTGTCAATGGGTTAACCAATCTGGCAAAATTCTGGACAAAACGTCGATAATAACCTGCTAAACCAATAAAACTACGTACCTCAGTTATACTTGTCGGTGCTGGCCATTCTTGGATTGCCTTGGTTTTAAAAGGATCAACAGAAATTCCATCCTTAGAGACAATATGGCCAAGAAAAGAAATCTCATGAAGCCAGAATTCACACTTGCTAAATTTCCCATATAATTCATGTCTTCTAAGAGTCTTCAGGATAATGCGTAAGTGATTTTCATGATCTTCATGGCCTTTGGAGTATACCAAGATATCATCAATAAATACCACTACAAAGTCATCAAGATATTCCTTGAAAACTATATTCATTAGATCCAAGAAAACAGAGGGTGCATTAGTCAATCCAAAAGGCATTACTGTAAACTCGTAATGCCCGTACCTTGTTCGAAATGCTGTCTATGGAACGTCTTCCTTCTTCACACACAATTGATGGTATCCAGACCGAAGGTCAATCTTTGAAAAGTATTGAGCTCCATGCAGTTGGTCAAACAAATCATCAATGCGAGGTAGGGGATACTTATTCTTTATTGTTATAGCATTGATCTCCCTATAATCAATGCACTACCTCATAGATCCATCTTTCTTCTTAACAAAAAGAACGGGGGATCCCCAAGGAGAAACACTAGGGCGAATAAATCCCTTATTACTCAATTCCTCTAGTTGTTTCTTTAGTTCAACTAATTCCACAGTGGCCATTCTATAAGGGGTCTTCGATATGGGCCTTGATCCAGGAATTAAATCAATGGAAAACTCAACTTCTTGTTCTGGAGGATGTCCAGGTAAATCTTCCGGAAACACATCAACATATTCTCTCACAATAGGTACATCCTCTATTTGAATATTAATTTCCTCATCCTCAGTAACTTCCTTCTCTTCCTCCCCAATAATTGAATTTAGTTGACCTACTGGGGGTGGATCTAGATAAGAATTATGTGGCAACGATTCTGCTCTAAAGATAAGGTGTTCCTTATCATCATCATCAAGAATCATAACCTCTTTCCTCTTACAATAATTTTTTGCATCATGGTCCGAAAGCCAATCCATACCGAGGATTATATCAAATTCAATCATGGGTATGACGATGAGATCAGTAGGTAAAGAACATTTAGGTTCTCTAATGGGAACTAATCGACAAATATTTGTTGCAACAATACTTCCCTTAGGGGTTTTGACCGACAACTCCCTTGTTAAATCAAATTGGAAATATATAATTTTCTTAGCAAACTGGGAAGATATGAAACAATGCGATGATCCAGAATCAAATAATGCATTTTCTAAACTTGAGGAAACCATTAAATTACCTGCCACCATGTCTTTCGGAGCTTCCACCTCAGCAGTAGTGATAGCATAAGCCTGGCCTTGATCCCTTGGCCTATTCTGAGGTAAGTTCCCCTGACGCTTAGGACATTCATTTTCATAATGTCCCTTCTCTCTACAATTATAACATTCCACGTTGACAGCCGCTTTCTTTCCCTTGCATTCATGAGCTTTGTGGCCTTTTTCACCACACTTGTAACATACTCTTTTTCCTTTTAGACAGGCACCAGGGTGCTTCCTACCACAATTATCACAGGGTGGAAATTCATTTCTACCCTTCTTCCCTATTTCCTTATTTCCTTTCCCAGAGTTTTCAGCAGATCTCTTCTTATCTTGCTTTGATTTAAAGTCATAAAATTTAGAGAATTCCTTTTCCGTCTTGATAGCGCACGAGACAATACCTTCGTATGAAGAGAAGGTTTGTGATACTAAAGCTCGACGGAGAAATGGTTTCAACCCATCAAAGAAACGATCAGTCTTACTTTTTGGGTTACGTATGTCATCTGCAGCATACCTTTCTAACCTTGTAAAGTTAGCCTCATACTTTGCGACATTCTCATCCTCCTTCTGCCTCAGACTCAGAAATTGCCTTTCCATATCCGCTCGATGGTCTCGAGGAAAGTATTTTTCTAAGAAAAGCTCTTTGAACTCCTGCCATTCCATGTTTGTTAATTCATCATCTTCCTTTGTGTTTTGAATTAGTGACCACCATTGATCGGCATCTCCAGTGAGGCGGTAAACTGCCATAACAACATTCTCCCTTTCACTACTCCCCAAGGCATGGAATATTTTCTCTAAGGAATTTATCCATTTCTCAGCTACTATAGGATTTGTACTCCCATTGAAGGTTGGCGGTTGTTGCCTCATGAAACGGTCTAGCATTGATCCTCCACGTTGCGGATCATGGTGCTCCATAGGAGTAAGGTTGTTATTCATAACCTGCGTGAGTTGTCCCAGTACGGTGAGAAGCTGATCAGCACCAGTTGTATCATTAGATCCACCATAATTATCCTGAGCAGGAGGGCAATCCCTACACGGAGTGCGTGCATTGATACGGTTTCCATTTCTTCCACTAGGCGCCATTTCTAAATAATGGCATAAACTAGATTAGTTCATGAATCAAAATACATAATTCCATACTTGTAAAACACTTAACGTAAATTGAACGAATTATGGATATAATCCATAATTATAAAAATGTTTTCTTTGAGGAAGTATATACTCGTAACCCTTCATAGTGGTTTGTAAAGAAAATGGGAATTATCCAAAGCATATCCCCCGAGAGTGTCGTAACCAAGAGTGCAGCAAGGCCCGTTGTCGTAGACCAGTTCCCGTTCGAGTCTAGCTCAAAGCGGTGTTTTCGGGTTTTACCCCTAGGTACATCTGTGCCAGAGCCGCCTCTACCTGCTCGTATCCAGACAGGGATGTATTGCTCGGAAAACTCACAACATCTCTAAAATACCAAAATTCTAGGAAGTTCTTCTATAATAATCCTCAAAGTCTATCTTCGGGATATGTGATCTAATCAGAGTTTATTTAAATCTAGCTTCCAAGGTTAGTACTAAACTGCCTCTGATACCAACTGTAACGCCCCGACCCCAGCTACCCAGAGTCGGTGCATTACTTCGTAACATTGGCATGATCACAAAAGATCATGTCTCGAAAGACCGATTAGTTTAGTTGCCTTGGAAACACTAGATACATTCATAAGTCTTTCATTACATCAAAAAGTAGAAAAACAACAATAACATGGTCTTCATAGTCCACACTCATATCCTCACTGACTATTCTTGCAAGTCAGTCATAATACACTTCTTCACATCCTGGAAAATATTAAAACATTGAAAGGGGTGAGATCAGATGCTCAGTAAGGATAACAATATCGCGGAAGCTTTTATAAGAAAACATAAGCATTTAAGGCAATGTATAACTAAAACAAAAGCCTTATTGAACTTGAACTTCAGCATAATATGGCAAAAGTAAAATAAAATAATGCCATTACTTACTCACATGGATATTCTACTAGACGAATAATCACATGAAATATCAATAACCACTTTCATAATGAGGGAATGTATAATGCCAGACATTCTGAAACATTTTGTCAAGGCCTCGGCCAAGACGTCTAAAATGATTAAGGCCTCGGCCAAAACCATAAATCAAATTGGGAAAGGGCCTCGGCCAATTCCACGTCTAGTTGTCTCATGAGACCTACCGATGCATCGAGGAGCTATAGCGGGCTCCACCCGTAACATATTAAGTCCAATACATTCCTCATATGAATAGGTTTAAACATAACATAAATATTCGTATTAAAACTAGAATACGAAATGTCAACAATTTCTCCATAAACTATGGATGGTATAAAAATAACACATCCACAGTCAAATATTTCACAAAATGTTCAATGGAAGTTTTGTATCATAAATCAATTTCAATTAAACTTAAAACTCATCAAAGGATGTTGACATGGATGAAAACAAAGCTATTTGAGAGTAATATCTCTCCTTTTTGAAATCATTTAAAAGTACCATAATTATAAAATAATACATTTACTTTGAAGATATTCTTATAAGCTTGTTAGGGAATCTTCGACGAAGTTATAATGGCGGAAAATAGCCGCACCCGCCGTATAAGTTAAAAAAAACACTCTTACCTTAAATTTGTCAAAGAGGTCAAAAAGTTCATTGTTTGGAAAACAATGGTAAGATTCCTTTCAAAAACGTATAAGGGTATAAATGAATTTAAAACATTTTCCATTTAATAGTAAAAATGTTTTGAAAGACATTTTTAAGAAACATGGATGTGGATGATAACGAGGTCCCAGTAGATAATTATGTATAAACAACCTTGGATAATGAAGAGCTTGTGAAGTAAACCGTTACCTTGTACTTTTCCTTGGTTGGGGTAGGTTAACCTCCTGTATAATGGTGAAATAATTGTTATTAAATTATACAAGAATCATATACATTCATATGATATCATATATGATCTTTTAACATTGCTTTGTTAACAATATCTTAGATTTATCGTTGTTTCGGGTGTTAACTTACTCGTTTTCTTTTATATTTTTTGTTACGTAAGTCGTGTTTTTCATGAATAGGTTGTATCTTATTCATATCCAGAATTATATCATGTCCTTAAACATTATTTTTAAATCATAAAATGATAATTATACTTGAATGGATACGACGGAGAATGAATCTCATCGCGTTCGTGGAGACGGTAGTCCGTACGTACGCACAAGCGACAATATCATTATTTTGATATATAATTGGATAGTATATCATATATACAGAATAATTATCATGTTATATTTATTATTTACATGAATTACATATCATTATTATACCCATCTAAATAATAATACATTGAATAACAATTACACCACGACGTGGAGACGGTAAGCCGTACGTACGCACGTATGGTGACATGTCATTCAAATGATGGGTAGAATACTGAATATGGTTGTTCCATATTTATAATAACATCACAGTATATAGAAGATACTGGAGTTATAATTTTAGAATTGAAATAATAAACAAAGAGGGAGTGGAAGAAGAAAGAAACTTGAAAGAGGGTGATGAAAATGTTACCTCTTCTTCGGGTTCTTCCTTTTGATTTGATCAAAAGGACTCCTTAGGATGGCTTTCTGACTAAATTAAAGCTTCTAGGATGAAGGGCGAGAAGTTGGGAGAGTATTTGGGCAGAGGTTGGCCGAACCAAAAGGCTTGGAAGTGTGAATAAGGTGGTAGAGGTGGAGGCTTTTTATAAGAGGAGAGGAGGGGCTCTTTTGGAAAGATTGAAATGTTACATTATTATACAATGCTTTTCGGATTCTAAAGGTCCCACACTTATATAATTCGTGTCTAAGGTGATAAGGGTTCGAAATATCCTCATCCAATAGGCTTTGGACAAGTGTAATCCTTGGATTTTTCATTATCTTCTCATTTTATTTAAATTGTTAAATAATGAGGTCATCGCTGCATCATAATGATGTCATAAATAATTTAATTTATTTAATGTCTAAAAATTATAAAAAAATACTATGATGTAGGAAATCTTTTTATCTTTATAATTAATATTTATAGTCAAAATTTGGATCTGTGTAACCCCACTTAAAAACTGTTTTAGTAAAACAACTCATGTTTGTGTCAATTTAATTTTAACATTAAATAAATATATATTAATGTCATTTTCTAACTAAAGTGGCTCCATGGGGTCCCCAAGTTGACCCATGGGTTGTCTTGGTCGGACATGACTCATCCAATAGGAGTAGGACAAGTGTCAAGCTCATCTCATATTATTAAAACATTATTTTTACCTTAAACTACACTAATTACCTCTAATCGCGATTAAGAACTTAAAAGTTTCTATTCACCAAAAAATTATTTTAATCTCATTGAACCACATTTTACTTCTTAATGACAACCATGTATGTCGGATTTTTGAAAATCAAATCACAGAAGTGGTAATATTTCATTTTAACGAAAAATCAGTTTTTAACAACCAGTTAGTGGTTTCACTATTCATCAAAAATTGAAGTTTTTCAGAATAAGGCCAAAATTTCACCCTAAGCTATAATTGATATTCCGAATTCAAAAATGATGTCTATTTTACAAAATTCCAAACATATAAGTTGTATTAATTAATTTTATAATTAATTCCCGCTGTTACAACAAATAGCGTGTTTTTAAGAAACAATTTATATCAAAAGATTGGAAATTGTTTATGTCCAATTTCAATGTTAAATTAATTCTAATGACCAACATTGGATAAAATGGTAAAAATATATTCTAATTATACTTTAAAACCACTAAATATTATAATTTATCACTATAAATTATTTTGATTAAAAAAGTTGTTTTTTAGTATTTTTCACTATTAATAAAAATTTAGAAGTTCTCAGAAAAATACCAAAAATTCAACATAGGCTAATTTCAATATTCCGAATCCAAAAATGAAGTCCATTTTGATAAATAAAATTTATAAAATTTCAAAAAGTAGGTATTAATATTCACAACGGCTAGTTTAATTAGTTGTGGTGTGTGTTAGAGCTCGAGGTTGCGTACAACACACGCTATTGCATTATTCGAAGGGAAACGTACAGTGGAAGCTTGGGGTGTTACAGATGTCATATATCTACATGTTTAGAAATTGAGTTATATGCTTGGTTTTTTACTTTGTGTAATGACACTTTTTATATCACATAATATTTTAGTTTTTGTAAAACTTTTTTTGTAGATTGTGAGTGTGTGCTGCATCCAAAAAACTTTAGCATACCAAATTATTTCTACCACATATTCATCTTCAATAGTGGAAAGTGATATTGAGGGTTATTTATTACAATACCAAGAAACTAAACATTCTAATAAGTAATTACAAGTTCAAGATGCACATTTCATATCCATTTAGTATCCACCAAAGTCATCATCCAAAAAAATGTTTAACTCAAAATAATTTCCAAAAGAGTAAAGAAAAACTAAATCCATAGTTCCCTTAAGGTAAAAAAATTAGTTGAATATCTTTGCGATGAGACTTTTTTGAATTGTCTTGATATATATCACCTATGTATACTAAGAACATTAAATCTGGATGACTGGTTGTTATGTAAAATAAACCTATAATCATACCTCTAGAGGCTTCTAATCAAAGGGTTTCCCATCAATATCTAAAGTATTTTAGGTTTCTATTTTATTACTAATACATTTATTGTTTTCATAGAATCATTTTTTAAGAATATATTTTATTTACCTATGTCAATATATAAAATATCCTAATCATTTTTGTGAGATTTTAAAACCAGGAAGGTATTTTAACTCAAGCATCATACTAATTTCATACTCAAACTTCATATGATCCACAAAGGAATATGTTAAATACTGTTGATTTGGACCAAATATAATGTTATCAAGTAATGTTTTTTTAATAATAATATTTCTATTAAATTATTTTTAAAAAGGGTTTGATCTGCATCTCCCTTGATACATTTTTTTGGTAACAAAATTCTAGTTAACCAATCATACCAATATCCTAGGGTTCGTTAAAGTCCAAAATGTGCCTAATTAGGTTTATAAACATGTTATAAATGTTTTTTATTTTACAAAAAGTGGTTGTTTTACATAAAATTCCTATTAAACATATCCATTAAGGAAATAAAAATTCACATCCATTTTAAATTTTTTGAAATTTATGAATGAGACATAATCTATAAGTATTTGAGTGCCTAAAGTCATGCTACCAGAAAGTAAGTTTATTCACATATTATTCCCTATTTTTGATTATAACACTTTTAATAGGTGTATATTTATTTATAACTATTATTCCATTTTCATCACATTTGTTTTAAAAATCCAATTTTACTCTAATTATAGAAGTATCTTTAAGATGTTCAACTACAGTCTAGAATAGGTTTCTTTCAAATCCATTGAGTTCATATTTCAATGATTTTATCCAATCCTCATCACCAAAAGCCTTATCAAGATTCTCAGTTTCTAATTGTGATAATAAATTTAGATATAAATTTTTGTTTCTAAATAACTTTTGGTCTATAACTGGTTGATCAACATCACCAATGATGTTATCCCTATGATGATTCCTAAGAAACAACTGAATTCATGGATTTATAAAAACATGTTATTCAACAATAGTTTGAAAATATTATTCAGGTATAACTTAAAAATCTATTATCCAGTTATTCTATTATGAGAATAAATTTCTAAGATAGTTTGAAAACAAGTTTTAGAAGTAATATCTAAAGATGTAGGTTGGGGTTATTTGAAAACAAAAGGAAATATTTCATCAAACTTAACTTGTACTGATTCTTCAATAGTACATGTATTTTTAATAAAAACTCTATAAGAAATACTAGTTTTCGGATAACATAAAAATATTCCTTAATTATATTTTGCGGAAAATTTATCTAAATTATATTTAGTATTATATATGAATACTCTATATCTATAAAATTTTAAGTAAGAATGTTTTTCATTAATATCAGTCCAAAATTCATAGAGTTTTATTAGTTAAATGTCTAATTAAAACATGATTTATAGTATATAAATTAGTACTAACAACTTCAGGCAAAAAATTTTGAAAAAATGATTATTGACTCAACATGGTTCTAGTATTCTATTGAAGAACTATTTTCATTATTACAACTAGAATATTTTTGTGAATTTTTAGGTGATGAAAAGTTATGTATAATACATTTTTTACTATAAAAAAGTTTCAAAATCAGAATTTACGAATTCTCCACCATGACACCTATAAATAGTTGTCAAGGAGAGGTTTTTATCTTTATTAAATGTGGATAAAAATATTTTAAAACAACTTAAGGATTTATATTTTCCTTCTAAAACATAAATCCATGTATATATAGTATAATCATTAACTAAAACATATAAAAAGTTTTTTCCACCAACAATTCTAGTTTTTATAAGACCAAATAAATCTATGTGAATTAACTGTAAAGAATAAGAAGTTGATACTTCACTAACAGATTTAAAACATGACTTATTTTTCTTACTAATTTGACTAGGATAATTAACATTAGAAAGATCAAAAATAAATTATAATAGATACTTTACTAATATCTTCTTAGATAATATAGATTATGTTCTTAGATTATAGTGTCATAATATTCTATTCCATAACCATGATTGATCTTCAACTTTAATATGGAAAGATATTTCTTGGCTCTTAAGGTATTCTATGTTTAGTGTGTAAACATTGTCATGCCTATTGACAGAAAGAATAAACTCATATTTTGAATTATAAAAAACACATTTATCATTCCATAAGTTCACAAGATAATCCTTGTTACATAATTTTATTATTATTACATGCTTGTTCTTAAGTCCTCTAAAAAAATTGAAATTAAATATTTTCTAAGAAGAAAAGTTATACCTATACCGATAATATCTCCTTGAGCACTATCTATGAGAATAACTTCTCCACCTTTATGATCAACATAAATAAATATTTAGTTCTAGTCATAGTTCTAGAGAAACCACTATCCATGTACCAAATGTTTTTATTGCTAGAAGGAAATTTATTTTTCTGAAAACACAGACATAAGCATTTCAAAACCCCAATAATATTGGGTCTGGTATTATCATAAAATAAAATAATAGGTAACCACATTTTTCAAATAGTACTTCATTAATAAAATGTCATTTTATTTGAAAATATTCTTTGTGAAACCCTAAATACTAAACTCTAGTCAAATAACACTCATTCTTCTAATGTCAACCATTTTTACATTTTATAAAAAATAGATCACTTTTTGGAACAAAATAGTTATGACTTACAACATGTTTTTTGCTAGTAAAAACCATTTCATAAATATCTATAATTGGTCTAATTTTTTATATATATTTTAAAAGTTTTCATTTATAGTATTGAACTTTGAAGAATGTTTCTTTAAATTAGAAAGATTATATTTTATTTTTACAACAATGTTTTTACACTCAGTAGAACTAGTATTCGAACTAAGTTTTATAAAATCACTTTGTATTGTAGTTTTCTTAGAAATAGTTTTATCAAGACATTTTGATAGACAATATTTTTTACAAACGGTTTTATCATGATATTTGAAAATATTTTCCATTTAATTAATAAAAAATTTCATCCTAGAATTTTTCTTTGCAGTTCTTTCATGTACATTATGAAGTTTTATTTAAAACATTACAATTTTTATTCTAAAAAAGTTTAGAAAACCTAGATACATTTTCATTACTTTTTAAAGTATTATCCTCTTAATACGAGGAATATTATTTATTAGAAGATGTATATTTTTCTCTCTTTATTACTATCATGGTAGTTTTTATTTAAAGTAAGGTTTGTAAGAGATTAGATAGTACATACCTTAGCTATAATACATTGGTTCACCTTTTGTATATTAGAAAATAAACCAATATTCCTCTATCTAGACCTCCCATTTTCTAAAAAATTGTTAGAATAAATATCTAATCCACTTGCACTCCAATTGTCAAAATATTTCAAACTCTTCTTGACGATGTTCCTATAATTCGTCATTTCATTTCAGTCAGAATTACTCTCTTTCTTATCCATTTTGTTTTATCTTAGGAAAATATAGTAGAATGTTTTCTATATTTTTAAATTCATAACATATAACATCATTAGAATATTTCTTATCTCATTTATCCTTATGAATCAGTTTATATCTATACTGAAATTCTTTCTTTCCAACTATGTTTTTCATCCCTATTGTAAGATTAGCTAACTCAATGTAAGAAGGTACTAATGAACTAGAATAAGATTCAACAATAACATTATTATTTCTAAAATAATTTATAACTTTTTTAGAAGATTTATATTTAGTAGAAACATAATAGGTAGTTGATAAAGAATCTCCTCTATTTTTATTTTTCATTTTCTCAACATCTCTTTTCAATATACCTTCATATTGAAAAAGGCTTCAGATAAGATCATTAAGAGAAAGATTTTAAATCTTCCTCAAATAATCCAAATATGTTCTTTTTGATTACTATTCATTATAAAAAATATTTATAATATTTCCTACTAATATTTTGTTCATTAGAAAATTCATGCCAAGATAATGAAAAATATTAACAATGGTCCTAAACCCTTGATTAATTTTATCCACTAACTCTACAGGTAATAAATAAAAATATTGATAGTAAGTTTTCATCATAGATCATCTAGTTTCAATAACTTTGTAAGCTCTAAAGTGAGTAATTTCTAGATTTTTCCATATGTTTTTATCTGCTCAACATGAAAATATTTGACAACTGATACTTCTATTCATAGAAAAAATTATAGTATTCTTGACTATATAATTTGATATTACAACTTTTCCTAATTCATAAAAGTAGTAACTTATTAATCAGGAATATTATAATTTTTAGATAACATGACAATGTTTTTAACTCCATTATTGATAATGATTTTATTCAGTCTATATCTCCATTGCTCGTAATAATTTCTATCAAATATTGGTGGTCTATTAGGATTAAATTTTTTGAGTTTATCAATATCCGAACCTACTAAATTATATAATATATTTTCTAAAAAACATATTAGTGTAAAAAAAATTATAAACAGGTAATACATAGAAAAATATTAACAACATGTAGTATATAAGTAAAACAAATTCAATAAGTATAAAGTAGTAGAACCTCTTATGATTCTAATTTTTGGATATTAAGAGTATATGATCTCTACAAGAGGAGGGGATGTGAATTATATTTAAAAATATAAACTAAGAAAAAACCCTATTAAGTCAATGATATAGGACTCATATATAATTTTATGATTAGAGTACATAAAAAGGATCCAGTAAGCATCTAATATATCAGTGTTTTTTATCAATCTCATAGATAGTACGATAAAACCATTATTAGAAAGATAAGAATAAAATAACTTTCTAATGTATATTCACAATATAAAATAAATTTGCAACAATAAGTAAAAAAGAAATCTTATAATAGTAAGAATGACTTACAATCTTTAATAAAAGAATTTAATCTTTAGACTTAACAGATAAGGAAGTAATAAGGAATAACTTAATATATGTACAATTTTAATACATACTATAAATGTATGTATTTCCATACCAATAAATCCCTCTATACGATGATTGAAATAGCTCATTCTTCCTATCCTCATAATCCATTGATACGATGATAAAATACATCTATTTCTTTCCTCAAAAATAAATCCCTCAATATGATGATTAGTGTCCCTATCTTGTTAGCCCCGTAAGCCCTCAATATGATGGATTATATTCACCTGTCTACCTATCCTCATAAGACCTCTGTCTAACCATGAATAGAAAAAATGAATATAGAAGAGAATATTTCTAAGGAATTTATAATCCTCACATTGATTCATAAAACTTAAACTCTCTAAGAAATTAAAAATCTTTTAGAATGAGATGTTCAAGAAGAAAAGAATATTAGATGACTTGAGATGTGAATAAATCATCTCAAACCTCTTCAAATGACCTATTTTTTATAGGAAATCCTCAAATTATCATATTTTTGAGTTGGTTTCGAAGGCCTCTGCCAGCATGAAAATTGACTACACATAATGATATGCATCTTTATTTTGATATCCAAGCATGAACTATAATTACTTTGTCCAAAGTTGTTTTTTTAGAGTTAATAAAAATCTATTATGGATTCTATTTTACAAAAATATTTCTAATCACTCTAATTATAAACTTTAGATAGTTATATAGAATTCAATATTATTCATCAATCTGATATATTGATCAAATGATAATTTGATGTATCAATAACAATTTCAGTCCAGTGATTTTGGATTTTTTCATTCTGATAGCCAAAAAATTAGTCTGACCACTAGTTAGTACAATAATTGTGCTGATTATTGGTCTCACCTTCATTTTAATGGATCATATTGAATAGTAAAAGTTTACATTTTTTTCATTAAAACTATTTCAATGTTTCGGTATAAAAATATTCTTTCTATAAAAAAACTAAAACACATTGGATATATAAATTTGGTGAAATATTATTATAAGAAAGTGTTTTTGATTTTTAAAACTAAGGAATATTGGAAAGTAAAACTTCTGAGTCAACATACTATTGGTATGAAAATAATTCTCATTGAAGTACCTATTGTATATATTAATATGAAAATTGATCCTGGATAACTTATATTTATCTTTGGGTGTCAAAGGATTCATTTTGAAATCCTATAGAAACCATAATGATTTTCAAATTTAAGTAACTCTTAAATATTTATACCATATCTATAATAAACTCATAGAATGTCATGATTTAATTCATTCACATAGAAATACCAAAGAGAATTGGTATAAGGGAACATGAGACCCCTTTACGTATCCTAATAGCTCAAAGATATGAATATCCATATGTTTTTATGGATACTATATACATTATAAATATAATTTCATATCATTACCAAAATTTTTATCGATATAATAGGAATTCTTGGTCCCATTTGACTTGAATAATCAAGGCTACTAAATTTAATGCTATAAGAAAGGATATGCTATTAAATACATTACTATTCATATCATGATTGTGAATCGAATACCAAAATGATATATATTCATGTTTCTACTTGATTTTGTTTTAAATATTAAGGGTTTATCAATAGAAATGCTGGTTATAGTTTTACCTATAATTTCTGAGACCCTACTATTGTAGGAAACTTCAAATATGTAACTATCACATAATGCAATCTCTAAAGAGTCTTTATTCATCAGTATATTTAAATGTTTCATTTATTAATGTTATAATTTTATTTTAACAAAATAAAATTATTTTTCTAATTATTCATAAATATATCATCTTAATATAGTTTTTTTGGTTTTTTTCTCGAAAGAATAATTATTAGGTGAATAGTGTAAATACTTTTTTTTGTTAAAACCAAAAGTTTTACAACGTATCTAAGATGTGACCATATTATTAATCTCAAAAAACACATCCCATAAAGGAAAATATGTTTTATAAAAATAATTATACATTAAAAAATATTATGTTAAATTTAAAAAAATATATGTTTTATATATTAAAATATAACATACATTTTTCAATGATACTGTTTTAATGAATTATATATTTAATTTTTAAAAATTAACTTATATCAATATCTAAAATTTTATCACATAAAATGGATTTAAAATTTCCAATAAATAGGTGTAAATTATTAAAAAATTACCTATTTAGTTTTAGGTATAAAGATGCATTACTAAATAAAAAACTAGTTTTTGTGGTAGAAGTAACAATAGTAAAATTAGAAAATCTAATGGTAAAGATTTGAAATGAGGATTAAAACTTTTTTAAAATTGAATCTTAGAATATTTTGTGACCTTATCTCTTCCCCAAAACATTATTTATAAATTTTAGATTGACATTCCTTGACTGTGATATAAGAAACCAGATCATTATTTTAGGTATAGATCTTGATTTCAGGTGTTTCTTAGAAAAAGGGGAGAATTTTGGAAATTTTATAAGTTCACACTATGTAATTTGGAGTACATGCCGTCTACCTAGTTACCATGTACAACCACATGTTGGGCGTGTTATGGTTGAGATAAGGCCATGTGGGATGATGTGGCAGACTACTAATTTCGGGGGCCGGTTGGGGCAAATACATGGTGTGTTCATTAATAGTACATGCAATGTACTTTTTCTCATACGTGACTAATCAGACATGGGTTGCATTTAACCCTCATATTCGTCTTCTTCTGGATGTAACTCGTGAAGGATCATTTGGAATCACCTATTCTTATCTAAACCACCCATTCATCATCCATTCTCCAAATTAAACCATCTCGGTTGCATTAGAATCCCACATGCAAGTTATTCCTTCTTCTAAAGCCTCTCATCATGTTTCCTCTACTTTGATTGGTTATTCAAGGTTGAACATTTTTATGTTTTTTTAGATATACAATGTTCTAGACCGATTAAATGGAAGAATCCATAGTATATCATTTATACAACATCAAGGTAGGTGGTCAGTGGAATTTCATTGTTTGTATTTGAGTTTATATGTTAAAGTATTGATTACCCATGTTTCACATATTTCAGGTTAAGTAAATTAAACCCTATTTTATCTGCCTTAGATTGATTATTTTATTAAGGGTTTTTTGTTGAGGTATTATGTGAAATTGCATGTTTAAGAAACCCCAAATGGGTGTGTTTACTTGTTATTTTTTGGGTTGTTTGGTCCAGGTTTCCTATGAGATAGACTATGTTTCCTTGCCTTGCTTGATAAGATAAAACTGATTGCCTTTTTTTCTTATTAAATTCTAGTGATATGAATTTGAATTGTTTATCCATGTAGTATTTTAGATTACTTTTGGCTCCTTGATATCATATCTTCATGGTTTAATTGAACATGGCTGTGAGAAATTGGAGTACCGATAACACAAAGTGGAATTGACGTTGAGTGATTTCTCAGAATGTCTGTTATATTTCATGCCACAAGACCACCAGGGGGATTGACGGTTAGTGCTCCCTCAGAGTGTCTATATATTTAGTTACGAGACCACATGGGTAATTGAAATTGAGTTCTTCCCTAGAGAGATTGTAGTTGTTATGGAAAGGACATAGAGGGAATTGATGGTGAGTGCTTCCTCAGAGTGTCTTTTACATCTTTATTTCATTACATGGAAAGATGGGTTAGACTGTGTGAGGTACCCAGAGGGTTAACATAAATATTGAATTTTTGTTATGTGTTTTACAAGACAAAGAACAATCATGGATTCAGACATGTTAAGTAGTATTCTGATATACCTATTTTTATACTTGATTAAACGACGAACATTAAATTCTAATTAATGTAAATGGAAAATGTTGGATTTTTTACTTTTTTGTACTCCTATTTCTTTACTACATTTCCATTATTAACTGTTTTATATACTCATTGACAGTAAGGCATAGATCTTGTAGTGGTTTCCTATTGGGATTCATCTAACACCCTATCTTGGTCATGTTTTTGGACCCAAACAAATTATATGGTTGCAGGTGTAGATAAGGACAAGTGACATTCTTTCTCAGTTAAATGATTGGATGGTTGGATCTTAAGAGCATAAGACCAAGCTTAGGTTTGCGATGATACTAAAGTTTTCCTGATTTCTTTGTACTTTGGTTCCATTATATTTATAGCATATTTTATTTTTTGGTTGCATTCATATACATATGTGACATGAATCATTTATATATTTGCTCTAGTTGTTATTTACTTTTAGTCTTCCAATGTTTACTTGTTGTATAATATAATTCTTCTGCAACTAGTTAATATTTTTTATTCCATTGTGTATTCTCTTCTAATAAGGTCATAGTTTCTCCACTATCACACCTAAGGACCCCATTTCTAGTCGACAACCTCTAGAATTTGGGTAAATGCTCAAGAGACCATGTGACCAATTAGGTACGGGCATCTTTGGGTGACACCAGAAACCAGGACATTACATGTGATTTCCCAATAATGAAAATATATTGGTATTCACAAAAATGCCATCACATTTCCCATATAAAAGTAGTTTATTACCACCCCTTAAATACCACTCATATAATTAGGTAACATCATAAAAACATCCTTTTTAACATCTCATTTTATTATATATTTTCTTCATTTTTTTGGACACATTATTTTATCCAAATCCTTCAATTTTCAGGGGATCATCCAAAGAAATCTCTAAGTGCTAAGCTTGAGTAATCCTTTTTTAATTATCATATTTATTCTCAATCTTACCATTGAAATTTATATTTTCTCCTTCTTATTGGGGACATAATTATTGTTTATATACTTAATATTATAATGTTAAGGTAATAAAAATTAATAACCTTTTCCCTTTTATTTATGAATAATAAAATCATGAATCATCTGTATATGAGGACAACCACCTCCACGAAGCAATATGTTTTGTTTTCCTTCACTACCTAATATAAAAGATCCAAAAAAAGAACATAGTAATTATTTATTACATATATATACATATATTTTATTTTTCTAATATAATAACCCATGTTACCCCTTTCTTCTATTATAAGGAAAACACAATCATCATCTATGGATACGTGTAGACTACCTACTCCATGGATTGATGTATCAATTTTTTTTTCATTTTCGCATTTCATGGATGTAATTATGTATGGTTTTAAATGATAAATTTGATTTTTATTTCTCTATAATATTTCTTGTAAGATAAATTCAATTACTTCTTAATGATATAAACAATAAAAAATCATTATAAAATGAACCATCTTAAACAAGTATGCTATAAAGAAAAATAATTTTATTCATATTATACTATATTTTCAAATCCATTACATATTACTATATATCCTAAAAATTCTAATATATCAAATTAATTAACAGTAAATAAGATCATTATGATTTTGTTATAATGATACTACAACAAAATCAGTTCATAATCATTCATTAAATCAGGTTATGTTCATATCTGGGTTAGTTTAACCACCTAAATTAATAACACTACGAATTTATATCATGAGTGAAAATGGGAACATAATTAATTGTATAATATGATATAAATGTATAAAAAATATATTATTTGGTTTTGGAGATGTTAAATCAACATTAATTTAATTAATTATGAAAACACCATCCGAGCATTAAAAATCATAGTAACATGCTTTTTATTGATTTCATCATCATGGATAATGACTAAAAAAATAATTAATGGAATGAGAATATATTAAATTATTATAAATCATCCCAAAAGTTGAATTAAAGAACTATTAATTATGAACTATGTATGAGGAATTAATAGGAACACCACTATTAAGAAACTAGTACTAATAATCAAACTACTAACACCTAATGTGAAACACATATAAAATAACATAATTATAATTAATATATATAATTATCATATATGAATAATAAAATTAAAAATATTATGAGTAAGTTTTAGGAAAATTTTGTTCAGATAACTATGGTTGTGAAAAAAGAGGTTAGTGTACAATCATAGAATTCAGGATAATAGGTAAAGGATTTCTACCTTAATTTCCTCTCTTTGAAACATATTGTTATATCCCAATATTTTTAAGGAAAAAATAAATGTAGAAAGACTCAAAAATGACCCTAATATGTTCCTCAATATAATTTTATTAATAAAGTTCCTCCATAAGTATTCATGGTTCGATTATATGACCATTTTATGCCATTTTTATATGATTATAACCTCTATAATATTTTATTTTATTAAAAGTCAATGATGTCACACTCTCATTTTTAATAATTGAAATATTTTAAATTTCATTTTATAAAGAGGATATTTTCAATTATAAATATAAACTTTAAAGAAAAAAAATATTTATTTCCATCTTGGTAATTTGTTTTTTATTTTTTAGGGTAGTTATAATTATATTAAATGCTTTCACAACACTGATGTGGTAATTATTTATTGTAAAATTTTAATTAATTATATTAAAAATATTAAAATAAATATAATTTTATATAATTAATATGATACAAGAATTTAGTGTAAATATATTACATGTTTATGACATAATAATATAGTAGGAACAAATTTTAGTTATTGTCTTGATGTTTTTAAAGTCCAAGTGATGAATAGTTTCAAATTTGAAAATAATGATATTTTATGGGAATAATATTTTATTAAATAATTTTGAAATAATAAAAATTTTAAATAAGAATAAGTAGAATTATATATATTCTAAAATTTTAATCCCTATACATTAATAGGCCTTTTGGATGCATTTGAATCTTGAATAGTCTTATTACATTTTAATATTTTGAGAAATTCCAAGAGTGACCCTCACCTCTCTTAAAAAAGAGAACATATTCTTACAATTTAATCATAATAAAAAAACTATTTGTTTCATAAAATACCGCTTTCCCAAAATTCTATATTTTTAGGTCTAGGCAGAACACCACCCTTAGTGGCCATAAGGTGTTATCCAAAGGAGATTTTCGGAAGAAGAGGTATCATTTTTAATCAAGAATTTTAGTTTTGTTTATTCTTCTTAATACCTAAAAATTACTACCACAAATATTAAATAACAAATTAAATATCTTTAATGTACTTAGATGTTATTATGTTAATACCAGATCCCAAATCCATATCTTCTTCCATCAAATTGGATACAAAATCATGTTTCTTGTGTATAACGGAATACCGCCTTGCGAACTGATGTAATTAATTTTTGATCACCATCTCTCATTGATAGATTATGATAATGGAATTAAAAGTTTTATATAATATTAAATAATTATTTAAAATTTGGAAAAATCAATAATCCAATCATGTTCTTACCTTTCAATGCATAGAAACATGATAACGTCGTTCGCTAGTACGTGTGGATTACCACTTCTACGAAGCGATGTGATTCAGTTTTCATCACCACATCACATGGATGAAATATATATGTATATTTAGATAATTAATATGATATATATGATATTATGCTCATTAGTTAAATATAAAACAATTCTTACTTTATTTCTATAATGGATATTAAAAAATGGAAACGTTACTCATGTGTACATATGACTTACTATCTCAATGATTGTATCATAGTTTATTTTTGATAACTATATTTCATAGTTGAATAAAATTTATAATTAATTTATAAAATTGATATTTTTTTCATGAATATTAATATATATATGAAGTGATTCTGATCTCTTTTACCCTAATTAACCTACCAAATTCATTTTTCATCTTATGAACCACATATTATCAAAATATCTGACATGAAATTAAATAATTAAGTAATTTTTATGACATTGGAATAAGTAAAAAAAATAATAATAAAACAAAAAAATTCTTAAGAAAGTAAAAAATTAACCTAAAATTATTATCCAATATCATGAAGAAAGTATGTTATGATTTAGACTTAGGTCAATGCAATTCTACACCCAATTTCAATTATTTAGATTAAACTTCTACATTATTGATTATATATGGCTTAGATTTTGAGTGAAATGAAATTTTATTATCTTATGTTGTATTTAAACTTATTTTATGTGGATTTAAAACTGATAAACACAAGTGACTATTTTTATTAATTCTCACATCAACGATATGGTATTTTTAATGGAATTTCTTTTAAAAATCCACTTTAAATGTTCATATTTCAAGTCTTCTTTAAAAGGTAAAAAAGATTATTTTAACTTATTTTTCATGTGATAATTTTCTTGAGATCATGAAACCCCAATGATTTTATGTTTCCTTAATAAGTCTCTATAAAAATTTTCAAAGAAATTGTTTTCTTTATTATGAGCACAATCTATAGATTTTAAATGTGATTTTTAAGAAAAATGTTATTTTGATATCCCAAAGTGTTGTGTACATTAGTTTAAAGGTGTTTTTAAAGGTTTTTAGTCATGATATTATCCTTGGAAACTATTTACAATAGGTTCACCCAAATAGTGTTGGGTGAGCCCGATATTTATTATATGATGGGTATGCCTAGATGGCACCATGCGAGACCGTTATAGCTTATATGATGGGTGATCCTAGATAACACTCTAATTTATTTGGTAATTGTTTTTTTATATGTATAATTACATTAGAATTCAGACATATAGTTATTCCAATATGTAAGGGTTCTATAAGGGTTCTATAATGATGATTTCCTTTGAAACATACATGATTTTTCTATTCTTTCTAATGAGTTTTCATGGAAATTGCTAGATTTGAAAAGGTAAGATAATCATATTTAAAAAAAAATTGCTATATTTTTGGATTCAAGTTATGTTTTTAAGAAAATGTTCAATATGTTTTTATGGTTTTCCCTGGAATAAAAAATTTCATTCTTTTATGTACCTTACAAATGTGTTTTTTCTCATTCGATGTCTTAAAATATATTCCAAAAGGTTTAAGGGAAATTAGGGATGCATATGTGGTCATGAAAAAATCCATGAAGATTTATCATGAAAGAAAACCATGTTTTGTTTTAGTTTTTTAAAATTTTGTAGAAAAAATGGACACTTTGTGGTAGTGTCCACTTGTAATATATGAGTTTTATTTGTAAGAATTTTTACTAATTCAATAAAACTCAAAAACTAAAAGATATTTTGGAATTAAATAAATTGAATTATTGTATTAAGTCACAAGAATTTTTAATGTTTATGGCGGGGTCCTTGAAGTTGGTTTCATAGAAGGGTTTAGAAAACTTTGGAGATTATGATGTTTTCTTTTGGGGTTTTGTTAATATTTATGGATACCACCATATTTTTATAATTTTAAGAATGAAAATAAGTTCAAGGTTATAGAATTTATTTTTGAGATTTGATGCTATGAAATTTTATAGAAGGTAATGATATTTTGGGGGACATTAATTTTCGATGTAATTATGGTTTATTAAATTTTGGGATACAATTTTAAAGGTTTAAGAAAACATTTGAGGTTTAATATTTTCATTAATATTGAAAAATTTAAGGTTATTTCTGAGTATTTTACAAAAATTTATAAAATTTTAAAAGTATTATATTAAAAATGTTTTAGAAAAAGGAAAACCTGTAAGGTGTGAGAAGAACTGTCATGTCCAGCAAGGCCATGGGGATTGAACTGATAACTGAAGGGAGATTGGAGTGAACCACCTACCACTAACATACGTGAAATCCTGGTTAGCATAAAATTGTTTTTATTTATTTAAAACATATGGATTATGGAGGTTAATTTCATTTTGGGAAAATATATTTTATCGAATAGATAAAAAGTGGATTAGAAAATAATTTTTTTATTAAATGATTAAGGTTATTTTAGAAGATATTCAATATTTTAGGAACTACATATGATTAAGTTAAATAGAATACCATGGTATTTTATTTGAGGTATAAAGTTTGAATTATATTTTGGAATCGTATTTTATTTTATTTTGGATTTATGGTGATTAAAGTTATATATAGAAATAGTTAGCATATCTTGGAGATTATGTGATTTAAACAATTACATTTTTGGTACGAGACATTAAGAGTGATTGATATTATTTAGTGATATATATTAAATTTATCATATAAGACTACATGATCAAATACATCTTATTTTTTATGTTTCAATATAATTCTATATTTTTTTGAGGAATTTTTAGGTTGGTGATTTTGAGTGATTTATGTTCAACTTTGGGTTTTATTGTTGACTTTTGGAGACTAATGTAATTTTCCTCACTTGAAGGATTATTATTTTTACCTAATTATCTTATATTATACCAACCATTTTTGGTTTTGGTTAATGCCTAAATATAGGAGTAATAGATTGTTTTTATTTTTTGGATTTTTTGGATCCATAGAAGTTAATCTATTTCTTTAGGCATAGAAACAATTCATACTCATCAATTGGAGGAAAATATGAGTTTGTATTATAAATTAATTAAAGGATGAAAATATAATTTTCAAGAATGTATATATCCCTAGGTTCTTGGTATCTATGTAAATTTAATTCCTTAGCTCTAAAAAATATCTTTAAAAAAACGTCATTCATTTACTTTTCTTATAGTGTAGTCTATGGCCTTTTAACCCATTATAGATTTATGATTTTTTAATGGTTTAATTTCTCATGAAAATGTTCTCTATCCCTATCTATATGTCATTGGGAGTTATTTTTCAATTTTATGTCTATATTTTCTTACTTGGAAACCTTGTATGTATAACATCAATTGACCTTCATACACCCTTTTCTCTCTTATATAGTGGAGGTTTTATTAATTATTTTTACGATGTGGGATTTCAGTAAATGAATTTTTAATATTCAGAACCTTGTTACCATGAAAGAGTCCAAAATTATGTGTAAAAAATTCCATGGGGGGTGATATTATATATTCCCATGAATTTAAAAGGCGACACTATATTTGATAGCATACAAGATACCCCAAATTGAGCTTAAATGATAAATTAAATATTATTATACAAATATGACTATCATAACCTTTCGGTTAAATTTGGGTGTAGGAATATTATTAACAAAATTATGAAATAAATATTAATTTATATATTAATATAAATATATTTTTATTTCATAAAAAATAATCAGATAATTTTTAATTTTTTTATTCTCAAAAATACATTTTCTTAAAAATGGTTATTCTTCATTTGTATGAGTTATTATTATAATCAATTTATAGAAATTATAGAAAATTTATTTTTCAAAATGAATTTTATTTTTAACTCATCATTTCAAGATAATCTTAGAAATAAATGTTTTAGAATTTTCTGAAATTATTGAATTCTAAGGAATAATGAAAAATACTGATTTTTATTGAAACATATATTTTATTTATTTTTTTTAAATTTTAATTTTTTTTGAATTTGTTTTATATTTTGTATGTAACTTTTATTTAATATAATAAAATTATAATTTTTTCAATCTATTTTATACTTTAATTTAATATAAGAACGATTTTTACTTTACAAATTGAATTTTTTAGAAAACTGATTTTCAGAGCATTTTTCTGATATAAATATAAATTAAATTACGAAACTAATGTTTTTTAAAATTTTAAAAATATATATCCTATTTATAATAATTGGGTTCAAATTCATTAAATATTTCACTTTAACTTTCAGACAATATGAATATTAAGCATAGTAGTTTTTATTACCACGATAAAGATTAAATCAGGTAGTTAAGGGTAAAAATAAAATGATAAGGACTAAAAAATGACCCTAACACATGAAAAAAATTATTTATATGAGTAATTTTAATTTATAATAATTAAATTTTTATATATATAACCATTTTAATCCATTTTTATATGACTATAATCTCTATAATATTTTTTTAACGAAAGTTCGAAGATGCCAAACTCTTTTTTTAATAAGTGATATATTTTTAATATGGTGTTATCCAGAGGATATGTCCAAATAAAAATATTATTTTGAAATATAAAATACTTATATTCATCATGATAATTTATTTTTAATTTTTAGGGATGAAATAATTACCTTAAATGCTTTCACAACACTTATGGAGTAATTATTTAATGAGATATCAAATAAAGGATATTAAAAATATAAATAAAAATAATATTAGATTTAATTAAAGTGATCCACGAAATTTATAGTTTAATTTTTCATATTTAATATATTATTAAATAGTTGGTTCTAATTTAAATTTTTTTCTTTATGTTTTAAAGTCAAAGTAATAAATAGTATCAAATTTGAGAATAATGATCTTTTATCATATAAAAATTTTATGAAATTATTTAAAAATTATAAAAATATTAGATAAGAACAATAGAGATAATATATGTTCTAAAATTTCATCTTATGTGCATTTATATTCTTTTTGGAATCATTTGGATCTTGAATTGTCTTATTATATTTTAATATTTTGAGAAATGATAAGAGTTGTCCTCCCCTCTTATAATAGGGAACAATTTATTCTCATTTCATCACACATAAAATCATATTTTTATCATATAATACCTGACCAAATCCTTTTCTAGAATCCCTAAATACATTCTATAGGTCATGGTTTATTTATAACACCACACTTACTGGCCTTAAGGTATTAAAAAACTGAGACTTTCTGAAGAAGTGGCATCATTTTTAATCAAGCATTTCTATTTTGTTTATGGTTACAAATTCCCAAATCCTTCTTCAACCATGAAAAAATAATAAACCTAGTATACTTAATATACTTATATTCTATTATGTAAATATCATCACCTAAATACATCTCCTCATCTATCTAAGGGGATATGAAATCATCGTTCATGTGTACGGTGGACTACCGCCTCACGTGTTGATGCAAATTTTTTCCATCACTATATCTCATGGATAGATTATATTAATGGAATTAATATGTATATATTACACTCAAAACATATGTAATATTCTAAAATAGTATTATATCAATTATCTTCTTGCCTCTCCATGCACATAAAAATGATAACACCGTTCGTGCGTATGTGTGTACTACCCTCTCCATGAAGAGATGTGATTTGTTTTTCATTACCGCATTGCATGGATTATATATATAAGTATATTTAAAATGTAATATGATTTATATGATATTTTTATCATTATATAATTATAAAATAATACCGAAGTTTTCCATAATGGCCATTGAAAATTGGAAACGTTATTCTTGTGTATTTACGAACTACCATCTCAATGATCGTAACATATTTCATATTTCTTAATGATATTTAGTGTTTGGATTTAAAATTATAATTAATGTATAAAATTTATAATTATTTCATAAATATTATTTTGGTTGTAATTTAATATTTATAACTTTTACCATAATTATTCTACAGAAGTCATTTTGGACATATGAACCGAATATCATCAAAATGTATGACATGAACTTAAATAATAAAGAATTTTTTATTACATGATAATAATTAAAATAAACGGAATAATAAAATTGAAAAATGTTTTAAATATTTTTAATAATTAAAATAATATTATTATCTTGGAGGATAATGAATGTATTTGATGATTTGGACTTTAGGTAAGGTAATTCTTAACTCAGTTTTCATTCTTTTGGTTAAACTTTTACTTCAATGATTATGTCCTGCTAAGACTATGCGTGAAATGAATCTTGATTATCCTTTATTTTATATGAATTTTTTTATGTGGATTTAAATATGAAACACAAAATCTATTCTTTTTATCAACACTCACTTAAATGATATGATATTTGTAAGGAATATGCTTTCAAAAATCCTACTTTAAAGATCATATTTCATCCTTAGTTTTCAAAACTCAAAAAGAAATGTTTTTTAAAATTATATAGTGTGAGGTTACTTTCCTGTAGTCATGATGCCTCAATGATGTGATGCTAATTTACAAATTTTCATCATTATTTTCACTGAAAATGGTTTTATTATTATGTGCAAGTTTTATGAATTTTAAAATTGTTTTTTAGAAGAAGGCAATTTTGATATCCAAAAACATTTTAAATATGTGTTTAAAAGAGTTTTTAAAGGGTTTTATTCATGATATGGTACATAGAAATTATTTATAATGGATGCTCCTAGATAGTGTTGGGTGATCCCAATATTGATTATATTATTGGCACACCCCGATAACACTCCAATTACTTGGTAATGATTTTGTTTTCTGAAGAATTATTTTGGAAGTAAGCCTTATGGTAGTTACAATTCATCAAGGTTCTATAAGGGTTCTATTATTTTGATTTACAAAGGCACAAAGATGACTTTTATATTCTTTCTATTTATTTTTCATATAATTATCTTAATTTCAATAGGTAAGATAATTATATTTTAAAATGGACAAATGATTCTTTTTTCAGATGAAAAGGTGTTTTTTTAAGAAAAGGGTTTTAGTGGATTTTCATGATTTTACTAGAATAATAGTTTTATTTATTATAAATATCTTAATTATATTTTTGTTCTCATACAATGTTTTAAAAAGTTTTTCATAGGTTTTAATTAAAATTAGTAATGAGGATGAGTTCAAGAAGAAAGTCATGAAGATTTATCTTGAAAACAAACCATGATTTATTTTAAAAACACTTTATTTAGAGGAAAAAACAGATAATGTGTAAAAGTTTCCACTTGTAATGTATGGGTTTAATTTGTATGTGTTTCCTATAATTCTATAAAACTAAAAACATAGAAGATGTTTTTGACGAAATAAAGTTAATTATAGTATAATGTCACTAAAATATGTATTTTTTAAGGCTGGGTTCTTACACATATTTTTTCTTATGTGCATAATATCTTCTAGGTGGAGTATATATGTATTATTAAAGATATTTTTCATGAAATACATTTTAATAAATTTATTATATTATCAAATTTATTCTTTATATTTCATGTGTTTTTGATTTAACTTCTTCCCATTTCATAGATGGGTTCATTAGTCTCATTTGTTATTATTTAGGAATTATGGTATATTGGCCACTTATTTTCTTTTGTGTGGTGCATAAACTTCCATGGAAGAGATTTTAGTATATTAATCATGAATTAAAAGGTATTTATATATTTATATTTTTATCATTCCATTTTATTATTTCAATTTAATAGTTACTATTTTTTAAAAAAACTTATTATTTCCCATGGTGGAAAAGAAATCCCAACTTTTTGTAAAGTAAAATCAGATATAGTTTACTAGAAAATAGATCCCTAAAAAGATATTGGAAAGTGTATTTAGATATGGAATATATTCAACAAAGTTAATTACCCAAAAATTTTATTTTTAGAATTGACTCAATCATAAATATAATTTACGATGAGTGGTCCTAAGACTGGACACATGGCTAGACTGTTCCAGTGGATGTGCATTGGAATACTCACACGATCTTTATGAACCAAGATAAATGAGTTTTATTTCCATAACCTTGGTATCCTAACTATTAAAACTATTGAACCCAATTTCTCTATTCCATGGATAACCCAACAAATTACAAGTACCATCACCCGTATATTTATTTGATAAGGGTACTGTCTGTTAATTTTATGATACCCCATAACATCTAAGTTGATTAAGGTATGTTCTCCTAGGAATCCAAATTATTCCATTGAATAGGGAATTTTTCATTTTTGGTTTTTTTCAACACATTGATATCCATGTTTTTATTAAATTATAGGTTCAATAGGAAATTGTATAAAATGTCATTTTGACACTAATAGTGAATGCATTATACAAAATTACATTATGTATAGGAACCCGCACCAGGTCTTTACACCGTTTGAGCTCACCTTTTTGTATGTTTTCTTTTCCCCGGGTCAGGAAAAAGGATATTAAGTAAGATATGCCCAAAGGGACTCTAGATATGATGAAACAAATGGGAGACAACGTAGATGATTTATGGACCAGTTGTTTATGTTTCCCAGTTTCTAAAGACACTATACCTATACGGTCCTTTCATGGTTTTGTTATATGTTGTAATAAGTATAATTCAATTTTGAAGTATTAACAATGTATGTAAAGTATGGGTTGTTATAGTTGGTATCAGAGAGAGGTTATAGTCAACCTTTGGAAACTAGGATGTAAAATCCTTAGTAAGAACCCTAAGGATAAGTCTAAGCATAAAACAAAATATTAGAGTTTTAAAAATGGCCATGAACAACCTATGATAAGACCTTAAGTGTGAAATTTTATTCTTGATTATGTGGTTTTCCTATTATAATTAGTGTTTCTCACACTATTATTCTTGGTTTTAGTAAATGGATGGAACCCGAAGGAACCGTGTTAATGCGGAATGCGACGGGCAATGCAATGATTGTCCTCTTGAGCAACCCAACGTTATGGGAGCTGGAATGAAAAATCTTGTAGCCATGATCACACAACTTTCTCAAGCTATGAATCATGTAGGACTTCCAAACAAGCAAAGAAAGGAGCAACATTCTGTTGAATTTTTGATGAGGCAATGTCCACCTTCATTCAGTGGGTCTTTTGATCCATTAGTGGATAAACAATGGATCAGTACCACTGAAAAGATATTTTTAGTTCTTCAATGTTCTGAACATGATAAAGTCATCTTAGCAGTATATCATTTGGAAGGTGATACTGATCCATGGTGGAATCTTATTAAGAATACGAGGCAAAGGGATGACATTGAATCCATGCAATGTGATGAGTTCAAGAACTTATTTTTCAATATGTACTTCCCTCATATTCTTCGAACAAAGATGGAGAAAGAGTTTCTTGAAATAAAGCAAAAGGATGATGAATCTGTTGGTACTTATGAAGCAAATTTTACAAGACTTGCAAGGTACGCTTCTGGTATTATTATCCAACCCGAGAGTAAGATCGATCAATTCTTTGGTGGCATAAAACCAATTATTTGAAGGGTGTTAGCCATAAGAGACATCAATAGCTATGAGGAAATTTTTCGATGTGATCTCAAGGTTGAGATGGATATTTGAGTAACCCATCAGTCATATGGGTTTGATATGAAAAGGAAAGCTGAATTCAAAGGAAAATCTAAAGAGCACACTGAAAAGAAGATGAGTTTTCCCTTCCGCTCAAAGTGTGGAAAGAAACATAGAGGGAGTTGTCTTAAAGGTACAAGTAAATGTTTCAATTGTGGAGAGGAAGGTCATAGGGCATTTGAATGCTGCAATGATGGGAAGAAGATGTCTAGTGATGCGAACAAAGAAAAGGCTACACAGAGTGAACCTCCTACACTTTAATGTTACAAGTGCAAGGAAATGGGGCATTATGCTAATCAATGCCCTAATCCAAGGGTTGTCGATGATGATCGACATCAAAAAACTCTTAAATCTAAAGACAAAGGAAAGTGACATGCAATTTCTATCAGTGATGTGGAGTACGATAACGAAGTTGTGAAAGGTACACTTACCATCCACTCTAAAGTAGAAAATGTTTTATTTGATTCTGGATCCACCCACTCTTTTATTTCTGAAGAATTTTCTAAGGGTATCGCCATATTACCTCAACAATAAGATGTTGAGTTAGCTGTGACAACCCCTAATGGAACAAAAGTCACATCAAAAGATTATAATTCTTATCCGATTGAAATTTGTGGGAAAGTACTTCCTGCAAATCTCATGATCCTTCATATAGTGGAATTTGATGTGATTCTTGGAATGGATTGGCTTTCTTTATATGGAGATCATATCAACTGACAAATAAGGTAAGTCACATTTCATATTCCAGATCAATCTATGAACGTCTATCGACACATGGATGAACATAACATTCCAGTGGAAATTTCTTCCATCTTATGGGTCTTGATTCCACTAAATGAGGGTTATTTATCTCAAATGGTTGGAGAGAAACTCACGATTAAGAATATTCCCATTGTACAAGAGTTTGATGATGTCTTTCCAGAGGAATTTCTAGGTCTTCCACCAAATCTTGAAGTAGAGTTTTCAATAGAAATCATACCGAGTGCTTTGCCTATTTCAAATACACCTTATAGAATGGCCCCAATTGAGTTGTAAGAATTGAAGAAGAAACTCCAAGAGAATCTTGATAATGGATTCATACGCCCAAGTGCGTCACCTTGGGGGGGCACCAATTCTGTTTGTTAAGAAGAAAGATGGATCAATGAGACTCTGCATTGATTATCGAGAACTTAACAAGATCACTATCAAGAACAAACATCCTCTCCCATGCATTGATGACTTATTTGACCAACTACGCGGAGCTCAATAATTTTCCAAATTGATATTCGTTCAGGGTATCATCAATTAAGGTTCAAAAGGGAGGATATACCAAAGAAGGATTTCTGTACAAGGTATGGACACTATGAATTTATAGTAATGCCATTTGGTCTTACTAATGCCCCGGTTATCTTCATGGATCTGATGAATAGAGTCTTTAGAGACTGTTTTGATCAATTTGTGGTAGTCTTTATAGACGATATTCTTGTCTATTCAAAGAGCAAGGAAGAACATGAAGATCACTTGAGAATTGTATTGAAGACCCTGAGAAAGGAGAATATTTATTCCAAATTTACCAAGTGTGAATTTTGGATTCAAAAAGTTTCATTTTTTGGGTCACATAATCTAAAAAGAGGGGATATCTGTGGATCCAGCAAAAACAGAGGTTATTAAAAGATGGTCGAGACCAACAATAGTAATAGAGATCCGAAGTTTTCTTGGTTTTTCTGGATATTATCGATGTTTTGGGAAAGATTTTTCATGATTATCTAATCCACTCACCTGGTTGACTCGAAAAGGAGTTAAGTTCGTGTGGACAGAGGAATGTGAAGAGAATTTCAAGGAGTTAAAAATAAGGTTATCCAATGAACCTGTACTCACACTTCCTTGTAGTGGAGAAAAGTTTGTGATCTACAGTGATGCATCTAAGAAGGGGCTGGGGTGTGTTCTTATGCAAAATGATATGGTGATAGCTTATGAACCACGACAGTTGAAAATCCATGGGCAAAATTACCCAACTCATGATTTGGAGTCAACTGCGATAATTATTGCGTTAATGATTTCGAGGCATTATCTTTATGGAGAAAGGTGTAACATTTATACTGATCATAAAAGTTTAAAGTATATTTTCACAAAAAAGGATCTGAATATGCACCAAAGAAGATGGTTGGAGCTGATTAAGGATTACGACTGCTCAATTCATTACCACCCTGGGAAAGCAACAAAGGTGGCAGATGCATTAAGTCGACAAGGCCATGCTAGCTTATCCACGATGAGGATCACAAAAGATCTAATATCTATGGACTTACAAAGGATGGATCTTGGAATTATAATGAAAGGGGAAATCATATCTTTCTCAAATAAATGTTCAACCATCTATACATGTGAAGATTAAAGAGGCAAAAAAAGAAGATGTAGAGTTACAAAAGAAGGTGAGAAATGTTTCTGTATTCAACCTTGATTGTGATGGGATAATAAAATTCAGGAATTGGGTTTGTGTTCCTCTTATCCCATAATTAAAGAAGGAGATGCTCGATGAGGCTCATAATTCTTCATTCTCTATTCATCATGGAAGCACAAAGATGTATAGGGACCTGAAAGAGTACTTCTAGTGGGATGGAATGAAAAGAGATGTTGCTGAATATGTCTCTCGATGCTTGGTTTGTCAGCAAGTTAAAGCCGAGAGACAGAAGTATAAAAGGATGTTACAACCATTACCCATACCTGAATGGAAATGGGGAAACATCACTATGGACTTTGTCACTGGACTTCCTAAAACATCCAAAGTCAATAATGCTATCTGGGTCATTGTTGATCATCTTACAAAGTCGGCACACTTCATCGCTGTTAGAGAGGATTTATCTCTAGATCATCTTGCCAGGATAATGTAAAGGGAGTGGTAAGATTGCATGGAGTACCAATTTCTATTATATCTGATCGGGATCCAAGGTTTACCTCAAAGTTCTGGAGAAGTCTTCAGCATACTCTAGATACAGAGTTGAGTTTCAGCACTGTTATCATCCTCAGACAGACGGTCAGTCTGAGAGGACAATTCAAACTCTAGAAGATATGTTGAGAGATTTGTCTATGGATTTCAAAGGTGGTTGGGATCGACACCTACCTTTGGTGTAATTTTCTTATAATAATATCTTGCACTCCAGTATTGAGATGGATCCTTATGAAGCTCTCTATAGAAAGAAATGCAGGACTCCAACTTGTTGGGATGAATTTGGGGAAAGAATGCTATTAGGACCTAATTTTGTTGATGAGATGGCAGAAAAAGTCAGATCTATTCAACAAAACATAAGAGCATCTCAGAGTCGACAAAAAAGTTATACCGACAACCAAATAAAAGAAATAGAGTTTGAAGTGGGTGATAAAGTGTTCTTACAAATATCTCCTTGGAAGAGAGTAATGAGATTTGGAAAGAAGGGAAAGCTGAGCCCTAGGTATATCGGTCCTTTCAAAATATTGGATCGTGTTGGGAAGGTAGATTACCGATTGGAACTTCCACCGAATCTCTCTCAAATTCACGATGTGTTCCATGTATCTCTACTGAGAAATTACATACCTGATCCTTCACATGTACTCATCTCAGAAGTTGTACCGCTGGAGCAAGATCTTTCTTATGAAGAACAGCAGATAGAGATTCTGGATAGTAGCGAAAAAGTCCTATGGGACAAGACCACTCGCTTGGTGAAAGTTTTATGGAGGAACCAGCAATTAGAAGAAGCTATATGGGAGCTAGAGGATATGATGAGGGAGAGGTATCCTCATCTGTTTCTTACAAAGTGACGAATTTCGAGGGAGAAATTCATTTTTAGGGGGATAGAATGTAACACCCAAGACTTTTATGAGAAACATTTTGTTTTTATGTTATATACATAATCAAAGGAATATTTCACTACACACAACACTAGCTTGGCTTGCTTTACATGTAATCACAACCTTCCTCGATAGCTTGCATCGTACACAATACCGAGTTTCACTACACAACGATATGCTATTAAAATATTATTAAAATTAGCCGTTATGAATAGTAATACCAAATTTTTGAAATTTTGTAAATTTTATTTTTCAAAATGGACTTCATTTTTCGATTTGGAATATCTAAATTAGCCAAGGGTGAAATTTTGGTATTTTTCTGAAAACTTTCAATTTTTGATGAATAGTGAAAACACTGGGTTACTATTTAAAAACAGAATTTTTATTTAAATAATTATTTGTTTTATTTAAATTTAGTTTAGGTAAAAATTGATACATAATACCTATATAAATTCAGTACAATTCATTGGAGTTATTTTATAATAATTTTAGATATATAAAAATTTTATTGAACTTTTCACTGTCTTTTACCCACCTCGTAGGAGAACTTGCAAATTTACATAAAACTTAATTTTACCTCTTCTGTGAGTGGAATTTCGAAAATCCGAGAGACACAGTTAATATCGAGGAATAAAACGTGGTTCAATGAGATGAAAATCATTTTTGGTGAATAGTAACTTTTTTCTTTTTTTTACCACGGTTAAAAGTAAATAGGGTAATTAAGGGTACAAATGATATTATTATTACCCCAACACATGTCCTAATTCTATTTGATAAGTTTAATTCGACCAAAAAAAACTTAGGAATAAAATTTGACCATTTAGGCCCACTTGGATTAGATTAGGACATTTAATATTGATTTATTTAATGAAGGGTTAAAATAGTTAAAATCAAAATTTAATAAGTAAATCATTTTTAATATAAGGTTATACATAAGATAAATTCTGATATAAATATTCGTTAGAATGATAAAACGTTTTCCTACATAATGGTATTTTATTTTTAATTTTTAGACTTTAAATAATTTAATTTATTTGTGATACAATGATGATGCAGTAATTATATTATTAAGGAAATATCGACAAAATTGATGTTATAAATACCCAAATAAATGTAATTTGAGACTTTTTATGAATTAAAATAATTTTATATGTTAATATGACATGTTAGTATTAATTTAATTAACTTTTTTCGAACTAATCTTTCTGTTATGATTTTCACAAAAATCAATTACCAAATATAGTCAAAATTGACCTAAAATTGTTTTTAAAACAAATATTATATTATTAATTGTTATTTTATTCCTAAACATCTACAGTTCGGCCATATGAATTAGATAAGGTTATATATATTAATAATAAACAACTTGGGGTTTTTTTGGATTATTATAGTAAGTTTATTAACCTTATAGTGTAAGAAAACAAGAAGACACGGTAAAAGTAAAATTATTCAACTTAAAGTTAAATCTAAATGATAAGGTTAAAATAGAAACCTAAACTTGTATAAATTCTATTGGATGAAATTATTTAGACCCATCCCCACCGTATATTAGAAATAAATCAATTTGGATCTATTAAAAACTCAATATGACTTTATAATAAAATAATATTTTTAGTTTTTCCAAAGGTTCCCCTCTCCTCCCTTAGAAAAGGGCACATCCTCCCTCTCTTCCTCACACCACCTTGAGCCTTCAAGATGGAAAAACCTGCAAAATTATCTTCTACACTTCCTTAGAAACATCCTAGATGTCATGGTCTTCTTCAAATACGAATTTTAGTGCCCTAAGAAGAGGTCTCAAAGAGGCGCTTCAAAGAAGAGGTAATGTCCGTTAACGATTATTTCAACTTTATTTCTTCTTCCACTTCTTCTTCATTAGTTGTTTAATTATGAAACAATAACATCAGTATAACTCATATAATTATATGTTATTATAAGTATTAAACAACCCTATTTCACCATCTATCCATCCTATGGAAAACTAAATCACCGCGCGTGCGTACGTATGGAATACATTCTCCACGCCATGGTGTAATCTATTTTCCACCACCACCTTACTTGGATGGGTATAATGGTGTAAATAATAACTATATATGATTATTGTAAAGTGATATTGATTCTGAAATATTATACATACACTCCAATACAATTCCACGATCATGGGAACGATATCATCACTCGTGCGTACGTACGGAATACCTTCTCCACGATGTGATGCGACTCGTTCTACATGATTCTCATTGCATAATGATTACATAAATGAATTGAGTAAATATATATGATATGTATTACACTAATAACATTCTGGAAACGAGGTATCTATAACCTAAAAAGAATAATAAAAATTTATTTGACAAAACACGAATAAGAACAAAAAGTAATAAACACCCGAATAACAAGTAGCAATGAAATATTACTGATAAGAATCTAAGAATATGAACATATATGATATAATAAAAATATGTATGATTCTAGAATAAGTCAATGACATTATTTAAATCATTATACAGGAGGTTCGGACACTTACGAAGAAAATCAGACCTAAGGTAAGGGACAATCTCGCAATCTCAATTTTTATCTGAGATTGTTTATACTTCAGAATTTACTGCGGAATATTTATCATCCACATCCATGTTTCCTCAATATGTAATATTATTTATATCATCCTATAATTGTTTAAATCCAATTTTACACTTCAGTGAGTTTTTAGTAAAAGATATGAAAGGAATCTTTTGTCATTTTTCGTACGAGGTACTTTTTTACTTTTCCGGCCAAAGTACGGGAAGAATGTGTTTTAACTTATATGGAATGAATGGATTAATAGAACATTATTTACATGAATCTTCCTTTACAAGTTTTCAAGTTTATTTTTAATCAACTTTTTTTAGTTCAAAATTATATGACATGTTAAGAAAGGAAAATGTTTTTGAAGTAGAAAGGATATTTTCCTCAAGAATGGAGTTCAAGTGTTTTATCAAAATTATTTTCCATCTAAGATAATATAGTGTTCTGTTTATATCCCTATTTTTACATTGATTTTATTATGTTATAATGAAATTATTTTTATGATATCCTTTTATGGATTATGTTATGATAATGTGATGTTTAAGAATCCCATTTTTATTACATGGGTTATGCTATGATGTATGATTTATTATTTTGTGGCACACATAAGAATGGTATCACTATGAGATGGGTGGGACCTATATCTCCCTCCAATGCATTGGGTAAAGATTTATATCTCATGAGATAGACATGGCTGGAACGGTAGGTTAAACTGGTTCAGTGAAACATGAATGAAATGAGGACTGAACTCGGTTCAGAAATGGACATTGTCCACTAAGATAGTCTTGGAAATGAGTCTTGACTAATGAGAAATGATTTTCAATGATTATTTGTGTATGCCTCAAAGATTCATGTTTTAAGTTATGATTATTGGGATTACATTTCACTACTATGATTTATCCCATGTTAGGAAATTATAATATCTTTTTCAGGTTAATATTTCCAAATGATATGTTCTTATGAATATGATGTGATTGATATTTCCTTTGTTTACCCTTACTGAGCATTTGAGCTTACCCTTTTGTACGTTTTCATTTCCCTAGGTCAGGAAGAAGGTTATTATGTAAGATATGCCCAAAGAGACTCTAGATATGATGAAATAAATGGGAGACAATTTAGATGATTTATGACCCAGTTGTTTATGTTTCCCAATATCTAAAGACACTATACCTATACGGTCCTTCCATGGTTTTGTTATATGTTGTAATAAGTATACTTCAATTTTGAATTATTAACAATGTATGTAAATTATGGGTCGTTATAGTTGGTATCAGAGAGAGGTTATAGTCAACCTTTGGAAACTAGGATGTGAAATCCTTAGTTAGAACCCTAAGGCTAAGTCTAGGCATAGAACACAATCTTAGTGTTTTAAAAATGTCCATGAACAACCTATGATAAGACCTTAAGTGTGAAATTTTATTCTTGATTATGTGGTTTTACTATTATAATTAGTGTTTCTCACACTATTCTTCTTGGTTTTAGTCGATGGCTGGAACCCGAAGGAACCGTGTTAATGAGGAATGCGACGGGCAATGCAATGATTGTCCTCCTAAGCAACCAAACATTATGGGAGATGGAATGAAAACTCTTTTAGCCATGCTCACACAACTTTCTCAAGATATGAATCATGCATGACTTCCAAACGAGGAAAGGAAGGAGCAATATTCTGTAGAATCCTTCATGAGGCAGTGTCCACCTTCATTCAGTGGGTCTTCCGATCCATTAGTGGATGAATAATGGATCAGTACCACTGAAAAGATATTTTTAGTTCTTCAATGTTCTAAACATGATAAAGTCATCTTAGCAGTATATCGTTTGGAAGGTGAAACTGATCAATGGTGGAATCTTATTAAGAATACGAGGCAGAGGGATGAAATTGAATCCAAGGAATGGGATGAGTTCAAGAACTTATTTTTCAATAATTACTTCCCTCATATTCTTCGAAATAATATGAAGAAGGAGTTTCTTGAACTAAAGAAAAAGGATGATGAATCTGTTGGTACATATGTAGGAAATTTTACAAGACTTGCAAGGTACGCTTCCGATATTATTATCCAACTTGAGAGTAAGATCGATCGATTCTTGAGTGGCTTAAAACCAAGTCTTCGAAGGGCGTTAGCCATAAGGGACTTTAATATCTATGAGTAAATTGTTCTATGTGATCTCAAGGTTGAGATGGAGATTGGAGTAACCCATCACTCATATAGGTTTAATAAGAAGATGAAAATGGAATTCAAAGGAAAATCTAAAGAGCACACTGAAAAGAAGATGAGTTTTCCCTTATGCTCAGTGGAAAGAAACATGGAGGGAGTTGTATTAAAGGGACAAGTAAATGTTTCAAATTTATAAAGGAAGGTCATCGGGCATTTGAACGCTGCAATGATGGGAAGAAGATGTCTAGTGATGTGAACAAAGAAAAGGCTACACAGAGTGCACCTCGTACACTTCAATGTTACAAGTGAAAGGAAATGGGGAATTATGCTAATCAATGACCTAATCCAAGGGTTGTCAATGATGATCAATGTCAACATTCTCTTAAGTCTAAAGACAAAGGAAAGTCACATGCAATTTGTATCAGTGATGTGGAGTACGATAATGAAGTGGTGAAAGGTACACTTACCATCCACTCTAAAGTATCAAATTTTTTATTTGATTATGGATCCACCCACCCTTTTATTTCTGAATAATTTTCTAAGGGTATCACCATATTTCCTCAACAATTAGGTTATTAGTTAGCTGTGACAACCCCTAATGGCACAAAAGTCGCATCAAAAGCTTATAATTCTTCTCCGATTGAAGTTTGTGGGAAAGTGCTTCCTGAAAATCTTGTGATCCATCCTATAATGGAATTTGATGTGATTCTTGGCATGGATTGGCTTTCTTTATATGGATCTCATATCAATTTCCAAAGAAGAGAAGTCACATTTCATATTCCAGATCAATCTATGATCTTCTATCGATGAAAGGATGAACATAACCTTCCAGTGGAAATTTCTTCCATCTTATGGGTCTTGATTCCACTAAATGAGGGTTATTTATCTCAAATGGTAGGAGATAAACTCACGATTAAGAATATTACCATTGTACGGGATTTTGATGATGTCTTTTCAGAGGAATTTCCGGGTCTTCCACCAAATTGTGAATTAGAGTTTTCAAAAGAACTCGTATCGGGTGATTTACCTATTTCAAAGACACCATATAGAATGGCCCCAATTGAGTTTCAGGAATTGAAGAAGCAACTCCAAGAGAATCTTGATAAGGGATTCATATTCCCAAGTGCGTCACCTTGGGGAGCACCAGTTATATTTGTTAAGAAGAAAGATGGATCAATGAGACTCTGCATTAATTATCGAGAACTTAACAAGATCACTATCAATAACATATATCCTCTCCCACACATTTATGACTTATTTGACCAACTACGCGGAGCTCAATACTTTTCCAAGATTGATCTTAATTCAGGTTATCATCAATTAAGGGTCAAAAGGGAGGACATACCAAAGATGGATTTCCGTAAAAGTTATGGACACTATGAATTTATAGTAATTCCATTTGGTCTTACTAATGCCCCTATTATCTTCTTGGATCTGATGAATAGAATCTTTAGAGACTATCTTGATCATTTTGTGGTAGTCTTTATAGACGATATTCTTGTCTATTCAAAGAGAAAGGAAGAACATGAAGATCACTTGAGAACTGTATTGATGACCCTGAGAAAGGAGAAGATTTATGCCAAATTTCCCAAGTGTGAATTTTGGCTTCAAAAAGATGCATTTTTGTGTCACATAATCTCAAAAGAGAGGATATCTGTGGATCCAGCAAAAATAGAGGTTATCGAAAGATGGTCGAGACCAACAACTGTAACTGAGATTCGAAGTTTTATTGGTTTTGCTGTATATTATCGACATTTTGTGAAAGATTTTTCACAATTATCTAATCCACTCACCAGGTTGACTCGAAAAGGAGTTAAGTTGTCGTGGATGGAGGAATGTGAAGAGAATTTCAAGGAGTTGAAAAGAAGGTTATCCAATGCACTTGTACTCACACTTCCTTGTAGTGGAGAAAGGTTTGTGATCTACAATGATGCATCCAAGAAGGGGATGGGGTGTGTTCTTATACAAAATGATATGGTGATAGCTTATGCCTCACGACAGTTGAAAATCAATGAGCAAAATTACCCAACTCATGATTTGGAGTTTGCTGTGGTAATCTTTGCATTAAATATTTGGAGGAATTATCATTATTGAGAAAGGTGTGACATTTATACTAATTATAAAAGTTTAAAGTATATTTTCACACAAAAGGAGCTGAATATGCGCCAAAGAAGATGGTTGGAGCTGATTAAGGATTACGACTGCTCAATTCATTACCACCCTAGGAAAGCAAACATAGTGGCAGATGCATTAAGTCGACAAGACAATGCTAGCTTATCCATGATGAGGATCACAAAAGATCCAATATTTATGGATTTACAAAGGATGGATCTTGGAATTATAATGAAAGGGGAAAATCGTATCTTTCTCAAATGAATGTTCAACCATCTATACATCTGAAGATTAAAATGGCACAGAAAGAAGATGTAGAGTTACAAAAGAAGGTGTGAAATGTTCCTAAATTCAACCTTGATTGTGATGGGATAATAAAGTTCAGGAATCCGGTTAGTGTTCCTCCCATCCCAGAATTAAAGAAGGAGCTGCTGGATGAGGCTCATAGTTCTTCATTCTCTATTCATCCTAGAAGCACGAAGATGTATAAGGACCTGAAAGAGTACTTCTGGTGGGATGGCATGAAAAGAGATGTTGCTGAATATGTCTCTCGATGCTTGGTTTGTCAGCAAGTTAAAGCTGAGAGACATAAGTCTAAGGGGATGTTACAACCATTAACCATACCTGAATGGAAATGGGAAAACATCACTATGGACTTTGTCACTGGACATCCTAAAACATTCAAAGGCAATAATGCTAGCTGGGTCATAGTTGATCGTCTTACAAAGTCGGCACACTTCATCGCTATTATAGAGGATTTCTCTCTAGATTAGGTTGTCAGGATATATGTAAAGGAAGTGGTAAGATTGCATGGAGTACCACTTTCTATTATATCTGATCGGGATCCATGGTTTACCTCAATGTTCTAGCGAAGTCTTCAGCATACTCTAGATACAGAGTTGAGTTTCAGCACTGCTTATCATCCTCAGAAAGACGGTCAGTCTGAGAGGACAATTCAAACTCTAAAAGATATGTTGAGAGCTTTCTCTATGGATTTCAAAGGTGGTTGGGATCAACACCTACCTTTGGTGGAATTTTCTTATAATAATAGCTTTCACTCCAGTATTCAGATGGCTCATTATGAAGCTCTCTATGGAAAGAAATGCAGGACTCCAACTTGCTGGGATGAAGTTGGGGAAAGAAAGCTATTAGGACCTGATCTTGTTGATGAGATGGTAGAAAAAGTCAGATCTATTCAACAACACATAAGAGCAGCTCATAGTCGACAAAAAAGTTATGCCGACAACTGAAGAAAAGACCTAGAGTTTGAAGTGGGTGATAAAGTGTTCTTACGAATATCTCCTTGGAAGAGAGTAATGAGATTTGGAAATAAGGGAAAGCTGAGCCCTAGGTATATTGGTTCTTTCAAAATAATGGATCGTGTTGGGAAGGTAGCTTACCGATTGTTGCTTCCACATAATATCTCCTAAGTTCAAGATGTGTTCCATTTATCTCTCCTGAGAAAGTACATACCTGATCCTTCAGATGTACTCAGCTCAGAAGTTGTACCGCTGGAGCAAGATCTTTCTTATGAAGAACAACCGATAGAGATTCTGGATCGTAGCAAAAATGTCCTACGGAAAAAGACCACTCGCTTGGTGAAATTTTTATGGAGGAACCACCAATTAGAAGAAGCTATACGTGAGCTTGAGGATATGATGAGGGAGAGGTATCCTCATTTGTTTGTTACAAAGTGACAAATTTCGAGGGCGAAATTCATTTTAAGGGGGGTAGAATGTAACGCCCGAGACTTTTATGAGATATATTTTGTTTTTATGTTATATAAAGGATCAATGTAATCTTTCACTAGACACAACACTAGCTTGGCTTTCTTTACACGCAATCGCGACCTTCCTTGATAGCTTGTGTCGTACGCAATACCGAGTTTCACTAAACAACGATATTCTATTAAAATATTATTAAAACTAGCCGTTATGAATAGTAATACCCACTTTTTAAAATTTTGTAAATTTTATTTTTCTAAATGGACTTCATTTTTGGATTCGGAATATCGAAATCAGCCTAGGGTGAATTTTTTGTATTTTTCTGAAAACTTTCAATTTTTGTTGAATAGTGAATACACTGGGTTACTATTTAAAAACCGACATTTTATTTAAATAATTATTTATTTTATTTAAATTTATTTTAGGTCAAAATTGATACATAATACCTATATAAGTTCAATAAAATTTATTGGAGTCATTTTATAATAATTTTAGATATATACAAATTTTGTTGAACTTTTCACCGTCTTTTACCCACCTCCTAGGAGAATATGAAAATTTACATAAAACATAATTTTACCACTTCTGTGAGTGGAATTTTGAAAATCCAAGAGACACGGATAATATCGAAGACTAAAACGTGGTTCAATGTGATGAAAATAATTTTTAGTGAATAGTAACTTTTTACTTTTTTTACCACGGTTAAAAGTAAATAGGGTAATTAAAGGTACAAATGATATTATTATTACCCTAATACATGTAAGAATTCTATTGTATAAGTGTAATTCGACCAAAAACAACCTTAGGAATAAAATATGACCATTTAGGCCCATTTGAATTAGATTAGGACATTTAGTATTAACTTATTTAAAGAAGGGTTAAAATAGTTAAAATCAAAGTTTAATAAGTAAATCATTTTTAATATAGGGTTACACATAATATAAATTTGGATACAAATATTCATTAGAAAGATAAAAATATTTCCTACATAATGTTATTTTACTTTTAATTTTTAGACTTTAAATAAGTTAATTTATTTAATGGCACAATGATGATGCAGTAATTATATTATTAATGAAATATCGACATAATTGATGTTATAAAATCCCAAATAAATGTAATTTTAGACTTTTTATGAATTCCAATAATTTTATATGTCAATATGACATGTTATTAATGATTTAATTTACTTTTTTCTGACTACTCTTTCTGTTATGATTTTCACAAAAATCAATTACCAAATAGTGTCAAAATTGACATAAAATAGTTTTTAAAACAAATATTATATTATTAATTGTAATTTTATTCCTAAAAATCTACGGTTCGGCAAAATGACTTAGATAAGGTTATATATATTAATAATAAACAACTTGGGGTTCGTTTGGCTTGTTATAGTAAGTTTATTGGCCTTATTGTGTAAGAAAACAAGAAGGCACGGTAAAAGTAAAATTATTTAACTTAAAGTTAAATCTAAATGATAAGGTTAAAATAGAAACCTAAACTTTTCTAAATTCTATTGGATGTAAGGATTTAGACCCTTAACTACCTTATATTCTAAATAAATCAATTTGGAGCTATTAGAATCCAAATATGACTTTATAATAAAATAATATTTTTAGTTTTTCCAAAGGTGCCCCTCTCCTCCCTTATAAAAGGGCACCTACTCCCTCTCTTCCTCACACCACTTTGAGCCTTCAAGCTCGGCCAAACCCTAAATAATTCTCTTCTTCACATCCCTAGAAACATCATAGATGTCCTGGTCTTGTTCAAATACCAATTTTAGTGCCCAAAGAGGAGGTCTCAAAGAGGCGCTTCAAAGAAGAGGTAATGTCCGTTACAGATTCTTTCAACTTTATTTCTTCTTCCACTTCTTCTTCTTTAGTTGTTTCATTATTAAGTAATAACATCATTATAACTCATATACTGATATGTTATTATAATTATGAAACAACCCTATTTCACCATCTATCCATCCTACGGAAAATGAAATCACCGCGCGTGCATACGTACGGAATACCGTCTCCACGCCGTGGTGTAATCTATTTTCCACCACCACCTTACTTGGATGGGTATAATGGTGTAAATAATAACTATATATTATTATTTTAAATTGATATTGATTCTGAAATAGTATACATACACTCCAATAAAATTCCACGATCATTGGAATGATATCATCGCTCATGCGTACGTACGGAATACCATCTCCACGATGTGATGCGACTCGTTCTACATGATTTTCATTTCATAATGTTTACATAAATTAATTGAGTAAATAAATATGATATGTATTACACTAATACCATTCTGTAAATGAGGTATCTATAACCTAAAAATAAGAATAAGAATTTATTCGACAAAACACGCATAAGAACAAAAAGTAATAAACACCCGAATAACGAGTAGGAATGAAATATTACTAATAAGAAGATAAGAATATGACCATATATGATATAATAAAAATAATTATGATTCTGGAATAAGTCAATGACATTATTTAAATCATTATATAGGAGGTTCAGACACTTACGAAGCAAATCAGACCTAAAGTAAGGGACTATCTCGCAATCTCAATTTTTATCCGAGATTGTTTATACTTCAGAATTTACTGGGGAATATTTATCATCCACATACATGTTTCCTAAATAGGTAATATTATTTCTATCCTACTACAATTTTTTAAATCCAATTTTACCTTTCGGTGAGTTTTTAGTAAAAGATATTAAAGGAATCTTTTGTTATTTTTTGAACGAGGTACTTTTTGACTTTTCCTGCCAAATTATGGGAATAATGTTTTTTTAACTTATACGACATGAATGGATTCATAGAACATTATTTCCATGAAGATTCCTTTACAAGTTTTCATATTTTTTTAATCAACTTCTTTTATTTCAAAATTAAATGACATGTTAAGAAAGGAAAATGTTTTTGATGTAGAAAGGATATTTTCCTCAAGAATGGAGTTCAAGTGTTTTATCAAAATTATTTTCCATCTAAGATAATATAGGGTTATGTTTATATCCCTATTTTTACATTGATTTGATTATGTTATGATGGAATTTTTTTAGAATATCCTTTTATGGATTATGTTATGATAACCTGATGTTTAAGAATCCCATTTTTATTACATGGGTTATGCTATGATGTATGATTTATGATTTTGTGGAACACATAAGAATGGTATCATTATGAGATGGGTGGGACCTATATCTCCCTACAATGTATTGGGTAATGATTTATATCTCATGAGATAGACATGGATGGAATGTATGGTTAAACCGGTTTAGTGAAACAGGACTGAAACGAGGAGTAAACTCGGTTCAGAAATGGACATTGTCCACTAAGATAGTCTTGGAAATGAGTCTTGACTACTATGAAATGATTTTCTATGATTATGTGTGTATGCCACAAAGCTTCATGTTTTAAGTTATGATTGTTGGGATTACATTTCACTACTATGATTTATCCCATGTTTTGAAATTATGATCTCTTTTGCAGGTTAAGATTTCCAAGATGATATGTTCTTACAAATATGATGTGATTGATACTTCCATTGTTTACCCTTACTGAGCATTTGAGCTCACCCTTTTGTATGTTTTCTTTTCCCCAGGTCCAGAAGAAGGATATTGAGTAAGATATGACCAAATGGACTCTAGATATGATGAAATAAATGGGAGACAATGTAGATGATTTATGAACCAGTTGTTTATGTTTCCCACTTTCTAAAGACACTATACCTATACGGTCCTTTCATGGTTTTGTTTTATGTTGTAATAAGTATACTTCAATTTTGAAGTATTAACAATGTATGTAAAGTATGGGTTGTTATATGAAAAATATCCTCTTAAACAATTCCCATTCCATAGATTGAGTTACCTTATACTGAATGGTATTATTTATAAGGTCCCCCCACTGATCTGCTTGTCAAACCAAATTTTAGATAGCCAAAATCACTTTTTCATGACCCAAACATTGGAGGAAGGATACTATATTTTCTATGGTAATGATCTATTTCTTAGTGACTAGTGGATTAGTGGACCTGTTAAAGAGTGCGAAATTGCCTAATCAAGGACTCAATACAATAGTGTTCCCTCCTTTACTTGTTTTTGAAATTCAGAATGATACATAGCTTGGGAAAGTTTTGTGTGCATAGAAACAAGGGTTTTCATTCTATTTATAATAAAATTTTGTTGATTAGGAGGAAAATAATTCCATTATCCGTTGAATTCACCATTAATTTGTGACACCTTAGGCTTAACCTTGTATATTCGTAGTTATTATTCAAAATCCATTATGATGTTTTTTAATCTTGAGAATTCCTAATGAATTACACCTTGGTGTGTTAAACCAAGTGTGTAATAAGGCTAGTTTTCATGCACTATGTGATTATTGATTCCAGATTAATTTACGCTTTTTAGAGTTATCACCCCTAGGAATGTATTTTCTAGAGACTATACACTTTTAGATTCCATATAGGGATGTAATTGATTATAAATCACTCACTCAATCCCTTACCAAAATTTCAAGACATATTCCAATACTTTGAATCATCCATAGATGTATACATAGACATATTCATATATATATATATATATATATATATATATCCCTAGGGATCCAACTAAAGTTTTATCATAGTAGTTTATAATGGTAAACTAAACCTTTATCTAACACGAAATTTAAATTCCCAGACGTCATATATATAAATACTACATCTTAATAGATAATTATTCATAATATAACATATAAATCCATGCTAGAATCATTGAGGTCAAATAACTTGTGAAAATTGTATAGATAAAAAATTGATCCATAAGTGACCAATGTCATCTCCCTCCATGTTCTTCATAACTATCAATAGTATTAGACATATAACACCTAATACCTTTAATTGTATCCTAGGGAAAGGAAACATAAGAAAAGGTGATACCAGATACTTAGTAATGGTAAGCAGTGGAGATAGAATTTTATCATGATTATAAGGGTGTGCGAACATGAGAATAACATTTTAAAACCCTACCGTAAGTATAATAGATTATAAACTTGATTCATGGAATAAATCATGGATGTTCATAAGGAAAGAATTATAAAGTAATAAAAGAAAATTATCCATGAGAATATAAAATTTATCAAAGGAATAGATTTGTGGCATATACATAATCATATAAAATATTATTTTAAGGCTACCCACCGAGAAACTCATAACATGTTATTCTTGGTCTAACCACCCATGTACCTAGTTCGGGCTTGGGATAACCTCCCATGTACCCTATTTTTGGATTGGGATAACCTCTAATGTACACTATTTCATGATTGGGATAACCTCCAATGTACCCTATTTTATGCTTGGGATAACCTTCCATGTATCCAATTTCAGGATTAGGATAACCTCTTTTGTACTCTCTTAAGGGTTTGGGATAACATCATGGGTACCCTTTGAGCTCATATAACAATAATCATTGCACAATGAATTGGTGGGAGATATTGTTCGCACCCATCAGATGATGAAAATCATATATATGTGTGCACAATATGATGGAACATTCATCATATTATAACACATGAATGGAAACATGTGTTATAAATGTTTTATCATAACATATCCATAGAAAATAAAAATGTTTCGTAATCCCTTCATTATTTCATAAAAGCCTAAACCATGGTAAAATAAACAAGTTTCAGAATAATTTTATCATATTATAACCTCTGGGAGAGAAATGTGTTTCATAAACCACTTTTCATAATAAAATTTAACCATCCAGATAAAGAATAATAATGATATCCTTGGATCATATCCACAAAAAATGATGAGTAAAATCCAAGGATTTAATATTAGTTGTAAAATGACTTTGAAAGATCACATGGAACATTTATTGAGGAAAATAACCAGTCATTGAAAATAAATTTTTAAAAATAAACATTATAAAATATTTATGAAATAATTTTTTCAAAATATACTTTAAAAACTTCTAAATTAATCTTTAAAAGTCATTAAAAATATTTCTTGAGGAAAATTTCCATTCCACATTGAAATTTTTAACTAAATAAAATATTTTCAAAATTATTTTCTTTGAAAATAACCCTTGAAACTTATAAGGTAATAATTGAATCAAATAATGGTTCTAAAGGTGGGAAATTTTGGTTTATGTCATACAAATTAAAACAAAAATTCTTTTAACATTTTTGATAAAATTGAAATGGGACTTTTTTGGTAAACAAATTTAATATTCCTTTTAAACCTTTTTAAAAAATTAAATAAATGGTAAAAAGTAATTTTAATAATCATATAGGAACATTTAAACATTTTTGAAAACTTTTTTAGAAAACATGGATATATAAGAGAAAGGGTTTTCGACTCATGATATAAATAAAGTTGGTCTAATTTAAAAATATTCTTTTTGAAATATTGAATGTATAAATAGAGGAAAATAAATAGAGAATATTTGTTTTCATGAAATAATAATAGGGGAATAAAATTAACTAGTTTCTTGAGAAATGGATTATAATATTTCCTTATCATAAACTTAATAATAAACTATCCCAAATTAAGAATGAAATTAAATCAAAAAACCCATACCACTTTGGTAACATTGAATAAGAAGACCCATGAAAAAATAAAATTAAATGGAACCTAAAATATCATTAGAATAAATAAAGTCATGACATTACATATCAATGTGAATGCCTATAAACCCCATAAAAGTATATAGGTGCATAACACAACATATATCTCAATGAAGGAAAATTGAGACAATTATCCCTTACCGCATTAGAAACTTTGGAATAGTGAAAACCATGAAATAAATATCATAAAATAGATAATTAAATCCAAAAAAATTTCATGATAATAATAATAAAATACATTCATGGTTATTATATACTCTACATGAAATAAATAGGTGGTGAATATGGCATGTGTATCATAGAACTAAAAAGAGATACGAAAACCCCTTACCTTAAGTCTCAAATTCCTTAATAAACATTATACCCAAATTATAATAATAATAATTTTATTATAAATATATTATAGAACCATAATTATATATATGATACAAAATATTAATTTATTATGACTTTTTATTTCCCATTTATTAAAAATTTTATGTCAGAATCACGTTTCAGGTAACAACTGCTTTTTCTTTTGTGTATGTTTTCATTTGGTATTTTTAGTCCTATTAATTTCATTATGATTCCATAAAATTCATAATTTAAACCATTATAGTAACACTATATATAAATTTATTATATATTTATTTACATTAATCCATAAAATTTATTGATAGAAATTGTATTGCACCATTCATAGAGATGATAAGACGTACAGAAAATAAATAATATTTCAATTTTCTTAGAAAATTGAAAGAAAGAAAGGTAAATAATATAAAACCATGATATTATAACTTTTATTTCACATATAAAACATATTTTTATTTAACCATATTTTTATTACCATCCTTATGAAGTGTATTTAGAATAATGAATCGCACCGCTTTACTAGGCGAAAGTTTACCAGAGACACAAACGACATTATCATATTCCCATGGAATAAAAAATAAGAAGAGATAAGAGATATCATTATTTCAGAAGAATATTAATATTATAAATATAATATATAAGAAATAATTCCATAATTATATCCATCCTTGAGATTTGGTGATGGAAAATTAAAAACATAAGTTCACCAGGAAGTAGACCTCCTTACACAAATATGCTGAGTGAATAACCAATTTTATGGAAGAGTTGATTGATACAAATAATTAAAATAACATAAGAATTTTATGTATATTTAATATAATAATATTTATGTAATTTTAGTTTAATAATAATTTAATTAGGTGGTGGATACAATAAAATATAACTCTCGGTTAGGAACATTACCACTTCTTCAGACAACTTATTCTGGTTTTCACAAAATCCTTACTAAGTTTGTTTTTTGAAATACATATATATTACAGTGTGGCATTAGGGTATTATGGAAGTTATTTTTGTAGGCATTCTATGAGCCTATGTGTTTTGGATGTGTGAAGGATATAGTATAGGGTTTGACCTTTTATATGTGAGGTTAGATGAGCACTCTTAATTATCTAAAATAAAATTCATACCCACATTTTTCACAGAAAAAAGGATAAACAAATGAACCATTATATAAAGTATAAGAGTTAAGTTCTATATAAATCTATAAAATGGGTTTTTTACAAGTATTGGTTCATTATAATCCCTTATATGTTTTTACTTTTACCCCTGGAAAATCGATTTTTACTATAACCGTGGTAATTGTTTTTTACTAATTTTACAATTAATAATGTTCAAAACATAATGTTTAAATTATTAGATATTACAAACAATTATGATTCAAAATATAAAGAAATTTTCCAAATTACATTCATATAAGTGGAAAAAATAATTTTAAAATAATACCACAAACATAACGAGAAAGAATATTTTTAAAGAGAAAATGTTTAAAAGTTTAAAACATTTTTATATCAAAATTCAATAAGAAATTGAACAAATTTAAATAAAGTGTATTAATTGATAAATTATTGAACTAATTTATTTTAAAGCCATATGAAAACAATTTATATGTTTTTATAATATTTAAAATAAATGAAAATTATTAATAAAAACCAGTATGTTTCACTATTCACTACACAATTTATCATTTTAGACAATTTTCAAAAATTCACTAGAAGAAAATTTGGACATGTAGATTAAAAAATTAATTTTATTTTTAGAATACATTTTCTAAAAGTGGTTATACTTTTTTTTATTTTTTCAAAATATATAATAAAGTCATTTTTTTGAGAAAATAATATTTTTGAAACATATAATGACTTATAAAAATTAAGTAATTTTGTTATGAATATACCTTTTTTTATATAAAACTATTATAAAAAATATTTAATAAGTATTTATTACTAAAAATATATATATTTTTAATGGCTAGGTTGTAACAGTCATGTTTAAATAATCATATTTATAATATATTGTGGTTTGTTAAAACACAGTTTTTCATATAGCACAAGATAAAATTATTATTGCATATAATGCAAGATTAGATCAGTCTTGCGTGAAATGAAAAATATAATACATTTTAATTTTATTTGAAGAAAATATTTCAAAAATTTATGGGTTTTACATTCAACCCCACCTTAAAATGAATTTATCCCATGGAATCCATCACTTTGGTACTAACAACTGAGGTAAATTTTACCACATTACATCCTCAGGTTCCCACATATCTTCCTCAAATAGGTTATCTTTCCGCAAAACATTAACCAGGTTAGTTGTCTTTTTTTAAAGAAAATTCTCTATATGATTCATAATCTCCAATGGGTTTTCTTCATAAGAAATATCATTGTCTATAGGTATGACCTCTGTGTTCAGAACATGCGATAGATCATGTATGTACATTCTCAGGAGAGTTAAATGGAAGATATCATGAACCTAAGAGAGGTTTGGTGGAAGTGTGGTGTGATAAGATATATTACCCACATGATAAATAATTTTAAAGGGACTGATACCCCTAGGGTTTAGTTTAACCTTCATTATTTAATGGATAAATTTATTCAAACACATTTTTAGAAACATAAAATTCTTGATCGCATTAATGATTATTAGTATAAAAATTCTATCAACTTTTTTACTTCTCTTACATGTTACTGAATTGAAATATCCTTATCAACCATTTTAACAAATAGCTTAGGTACAAAGAGAGTTTTTTTGGCAACTTCAATATAGTACGTTGGAGTTCTACACTCTTTTCCATAAGGGGTTTCATAAGGGTCCATCTGAATGATTGAGTGAAATCTATTTTTATACGAAGGTTCATTTAGAGGGAGGTGTTGATCCCAAACACCTTTCAAATCCATTGAATGGGATCTTATCATATCCAATTGGGTTTTAATTATTCTTTTAGACTGACCATATTTCTGAGGATGATACGAAACATTGAAACTCAACTCCGTATCAAGAGATTTATAAAGACATCACCAGAAATTAGAGGTAAACTTTGGATCACAATTTTATGAAATTGAATGTGGTACTCACTTTAACCTTACCACTTTTTATTGTATATTATGAAAAGTGTATGAAGATATAAATCTTCTCCGATATAAGAAAAGTGTGATGAATTTATAAGTTGATCGACTATAACCCAGAGTTACCTTAACATCAATGATGGGATAAAAATAAAGCTTATTAGTACCTTTAGTCATATTTATAAAAAGGCTTTGATAAATTATTCCTCAAATAACCTTTTCCCTAAAACATATGCAGAACTAAAGTGATGTATTACCATTAATACCTCTTAAAATATCCTTAATATTTATAAACTACCATCACATAAAACTTAAAAAATGGTTTCAATAACCTTGAAAATATGATAAAACTTAAACTCATAAACCAGTTCTGGAATCCATAACTCTGAAGATAATATCTTAGGGAGAACTATTCATAGATAAATGTTATTTAACCCTTTATTACTTTTATAATATCCTATGTTAAGAAAAATAATTTCATTAAAATATTTGGTTCATCCTTATACCAATATAATATCAAATGTGATTTCACTAATCAAAAATCTAAGTAGAGGGATACACTCAGTGCTCAAAATCACATGAAATTTCACTAAAGGGTGAAAAATAAGATTTTTATAAGGCTCATTCATACAAAATGAAACATTAAATTCCAAAAAAAAAATTAGGGGTGGATAATGATATTTAATAATCATGATCCACATCATCCATTATGAAAGAATAAGATTTCGATTTGTCATTTTTATTAGAGGTTGTTGGGCATTATTGTCCACATTGGCCCTTGGATTGGGAAATAGATTTACATAGTGTCCAAAATCCTTACACTTGAAACAATGGTGTATATGTGGTGCATTATGTTGGGGTCTATCTATGTTCATTTCATTTACTGGTGGCTACACATCACTTATAAATTCTTTTTCTCGATGGATATGGGTTCCATTCCTATTAAACCCTCTTGTTCCTATTATAAATTCAAATAAGTGATTATTCTAACATTTCTAGTTGGTGTGTGACTGAAAGTTCTTCCCACTATGTCATTTATTGTAGTTATATTTAGACTTGATCTTACATTTCTTATTAATACCGCTGGAGTTCTTGGAATCTCTAATATCCATTTATACTCTCTGTGCACATCGAATGAACACTTCATAGATACTAAAGTCTCTTATATCCAAATAATTTCACTAAATTAATCTTAATCCACTGAATATTAAATCATATTTTGTTTCTATACTAATTTTTAATGAGGATGTGGACCAAGCATGTCTTGTAAATTTAGCTTTGTAGTTTCCAATAGATTCACCATCCTACTATTTGAGATCAAAAAATTCCTTCCCAAAATTGTTCATAGAATATGAGGGAAATGATTGCATAGAAATATAATATTAAACTAATCCCATTACCTAGTGTGAATTATCTCCTTTGAATCATATTCTTAATATGGTTCCACCATTTATATGATCATCCTTCCAAATGATAGGCAACTAAATAAATTTTTCATGTTCCAAACACTATATAACAGAAAATATCTTTTCAGTGTTACTATCCCATTTCACAACAACAAGTAAATTAGTGAACCCACTAAAATAGGGTGGAATTTTCATCATAATGAATTCAACATAACATTATTCCCTTCTTTACATGTTTGAATGTTTAGCATGGTTTATAGAAAGATATTTTTTAAGCATAACAATAAGGGTTTTGATTTCTTCCACCATAATACTTAGTTTCCCAAGAGGAAAATCATTTAATTTTCCATTTCATTCATTATTTATATTATTTATTTAGTTTATATCCATTGAATAAAGCTATAAATCATATTTCAAGAAACACTAATCTTAGTCGGAAACTATAAAATCCAAAAAATTAATTTATAGGATTTCCAAAACATAAAATCTTATTTTCAATTTTTGAGACCTTAGGTTTAACCTTGGTCATTCATATTAATTATTAAAATCCTTTATGATGATTCATAAATAGTTTATGAATTTCCAAACAATATCCCATAAGAGAGTCAAACTAGGTGTAAAATAATACACTTTTTAGTACACGAGAAGATGATCAAGTCTATATCAGTGAACCATTCTTGGTGTTATTACCCATATGTATCTATTTCTAAAACCCACATACACTTATAGTATCCAGAAAGTGATGTAATTTCTTAGAAACAACTAACTTTATTATTTTCCAAAAATTACAGTATATTTTATTATACTTTTAATCTTCTGTATACTTATCCTTAGTCATATACCTATACATAACCTTTGAAATATACCAAGGGATATCACTAATGTTTTCCCATACAAGTTACCAAAGGGTAACTAAACCTTTTTTGGATAGAAACTATAAAGTTAAAAATTTCTCATACATATATATTACATCTTAATAGATGGTTATTTATTATATATCATAATGAACTATGCTATAATATTTTAGGCCTAGTTACTTTGGATACATGGGCACATAAACAACTAATCAATAAGTATTCTGCGTCTTCAACCTCTATGTTATTCATAACTAGAACTCTTCAAATAAATATCATACACAATAACTTCCATCTTAACCTGAGTAAAGGAAGTATAAGAAAGGGTGAGATCAGAGGCTCAGTTAGGGTAAGAAAGGGATATTTTAACATATCATGTGCATTAGGGTGTGATAACATGAGAATATATTCTTAAAACCATACTTAAAATATCATAGATCATAAACCTGAGTCATGACATAAATCATTGAAATTTATAAGACATAAATAATAGAAGAATAAAAGAACATGATCAATGATAAAATTATTTTGGAATAAGAAATATAATTATGGAATATACATAATCATAGAGAATATTATGTCAAGGATACTCACAACAACATTTATAACATGTTATGATTTGGTTAACCAACCATGTATCTGCTTCAGGCTTGGGATAACCTCCCTTGTTCCCTCTTTTGGGATTAGCATAACCTATTATATACCCTCTTATGTGGTTTGTATAACCTTTTGGGAACCCTATTTAGGACCTAGGATAAACTCCCATATACCATCTTTCAGGCTTGGGATAACCTACTGTGTACCCTCTTTCGGGGACGGGACAACCTCCCATGTAACACTTTCAGATCATATAAAATTAGTCTTTACCTAATGAATTGAAGAGAGATATAGGTCTCACCCATCACATGATGAAACTAATATATAGATATTCCACAATATCATAAAAACATTAATCAAATTAGATCCCCTAAAAATCAATCTTTTTTATATTCATTTCTTCATAACATAACATGTGGAAAAGAAACATGTTTCATATTTATTTCATCATTTCATAAAAGTTTTTTTTAAAAAGAACTATGTTTCATAATAAATTTTCATGGTATAACACATGGAATAGAAATAGGTTTCATAATCAACTTTTCATCATAAACACAAACCATCCAAAAAAATAATTATAATGGTATCCTTGGATAATATCCATAGTAATTCATATGTAATATCAAATGTTATCATATTATATGAAAAATTATTTTGAAACATCACTTGTAACATTTTATGAGTAGAATAACATTTATTTTAAAATAAATTTATAGAAAAAACTATATAAATTTTTTTCAAATAATTTTCATTGAAAATAAACATCGAAAACATATAAATGAAGCGTTAAAAATCACTTATAACCTTGGTTTATGAAAATATCCATTATAATTTGAAATAAAATTTATAGAGAAAAATATTTTCAGAATTATTTTATTTGATAATAAAATTTAAAATATATAAAATAATATTCAAAATAATTAATGGTCATGACAGATGGAAATTTTGTTCAAGTTGTTCATGTTAAAAAAAATATTCTTTTTACATTTTCAGCAAAATCCAAATGGGACATTTTGGGAAAATGACATAAATAATCTGTTTAAAACCATTTCAAAAACTTCTGTAAAGGGTATATATTAATTTAAACAATCATAGAAGTACTTTATTACATTTATGAAAATATTTTCTTGTAAAACCAGGATATAAAAGTGAAATGTTTTTTCACCGAAGATAGAAATAATGTCGTTTTCTTTATAAACATTATTTTGAAATCCTGAGTGTATAAAGAGAGGAAAAATAAAGGAAAACATCTATTCTATTGAAATAAACATAATATAATAAAATTTCTGAATTTACTAAGATATTGAACATAACATTTAATCATTGGAAATATAGTCATAAACAATTGATAAACAATGACATTGTATCATTAAAATCTCCCCACGTTTGTAACATCAAATCATAAGATCAATGAAATAATTACATAAAATAGAACATAAAACATGATGTTAATAAATAAATCAATGATATTACATGTCAAAGGGTCTGTAAATATATATCATAAAAGAATATTGGTGCACAACAAAACATATGTCTCAAAGAATGAAAATTGAGACAAATATCCCTTACCACTTTGGCAACGCTTATACCATAAACCCCATGAAAGATAGATATTCAAATCAATTTTTAAATAGAAATAATTTTAAGGATAAAAATAAAAAATTTAATTAATGTGTAATAAATATTCCACAAAAAATAAATCAGAGGGGAATATGGAATGTGTTTCAAAGAAGTATAAATAGAGAAGAAAATACATTACTTTAAGTCTATAATTATTTAGTACACATTGAAACTCCTGTATAATAAATTTAAATTTCTTTTAAATCTATTATAGAAAAATAATTATATATATAATACCATATATTATTTACTTAGTACATTTTATTACCCATTTATTAACAAGCCCAGGTTAAAGTCATGTTTCAAGTAACAACTCTTTGCTTTTCTTGTATGTGTGGTATTTTTATTTTTTTTTCATATTAATTTTACCATGGAAAAATTACCTCCAAAATGTTAAAAAAGATATAAATTCCATATATATTCAGTATATTTATATATATAGATTTTAATATAAGTTAAATATAGAAAGTGAAATACCCCATTTATAGAGACGATAGGCTTTACGTACACTAGAACGTTGCTACCATTATCTAGAGAGATTGAAAGAGTTAATGGAAAATATTATATTAAATTTAAAGATTTTTTTTAAATATATATATTATATATTTATTTAATCCTATTCTTATTACATACCACATGAAGCATATTTGAATAAAAAATCGCATCGTTTCACAATGTTGTAGTCCACCATACACATAAACAACATTTTTGTATGTCCAATGAATGAAAAGTAAGAAGGAATATGTGATATAATGATTTGAGAATAATATTAATATCATAAATATCATATATACACAATAAATAATTCACTATATCTAGACATGGTAGGTGGTTATGGAAAACGAGTAACATCACTTAACGAGGTGGTAGTCCTCCTGACACATGAATGATGATTTCATAACCCATTTTATGGAAGCGAAGATAGATATAGGTAAAAAAATTATCCTTATGAAATATAAATAGATGTATTATACTATAGATATTATATAATTATTTTATAATGAGAACTGATAGAGGTATATGATTAAATAAAATAAAATTTTCAGTTTGGTATGTTTTTTCTTCTCTTGACAACTTCCTTTGGTTTTCCCCAAAATACATTCTAGGATGGATTTATGAAATATAAGGCTTCTAGGATGGGTTTAGGGATGTAAGGAAGCTATTTGGGTAGTTATTTTCTAAAATAATGGGTTTTGAAAATGTGAAGAGGATAGGAGACTGGGTGACCATTTATAAGTGAGTCGAGTGACTCACTTGTAATTTTTTATAATAAAAAGGTGTACACAAAATTTTCTCATTTAAAAATGATAAAAAAAAGAAAATTATAGCACCAATAAGAGATAATGTCATAATATTTATAGCTAATTGGTTTTGAAAATGTTTTGGGTCATTTTCAACCCATATCTTTTTCGTTTAATCCCCTAAAAACCCATTTTTACCTTAATAATGGTAAATAAATTTTATAATTTTTGCAATCAATTATGGTGAAAAATTAATTTAACATTATTATATTAAATATTTTATTATTATTAAAAATATTTTTTCAATTTTTACAAATTCCATTTAAATAAGTTTAAAAATCTAAATTTAAAATTAATCTTGTAAAAAGAGAAAATGTTTAAACGTTTATAAGTTTTTATATAAACATCAATAGTAGATTTATTAAAATGAACTAAATTAAATTAATTGATATATAATTTAACTAATTTTACTTTTAAACCCATATTTAAATATTTTTATATTTTTAAAATCATTAACATAAATAATAATCCTTAATTAAAACCATTGATTTTCATTATTCAATAAAAAATTTGTCTTTTTATAAAATTTTAAAAAACTTCACCAAAAGAAAATTTTGAAATGTAGTTTTAAAAAATGATCTTTATTTTATCACCAAATTTTTCTAAAATTGGTAAAATTTAATATTATAATTTATTCAAAAAATGAAATAATAATTATTCTTTGATAATTTTTTTTTGAAACATATAAACCCTTTACTAAAAATTTTATATTTTTTTTGGAAATATGTATTCTATATATGATACCATTATAATTAATATTTTAAAAGTAGTTATTAAAATTAATATTTCATTATTTAATAGTTGGGTTATAATGATAATGTTTAAAAAATAATTTTAATAATATGTCATGGTTTACTAAAACTTAGTTTAGTGTGAAACATAAGATAAAATTATTATTTAATATAACTAATGATTAACTTAGTGTTGCATGTAATGATAAATAATGAAAATATTAAATTAGTTAAATAATTATTTACTAAAATCCTAGGGTGTTACAAGAAATTTTTTATTTTATATGTGTGGATCCTTTTCGATGTCCTCATTATGTACATGTCAAAGATGTTCTGTAGTATTTTCAAGATAATTTATATAGAGGTGAGGTAAATGAAGACAAAACTAAGAGGAATAAATTTTAAGAGTTTAAATTCTAATGATTCCCAATGTATGAGGCTCCATTTGAATCTCAGATATAGAATACTTGTTGGGGGAGGTGGAGATAAACATCTATTTGATCTATACTTGGAAGGATAATTAAGCTTCATTGGTGATAAAAATACTACATGGGGATGCCTAGAAGTTTGGGTTCTTTTTCATCATGGATTTTGAGGATTACATTATATCATGGGAGAAGGTATATGATCACTCTCTAGTTGAGTTTATTTCTTCTACCTTAATGGAATTCAGTATCTAGGATATTTTTACCCTTTGATTGGGGAGTTATAGTTTGTGATAGTTTGGGATCCATTTTAGGACCCTCCCCTAATGTAATTTGGAATTTCCCCCCAAAGAGGAGGTCATGGAGAGACATTTTGAGGAGGCATTACTTATAAATATCTATTTCTAGGTCTCCATTTTAATTCTACTAACGTAGCATGAGGTTTTCAAAAGTGTTTAGGCCATATAGAGGACACCGGTGAGGAAAAGATCATTAATAGAGTGGATTAATCATGATTATATACATAGTTGAGTTGGGGTCCGATGATCCCATTTTATTCGGCATAATAGCTCTCAAATATTCAAGGGTAGGTCCCAACCCCCTACCTCTTGTTTCTTTAGGTTTAGGGTCTCTAAGGCCCCCCCAAGGGATTTACATGTATTTTTCTTTTAGAGTCCATGTTCATAAAAATAAAAAGAACGTGAATATATAAATTAGGAAGTGTGTGGTAGGTTATCTACTTGAGGTTGCCCTATTGTGGTAGTTACATCAATGGAAAAAGTAGAGAGTACTCTAGTTTCTGATTAGGATATGCTGTACAATGAAAGCTGATGATAAAGCTATGACTATCCTCATCCTCAAAGAGTAGATTATTACTATGTGGGTGGACTTCATCAGGTAAAGATAGGACATATATCAAGAAATTTATAGTTCAAAAATTAGTATTTTCTATCCCTAAGAGAGGATTATGTCATTAAAAGTACACTTTTATTATTTTCTAGTTGGGTCCCTCTATTGTTTGATTCAAAATTGGCACACACTTTTATCTCACATGGTATTGTTTTTGATTTGGTAAATGAGGGTTAGAAACATCCAGTTCTCTTATAGTTTAAAACATCCTTTATAGGTCATGATTACTAATGTGAAGCATGTAGAGACTATAAACTTGTTCCAGGGAAACATATCTCTTAAAAAGACTTATTTTTTTTGTAGATATATCCATACATTATCATCCTCAACATGGACTAGATGTATTTAGTAAAAGATATTGTAGATTTCTTAATGAGGAAGATTGTTTTATACGATAATGATGGAGATTCTACCATGATTGTTGATGAGTGAGACCCACAGAAGAGTCAAAGGTGTTTTTTGTCCCTTCCTTATTTGATGGAAAATTTGAAATAGATTTATTTAGAAGTTCAACTAGCACAGTTTTTTAGGTTTGTGAAAGAGTATTATAATGTCTTTCCTAGGTTTTTCTTGGTTTCACCTCCTCAAAAAACATATCAAGTTCAAGATAGCGAGACATCATGAAACTTATCCAATCTTGGAGTCTCTATATAATATGGTTCATTATGAGTTTCAAGAGATTCATATACAGATCAATGATCTCTTTCTAGGAGGTTCTGTTTGGCCAAGCATGTCACCATAGGTGAACTAGTTCTATTATTGATAAATACTGATGACAAGATATGTCAATATATAGATTATCATTAATTTAATGAGGAGATAATAAATATCCACTACCCTCTACCATAGATTTATGATTTATTCGATCAACTAAAATGATCTAGTTGGTTCTTGATGATTGATCTTGGAATGAGGTATCATCATATGCGGGTAAAGGATGAAGATATTCCGAAGTCAACATTCTAATCTAATTATGGACATTATGTGTTTATTTTAAAGTTTCTTATCATGAAAAATTATCTTGTTGTATTCATGGGGTTGGGGAATGAGTTTTTTTATATTTTATGTACCAATTCATTGTGGTTTTCTTCAGCGACATCCTTCCGTAATCAGTATCTAAAAAATTGAAACTATAGCATCTGTAGGCTACTTTGAGAGTTATTCATCATTTATTGTTATTTATAATGTTTTTTATGAGCGATTTCGGGGATTTTGAAGTTTCTTTCTTATTTTCTTTCATGTCACATCATGTATAATTCACGGATACTCCAAATATTGAGGGAGTCATTTCTTGTGCATTTCCCATTTTTTTGTAAATGTGCAGTGATTCCTTTGTCATACAGACTCCTAGAGTAGGGTTGTGCCTCAATTTTCTATGCTTGTGATTCCTCTAAAAAAACTAGAAAAAATTATGGGTCCTTTAAGAATGATAATTTTCATGAAGCCTTTAAGTACTTGAAGGAAAAGTTGGGCCGATCCCAATTCATCATTTTACAGAAGAGGGATTTTAGTTTAAGAACTTTTGTGATGATTAGTTTCTTGGTTAGGGTATTTTTTAGATATAGCATAGTGTTGCAATTTCTAGGTGTATCATAATTTACACTATCATGAATGTAATTATTCTACGCATGATCTTGAGTTCGTATCATTTGTGTTTTCCTCGATGTTATGGAGGAACTTCCTCATTAGTGAATATTTTCTGTTTTCACCAATCATAAGAACCTAATGTCTATCTTTACATTTCATGGAAAAAACTTATGATATCGATGGTGTATTAAATTCTTGATGGTTCATGGCATTGATATTTATTTAAAAGGAGGAATGATAATGTTATAGAATATACAATGATTAGAAAGTCATATAGTGATGTTGTGCATGAATCTGGAAATTCTTATTGAGTGGTGGACGAACTTTCCATGAAGTATCATGATATGGGAGTGTTTGGTGGTAGAGGATTCATTTTTAGATGATAATTTTATTTTTTAGGTAATTAAGTGGAGGAGTCCCATTTGTTGGATTCTGAGGTGGGGGTCTGGTGGAATCGAGTTATATATGGTGATTCCCCTAATTGATTATTTGAGGATGAGAAATATTGGGTGTTGTTTTAGGGGTTGATTTTTATTACTTTGGAGATTTTTGAGTTTTTTCTATATGCGTTACTCATCCTACTATGAACTGTATATCTTTGCTTGACAAATATGTTCTGTTATTTTAGTGTTTTGTTTTTTGTCCTATATTAAAGCATTAAATTATAGAGTTCATGCCCAGATGCTTAGTCTTATAGATAGTTATGGTTAAACACCATTTACCAGTGGTTTTTTTTATCCTTTAAATATTCCTCAAAGTTATTAGGAGGAAATATTGATGGAATTTTAAACTAATTTACCTCCAGCATAGGGAGGTCAGGATTTTTTATCAGTGATGGTGGACTCTTTGACAAAGTCATCTTAATTCTTTGTTATCAGGGATTTGAAATAAGAAGAGGTTTTGTTGAGGTACTATCTAAATGATGTTGGTAGGCTCAATTATATCTCAAATATAATTATCTCTAATCATGATCTTTATTTCGATTCCAATTTATGGATATACATTCATAATGATTTTAGATCTCGGTTGTGACTTACCACTAATTTTTATCCATAGAAGGACGATTAGATATAGAATACCATCGAGAATCTTGTGGTCATGTTTCATTCCTGTGTCTTTGATTTTATAGGTTTATGGATGGGGAACCTATATTTTTTAGTTCTATTTCAAAAATATTTTTTCTCCCCCATCTGTATAGAACTCTTTTAAGATTTGTAAACTCCTTATTTATTTTTTCCATTATGATGGATTGGTGTTAGAGATTCAATAATTATTATTCTAAAACAAGTTCAATGAATGATATATATGTTTTAAGTGATTATAGGAGGATAAAGGTAGTGTTGGATCATCAAAAGACCTATGTTGACCATAGGTGGAGTCCACTAGAGTTCGAATTTGGAGATCTTATTTTCTTGAAATTTACTCCTCATTGTGGGAAGCAAAGGCATGGTCCTTGGATTAATCTTTATCCCTATTTTTTGGGAATTTTGAGGGGTTTTATCTTTGTGTAGTCATTGAAAACTAGATAACACATACCCCATATAAGAGAAGTATTTTTGATTTCTTCCATGTATTATAAATTTTTTACCTTCTTTATGACAATTCTAAAGTTATAAATTGGGGAGAGAACAAAATTGATGATATCGAGACTTTTGATAACTATCTTCTAGAGATGAAATCCCACCAAAAAACTGTGTTACATGAATATTCTATTAATTTTTTCTTGTAACTTATGGAAATGGTGGTGTGGAGGATAGTACTTCGGAACTGGAGTCACAGATAGAGACTCATTATCCTGAATTTTTTTCTTAACTCTTCTTTTTTATCAATATTTATTGATGTTGTTGAACTTTATCTAGATTATGAAAGGGATTTCTATTATTCTATGCCTTATTTCCTTCCCTTTCTCATTTTGAGTGGTATCTCCCCTAAGATTTTTGTTGTTGTTTGTTATTAGTGTTCCATAGTTTTTTGCATTGTTACTATAAGTGAGGTCGTTGTGCTCTTATGATGGTGAGATTTTTTGGAATTATCTCATGGCGTGGATATTCGGATGACCAATTTTTTCCATATTCCTAGTAATTGTTTTAATTCTCAAGGATGCCAATTTTTTTAGTGGTATCTAATATAATGGTCTAAAACCTCCCGAACTTTATATTTTATTTTAAAAATGACCATTGCTCTCGAGAGGGAGTTTATATGTGTCTTGGAGGGTAGATATGTATTTTATCCATAAAAGTGTCACTATAACCTATTGGTGGGAATGCTGGAGTCCATTTTTATTTTTTTACATGTGGAATTGGTGAACCAAAACTAGAAACATTTCTTTTAAGGAATTTTAGTAGTTGTTTTGGCCTTGGTTTCCTCCTATTTAAAACTACTAGAATGGAAACACCTAGTGAGGGAATGGTGTGTGTGTGGTTCCTTAGAGGACCTTATTTCCAAAATTGGGAATATTACCACACCAGGCATGTTTTTAGGGTTGTTATGAGAGAAAAAATCATAGGTTCATGGAAACACAACCCAGAAGAAGTCATTTTAGTTAGCTTTCTTAAGAACACCAGAAAAATGGGAAGTCCATTTTTTAAGCTATGTTGGTTATAAAGTTATTTTGAAATGTCTAAAATAATCATTTTTCATCATGGATCAACACCAGTTCAAAGGGGTGGAAACATGTGCGATGTTATGGGGGTTTGAAATGGGATTCTAATTTGTTACATTCCCCTATTAATTAATATATGCACCTCCCTAAAATTTTATTTTGAATTCCAGATGCACCTAGGGAATGATGGGTCAAGATATCATGTTGAGGTTAATTGATAGAATTTTTCACAAGGTAATTGTTTGTTCAACTTCCCATAGAGACTATTGATTAACTCTTTGAATATTCTAAGTTGTAACATAATGAATCAAATGCTTGTGGTTATTGTACCTTATCCTCCACTTTCCCTACCCTTCCACTATTATTTTTTTGTTTAGGTCATCATTGTAGTGATTCTATTAGTTTATGTGCCTCTCCCTAAGTTGATATTATTAGTGTTATAAAGATTATAGGTACTAGATAACACTCTCTCAGTGTGGTGGTGTTTGAACATTGACCTCCTGTTTCAACATGGAGAATATTGAACTTCTAAATATATGTAGGGAATTCACTGCTTCCCCTATTTCATGTAAAATTATATTGTTTTCATGATTTATATCCTTCTATAATAGTGTAATTAACCTAAATAAATATTAAAATCAATTATATAATGAATCTTTTTATAGCAATAAAATGTGTTTCAACTATGTTAAGAGTTTTCCTCTAGTTTTACTAGAGTGTGTGATATCGATATTTTTACTATTTTAGCATATTTTTCATGTTTCTAATTGATAAAATAATGTAATTCTAGTAAATATTGTTTGAGAAAAAATAAGGTGGAATGTTAAACTGAATTTTTATTCCATATAATTTATTAGAAATCAATGTGATGTTTGGGACATGTTATTGGGAAACTGTTCTTCCTTATATTTTGAAGAAACTAGAAGTGATGCTAGAAAGGATTGATGTTTTTATATCTAAATCTTTAGTTTTCCTTTGGTTGTAACCTATGATAAATGAATTGGTTAATTAAATATGATAAAGAATTATTTATTTGATAAAAATAATTTTTGGGGGATGGTTGATCATATTTTATTATTAAGGATGACTGCTTGGTTTTACATCCTATTTTCCCTATTGAATTTATTGTTCTCTAGCCAACTTGGGAGATTTATCAATATAATGATCCTTTTTTAATGATGTGATGTGAGATAGAGAAGATATGTTGCTTGGTGAGATATGGTGTTGGGCATGGAACAATGTTTGGGGAAGCAAATAACTCCTCAAATAGAAATATTTGTAGTGATATGCCTTAAAATTACAACGATATCACTAAATTGATGGGGGAAGTTAACTACATAGAAGGTGGGGTGTATGGTGATATGCATGGTGGTGTCTGGGATATAACAAAGACTAATGGAGTGGGTAAAAACTAGGATTTACCATTTATATTCTTATAGATGAGATTTTTTTATGTTAATAAACATTCAATAATTTACCAATGTATAGGTGTCTTGTTCCTACTTTAATTTCCCCGGTTCTTAAAGTAGATGGTTATGCATGGTTAATGAAAATTTTTATTGTATCTTTCTATGAGTCATAGACTACCTAGAATTATTGAATTATAATGAATGAAAAATGTTTTAACCCATGGGGTTGGTACATGAATTTAATGCTGATGATGATAAAACTTGAGAACTGAATGGATCCATTTTTTATGCCTAAAAGGATTGGATTCATATAGGTTTATTCCATGAAGGAATGAATTTTGGTTGGCTTATGCCTGGAGGGGATGGTTATTAGTTGTTACTTATGTAATTTGGAAATGAAATAATATTAATTAATATATCATGATTTAATTAATGTAACTATTAATCATTATATGAAATAATTTATTAACAGTTTTTTTAATTTTTTATGTTTTTATAGGATTACTTGTCCTTAGTAGTGTTAGTTGAGTGTCTGAGAGTCAATATATATAGTTAATCCTATAAATAAGTAGATACCCACATTACGGTTATGATATTTATATTTCTATGTTATGTAATATCATATGTTACCCCAACCCTATTGGTTGGGTGACTCACACTAATGTATTTTGGAGGGTGTTTCCCCAATATTTATGTTAGTTATGAATATATGGTTAACAACCCCTCATTCACCACTATCTTATCCTGATATAATTATGTTTTGGTATACATTGTGGTTTTGTTTCCCAGGATATATGTTTATATAGGGAAATAATGGATTTTGGTTATTTCACATACATTTCTCTTCATATATACTATCCTCAGTGTAATTATAGTGATGTTCTGTATTGGATATGATGGATTCAATAATAATACACAACATATATGATGTATTAGATTCCATAAACTAATCATTTATTATCAGAAGATATGGTATGTTTATTATGAGTTGATGTGACATATTAGTTTCATGGTTATTTATAGTTTCCAATTTATTCTGGGTATGATTACTTTTTAGAGATAAGATATATCAGGACATATGAGATTGGGATAGAGCAGTAAACCAGTGGGTAAGTGGTAGTGGGGGACATTCATGTGATATTATGTTACTTATTATATTATTAGTTGGATGAAATAATTGTATAGGGATCCATGGTGAGTCTAGGGGCATAATCTACTTTCTTTTGTTATAAGTTAGATAAAATAGTTTTTTTCACTGGGATTTAGTATCCTTTATTTATAATTTGAATACGAGGCTTGGAGGAGGATCTTACTTAATATACCTATTATAATCACCCTACATGTATATGAACAATTATTTTGGATCATAAGAGACGGTTGGTGATTGGGATGGACATTACTATCTCATGGTGTTGTTCATGAGCTATTTGGGATTTGATATTTCTATTTAGGTTTCTTTTTTATGATTGTATTTTCTTTGGCACTTGTTCAATTTTATGACATTATATGCATGTATTGAGGATATTTTGTTTTCCTTGAGTAGGAGTTTTTAGTGGTTTAATATTATATATCATTCCTAAAGTTCTTTCCGAGTGTAATACCACCCATTTATGTGTATGATATACCTTAGGTGGTTTTCTATAACCCATGGTCCATTTGAGGTGTGTTTTAGGTGTCATTAACTTACATCTCTTTTGTATTCCTTGGAGGGGTGAATTTGGGTGGAGGGGTAGTGAAATCGTGATTCACCGTAACATAGAATTGCTCCTTGAAACTATTCTACATTTCAACTCATACTTACCTCTTCCCTATCGAGGGTTCACGACCTTCGAAGATGTGGAAAATGATTTATCCGTATCTGGAGTCCTTGAAGCTCCTCATGCAATTTCTGGTGGGGAGAAGTGAAATGAGCGCTTGGCAGCATGATTGGGGGGGTGGCAGGTTGTGGTTTCCAGCCTGTCCAACACTATTCATGTCCTTTAGAGAGGCACACGACCACCTCGGTTTTATCCAGGCTGTACTCGAGGATAGCCAACAAGATTTTTTCCATAATATCATTTTGAGTTATGATTAAGATAGGATCACCTTTACGGGTTCTGCATCAGGGTAATTCTCATCCAAAGCCTTTTCCCAAGTAAGGAAAAACTCAGGTAATGGCGATCCATTGGGGGAGAAGCTGCGGTGTAAAGAGGTGCCCTCCAAGAACAATTTCCTATTGTGGAGGGTGAGACACAATGCTTTAACCACGAATGATAGAATTCAATGCATGGGAGTGAATTTGGCTTCAAGAATTTTTTTTTGTAGAGATCATAACCAGAAAATGGTGGGTCACCTCTTTGTCGATAGTGATTGGGCGAGATGGGTTTGGTAGGAAGTCGAGGTCCTCTCAAGTTAGGTTAATCACGGTGGATCGGTTGAAAGCTTTATTAGCTCATGGCTTCAAGGGTCTGGCCAATGGAGGCCTGAGAAGAAAGGTCGGGCTCTCCTTATCTTGGTGGGTTGCTGGGTCATCTGGAAGGCCCAAAATGATGCTCGCCCCAGCACTGTTAAAGGCACCAAAACCAGCATCACCATCAATGTGAGAAATATTTTACAAGACCTGGTCAGGTTGTGAACCGAATTCCATGATCCTCAGTAGATCAGGTCGATTCTCCCAAATCAAGTTTCATCCAACAAGGACCGCAGGCTGGGGTCAGGGAATTAGGTCTGTTGGCGGAACCCAACAGACAGGCTCAAACTGAACTCAGACGGGTCTCTTCTCAGAAAGGTGATGTAGGGTGGTAGTGTAATTTGGGACAGGGAGGGGTCGGTCTTAGCTACTTTCTCTGCTTGTTATCAAAGTGGTGATGCACTATAGGTGGAGGCCCTGACTATGGCCACTGGGCTGGATTTATGCGAGCAAAGACACCTTATCCTGAAGGTAGTGGATACTGACTCTTTGACTCTCTTTAACACTCTCTCTAGAGCTATTTGTTATCCATAGAACATTGAGTATATTATCAGAAATTATAAATAGCTCTTGGGTACCCACACTGAGATTGATCACACTTGGTGAAAGGGGAACATGGCAGAGGAATTTTTGGCATCCAGGGCCCCATCAATTCAAATTATTTCATACATCTTAAACTTTGGTTCCATTCTCAGGGAGGGAGTCAATTTTGTGGTTAATGATGCTTTGGGGTTACATTATTTTAGACCACCATGATGTATCTCTAGTAGTTTTTATTCATCAAAAACAATAAAAATGATAATGTTCAGTTAGTCAGTAACATTATTAAACTAAAATTTCATTATATTAACTAAAAAATAATAATTCATTCAATTCCACAACTAAGACAAACCAAAATAGTGATCATGTATATGTTCAGACTATAGCCTCCATGACACAATGTGGTTAATTTTTTGTAAAATCCTCTCAAGGACGATTCAATGAATAGATTTGATGAAAAAATATGTTGTATATGTCAAAATTAATATTTTAAATGGATAAGTTGTTATACACAATCATTTCATCTATTCATTGAGAAATAATATCATTAATTGCACGTACATGAAAGATACTTTCTACATGAACAAGTGTCCGGATTTATCATAACCAACCATCATTTGTGGTATCTTGAATTGATTTAATGGGTATATATATATTTTTTTAATATTTTATGTTTCTTTATATTTCACATTATCATTATCTATATACATCCCCTATGTTATTGAATCCTTATAACACATTACTATATGGTTCTACTTAACCACATATGTCAATGATGTTTCAAAAATGATAAAATAAATGATTATGGGATGTCATATAATGATAATATAACGTAATAATGATATATTTAATATTTTTTAATTATTACGGATTGGTTTTTTAATATATAAAATATTTATTCATATATCATCTTTTAATCATTAAAAATATTGAAAACATGTTCATCGTTATTTTCATTTTAACAACATGTATTCATATTTTCCACCTAATGAAAATTGAATGTATTAAATCATTGAAAACAATGATTATTCTTTTATGAAATATATATTATTTTTTAACTTTAAATATTTTAGTGAGAATTAATATCATCCTCAATAAATTTATACAAAACATGGGACTAAAAGTTTTAACTCCTGATAACATAAATAAAATATAATTGTAACGACCCAAAATTTTGAATAAATCTTGTTTCCTAATTTTGTGTGTTATTTTAATTTTTTTTATACTCAAAAAAACTTTTTCATTGGATAACATGAGTATAATTAAAATGAGACTATTGGGTTTTGACTGTTATATGACCATTAGACAATATGACTGCTGGAAACTAAACGTTTCGTTTTCTTTTGTCTCTAAATACAAGTGATCTTGGTTAATTAATATAGAAAAAAGATTTGATGGCCTCACCCAGTAGTCTTGGACCGATCGAAGCCCATATAAAAGAACTTGGGAAGGGGGTAGCCCCACTGGGCTTTGCTCTGGACCAAACCCAAGCCAAACTTCATCATATGAAGCTAGAACGGAATCGCCTTCGAGAGAAGTTCAAACTGATAGAAATTATTACAAGTGCGATGTTGGCCGAGCCTCCCTTGGATTCTCTCACCTTATCACACCTTACACTTAGGTCCTATGCTGATGTGATAAGGGGCTATGTAAGGAGACCATAACTTCCTTGTGTAATCCTTTGTTTTAAATAAAAATTTTGATTTCTTCTTATGATGAAGTTTATGAATTTTCAAATGTCCGGATAAATATAGTATGCATATTTTTGGTGAATTTTAGAAAAAGTATATTTTAAAAATGTTTATGTAAACCTTAAATAATTAAAAATGTGTAATGATTTTCAAAAAACAGTCTTCTAGAATTATGTTCAGTATGAAATTTAGAGTCTAATAAGATAAAATTCATTTTAGATGAATAGTAAATTATGAATAGTGATTTTATGCTTAGGATTAGTAATGTGACCAAATGGATTGTTAATCTCACTTAAATAAAGAATTAATATAATCTAGGCACCTTGATTAAGTAATGTGATTCAATAAAATTGTTAAATAACTGTTTCATAAATTATTAGTCAAGTATTAGTTTTTTTCGGGTGAATAGTGTTTTTTGATTAAAAATTTAACTAAAAATATTTAGAAAATTATTTTTATAAAATGGATTTAATTTTTGAACTCAGTGCATCGATATTATGTTAAGGTAATTTTTGGGGATTTTACTGAAAAAATGAATTTTCAGTGAATAGTGCATTTATTTAAAAATTTAATTTAAAATATTTAGAAAAATATTTTTATAAAATGGAGTTCATTATTGAAATCAGAGCATCGATATTTGGTTAAAGTGAAATTTTGGGATTTTTCTGAGAACGTTGAATTTTGGATGAATAGAGATAATACTGTTTTTATGTTACGGGTGTTTAATGACATCATTAAATGATGTATTAAGTATGTAATCAATATGGTCGACTTATGAATAGTAATATAAGGTATGAGGTCTCCCCGGTGGCCAATACCACGGGAAAATACCTTGGGCCAGCCCATGGTTTTTCCAAAACCACTAATGAGGTGTCCCTTGGCCATTAATGCCTTGTCCCCCCAATTTCCCTATAAATACCAAGCCATCCTCTCATAAATTCGACTCCCAACTCTCCCTTAATGAAGATCTAGTATCATTACCTTCCAAGGAGTCCCCCCTAAGGTGCCCCCAATCCCTCAAGGTCCCAACATTTGAGTTTTAAGAGTTACGTTTTAAGGTAAGGAATCCTACCTCTCTCTTTCTTTTCAAGTAAACTCTTTTATGTACTTTATTTTATGCTCCATGATCTTATGTTGGAGGATGATATTTTATATTTCTCTTACTGGAATTTTAATTATCATATTATGAGAGACCCCCTGTTGATCTCATCAATTCGTTTTAAGAATGTTTAAGTGACGCCGTTAGGCTGTCAAATTTTTAAGGGATTCGTTCACCCTTCTCATTTTCAAGATCTATTTTCATGTCAAGTCTTTCATGTTCCTTTTTATTATGTTGGGTAATGATCTATATATCTATCATACTGATATTATATGTTCATATGATGAGAGACCCTATTTGATATCTTCAATTCAGTATTTTGATGTTTTAAGTGGCGCCATTAGGCTGCCGAATTTTTAAGGGATTCTTTCACCTTTCTCATTTTTCAAAGTTCTACTTTCATGTCTAGTCTTTAAAGTTACTCTTTATTATGTTGGGGTATGATATCTATATCTATCATACTGATATTCTTTGTTCATATGACGAGATACCCTATTTTATCTCTTCAATTCATTTTTGTTGAAGTTTAAGTGGTGTCGTTAGGCAGCTGAATTTTTAAGGGATTCTTTCACCTTTCTCATTTTTCAAAGTTATACTTTCATGTCAAGTCTTTCAAGTTCTGTTTTATTATGTTGGGGTATGATATCTATATCTATCATTCTGATATTCTATGTTCATATGATGAGAGACCCTATTTTATGTCATCTATTCATTTTTGTTGAAGTTTTAGTGGTGCCGTTAGGCAGCCGAATTTTTAAGGGATTCTTTCACCTTTCTCATTTTTCAAAGTTCTACGTTCATGTCAAGTCTTTAAAGTTCCTTTTTATTATGTTGGGGTATGATCTCTATATCTATCATACTTATCTTCTATGTTCATATTATGAGAGACCCTATTTGATCTCTTCAATTCATTTTGTTGAAGTTTATGTGACGCCGTTAGGCTGCCGAATTTTCATAAGAGAAATCTTATTTTTATCTTCCCTCCATGTTTTTAATTTCATATGATATGTCTTTAAAATATAATTAACATGTTATTATATCCATTATATTTTGTCCCTATACTTGTTTTTGGATTATATATGAGTGGATGACCTATGTCCCCTCTCTTTTTAATATTTTCTAAAACCCTAATGCATAGCCGTTATGCTGAATAATTTCCATCTCAAATGTCTCTCTCTTTTTCTAAAATTATTTTATTTTGTTAAGTGTATAATAAAATCTCTTCTTTATAAAGTGGTATTCACATATATACCAAAATGTTCTATTATAAATTCTGGGATTTACATACATGAGACCCGCCTTCCTTTTCTGTGGGTTTTAAAATAACACAAAGATCATGTCTTTAAAGCAGTTTTTAAAATGTTATGATTATGAAATGAAACCCATTCCTTTTATTCTATATGGGTTGTTTATGAAATGATTGATGGTGATATATGTGGCTCACATGATAATAAAGACATTTCAAGGGTGTGCCCTGATAGTGCTCCAATGCATTGGATAAAGACTTAATCTCTAGAGATGACTATTTTTAACGACGCCTTAGTGAATAACCTTGGTAATTTTTAATGACACCTTGTGGATGGAACTTAGTGAAATAGAAATGATTATCAATATTAAATGTTGTAGCCAAATCTTCAAGTTATGAAAAACGTTATTTTTATTATGATATGCATCATGATTTCTTTCTCATGCCTTAAAGTTCTTTTTCATGACATTGTTGATGTATTTCAAGTTCACATGTTAAATGTTTCCCCTTGTTTCCCTTACTGGGCCTTCTGCTCACCCTTTCTTTTGATGTATGTCCCTAGGTTATGAGATGCAGTAATGATCCTAGGATGAACATAAGGAGAAGCCTTTCAAGTGTTTAAGAAGAATGTTTTATGTTTTTATGTTTTAAGTTCCTGGTTTCCAAGACACTAAACCTTAAAGATCCTCGGTTTTGTAAAATGTAATGAAAGTTTATGTGATAAAAAGGTGGGATGCGATAGTTGGTATCAAAAGATGGTTTAGTTATATTTGGAAATTAGGATATGAAAACTCTAAGAAGAACCCTATAGAAAAGATTAAATATAGGAAACCTTCCTAGTATTTTGGTGACTATTGAGTAAGGGGTTGACAAGAAAATACATCTTTTTCTGGAAACGAGCAGGTAGAGGTGGCTCTAGCACATATGTACATAGGGGTAAAACCCGAAAACACCGCTTTGAGCTAGACTCGAACGAGAGCTGGTACACGGCAATGGTACTTGCTGTGCTCTTGGTTACGACACTCCCGGGGGATATGATTTGGTAAATTCATAAGCTTAGTATGAACCATTATTAAAGGAACAAAAATAAAATAAAATAAAGATTCACATAATAATATATGATCCTGGATAACCTAGTTTGAAACCTAGGGGATCACAAGTTAGGGTATACTTTTCTTCTATAAGTTTATCCTTCTATGCCTTAAGTTTCCTTTTAATGATTATTGGCTAAGTATTTAATCCCCTAATTTTACTTTCTTTCCTTAGTTAATGGCAAAAAATGGAAGAACATGACCCAAAAACCATTGTTATAGGAAATGTGATGATTTCTATATTAATATGACAGAGATTATTAGGGTATTAAAAGATGATTATTATTTTGGAAGACGTTCACTATTTTTGGGGACCCTATATGATCGAGGTAAATAGATTACTAAAGTATTTTCATTGAGGAGTAAAGGCTGACATATATTTTGAATAATAGATGAATTTAAGGTGGACTTATGGAAATGATTAACCTATCTTGGGTAAAATATGTTTAGGTTAGCTAATTTTGTTATAAGATGTTAGGAGTGGTTGATGTTGTTTGGAGATGAACAATAAAGTTTATTTTGGAAGACTATGTTATCAAATACTTCTTGTATTTGGGTTTCAATATTAGTTTGGTTTATTTTGAGGAATTTTAAGAATAATTATTTATGGGATGATCTATGATGAACTTTGGGTAGTACCATGGAACTTTGAAGATTTAAAAGTAGTTTCCCTTCCTATGGGATTCTTTCTTTTTGAAGAGTTATTTTGTCTTACCCTTTCTCTTTTTGGGATAATGTTTAAAGATAGAAGAAATTCATAGTTAATCTTTTGTGGATTATGTGACTCTTAAGAAGATGATTCTTGTGTTTTGATGAGACCAAGTGTTTTGGAATGCTCATCATTTAAATAAAAGATTAGTTTTGGTAGAAACTTATTAAGGGATGAAACTCTACTTGAAGGTAGGTATATTTCCTTATGTTTTTGTTCTATGTAGTAAATGGATTCCTCAAAATTATGAAAAGGAACGTGAAATAAAAACGTTGTTGATTTATGTTTCCTACTAGGTAATGAAAGACCATTTACACACATCATATTTTTGTGATTTTCTTGTTGTTAACTTTCTCTTAATCATGTTTTCTATCAATATCCCTTAGAATGAGACCCTTTTTTTCCTCCATGTCAATGTTTTACTACAATGGATCCTAGTATGGGTTATCTCAGGTGACATTTTTACTTCCCTTTGTTTCTTTTAAAGTAATGGTTCTACTGAATCCTTTTCCGGTGTGGGACTTTCAATGAAATTTCAAAACCCAATTTTAAAAATTTCCAGGATGCAATTTCTTAAGGGGTTAAGATTGTAACGACCCGAAATTTTGAATAAATCTTGTTTCCTAATTTTGTGTGTTATTTTATTTTTTCTATACTCAACAAAACTATTTCATTGGATAACATGAGTATAATTTAAATGAGACTATTGGGTTTTGACTGTAATATGACCATTGGTCAATATGACTGCTGGATACTAAGCGTTTCATTTTCTTTTGTCTCTAAATACAAGTGATCTTTGATAATTAATATAGAAAGAAGATTTGATGGCCTCACCCTGTAGTCTTGGACCGATTGAAGCCCATCTAACAGAACTTGGGAAAAAGGTAGCCCCACTGGGCTTTTCTCTAGACCAAACCCAAGCCAAACATCATCGTGTGAAGCTAGAACGGAATCGCCTTCGCGAGAAGTTCAAACTTATAGAAATTACTAAACGTGAGATTTTGGTCAAGCCTCCCTCGGATTCTCTCACCTTAGCACACCTTACACTTAGGTCCTATCCTGGTGTGATAAGGGGCTATGTAAGGAGACCGTAACTGCCTTGTGTAATCATTTTTTTTAAATAACAATTTTGATTTCTTCTTATGATAAAGTTTATGAATTTTCAAATGTCCGGATAAATATAGTATGCATATTTTTGGTGAATTTTAGAAAAAGAATATTTTAAAAATGTTTATATAAACCTTAAATAATTAAAAATGTGTAATTATTTTTAAAAAATTATCTTCTACAATTATGTTCAGTACGAAATTTAGAGTCTAGTAAGATCAACTTAATTTTTGATGAATAGTAAATTATGAATAGTGATTTTATGCTTAGGATTAGTAATATGACCAAATGGATTGGTAATCTCACTTAAATAAAGCATTAATATAATTTAGGCACCTTGATTAAGTAATGTGATTCAATAAAATGGTTAAATAACGGTTTCATAAATTATTAGTCAAGTATTAGTTTTTTTGGGTGAATAGTGTTTTTAATTAAAAATTTAATTAAAAATATTTAGGAAATTATTTTTATAAAATGGATTTCATTTTTGAACTCAGAGCATCGATATTATGTTAAGTTAATTTTTGGAGATTTTTCTGAAAAAAATGAATTTTCGGTGAATAGAGTATTTATTTAAAAATTTAATTTAAAATATTTAGAAATTTATTTGTATAAAATGGAGTTCATTTTTGAAATCAGAGCATCGATATTTGGTTAAGGTGAAATTTTGAGATTTTTTTGAGAAAGTTGAATTTTCGATGAATAGTGAAAATACAGTTTTTAAGTTACGGGTGTTTAATGACATCATTAAATGATGTATTAAGTATGTAATCAATATGGTCGACTTATGAATTGTAAGATAAGGTATGAGGTGTCCCAATTGGCCAATACCATGGAAAAATACAATGGGAAAGCCCATGATTTTTCCAAAACCACTAATGAGGTGTCCCTTGGCCATTAATGCCTTGTCCCTTCACTTTCCCCATAAATACCAAGCCATCCTCTCATCAATTCAACTCTCAACTCTCCCCCACCTAAGTTCTGGTCTCATTACCTCCCAAGGAGTCCTCCCAAGGTGCCCCCAATCCCTCAAGGTCCCAACCTTTTAGTTTTAAGAGTTACATTTTAAGGTAAGGGATCCTACCTCTCTCTTTCTTTTCAAGTAATCTCTTTTATGTAATTTCTTTATGCTCCATGATATTATATTGGAGGATGATTTCTTATATCCCTCATACTGGAATTTTCATTTTAATATTATGTGATACCCCCTTTTTCTCTCATCAATTCTTTTTAAGAATGTTTAAGTGATGCCGTTTGACTGTTGAATTTTTAAGGGATTTTTTCACCCTTCTCGTTTTCAAGATCTATTTTCATGTCAAGTCTTTCATGTTCCTTTTTATTATGTTGGGGTATGATATCTATATATATAATACTGATATTTTATGTTCATATAATGAGAGACCCTATTTGATCTCTTCAATTCAGTATTTTGATGTTTTCAGTGGCGCCGTTAGGCTGCCGAATTTTTAAGGGATTCTTTCACCTTTCTCATTTTTCAAAGTTCTACTTTCATGTCAAGTATTTCAAGTTCCTCTTTATTATTTTGGGTTATTATATCTATATCTATCATAATGATATTCTTTGTTCATATTATAAGTGACCCTATTTGATCTCATCAATTCATTTTTGTTGATGTTTAAGTGGCGCCGTTAGGCCGCCGAATTTTTATGGGATTCTTTCACCTTTATCATTTTTCAAAGTTCTACTTTCATGTCATGTATTTCAAGTTCCTTTTTATTATGTTGGTGTATGATCTCTATATCTATCATACTTACCTTCTATGTTCATATTACGAGAGACCCTATTTGATCTCGTCAATTCATTTTTGTTGAAGTTTAAGTGGCGTCGTTTGGCAGCCGGATTTTTAAGGGATTCTTTCACCTTTCTCATTTTTCAAAGTTCTACTTTCATGTCAAGTCTTTAAAGTTCCTTTTTATTATGTTGGGGCATGATCTATATATCTATCATACTTATCTTCTATGTTCATATGATGAGAGACCCAATTAGATCTCTTTAATTCATTTTGTTGAAGTTTATGTGACACCGTTAGGCTGCCGAATTTTCATAAGAGAAATCGTATTTTTGTCTTCTCTCCATGTTTTCCATTTCATATGGTATGTATTTAAAATTTCATTAACATGTTCTTATATCCATTATATTCTGTCACTATACTTTTCTTTGGATCATTTCTGACTGGGTGACCTATGTCCCCTCTCTTTTCAATATTTTCTAAAACCCCGATGCATAGCCGTTATGCTGCAGAATTTCCATCCCAAATGTCTCTCCCTTTTTCTCAAATTATATTATCTTGTTAAGTGAATACTAAAATATATTCCTTATAAATTGTAATTCACATATATAAAAAAATCTTCTATTTTAAATTCTGTGATTTACATACATGAGACCCACCTTCCTTTTCTGTGGGTTTTAAAGTGACACAAAGATCATGTCTTTAAAGAAGTTTTTAAAACATTATGATTATGAAATGAAACCCATTCCTTTTATGATATATAGGTTGTTTATGAAATTATTAATGATGATATATGTGGCTCACATGATTATAAATAAATTTCAAGGGTGCGCCCTGATAGGGCTCCAATTCATTGGGCAAAGACCTAATCTCTAGAGATGACTATTTTTAACGACGCCTTCGTGAATAACCTTGGTAATTTTTAATGACACCTTGGGGATGGACCTTGGTGAAACATAAATGATTGTCAATATTAAATGTTGTATCCACATCTTCATGTTATGAAAAACTTTATTTTTATTATGATATGCCTCATGATTTCTTTCTCATGCCTTAAAGTACTTTTTCATGACATTGTTGATGTATCTCAAGTTCACTTGTTAAATGTTTATCCTTGTTTCCCTTACTGGGCCTTTTACTCACCCTTTCTTTTTATGTATGTCCCCAGGTTATGAGATGAAGTAATGAACCTAGGATGAATATAAGGATAATCCTTTCAATTGTTTAAGAATAATGTTGTATGTTTTTATGTTTTAAGTTCCTGGTTTCCAAGACACTATACCTTAAAGATCCTCAGTTTTGTAAAATGTAATGAAAGTTTATGTGATAAAAAGGCGGGATGCTATAGTTGTTATCAAAGGATGGTTTAGTTATTTGTGGGAATTAGGATATGAAAAATTTAGGAAGAACCCTATAGAAAAGTTTAAATATAGGAAACCTTCCTGGTATTTTGGTGAGTATTGAGTAAGGGGTTTCCAAGGAAACACATCATTGTCTAGATAAGAGCAGGTAGAGGTGGCTCTAGCACATATGTACATAGGGGTAATACCGGAAAACAACACTTTGAGCTATAATCGAATGAGAACTGGTAGACGACAATGGGCCTTGCTACACTGTTGGTTAAGACACTCCCAGGGGATATGATTTGGTGAATTCATAAGCTTAGTATGAACCATTATTAAAGGAACATAAATAAAATAAAATAAAGATTCACATAAGAATATATGATCATGGATAACCTAGTTTCAAACCTAGGGGATCACAAGTTAGGGTATACTTTTATTCTACAAGTTTATCCTTCTATGCCTTAAGTTTCATTTTAATGATTATTAGCAAAGTATTTAAGCCCCTAATTGTACTTTCATTCCTTAGTTAATGGAAGGAAATGGAAGAACATGTCCCAATAACCAATGTGATAGGAAATGTGATGATTTCCATATTAATATGACAGAGATTATTAAGGTATTAAAAGATGATTATTATGTTGGAAGATGTTCCTCATTTTGGGGACCCTATAAGATCGAGGTAAATAGATTACTACGGTATTTTCATTGAGGAGTAATGGTTGACATATATTTTGAAGAATCGATGAATTTAAGGTGGACTTATGGAAATCATTAACCTATCTTGGGTAAAATATGTTTAGGTTAGCTACTTTTGTTATAAGTTGTTAGGAGTGGTTGATGTTGTTTGGAGATGAACAATGAAGTTCATTTTGGAAGACTATGTTATCAAATCCTTATTGTGTTTGGGTTTCAATCTTAGTTTGGTTTATTTTGAGGAATTTTAAGAACAGTTATTTATGGGATATTCTATGATGAACTTTGGGTAGTACCGTAGAACTTTGAAGATTTAAAAGTAGTTTCCCTTCCTATGGGATTCTATCTTTTGGAAGAGTTGTTTTATCTTACCCTTTCTGTTTTTGGGATAATGTTTAAAGATAGAAGGAATTGATAGTTAATCTTTTGTGGATTATGTGACTCTCAAGAAGATGATTCTTTTGTTTTGATGAGACCAAGTGTTTTGGAATGCTCATCGTTTAAATAAAAGATTAGTTTTGGTAGAAAATTATTAAGGAATGAAACTCTACTAGAAGGTAGGTATATTTCCTTATGTTTTTGTTCTATGTAGTAAATGGATTTCTCAAAATTTTGAAAAGGAACGTGAAACAAAAACATTGCTGGTTTACGTTTCCTACTAGGTAATCAAAGACCATTTACACACATCATAAGTTTTTGATTTTCTTGTTGTTAACTTTCTCCTAATCATGTTTTCTATCACTCTCCCTTAGAACGCGACCCTTTGTTTTTTCCTCCATGTCCATGTTTTCCTACATGGGATCCTAGTATGGGTTTACTCGGGTGACCTTTTTTACTTCCCTTTCTTTCTTTTAAAGTAATAGTTTTACTGACTCCTTTTCCGGTGTGGGACTTTCAATGAAATTTCAAAACCCAATTTTAAAAATTGTGAGGACGCAATTTCTTAAGGGGGGAAGATTGTAATGACTCGAAATTTTGAATAAATCTTGTTTCCTAATTTTGTGTGTTATTTTATTTATTTTATACTCAACAATACTGTTTCATTGGATAACATGAGTATAATTAAAATGAGATTATTGGGTTTTGACTATTATATGACCATTAGTCAATATGACTGCTGGAAACTAAACGTTTCATTTTATTTTGTCTCTAAATACAAGTGATCTTGGTTAATTAATATAGAAAGAAGATTTGATGGCCTCACCCAGTAGTCTTGGACCGATTGAATCCCATCTAACAGAACTTGGGGAGGAGGTAGCCCCATTGGGCTTTTCTCTAGACCAAACCCAAGCCGAACATCATCGTGTGAAGCTAGAACGGAATCGCCTTCATGAGATGTTCAAACTGATAGAAATTACTACACGTGCGATGTTGGTCGAGCCTCCCTCAGATTCTCTCACCTTAGCACACCTTACACTTAGGTCCTATACTGGTGTGAAAAGGGCCTATGTAAGGAGACCGTTACTGCCTAGTGTAATCCTTTGTTTTAAATAAAAAATTTTATTTCTTCTTATGATGATGTTTATTAATTTCCAAATGTCCGGATGAATATTGTATGCATATTTTTGGTGAATTTTAGAAAAAGGATATTTTAAAAATGTTTATGTAAACCTTAAATAATTAAAAATGTGTAATTATTTTCAAAAAATGGCCTTCTACAATTATGTTCAGTACGAAATTTAGAGTCTAATAAGATCAACTTAGTTTTCGATGAATAGTAAATTATGAATAGTGATTTTATGCTTAGGATTAGTAATGTGACCAAATGGATTGGTAATCTCACTTAAATAAAGCATTAATATAATCTTGGCACCTTTATTAAGTAATGTGATTCAATAAAATGGTTAAATAACAGTTTCATAAATTATTAGTCAAGTATTAGTTTTTTTAGGTGAATATTGTTTTTTAATTAAAAATTTAATTAAAAATATTTAGAAAATTATTTTTATAAAATGGATTTCATTTTTGAACTTAGAGCATCGATATTATGTAAAGGTAATTTTTGGGGATTTTTCTGAAAAAAATGAATTTTTAGTGAATAGTGAATTTATATAAAAATTTAAGTTAAAATATTTAGAAATTTTTTTATAAAATGGAGTTCATTTTTGAAATCAGTGCATCGATATTTGGTTAAGGTGAAATTTTGGGATTTTTCTGAGAAAGTTGAATTTTCGATGAATAGTGAAAATACAGTTTTTAAGTTACAGGTGTTTAATGACATCATTAAATTATGTATTAAGTATGTAATAAATATGGTCGACTTATGAATAGTAATATAAGGTATGAGGTGTCCCAAGTGGCCAATACCATGGAAAAATACCATGGGAAAGCCCATGGTTTTGCCAAAACCACTAATGAGGTGTCCCTTATCCATTAATGCCTTGTCCCCTCACTTTCCCTATAAATACCAAGCCATCCTCTCATCAATTCGACTCTCAAATCTCCCCCAACGAAGCTCTGGTCTCATTACCTCTCAAGGAGTCCTCCCGAGGTACCCCCAAGCCCTCAAGGTCCCAACTTTTGAGTTTTAAGAGTTACGTTTTAAGGTAAGGGATCCTACCTCTCTCATTCCTTTCAAGTAATCTCTTTTATGTAATTTCTTTTATTCTCCATGGTCTTATGTTGGAAGATGATTTTTTATATTCCTCTTACTGGAATTTTTATGTTCATATTATTAGAGACCCTCTCTTTCTCTCATCAATTCGTTTTACGAATGTTTAAGTGACGCCGTTAGGCTGCCGAATTTTTAAGGGATTCTTTCACCCTTCTCATTTTGAAGATCTATTTTCATGTCAAGTATTTCATGTTCCTTTTTATTATGTTGGGGTATGATCTCTATATCTATCATACTGATCTTTTATGTTCATATGATTAGATACACTATTTTATCTCTTCAATTCAGTATTTTAATGTTTTAAGTGGCGCCGTTATGCTGCCGAATTTTTAAGGGATTCTCTCACCTTTCTCATTTTTCAATGTTCTACTTTCATGTCAAGTCTTTCAAGTTTCTCTTTATTATGTTGGGGTATGATATCTATATCTATCAGAATTATATTCTATGTTCATATGATTAGAGACCCTATTTGATCTTGTCAATTCATTTTTGATGATGTTTAATAGGCGTCGTTAGGCAGCCGAATTTTTAAGGGATTCTTTCACCTTTCTCATTTTTCAAAGTTATAATTTCATGTAAAGTCTTTCAAGTTACTTTTTATTATGTTGGGGTCTGATATCTATATATATAATACTAATATTCAATGTTCATATGATGATAAACCCTATTTTATCTCGTCAATTCATTTTTGTTGAAGTTTAAGTGGCGCAATTAGGCAGCTGAATTTTTAAGGGATTCTTTCACCTTTCTCATTTTTCAATGTTATTCTTTCATGTAAAGTCTTTCATGTACTTTATTATTATGTTGGGGTATGATCTCTATATCTATCATACTTATCTTCTATGTTCATATGATGACATACCCTATTTGATCTCTTCAATTCATTTTGTTGAAGTTTATGTGACGCCGTTAGGCTGCCGAATTTTCATAAGAGAAATCTTATTTTTGTCTTCCCTCCATGTTTTTCATTTCATATGGTATGTCTTTAAAATTTCATTACCATGTTCTTATATCCATTATATTTTGTCCCTCAACTTTTCTTTGGATCATTTATGAGTGGGTGACCTATGTCCCCTCTCTTTTCAATTTTTTCTAAAACCCCGATGCATAGCCGTTATGCTGCAGAATTTCCATCTCAAATGTCTCTCTCTTTTTCTCAAATTATTTTATTTTGTTAAGTGAATAATAAAATCTCTTCCTTATAAAGTGGAATTAAAATATATACTAAAATTTTATATTTTAAATTCTGGGATTTACATACATGAGACCCACCTTCCCTTTTTGTGGTTTTTAAAGTGACACAAAGATCATGTCTTTAAAGTAGTTTTTAAAACATTATGATTATGAAATGAATATGAGTTGTTTATTAAATGATTGATGATGATATATGTGGTTTCAATGATAATAAATACATTTCAAGGGTGAGCCCTGATAGCACTCTAATGCATTGGTTAAAGACTTAATCTCTAGAGATGACTATTTTTAACGACACCTTGTTGAATAACCTTGGTAATTTTTAATGACACCTTGGGGATGGACCTTGGTGAAATAGAAATCATTGTCAATATTAGATGTTGTAGCCACATATTCAAGTTATGAAAAACGTTATTTTTATTATGATATGCCTCATTATTTCTTTCTCATTACTTAAAGTTATTCTTCATGACATTGTTTATGTATCTCAAGTTCACATGTTAAATGTTTCCCCTTGTTTCCCTTACTGGGTATTCTGCTCACCCTTTCTTTTGATGTATGTCCCCAGGTTATGAGATTTAGTAATGGACTTAGGATGAACATAAGGAGAATCCTTTCAAGTGTTTAAGAAGAATGTTTTATGTTTTCATGTATTAATTTCCTGGTTTCCAAGACACTACACCTTAAAGATCCTCGGTTTTGTAAAATGTAATGAATGTTTATGTGATAATAAGGCAGGATGCAATAATAATCATTTAATATATTGGTACTTTTATAAGGATTTGATTAAAGTGTTACTCTATCTAAAATTGATTTCTTGATCTCAATTTAGATTCTTTGAGACTTTTTACATCTTATAAACCATGTTTCATTAATATAGTGCCATATTTATTCAATATTCCATGAATTTTATATACATTATTTTCTTTATTTAATTAGATTGAATAATCCATATCAATTTTTTTTGTTCAAAATTATAATATATCATGTGTTACCCAAGTCACAAGAGTCTTTGGTATCCCAATTTTTATTCATTATGTTATGATCACTCAACTGAAATTATTTATTATAAGTTAGGTAAATTAAAACCTCTTATTGTATTCTATGGTATTCTATCATTATTTACATTTTATCACTAATAATCCTTTTCAAATGTTTCATTCTTCATGGAGTATGTTTCACATAAGAAATACTGTTAACCCAAATATATTTTCTTTGAGTTATAATGTTTTATATTGAACTTTGATTTTCCATTCAAGGGTTATCGAAAAATAATATTTTTCTATATGGTAATTTCTATACTTATATCGGGAATAATATATTTTAGTATAAAAGAATATTATATCTTATTTTTATGATGTCTATTTTGAAAAAATTTATTTTTTAAGTTATTAAATTATGGTTTTCCCTTTTACCTTATTATATTTTTTATTCCTTTCATAATTTATCCAATATAAAAATTATGTATTTTAAAGGCCTAATTATTAAGATTATTTTTAAATATTAATTGTTTTCAGTGGACTTCAACTTCACATATTTTTTAAAAATACTTTCAGAATTGACCTATAAGATTTCCTTTTACATAAATATTAAAAATTATATATAAAAGCTGTTGTATGTTTTCGCATAAATTTCCATTCCATTTTAAAAAATGATTTACCCTAATCAGTTATATTTTAAAAATATTTATATAATTTTTTTTCATTGTAATGAACTCATGGTATCGAATAATCTAATTTTTGATCCCTTCTGGGATGGAATCATTCATGCATTCTTTATTGAGGATGATTTTCATCTATGTAAACATCCTTATAGATTTCATTTTCTATAGTGGGGATATGTTCATTTCAAACTATGAAACTTATTTTTATGGATGTATTATGGTCATGTTATTCCAATATTTATATATTCATATAATCATTCATCTATATGTAGTGAAAATAACATTTTACAATATTTAGATTGGATGATGTTCACCTATAAATAATATTATTCTTTAGAAACTGGGAACATTATTGGAATTCCATAGATTTTTTTTAAAATAAATTTTATTATTTGAATGTTTAATATGTGTTTTTTACTATTTACAACCATTATTTGGATGATTTATGTTCAAGTTATCCCCATTATGACATGGGGGAAATTATTGGTTTTTTCTTTATTATTAATACAATACATATAATTATTGTAATTTTGGTTATGTTTCATTTGATTATACACCTTAATCTTAGGGATGTATTTTGATCTTAATATCCCTTTAATTAACATGAGGAAATATGTTGAAATTCTTGATGATTATTAACTTCTAACATAGGTTTTTTTTTATTAGGATTCCAAAATTTCCATTATATGGATATCCATGTTTTTATTCAGCTATTGGTTCCTCTGAGAATGATATGAAATATCTCATTGACTATTTTAGCAAATTTATTATACCTAAAAAAGTTATTATTGATGATGGGAAATTTATAGCCTTTCAATTCATCTACTGGTCGCATGAGAAAAAATAAACTAGACATTGGTGTATACCTCTCCCTATATTAGACAGATTCTTAGAGAAATGCCTTGATATCATGTTATTGATATCCAACGTTATGAATTCCATAAGTATGAGAAAATTGTTTTTAATATCTATGTTTTCATTTATTTTTTTAGATATAGAATTCTATCAATTTTAGTAGAATTTGTTAATATTCTGATTATTAATTCTCACTATAATATGTGTACCATGTGCATATTATTGATAGCTTAAGTTATATATTTTCCTTTTAGAGTGCTTATAATCACCCCTTTATTATGTGTCCATTATCCTGGTTAGGAAGTAAAATATTAAAAGTGATATTTTTAAAGGGATAACATTTGTGGAATTATTTGTTGGATATATTCAAGACTCATTGTCGATTAAGTATTTTTTATATAATAAATAATTTTTTTACACAAGGAACATGGGCTTTGTAATTTATTGGTTTTTCTTAAATCTATAAAGTTATAAACTTGAAAATATCTTTGGGTTGTAAGATATTCAGTAGTCAATTTTGATTTTTTAATTAAGGATTTTTATATCAATGCTTTTACACTAGGTATAAAAGAGAGTAGGAAAATTATGTGTTTATGACAGCATATCAGAGAGTGTGGGTCTACGGAATCATATTTGAAATGATGTTTTTATGTTTAAAATTATTCATTGAATTTGTTTGAGAGCAATGGTAAATTATACCCATTTTTTCATTCATTTTCAAGGATATAATATTCCCTTATTTTTAGTTTATTATTTCTTCATTTAGTTTATTTATTCTGGCCATATCAATTATTCCATGTTTATGGTAGATTATGCTATATTCTACTCCTTACGGGGAATCATAACTCAAACTTATTTGAAATATTATTTTGTAAAAATAAAAGAATGAATACATTTATGATATTTTAAAAATAATAATATTTTAATAAATATATTATAATAGTGTTATGGAAAGGACATAAATATTTTTAATGAAAAATTTTATTATAGAATAATAAATATATCCATGATACATAAAACATTTTAATAAATTTAAACACCTTTATTTAACACCCAGAACCTAAATTAGGAAAAAATATTGATTTCAAAAATTATGTTGGGAAGTAAGAGGATCACATGAATTAATCTATATTTTAAATCCTTAAAATTGAGGAACAAATTATCATAAAATATATATATATATTTGGATAAAAAGATTCATTCGAAAGAATGAGAGTTATTCTTACCAATGTTATTCATTTATTTTGGAATAAATTTTATCAATGAGGTGGTAATTAATGATGAGAAATAATTCCACTAGAGAAAAATTGGAAATAATATTTAAAATATTGGGGTAGAAATATTAATGAATGATTGATAATTATAAGCATGTATGAAAAATTATGAACCAATGTATCATAAATTGAGTCAATAAATCCCTTACGATATCAAAAAATTGAAATAAAAACTCCTTAAAGGACATGATTCCAAATGAAAAATTTAATATAGGAAATAATGAGATGATAATGATAAAAAATATTTAATTTTTAGTAGATTAATCATTTCAAATAATTAAGCATTTATAATAAAAAAGATGTATTATGAAATTTAATTTGAGATAAGAAACCCTAACCTTATTCACTTTTTATTCTGTGTATTCACCTAAATTCCTAAATAATCAAATCACCTTTATTAGATAACTTATTATTAACCTTATTCAATTATAATTCAATCCTTATGTACCGTTTATTATAACATGTTAATTTTTTAGTATATATTGTCTTCTTAGGTTTGTTATTTTTGTGGGAAAATTTTATAGGCATTAGGATATTTTTGTAATTTTATAATTTAAAGATGGTAGTTAAATACTTTTCATAACCATTTTATAACCAAAAAATAATTATTATTGTATTATTAAATAATATTAACATTAGTTTCTAAGTTCATATATTCATCCAAGATAGTGCTTTATTTCATTTTCCATGAAAGTGGTTAGATAAGACATGCAATGAACATACTATAATTTGATGGGTGAGTATAGTTAATAAATTGATCATTTTGACATAATATCATCATTATAGATGCATAGTGATATTATTTATGCGTTCTTAAGTTTTTTAGTAATTTTTAGTGGTTTTATTAATTATCAAAAATAATGATGAAAAATAAAAAATGATACATTGTGGAGGTGGGAGTCTGAACGACGCATGATTAACACCTTCATTTCCTAAAGGATTTGAGGAAATAATGGTTTTAATAATTTTTTTATTCACATTAATAATTATATTATATATTTCAATTTTATTTTTCTATCCCATAATTATAAAATGTGAAGGTATTTTTTAGCGAGATAATTAAGATGTTGCTTTGCGGTGGTAGTAATCCACATAACCCATGACCGACATTATTTTGTTTTTCTAAGTTGGTAGAAAGAAAGAAATAAGGTATTTTCAATAATTATAATATAAATTCACTTTAATATTGATATTGAATTGATTATATAAATATCTATTGTATATATCTGGAAGGTAATGAATAAGGAGGAAAAATAAGAAATAATTAATACTCACTTTGGGACCTTGAACATCCACTTATAAGTCTCCCTGTAAATGTGAAGTTTAGGGTTAGTAATTGAGAGCACAAGTTAATTAAATAGATATATGTGCCTAAGTGTATAATAATTCTAGAGTTTTAGGATTAACATTTGAATGCATGGGTGTTCTAATAATGGATTTAATCCCCCTTATTTATATGTGTAGAAAAAGGAAATTTTGTGAACACCAATTAATTTTCAAAAATCAAATAACGCGATTCAATGGTTAATAGTTCACAAAATTGATATAATATCGTTTAGGGTGATATTTAGTTAATAAAGACTCAATAATATACTTCCAAACATGAATTAGACATGTTTTAAGTCCATTAATCTAATATTATTTACTTTCACCATTTTTTTATTTTTACTGGGGTAATTAGTTTTAACCCAAGTTAATTATGTTTTCATAACCATAAAAAATAACCCCCATTACCAAATATAGATGTGATGAAATTATATTTAATATCTATTTAATTTTATTAAATTAATAAAAATAGTAAATTCTATTCTAAAATAAATCATTTTATATGTAGATAGACTCTTATTTGTGGAAAAATGATGTTTTTACCATTATACGTTCCTCGCCAGATTTAGAATTAGTTAAAAATTAAATGTGTAAAAATATAATTATATATGTGTTTAGGAATCATATTATAGTAATTTTATAATATAAATAATTTCATTTTTTCGATAAATATTAATTAAATTTAAGAAAACAATATTTTGAATAACAAATAGATTTATCATTATCATGGCCATTACCTATAACCTTTATAATCATAATTTTATACCCGAAAATTAAAATTTTATTTTATTAAAAAACATTATCATGATGATCTAAAATTTAAAATAAAATTTTAAAGATATAATTTTTATGAGTGATGAAGACTATTTTTTAAATTTTACTGAATCAATGAGTTTTAGAATTATAATATTACATAAGTTAATGAAATGTTAAACATAAGATTTATAAATTCAGAATGTTACTTAAAGATGAATAATATTTATATTTAAAAAATTTATTAATAAATTAAAATAATTTACAAAATTCTAGGTCTTTATTGTATAATGATAAAGTCATAAAATAAAAAGTTTTAACAAAGAATATAAATTTAACTATTTACCAAAAAATAATCAACTTCATAATAATAAAAAAACCTATCTTATGATAATATTGACATATAAAGTTTAAAATTGAATTTTCTACTATTCAAATCAAAATTGAAAATTTGATAATTTAATATTTAAATAATAACATTAAAATACAGTGAAAGATGTTATCATAGGAAAATAAAATTTATTTTATGTTATTTTAACCATTATTATTATTACTTCATATAAAATACTAATCAAATTAGTGCTAAAATAATATTCATATAAAGAATATAATTTATACATAGTGTATGTTTTTCTTTAAAAACACATAACATGTCAATTTTTATAAATATATCATTTGCTATATAAATGAGTGTTATTTGTTATTTCAGTACACCAATTTAATTTATAAATTCAATAGCATTTATAGTGACCATTATTTTTTTATAAAAATATTTCATAATTAGGATACATAAATATTCACAAACAAATTATATGGAAAAATTTTAAAGGTCCCATATTGTTCTTAGATTAATTTTTTGTTCGATGTATCATGTGTTATAAGCAATAAAACACATAAGATTGTAAAGGAAATAAAATATAATATCTTCAATCATGTAGTGTTACATTCTACCCCTAAAAAATTTTCATCCTATTAATTTTTAATTCAATTTCTCTGTGAAAAAGATTTCTATTTATAAACAAGATTAAAAAGATATATGTTTTAGCTTCAAATGAGATATAAAACATGCTATTTTAGAAACTAAGAAATTCAAGATTAAGTATCAAGAAATATATGAGAAAATTATTTTTTAAGAAGTTCATTATAAAAATTGAAAGTTGATAATGTTTTGATGAAGTCATATAGTGATATTTAACAACATGGAAATTAATATAAAACCCTTAAAAATAGATTTAAACCATTCATAGAAAATCATAAAATTATTTGAGAGAAAAAATATATATATGAGAAGAATCTTGCAAAAAATATCTAAGAATATTTAATAAAAATAATAACATTGGGAACTTCCCTTTATTACTCAACATCAAATATTTGTTGAAAACATACATGTCATAAAACATTAGAAAATCTTGAGTTTTGAATCCCAATCCTCTTCATTATCAGTTGTTGCATAGGATTTTCTTTTTTATAAATGTCTATATGTTTTTTGGTGAATATTTTCCCTTAAGCCATTGTATAGATCATTGATTTTTATAGTGCCCAATTTACTTGAAGATTAAGGAATGGTTTTTTTGTCTTTTTTCATTCTCTTACACCTATGATCATGATGATATTTATTTCCACACTAATTGTGAAATATCATTCCCCTTATGGAATCATCTTTTTGTTTATTCCCATATTATTAACATTTAGGAAATTTAATCTTCCTTCTTTATTCATCAATATCACATAAAATTACCTTAAAATATACCATTATATTGTTTTGTGTATTTCGAGATTCAATTTTTTTTCATTTTTAATCATCATTTTTGATAACTATTTTTTCATAATAATATGATTATTTACTATAGATATTATTGTGTTAGGTTTATCATTGGGATAATCTCTACATTTTTTTGGCATCTATTGTTTACGTGGCTCCATTTGGCCATGGGTATTACTAAAATTAAAAGGAGTAAGTTATGAGTGACAGACACTATAAGAGATTTATTTTATGATAATTAGTTGAATATTTCATCAAAAAAATTCTTACTTTTAAAAATTATTATATTACAATTATTTTCAAAAAATATTATTCTCATTTCAATCTTAGATTCCTTTGTTTTGATTTTCTCATATTCCATAACCAAATTTTGTAACATAAAAAATACTTCATAATATCTTATTAAGGGAATGTGATTAACCAAATAATATCCACGAAGAGTGTATAGCTAGCTGTGCTTTATTAGGCCCAATAATTTTCACCAGAGTGGTGATTGATTTGATACTAAATAATCCTTTTTCAAAGGGATTACTGCTAGGTGCATCTATTCCACAACTGCATCCACTATCCAATGTCCAAATAAGGATTTAACTTTTTGGAGAACAAAAAAATCTTTAATTTTCCAATAAATAAATATTTTTTTACAATATATATAATTATACATGATACTTATTCATAGGGTTTACAAAAGAGTTCTCTTATCCTAATCCAAAAATTATTCAATAACACACCAACTAATCTAATGGGTTATCCTTACTTATTCAATCATTATCATTATATTCTTATCAACCCTTAATGACATTTATAACTCTTACAATATCCTAAACTAATTACATCATAATAAATAATGTAATTTAAACCCTTATTTGACAACCAATATAGTTCCCCTAACCCACACTCAGAGATCCAGTGCTCATAAACATATTATTTAAATAGAGTCTTTGAAATTAAGTGGAGAGACCTAATTTTGTTCATAAAAAATTAAATATCAATAAAAATTATTGAGTCACATATATTCAAAGGGCCTTTTAGGTTTATAATTTTTGTGAGTTAGGAAGATTTTTTAACTAAAAAATCCCATGTATATATGATTAATTAGACATTTTTCTACTATATAGTAAACTACTTAATTAATAATAATTATTCAATATAACCCACAAAATTATCCACACAAACTATTCTCTTTGAAATATAATGTGTAATTCATTTTTTCATAACTAGGGAAAAAATATAAATAATAATGGATGAGATAAAATGATCAATATGGGTAAACATAAGTGAAATTAATAAAAGATCATAAGTGAGGAGAAAATGAGAATACAAAATATATTTGGAATAGACCGTAAGAAAAATTTTATGATCAAAAGAAAATGTTATCATTGTATATATATAGTTCATAAATTAGTAAATAACAGCATGGATAATAATAACTGGTTCCTTGTTAACAAAATTCTTATTTTTAGACATCAAATTTAATTCCTTAAGCCAAGAAATCATGTTATTAGACATCATTATCCTAACTTAATAGATATGTACTATGGGAATATTTTTTCTCAAAAGGGGTACACCAATATAAAAAATCTATTTTTTCTCATGAAAACTATCGATACATTTTGGGGATATCTATACTAGAACCCATCCATTATTAATTATGTATAATTTATTCATTATATATAAGAATTAATAAAATATACCATAAAAACCCAATATTTATTATTAATCTAGAAACACCTCTATTGAAACACAAACAAGAAATATTTTCAATATTTTCCAAATCAATAAATAAAAAATAATTCGATGTATGAATCACTCAAATATAACACCATATAGAGATAAGGTTATATGTTTAGGACAATAATTTCATCAGTTAATTGAAACATGTATTCTAAGTTAACACCCTTTAGTAAGAGGAATAAAAAATAGGGTATTCACAAATCAAAGACATTGGATGAAAAACTAGGGTTATACACTAAAGATTATTAGGTAAGAGAAATCCAATTATGGTTCATTAATCTAACAATGATTTTGTTTTTCTCTTTTGTGAAATAATAATAAAATATTCATCCTTTTATTGATGAATAATTTATGAACAATGGAATAAGTTTAATTTATAAATCATTATCAAATGAACCAATTTCCATGAAAATTATTTCTTTTCTAAAATTCAATGAATAATAGTAAAATAGTTTTTTTTAAATCTATGAAGTATGGGAAAAATGTTCAGAATGATAGTAAATCCATTAATGATAATTGTTTTTTAAAAACTGTGTTAAGTTTGCTTATTTTTATGAATAAATCTTATGTAAAACAGGCACAAGTTTATTTTGATAATTCATTTCCAAATAAGGTTAGAAATAAAACAATTGTGATATTTAAAAACATCAATTTTAAAATAATTCTCCAATAATGGATCAATGAAAAGGGAAAATATCTTTTATAAATAAAACATGGATTGGATGATAATAAATATAACCCGTATATTCTAAAATTATTAATATTTTGAAAAATTATTATTAAAAAGCCTCATCAAAAATTTGGTAAAAAAATTTCAATTGAATTTTATAATGATAATTCTAATGTTCAAAATATTTAATTGATATTTTAGTTCCAAAAAATGTAGATAAAAATTAGTGGGAGGGAGGATATATATAATGAGGAGAATCTTTATTAGTAAGAAATAGAGTTATTCTTATCGTTGTTGTACTTTTTTTTCAAAAAAAATTCATCAAAGAGTAGGTTTTTGATGATGGGAAATAATTTCCCCAGAGAAGTGGAAATACATTTTAATATTGGTTAATGTTAGGATTAAATAAATATTAAAATTTATATTCAATTAAGAAATACTATGACCCAATGCATGTGAAATAATGTTAATGTAACCCCTATGACATTATAATCCTTTTAATGAAAACCTCTTAAAGGATTTTATTTCAAACAAAACATTACATGCGATGAACTATTAGTGAATCATGATGCAAAGAATTAAAGGAGAAATGGGTAAACCATTTAAAATAAAACATGGTGCATAATAAGAAAAATTTCCTATGAAATTAAATATTAATATGATAAACCATTTCTATTTTCCAATTCATTCTATGTATGTGCATAAAATCTTGAATTATCTAGTTAATATGTTTAAGTAGTTTATTAGGAACCTTTTTAATATATTCTTTATTCTATAATGGAAAATATTTATCATAAAATATTATCTTATTATATAGTTTCTTCTTGTGTTTTCTTTCTTTCTTGAATATCGCATTAGTGTTAGCTTATTTTGGTAATTTTAGTGTTATATTATTGTAGTAAAATACTAAATTTAACCATTATATAATAATAAAACAATATTAATTTTTTTATTACCTAATATTAATATTATTATTTACACTCCTATAGTTATTAATGATAGTGTTTTATAGAATTGGTCATCTATGTGGTTAGACTAACCCAAACATAAACATTTCATAGTTAAATGAGTGAGTATGGTTAGGAAATTGTTTATTTTGATATAATATGAATAAAATAGATGAAAAATAATAAAACATATATATTTTTTAATGTTTTGAGTTATATTTTATAGGGTATGGATAATGATTTAACATCAAAATGAAAAAAACTTCACTTTTTGGAGGAAGCATTCGAAATAATAGGTGGTTACCATTTTCATTTCCTAATGATGGAGATGAAATAGTGGTTGATTAAAATTCATCACTTCATATTATTAATAATATTATATATGTAATTTTTATTTTTAAATTACAATAATATAATAATTTTTAGTGTAATAATGATACTTATGTCCTTATATAATTCTTATTAGTATAGGTTTGGATGGGGATAAAATAGAAGAAAAATATAATGATCAAGTAATGCTCACTTTGGGATCCTAAACTTTCTCTTGGAAGTATCCTTGTAAATGAAAGCATATGCTATCTAATTGGGACCATATACTTATGAAACTAATATATGTTTCCATAAGGTGAATGTTATATAGTTTCAGGAATAAATTTTATGGAATGTGTGCTGTATTAATGGTTTAAAGACTCACCTTTTATAATTCATTTACTCGTTCTTTTTTATATTTTCCTTTCGCTGTTTTTGTCAGGGTGATTAATTTTTACCCAAATAACTTATATTTTAGTAAAAATATAAAATAAATGATACTACCAAATTTTGGTTTGATGAACCAAAATCTAACTTAAATTTAATATATTGATTTTCTTAAATAAATGAATATTGACTTTTAAATTAAAACATTTTATATTTAGAAACGTTTTCATTTGTAGAAGAAAAATGTTTTAACAATTATGGGTTCTTAATTTTATTTAGAATTGATTACTAATTAAATTTGTTTTAATATTATTATATATGTGTTTGAACATAATATCAGAGTAATTATTTAAAATAGATCAATTTATTTTATTTTAGAAAAATTTTACAACATTAATAAACAAACTTTTTTAAAGTAACATTTTTCCCAGTATTAGGGTTATTAACTTAAATATTACTAATCATAAATTTATGTCCAAAAATTAAATTTACCTTGATACATAATATCATAATTTTTATCTAAAATATTAATTCCATTTTTATGTATTTAATTTCTATAATTTATGAAAACAATTTTTTTAATATTATTTAATAATTCAGTTTTTAGAGATACATATTACTAAATTTTCAAAAATGATTAAGAAAGGGTTTATAAATTCATAATAGAATTTATAAATTTATATTATTTCTAAATAAATACATATTTTATAAATTAAATGTTTTTATAAAGTTATAGGTCATTATTATATAATTATAATTTTATTAAATGTGCAGTTTGGGTAAAATTTGTATTTTTCACTATTCACCTAAAAATCAACTATTTCAAAAAAAAAAAACAATTATTTTTTCTTATTATAATATTAAAATTATTTATTATAAAGTGAATTTTACTTTATCAATTTAAAATAATAAAATTTGAGACTTTAAATATCAAATAGAAACATAAAAAAATAATGAAAAGTGTTTCGAGAGAGATAATTTTTTTAAATATTAACTATTGTAATTCATATTTCTTATAAATTACTAATAAAATTGGTGTTAAATTTTATTCATATAGACAATATATTTTATCAATAATGTATTTTATTTCTTAAAAACATATAATAATTCCTTATTTAAAAAGGTTGCATGTAGAAGAATAAAACCTCATTATTTTTATAGCTATGCTAATAGAATTTATCAATATAATAACAATCATAATGAACTAAATTTTTAATTATGCATATATTTCATAATTATTTTTCACATATTTCTACCAAAAAATTCCATGAAAACATTTTAACGGTCATATACTATTATGAGGTTCATCTTTTGACAAACATTTCATGCGTCACAAGATATCGATCATAGTATGGTTTAAAGAAAATAAAATATATAATCATTAATAATGTTTTGTTACATATGGTATATGGTTTATTATATCTTATATATCATTAATATTCATTTTTTTTAACTTTTTGAAGGTATTTAATGGAAAATCATTATATATATTTATGATTTCGGGGTATACATCCCATTGGGAAGAGAGGTAGTTAGTTTACACAAATTTTTCATTTTAGGTAGTTTCTGAGTAATACCTTATTTAATTATATTTTTAATATTAAATTTTGAGTATAGTTTTTGTGATGTTAGGAAATTTTTAGAATACCTATAAAAATTGGCCTCTATTTATGCATTTAAATGAATATTTTATATTTATTAAAATAAATTTTATGAATTTTTGTTACTTTGTTTTGATATTGAATAATCAAGGTGAGTAGTCTTGGAAAAAAGAAAGGATGAAATCAATATATGCTACATAAATTTACACTAGAAACCTAATACCACATTTGGGAGAGAATGTATCATGTGTAGGACTATGATAGGGGATTAAATAACCAATATAGTCTCAAGGATACAACATCATAAGACATTCATAAAACAATGGAAGTTACATCAGCCCCTAATAATGTGATTAATCAGAACGTATCTTGTCAAATTACTCTACGATTTCATTAGCTACCCAATTTCTCCTCACATTGTAGCAAATATGGAATTATAGAACAAATATATCTTCAAAGTGACACTTGAAAATGATCATAAGTGTGAAAAATGACCTATGATGTAGACACACACTAAATATAAACAACACCATATTCTGATAACCCAATGCATTCAATGAATTCCATACAATGCTCTATATATTCGAATGCTCTATATTTTGTGAAGTTAGAAAATTCTAATGATGGAAACCCCGGGGGACAATGTTTTCTTGTTTTCACTCAATAAATTATTCCATTTTCTAAAAGAGCACTGAAGTAGTAATGAAACATCCATTATCAAGAAACAAATATGTCAATATAAAAAGCATCAACCTTAAGTTCCCTAATGTGGTCTTTTTTCAATTATTATATTGAATTTACCAATCAATGTAGCCTATGTTGATCAAAAAAATTATTTACATATTTTAGAACCCATTAGAATTATTTTGACACTAATTTAATTATATTATACATGAATGATAAAGAAATGGTCTAGAAGACCATTTACTAGTTTTTAAGAACATATCTGATATATGTGGAACATTAGAAATCCAAGGGGAGAAAAAATATTCCCCTGAACAGAACTACCTAATAAAATTGAGATATAATTTAAGTAGAATTATACATTGATAAATAAAATAAAGTAAAGATATGTGTAATATGATCAATTTTAAACAAAAATAAAAATTCACTTTGTTAAAAACTTATGGGTATTTTTATGTGAGATTGTAATTTATGAATAAAAACATGTTATATTTTTTAAAATACATTATGTAGGGGTAAAATCTCTATTAACACTATGGAATATTCTTTGTAATATTTTCGAAGTCAGGCACTGAGTTAGTACATGAATTAGAGTGCACGTTGAGCCTCAATATTGAATTAACAAAAATATCATAAATATTATATCATACATGAATATTTTTTCTAAAATAACGTAATATATCCTAAGTGGTGTCCCATATTATAAATCCATGAATTTTATTAAATCTAGAATTTATGATTTACTATAGACGTGTCATAAAATATTTGTGCATTGGTTGTTTGGTTGAGTCTCATGTGATTTTAATTTATTTAATATTTTTATCTTTCCATCATAAATGGAATATCTCTAAAATTACTCCTTTTATGATAAATGTAATACCACCATTTTCCATGGAATGTGTGTTTTATCGTTGGTGATACTTAACCTTTTTGTGCATCCGATGTTTAGTTACATGAAACTTAGGTGTAATTTATTTTACCCTTCATTATCTTATATTATATATTTTTATATTCTCTTCCTTATTCCTTCCAAATGCATAGCGCATACCACAATCATCATTAGACATGAATTCATAATCAATCAAACAACTAGTTTTTATTTGTTCGAAATTTGAAACACTTTAATGGGTTGAATTTATACACTACACCATTACGTTTAGGTTGAATCTTTGATTAAATAAAGTTTCTAAATTTGTATTTTTTAAAACCCTATATGTGTCTTGGGTTTTAATAGATTATCCTTGGTGGATTCAGTGTGGGTAGATTCCACTGAGTGTAGAGAATCGTAAAACTCACTGTCATGTGATTTTTGAAACTCCAATGATCCAATCAAGGTTTTTTATCTACTTCCAAGTGTGGTGGAAACACCATTTTATTCTCCTTCTTGGTGAAACACATATAGCTAGTTTGTTATTTTTTTTATATATTATTCTTTACATATTCCTAAATTATTGAAAAATACTGTTTGAACATAAATAAAATGATAATATTAAATTATCAATTGAAAATTTATATAAAATTTTAAAAATAAAATAATAATAATGATAATGAATTTTCAATTGATAATTAGATAAAATTAAAAAATGTTAATTTATAAAAAAATATCAAAATACATTTTTTAAAATGATAATCACATAGAATTATCCAAGAATAAATCATTAAAATCTTCATATGATAATTTCTTTGAATTATCATAGGATATTTATTAAAAATTATCAAAATATAATTATTTGAGTTTATCAAGAGATAATATATTAAAAAATTATCAAAAGATAAATTTTTAGATAATAATTTATTAGAATTATCAATAGATAAATTATTGATATTTCCAAATAATAACTTATCTTAATTATCAATTTTAATTATAACAATTCGCAAATGACTATTTTTCAAGTTTATGAAGGGATAATCTATAAAAAATATCAAATGTCAAATTTTAGAAGGATAATAAAATAGAATTATCAAGGGATAATTTATTGAAATTTCAAAATGAAAATTATTTTTAATTATAAAAGGATAATTATTAAAATTACCAAAATATAATTACATCAAATTAAAAATAGGTTAATACCTTTAAACATTTCAAAATATAATTATGAAAAGTTTCATAGGATAACAAGTTTGGCTTTATCAAAAAATAACTATTAAAAGACTACATTGTATTATCATAGAATAATATAGAGATATATAAATAATATAAAACATGGTTTTATAATTTTTATTGAGGATAATATTGTGGGAGTAAGCATTGGCCTAAAATAATAATGTAGAAATTATCTAGTAAAGAGAAAGTATCGTCACATGTAATATTCAGTTTCTTCTGTAAATAAAATATATATTTTTTTTTCTAAGAGACTTTAAAAAACCAAAAGTATTAAAATTTCGGTAACTATGATAATAATGACCTTGAGGATACATTGTTAAATTTTGAGGTTTCCACTGTAATGTTAAATACCTAGAGGGTGGTTTATCCATGCCATCAACATTGATGAATTTGAGGCAGGTAGTACCTCACCTTCTTGGGCTCTCATTACACGTGTTTTGATGATATAGTGATTGTGTTGGCATATTGAAGTTCATTCTTGACCATTGATTACATGTGGGTGTTTTTGAATCCCATGATACTATATGAATTGATTCTATGAGATTCTAGAGATAGCTAGATTCCATGATGAAGTTTGATTCACAAGTTGGATATATGATGATTCTATAATTTTCATGCTGTTTTTATGGTTATTGTCTTCTTATACCTTTTCATGTTATCCATTGGAGGATTGGTATGTTTTATACAAGATAAGTGGACATCATGGTACAACTTCTCCTTTAGGGGTCCATTAATGGAGTGTGGCGATGATGAATGTAGTGGATGATAGCCTTGTAACCTAGCCTCTACCTGATGCCTTATGGATTTACTAGTAGATGGAAGATACTCAATGACTTATATATTCCAAGTTTTAATTGTTTCCTTGTTGATATAAGTAGGTTACTGATACACAATTACCTATGGATTCAGTGTATTACTCAATGTCTTGTGGATTTAGAGTATCCTACTCACTAAATTCCTTATAGATTTCAAGTGACTCCCAAAAAACCTTGTGGATGGTTTTAATATCTCACCATTATAATGTACATTTTCCAGAATTGAGGTGAAGCAGGTATGACCATGCAGTTTTGGTGGCTTGGTGATCACTTGGTAGCTTTTTTTGTATTTTTATTATTGTTACATATGTATTATTATTAGGAAATAAACTATTATATTTGAGCACACTAGGTTAAGGACATGTTTCTAGTGTCCTACCGAGTCTTGTACTCACACCCTACTCGATCATTTGGTTGTGCTTGTAGATTTCATGAGGGATCGACTAAGGAAAATAAACCTATGGTGGATGGATGAGTAGAGGATAATTTAGAATATAGGAGAACTAAATGAAATCGTGAGACCCCCCAGAGTTCAATTTATTTATTTATTACTAGCTGTTTAATACACTAGACAAGATTTTGACATTGGGATATGTTTTATTTATATGTCATGTGTTCTGTTTATTTAGTTTCTTCATGTCTACTTTCATTATTTATTATATTATTCATTATTGATCCTATTACATAATACTTAGGGTATAGTCTTCACACTGATAGACTAAGACCCTCCCTTCTAGTCAATAGCCTCTTCCATATGGGGAAGGACACATGAGGTCATGTGACCTTTCATAATGGACATGATGGTAGAGGTTAGGATGTTACCAGATGTTCCTAAAATCAAGTCTTAATAAGGATATAATTTATAATTCCTTATTATAGTGATCCATACATTCATTTCTACATGTCTTATTCACACAATGATAACCCAAATAAATTAATGAATAAAGGGAGGTCAGGGATAAATAGAGAAGTCATACAATCATCCATTTAATTAGTAACAAACATAAGAAGAGAGGGAATGTTCCAAGGTAATTAGTACTTCATATAAGAATCTAATGTTGCGATGTGAATTATATCATCCAGGAGGAGGTTTGAATATATCCTTACATGTATTTTAAAATATCTTAACTCTATGTTTTTATTAAACATTTGGGTAAATGTCTTGAACTATTTATAATGTATAAAATGTGAATTCATTTTATTTTATTTTTCTCTATCGAACCATTGTAATTACCTTGTATGATTGAATCTATCCCCAAATATTAATTCATATTTTTTTGAGTGAATGGATTAAAGTGTAGGTGATTGAATAATTGAGAGTTAAGTCTCATTTTAATTTTATTTTTATTTTTATGAGGTGTTGATCTATGAGTGAAAGAAACTAGTAAGACATATGATAATATTTAGCATTAGGGAGTGATAATTTATAACATTGTGAGGGTTCTATAGAGAGGGACACACAAACTAGGATTTTTTACCACACTAGTAGGGCTTTACAGACCTGAAATAAAATAACTTATTATGAACATCATTATTATATTTTGATATTGATAGGAAAACTCATTATGATATGAATTTACCTTAGTGAATCCATGTAATATGTCAAAAATTCATTCTAAGGTAGAAAGTACTTGTTGGTCAATAAAATTTATTGAAGAATGGTATGGATTAGATAAACTAGTTAATTTATAATCAATTACATGTTATTTACACTTCCCATGGTGGTAAATACATATTCATTATCCTTTATCAAGTTATATAAAATACTATATTTTTATTTATAAACTATTGAAATATTATCACATTCACTTTTGTCTTTATTGTTTTCTTACTCCATTCTGGTTACACTAGTAATATATGCCTATCCCTATAGCTATTAGTTGATCCTTATAGGTATTTATGCCTTAATGAACCTATTAATTGAACAGGGGAGTATATGGTTCTATAATATTACATTAACATTATTTATAGTAGATAATTACATTTTGTTGTAATATTTCATATCCTCTTCTGTCATACCGGTTGAAACAAAAAGACTTCTGTGGATGTATATGAAAGTTCAAGGATCATGGAAGTTTCCATTCACAATTTCTCAACAATGGATTCTCAATTGAATAATGATATAATCCAGATAATATACATTGAATACCATTAACAAATTTCACAATATATTATATGAGATTGGTTTAATGACCCACTCTTCCTAACGATCATGGTATTATACACTTTGTGTCCAATATCCATCATAGTTTGGATTTTCATAGGGATAAAGCTATATATTTACCCCGGAAAAGACATCATAATTATTTATGTATCCATAACCCCGAATAAGGGGGTATATCATCCACCTATAACTATAATACAATAATTTTTTCCACCCAAGGAGTGTATACTATCCTCATTGCACACAATGACATAGATCTACTATCAATACCAATTTATAACTTCTCTAACACAACTAACTCTATATTAACCCAAATGGGTAGATGAATTTACTCAGTCACATATCCCCATATGCAAGAGGTGGAGAAAAACTTATAAGGGTCTTAGGTTTTCCTGTGGGTGTACTATACACTCACATTAGAGTAATTAAAAACAATGAAGATAATATATAATACATATTCACAATATCCATACAAATAAAAAATAACACACCTAAGACACCAGAAATAAATATTATTTATTGTTGTAACAAATAAAGTATCTAAAATGGATCATGAGTCAGGATGATTCTACCAAGCTCTCCTTTGAAAAATCATATAAAACACAACCAAAATAAATAAACCTGAAATGAAACCACCACAAATCCCAAGTCTCATCCTAGTCCAAACTACGAACTAAATATAACAAATCCTATTAAACCATGAAACACATATCCACTTCTTTACCTGTACCCATGATCATGAGGTCTTATTGGGTACCACTATTTTATCATTTCTTAAGTAGGGTGTGAGTAAAACTTATCATCGCACCACAAAATATGTCATAAAAATTTCTAGTAAATACAAAATATTTAAATGATATATAATCATATTTATTAAATAAATTAATAAGTATAATAAATAATAAATATCTATCCTTGGATTCCTAGTTAGTACCAAATATTTTCTATATCTTCTTTGGCTAGTGTCAGATATCTTTAAACAAGTCTCTAAATCACTAAAGGTAAGCATGTTCGTCCCTAGAAAAAATAGGCATATATCATCTGGGGGGATATCCTGCCACAAATTAATTAGTGTTGTAATATAATCTTTTGGTAATAATGAACCTCATGATAAATAATAGTCCAATATCATCTTGGGGGAATAACAACCCACACAATAAATAGTAATATAATAGAATCATGGTAAAATAGCTTCCCACACAGGAAAAATCAATCCAATATCATTTTGGGAAATAGACCCCCACCTAGGAAATAATAATTCACTATCATCTTGGGGAATAAAAAGAATTTATGGAATAATAATCTACTATCATATTGGGGAAATAATTCCCACCAAATAAGTAGTAATAAAATTTTATATTGGTTGGATAATTCATCACTCTCGGATCACATATCATATATCATATCAGAGGAAAGTTCACCCTACTGATAATAACATCAATACAAAACATCATGATCACATTGGATGGATACATTACCAAACAATACATAAACTTTTTAGGGTTTCTAATCAAGTACATAACATATTCCTAACAATATATTCAAACAAGTGTACAACCATACTATACCTCATGTAGTAATACTTCAGAAAATAAAATCCAAACTAGGGAACCCACTATAGTCTTCAAGGTCAAATCTCTTAAATGAAACCCCAAAAGGGTTTCCATGTCGCATTCCACACTCTAGGGTCCAAAAAAACACAGTAATGGTGAAGGCATCAGGCTAGGATACAAGTGTCTATCAAAGCCAAAGGAACATTAAATCTTCTAATATTAATTTCAAGAATGTAATTGAATTATCATTTTAGTCATTCATACTCATGTGGTAATCCCACATATCAAATTCCATATAAAAAATGTATTAACATTAGGGATATGCCTTGAGACCACTTACGTCATCCATGGAATAATTTTCTTTTTCAATAATCAACCAGCATTGCATAAGCTCATCCAAGCCTAGCCCAAAATTGTCCACTATCACTAAGTCTGAACTCAATATATAATCATTTTTTAAGTCAAAAAAATAATTAATAATTTTAATAAATTTTTCCAGATTTAATTCCCTAATTAATTCATATTGTGTAATCAAGGATTAATTGAACATGTGATCTCACATGGTTAAATAGTCAAGAAAAGGTGTCTGCACCACTGCTAGTATCCCTAAAAAATTATCATAAATAATACCAAATGAATTTTTCAAAAAATATATTAATTTTACATAAAATTTTGAAAATATATCAACAAATTTAATTCCTTGAAATAAATATTTGAATCAAAAAAATACATAGTCTGATCACCCTCAGGATATCCCCAATATCAAAGATAAAAAAATACCCATTATAACCATATAAGTCACCAATACCCCAGTGAATCCTTTCTAAACCCCATATTAGGTTTCCAAAAAAAATACATCTAAGAAATAGGGAGGGACATATAAAAAAACAATGAAAAGAAATATGTTTGCCTCTAAATATCACAAAAAAATATAAAACATTAAGGTCAAATAAGAATCAGTGATGGTCCCTCTTGGGGTTGAAGAGAGAAACAAAGGGTACGCTTGGGTGTTATATATATATAAACATGATCTAGAAATTCAATTTAATCATGTTATAAATATTAAACAAAATTATATAAAAATCCATCACTCTTGAATATTTGAAAACATTTTGGACCCCACAAATAAATTATTATGTCTCACCTAAAGAGCTCATGCATAATATTTTTCCATAGAAATTCTCAATGAATAATATTTTCCTTAATGTGTAAGGGTTTTCCATTTGAATAAAATTAATACATAATATATATATATATATATATAAAATAAATAATATGTTTTTAAGTGTTAAAATAAAAGTTTTGAGAAGAATTAATGTGGATGTGGATTCTTGGTGTAATGTCATGGAGGATTATATTGAAATTTGGATGTTTTGATGTCACATATATTTAAAAATTGGAAACATAAAATAGTATTATTAATAAAACACCATTTGAGTAAAAACATATTGTTTTATAAAACATTCATTTTAGTAGATGACATAATAACTAGGATATATAAGTATAACCTCTACACCTTGAAAGAATAATATGAGAGAACATTAAGGTGCATAAGCTTAATTACACCATATAAAGTATTATCTTTATTCCACATTATAGTAAATAGTCTCCATGTAAGAGTTACTAAACGTTTTAAAGCATAAATATGAGTTACAAAGGTTCTATGTAAGTGAAATTAGTGTCTACATTGAAGTACATTATAATAAAATAATGTTTCATAAGTATATATTGAGGTTTTATCTATCTAAATTCACAGTTTAAAAGGTTATGTTAGACACTTTGAGTTTAATATAAGATTTAAAATTTTTATTTAAGTTAATCATAAACCTTAAATTAGGAATGAAATTTCATTTCATTATGTTACAATCACTTTTATCATTTTTATTAATAATGATTCATGATGATGTGACTATGGTCTATGAAGAAGGAGATTATGCAGTGGAAAAATTATTCACACCAAAATGATCTTTTCAATATAGACATGCTTAAATGAACATAACTTTAAAATTTTGAGGAAATATGTTTGAAATAAGTTCTCAATATGATAAATATTTAGATTATTAATTTCATTCTGAAATTAAATAAAATATATTTTTTTATTTGTTCTTGATTCTAAATATAAAGATTCAAAATAAAGAGTACAAATTCTTTTAGGAACATTTAAAGTTGAAATTTTTTTAATTCTATTAATTAATTAATATTAAAATTTGAATATAACAATGATGTATTTAATGGAATTTAGATTTTAAAATTATGGAATATTATCCTTGGGAGTATTATGACAACAAATATTGTTTTCGAAAACAAAAATATAGAGAGTAAGAAATTAAAAAACTATTAGAGGGATTATTTTAAATTTTCTATTATGATTATAAAAATAATAAAACCATTGAATATTTCTCTTAATATAATAACAATGAAGATAATTTTCATACAATAATTTGAAACACATAATTTTACTGGTTATCATTTTTCAATGTTTTTATATTATTATTTCGATATACAAGGGAGTTCCCATTTAATTGGCTAGTTCTAAAATAATTGAATATTAAAATATGATGTGTGAAAAATATATTTTCTACGCTGACATAAAATTGATATATTTATGGTGAATAATAAAGAGAGTTAATATTTATATAATGAAAATGAATCAAAACTGATTCTCCCCTCCCCTTTTTTATTACATTGTTTCGTGATACTAAAAATTAGTATCAAAACCACAATTCACTCTTGATAACTGTCTTTAAATGGATAATCCCAACAAAATGTATGATTAATTTTTTAAATTTTGATGGAGGGTGTTTTCAAATACATAAATTATGAATGGTACCTTATCGTCTCTCTATGGTACTTATTTTCCTTGAATTTTTTCTTCATAGTTTTATTACACTGAATGCGACTCATGTTTGTTCCTTATCTTATGATAACATTATTGATTTTTATGAAAAGGTAAGGATTGGATTGTTATAATCACTATAAATTAAATGGAATTACAATAAAATGGGAAGTAAAAATACTATTGATATTTGAAAATATAATCTTAGAATATATGAAGAAAAATGTGATAAAGAATTGATGTAATTGAGAACTAGATAGGATCTACTGGGGAGGGGGGTGAATCAGTGGAACACAATTTTTATAAATTATTTCTCTTTTAATTCTATATCTATGACAGATTATGGTATCAATACATCATTATTAATTCTTATGCTCACCTCATAAGCATCAATTATAAAGATAGTACAACACACAATTATTTTAAATGGGTTCCCCAAAGACCTAAACCTTTCTATAGCCAGTTTCTACCCTTAGTTAGAAATTATTCACTATATTCAAGTGGTTACAACCAAGGAAAATCACATTCCCATTAAAAAAAGACCTCATTATACTCCCACTATAGAGTCCCACATGAGATCATATGTTCTCATCTATACAATTGATTGATAAAGAGTCTCAATATGTCTTATCATTCTCCATAATATCACTATAGTCATTAAGTTTACTAAAAATATGATCCGCATAGAAGAAAGATCTATTTTTAATTCTGGAATCATTTTCATTTCTATAAGATAAAATCTTTATCCAAGATGAAACCGAATCACCTGATAAGTTCATTTAAAACTTTAAGAACATCAACAGTTTATTATAAATTTTCTGATGATTCTTAGAGTTCATTGTTATTTAAATGATATAAATTTTTTATTTAAATTAGTTATCAATTATGAATTTTTTTCTTTTGATTTAAACACTACATTATCTTAAATATTAAAATTTAAAATTCACTAGAATTGAAAAAAACATACCTATCAATGATGAATCATAGCCTAAATCTTGTTTCTAATATGAAATAATAAATTATCATAACTCAATACAACCTTAATAAAATGATTCTACTCAACTAATTTGAATTATCATTTTATATGTATGACGTAGTTCATAAACATTTTAATGTTTCTTTTAATGTTATCCTCAAGAAAATAAAATTTCATGTACCTCACAAACTCAATGTAACATCCCAAACATGATAAACCTAGAGCCGGTAGTTATAATACATTATTGATACCAGAAATAAGAGTCCCCAAAAGATCTAACAATTTATTAAAATTTTAAGAACAGATACATACATAAATTATATATCAAAATAGAATACAAAACATGAACATATTGTCTGTACATTATTTTACCTTCCATCTTTTCTTGATGCATTATAAAAAGTCCTCCTATAGGATTCTTGGTTAGAGAAAACTAAATAATAGTGAGGTTAGATGCTCAGTAAGAAGTATCATACAATGAAATATTTTATAATATAATTATTGAATAAGTCATATAACATAAAGGATTGAACAACATGAAAACATAATCAACTAAAAATTATGGCACTATATATCAATGATAATAAATGAAAACATGATTAACAATAATTAGTGATTTTATACTAACTCAATGAATAATTTTATACATCAAAACAGTATTATAAAGACTTTTTTCATGATACTATCATCTTAGGGGTAGAGGTATACACCATTACCCAACCAATTTTCTCTAATTATATATATTTATTCAGTGACGGTATATATAATTTTGTTCCCAACCCCTCACCTCATTATGTTCAATACATTCGACTTAAGATTCATCATGACCTTCTATTCTATTCTGTGTGGAATCTATTACTGAATAAAACTTTTCTATATGTATAATTAGAATTATTAACAAACAAATACATCCCCATTAAATAGCATAATGTTGATTCCTAAGTGAACATCCATTAAACAATGTAAATATTTTAGGGAATCGTCAAAGTAACAATAAGTATACATATAAAAAGAATTAGGTTGTGAGGGTAATTAAACTGTATTGAATTATCCTTAGATGATAGTAATTATATTCAATATATTTCATTGGTAGGAGGAAAAAGATATTTTAGAAAAAAATTATTCATCATGGTTCAAAAAAAATGTCTGAATATTCAAAATTATAACCCATAATATTATCATGTGAGGTGTCTAATCATAGACCCATTAATCTTCCATTAGTTTGATATGTGATTCAATGATCAACCAACCATATTTGAGGTGATTACCCATAGGTTATTTTATACCACAACTATATCCACTTTACAAAATCTCGATAGATATATTTTTACAAGGACACTATAAATATATTTATATCACCACAACTTTGGATGGATTTTCCACCATTTAAATGATTAATTTTTACCGCAGTTTTGGTAAACCATGAATAAAAAGAACACATTGGATAGATAAAAATATAGAACTATAAATCAGTTATATTATGTGATTAATATTGAAATATTTATTCTATAGAAATGTATGCACTATATAAAAAAAGTAATATGTGTTGAATATAACATGAGTACCAAAGAACGAAAATTAAATGGGAAAAAATCAACTTATAGATAGGGTGGAAATAAAATTATAACCTATAGAAATAGAAAGATTGATGTTGATATTAAATTCACATGGATAAATAAATTTCATGATATGAAATATATTATTGGTATTATATATACAGAACATAAAAAAATTATCTTCATAAGAAAAAAATATAAATGTACGAGAAGAATTTGAGACATAAAACACTTATCACTTATCTAAAACAACATGAATGTAATTTAAAATCATGTATAATAAACAAATATATCTTAATTACTTAATTTATAAACCAAATCATATCCATATTGATGTATAATGTTATAAATTGTCAATGTTTATATTAATTCCACCCATTTTCATATCGAGTGGTTATAAATTTTGATTTCTTGTACTAGTATCATAGGGGTGGTGTCAATATTCATTATTATTCCAAATATAATCATTTTAATTTCACTAATGATAATTTAATGGTTTATTTATAATGACATATGAAGTTTAAATTACATTTCGTGAGTACTTCAGTTTTTATCTTGTAAGATAAAATTGATAAAAAACATGTTTTAGTGATTCTTGATAATCAATATATGTTTTATTAATTAATGAATTAAATACTAATATAAGATAAAAAAAATAAAAAAAATAGTTATTTAAAAACTTATGTCATATAATATTCTTAAATAATTCCACATATTAATTCATGATATAAATGGTTTTTTTTGTTCAAGTAGGTGGTTATAGCGATCCAAACCTGAAAATACAATTAATAATATATGATTATGAAGTGGTTTTATTGTAATATCATTATAGAAAAATCATAATTATTATATTTATTTTTCATTAGTGTGATATTTCAAAACTGGAAGGATGTAAAATAAAAAAATTGATATGAATATATTACACAATTTGAATAAGATATTGTTCTATTAATATTTTTAATTTAAAATATTAAATCAGTGATGATAGTTTTTCATCATATAATTAATAGGTTCTCAATTTCTTCATAACATAACATTAATGATATCAAAAAAATAACAATTATTTTTTAATTCAACCATTATATCTATCTTTATGAGGCATTAAAGGAAAAGAATCATATAACATCATAAAGGTGGTAGTCTGCACAATGCACAAATGACAGTTTCATTTTTCTTAATGTAAAAGGGAAATGTGATCCGAGTTTATTTAAAAGTTTAAAAAAATATTACAATATAAATAACTAAAAAATTAATATTTGGAAAAATAAATTTTAAACCGAATGATAAAATGAAAATATTTTTTCCCAAAGATTGAACTTAGGTTGAAAACTTTGGGTTTTTATTGTAGGATTACATGGAATGGAAGTCCTTCAGAAATATATATTAGTACCATAATATTATAAGGGTGAAATGGTATTCTAGGTTAGTTTAAAAATAATTACTTTTATAAGTTAACTGATTTTTTTCCTTAAAGGGTTGGTGAGAGTCCCCTTTTATAAGTGGTGAGAATGGAATTTTTATAAATTTGTCAACTTAATATAAAGGGAGAGAATGTTTAAAATTTAATGTGGATCAAAAAATATAAAATAATGGAGTAGATAAAAGGTATGGTTGAGTAACACCTCATAAACTCAATTATATTCTTTTTTCACATTTTTCAACCCCATTACCCCTTCAATTATTACTTTTATCATTTTTTTACCATTATAACCTGTTTTCCTAAGGTGGATTAATATTTATTCCGAATAAAAAAAAGTTTTCCACATTAGATAATTTTGTCTTGAAGATTCAAAATTTGATATAAATTTTTTATTTACTATATATATGTGATAAAAATCAATTTTATGATAATTAATATATAATATATTTAAATATAATTTGTGAAAAATATTACATGATTTATAAAATACTAATAAAAGTTTAGTAAAGTATAATCAGAATTTTAAAATGAAAAATTTAAAATTTAAAATTCATATTTATTTCATTAAAATTCTTCCATAGATTTATATTTCATTATTATTTCATAATAATTCCATAAAATTCATATTATTAGTAAAACATTATATCTCACTATTCACTTAAAAATCAATTTTTTTTGATAAACCAAAAAATTCATCATAAGATAATATATTTATAAATAAATAAAAGATAAATATTATTTTTTTAAATTAAACTCCATCATTAATAAATTATATATTTGAATATACTGATGAATAATGTGTCCTTAGAGTGTTCATTTCATGATAGTTCACTATATGGTATTTACCTAATATAGTTGGGTATCAAGTATTACATTCTCCCCCCTTAAATAATTTTTTCCTTGAAATTGGGATATATTTAAAGTATTGAACAAATTTAGATGTTCCTACCTAATTTATTCTTCAGGATCATAGGCTTCCCCTTCTAGTTTTTGATTTCTCCAAAGGACCTTCACTAATTGAGTTTCCCAATTCTACATTAAATTTTCTCTATTGTCTAGAATATGGATTTTCTCCTCATTATAAGACAATTCAAGCTACAAATATATTTCCCCAGATGTGGGTGTAAGAATAAGATGTACCATGGTTTTTATTATTAATGATGAAGGACCCTAGGACACCCTGAGAGGGTAGGGGTGAATCAGGGTGACAAATTTTTCTTTTAATGTGATGTATCTTGTTCCCACGTTGGTAGGAAATTGTTGATCCTATATGATGAATATGATCAGAAAGCAAAAATTCACATGCACAGAGAATACACAACACTTTTTACTTGGTTCACCACTAAGGGCTACATCCAAGGAGCATACGCTGACAAGTTTTCGGTCGTACCAAATTCCACTAATCTTCACTAGATGTGGATTACAAAGGTTTGGGTACAATCACTCTGTCCCAAGCCCACTGTCTTTACAATGGTTCAAGGATAGCTCAATGCTTCCCTCGGGTCACTCCCATTGACTCCACCTGACTCACTGCCCTTAGGTGAAGTCCAACTCAGTTTATAGACGTGAAGGTCTCTTCATCATTGCATAAGAATGCATCCTATGTCGTATGTATATGCTCTGTTGAAGTCCAACTCTCACCAGAAGATGAATCTCACTTTGCGCTGAGGGTACCGGGCGATCTTCCAGCTTTCGTGCAGATTCAAAAGGAGAGATGAACTTTAACAACCCCGACACGCTTATCCAAGCCCGACGCGCAAGTCACAATCCTCGCACGCAAGTCACTTGCACGGTACAAAATCGGCGTGCAGGTGACACCAAACATCTTACACAACACTACCTCCTTCAACACCAAACTTGCACGACGTTGCGCCTTTAACTCCCCAACTGCCTTGGTCACACAGCCAACAATTGGCACACAACCTCTACTTGCACGACCCAACAACCACTTGCGCGACTCAACCAATTGCACGAAGAGAGCTCAAAAAATCTCAAGTCTTGATCTTCATTGAAAATGAGGAGGGGGGGTCCTCTATTTATAGGCAAACTAGATCCCCTAAATAGTGGCGCGCAAGTGTTCCCTCGGCACGTAGGTTCCGGCGCGCAGCTCATCCTCCCTAGCCTCTATCGCGCTACTCACTTGTGCGACCTACACAAATAATTGTGCGACCTTATTTCCATTAACATATTTTTAAGTGATGATATTGAAAAACAATAGGTGCGCAAGTTTCCATTCTTCCTAGGCATCGGCGCCCAAGTCTCTTCATGGTGCGCAGGCCACTTGCGCAACCAGCCCAAAACATGTGTGGCCCTTTTCCCTTCTTCATTTTCCCATGTTCTGATCTTGAAAAAAATATGGCACGCAAGTTTCCTCTTTATCTAGTACACGGTGCACAAGTCTCTTTTCCAAAATCAATTTTCTCCATTTGTCAATTTTCAGGTCCAAAAATTTGGCAAACACTGGGAAATGGTGCCACCTTCAATACTATTGTCTTCTTGAACTGTATGATCTCTTTGCGGGTACACATGCTGAACTTCCACTTCTGATTGACAACAAACAAAAACCATACTCCAAATCATGCATAGAAGACCATGGTTCTAACAAATGATACATGGAATATGTCATGTACTTTATAATTATTAGGTAGAAAATCTAATTAGTATGATACAAAACTAATTATTTCTAATATTTAAAATTCCCATTGTACCTTTAGATTAACATCCACTTTTACCATATCTCGCAACTCCCTTACATAGTAAAACCATTAATAATACACAATACACAATTAAAAATTCCATGTATTTCCTTCTATTATCATCAAACTCTTATTTATACTCTAAGCTTGTGTTATATGATCATTAATACTCTATAATCTAATAGTTGTCTCCTCCACAAGATATGGGAGTACTAACATTTTTTCTGAAACATCTTGCTATAGTTTGGAGTACAAAACCTCTTCACATACAATGCTTCTATTTTTCCATATAGATGGTTGAATGTAAGCTATTATTGTTTGAAAGTTACACCAATGTAAGATTTTGATCCCAATGACCTTGGATTCAAGAAAACATGATCAATGCATGAATTCTAAAGTCTGTATAATAATTTTTTAGGCCATCAATCTAGTGATGATAGGCATTTTCTGAATTCATTTTACTGTAGAGATCTCATTGAGTACACTTCCATAAATTCAAATAAAATTATGGTTCATGATAAAAAACAAGCGATAGAGATTGCTATAATGCATTATGATTTCATTCATAGAGATGCAGGAAAACGACTCAAGTGGTAGATATTCTATTATCATTATCAAATGAGTTGGCTTACTAATATTATACATGATTAACCATATAATATCCTTCTTCATTGGGTTATTTGGGATTATAGTGAGGAAGTATACTACAACATTATCCCACTTCCATATAGGTATAGTCACAAGTTTCTTGACTCTCTTAGGATATTGTGTTTCATAATTTACCTTCAAGAATACTATGAATATGGACACATAATCTAAAATTTCATATTTACACCATCTGAAAAAAAATGTTCTCTTAAATCCAGAAACATATTTATGATACCAGGGTGCATAAATATATTTTAGCAATACAATTCATCTAGGAATCCCCTTTTCATCACCTGTATAGATGAAACACATAACCCCTTCCCAAACTTCATTATTCCATCACTATAGAATAAATTGATAAATTTCATATCATTTAATGATTTAATATTTCTTTAAAACTTCTTATCACCATATTTAGATATCCCGATATTCTTATAGTTACTATAGTTTATAAATTTCATGGAAAATGAATGATGGATCTCCTTTCCTAGAAGACCACATATCCATATTGAATAGATCTATGTATATAATATCCTTATTTATCCTCATCATGGTTATAAACCCACAATATCTTATACTCAATGCATCATCCACCTTAATTTACTTGATAGAGTGGTATTGTATCGAGAAACCATAGGCACCATGAGTAGTTCCAACCAACTTATTTGCCTCATATTGAGAACGTTCTTAGAGAACATATAATTTAAACTCTTGTCATTTGTATATAATTTACATTTTCCCCATAGAGGTAGTTCATTTATATTTTTAGAAGAAAACTATATGGACTCCATCTCATGTTCATGAATTGGATAGTTCACTTAATTAATTTTCAATTTCCTTGATGCAAATACTGTCACCCAATTATTTTGTATAAGGACAGAAACAAATTTTTTCAATATATGTTAAAAATCATTCATTTCCTATTGGCAAAGTTAATACTGGTTCATTAATAAGTCTCCTCATCATCTCTTCAAAAAATTACTCGTAATCCATTTATCACGTGTATCTAATCCCTTTCAAGTTAATTTAGATAATGGGTTACCCAAGTAACTAAAATCTTTAAAAAAAACATCAGATAATAACATAACATGTCCAAGAAGATTTGGATCTCAATTATATTACTCAACATAGTCTTTTATCTTAGTACATCTATCTTTAAAGAGTTGATATATAATACATAATTTTAGACAATATGACCAAGAAAATAAAAATCAATGATCCAAAATTCACACTCACCATATTTACCTTATAGTTCTTTTTTGTTCTTAGTCACCAAATTTATTAATAAATAACTCATGAAATTTATAGATCTTATATTATATCAAGATAAAATTAATGAATTATAGAAAAAAATTATTATGATTATTATTGAATACTTTATTCCTCAGATCCAAAAATATAAAAGGTTCGTAAGTTAATCCAAAATAAAAATACTATAAACTCATAATATCAATTCATTGTTTAAAATTTCATCTTTGGTATGTCATACTTATTTAACCATGTATAATTACAACCAGAGTGAATATCATTATTTGAAAAGTGTTAGTCTCCTAAAAGTTAATCAAATATTTCATAAATGTGCGGTAAATGATACCTATTCATTATAGTAATTGTTTTTATCTCCATATAATCAATTCAACATCATTGACTCATCCATAAATTTCACTTATATAATAGTTGCTCCCCACAATGGAACACGTGGGTGTATAAATACCTTACCACACAACTCCAATGATAATTTTTTATACTCCACTAACTCTTATGGATCCATTATATAATCTGTATTAAATACATTCCTTTAATGGGGAAATAATTCAATGGATAAATCAACTTCCCACCCTTGTTTATGACCAAGTAATTATTCTTGAAAAATATCAATCAAATGATGTACCAAGGGAACATCCACTATTCTTAGGATACCTTATTTATCCATATATTAGACTTCATTTTCCAATTTACCCATAATTTCAATAATGTATAAAAATGGGGCAGGATTAATAGAAGATGTAGATGATTATGATTCACCTATAAATATAAAAGGCTCTACTTCACCTTGAATATTTTTTTATTCTCCTTCTCCTGGATATTTATTTTTCATTATACTCTAGAAGACAATATATACCAATTATAATATAAAATTCAAAAATAGGTATAACAACCATGTTTTAAAGAAGGATACACCGATGTATCATAATAGGGAATTCTTGACATATCTTTATTTCCATAGGATACCCACATGGTGTCTTTATTGATAACTAACGTACTGGGATGCTTGGGTAATATATAATGTTTTAGGAAAATAGGGAATATATAAAAGAGTTTGAATATGCAATATCAAATAAAAAGTTATCTAACTCTATGATAATGATCAAATAACTTACCACCATGTCATTGGGAACATCGACTCCTCCTATGGTAATCGAATTAGATTGGCCTTTATCCCTTGAATTTTTCAGTGTCCATTTCCCTTAAAAATTAGGGAATTAGTTTACATAATTTCCATTCTCTCTACTATTAAACCATTGAATATTAGTAGCTTATTCTTTACAATTACATTTATGTTCTTGATGGAATTATTCTCCACACTAGTAAAAAAGTCATATTCCATTTTGAAAATACATATGGTGTTTCCATATTTATAACATATTGGAAATAAAATGCTTCCTTTCATCCCATTTCCATATTTTTATTCCCATGAAGCTCATTTAAACTCTTCTTTTACCTAATTATTATGAATATACACATCCTGGAGAACTTTTTTTCTATCTTAATGACCCTTGAGACTACATCCTTATATGATGTAAATGTCTGAGATACCAACATATTTAAAAGTATTGAATTTATCCTATAAATTAAATGATTGATATTTCTTTATGTTCTACATAGGTTGTCGAAAAAATTCCTCACTAACTTTTAATATTTAACCTCATACTCAGTAATATTTTCTCCTTATTTTATCTCAAATTGAGGAACTTCCCTTCCATTTTTTTCTCACAAGGGAGGTATTTTTTGTAGAATAACTCCTTAAAAATTATATATTCCATTCACTTGATATCATCTTCCTCTTTAGTGTTTTTTATTAGTCACGACCATTGGTTAACATCTCCCTTCAAGATATAAATAGCCATGATGAATTTTTTCCTTTTTTCGACTTCCCAAAGCAAGAAAGATATTCTCTAGGGACATGATCCATTATTTGGATACTAATGGATTAGTAATTTCCGTGAAAATTTGAGCTTATTTTTGAATGAAGTAGTATAACATAGTTATAAAATTTTGCAGATCAACAGGATGATTTATGTGATAAATAATATTTTTTATAACCCAAGTTAATTTCCCTAACACCATTATAATCCGATTATCATAGACTCTAAATTCATTAACATTATCAAGTGGAATATCTTGGAATTTTGTACAGGTTTTTATAGGGTTCTCATTCATACCATTATTTTTAATATTTCTATAATGGAATAAAATTAACTAGATAATAATATTGAGTTATAAAATATAGGTCCTACTAATGTTTTTTTATTGTTCTATAGAAATATTAATAGTTTTTCAATGTACTTTACATTACCACGTTTCTCCTCTAAATATAATTCCTAATTATCCAACTAAACTTCCTTTGACACAAATTGAAATATATTAGAATCTATAAGCCCATATATGGTAGTTATATTACATAATTGGAACCAAATAAAAGAGTTACAGAAGGATCCAATAACTTAGTAGTATTTTAAGACTTGATACATACATAGATTAAATTTAAAAAAAAATTGATACAACAAGAACATATTGAGGGAAAATTATTATACCCACCATCATATCCAGTATAATTACACAAATTCTTCCTCTACATTTCTTGGGGAAAGAAAAATAGATAAGGGTAAGCTCAGATCCTCTAAAAAGTGTCGCATAAAAGAAAATATTTCATTATATAACCATAGAATTAGTGATACATATTGAATAAATAAACAAAATAAAACGATGATAAACTAAAAATGTTGTAATTATATATCAATAAAAGAAAATGAAATTGTGGATAATAAAATGATTGGTCTCATAGTAATAGAACAAATCATTTCTAACATCAAAATATGTTGTCAAATCCTTATTCCAAGATACTATCCTATTATGGGAATTATACACCAAAAACCAACACACTTTGTCTCATGATTCCTTTTTATATATCAGGGGTCTATATTATTCTAGGACGCGCTCATTACCTATTTAAGTATGATACATTCACCATAACAGCTATAAGGAACTTTTATACCATTATATTTGGAAACTCATACTAAATAAAACATGTAAATCCATATAATGAGAAATATGAAAATAGAATACATCTCAATTTAATAGAATAATGTGTATGTTTATCGGAACATATTTTATTAAATATATAATCTATGTGGTATCATTAATGTAAAATTAAAGACCCATATCAGATAAATATAGTGTGGAGGGAACCTACAATGGGTTGGGTTATCCTTTGAAGATAGTTATTAGATTAAATAGATTGAATTGGTACGAGATAAAGTAAATTATAAGAAAAATCATTTATCAGTGTTTATAAAGAGAATTTGAATATCCCAAATCATATTCCCTATGATTTTTGGCCTAGTCATGAAATAATTGGCCCATTCAACCTGAATTAGATTGATGATTGAGTCTATGGTGAACAAAAAAATTTTGGGCTGATTAACCCTTTATTATTCTATAACACAACTAAATTCACTTTCTAGTATCAATTTTGGGATGCATTTTATTGGAAACAACACATACTATTACTTTACCAAAACATAGAATGTATTTTTCAAAATGGAAAATTTTAGTTTTATAATGGTTTTAGTAACTGTTGACTAAAAAGTAAAACATTGGAGGGATAGAAATATTGAGTTTTAAATACCTTAAATTCAATGAGTAATATGGAAAAATTACTTCCATGTAAATTTATGAACTATAAATAAAATAAATAGGTTGTGAATATAACTTGATTCCTAAATAATTAAAATTGAGATGGAAACAACCATTTATGGCTTGGATAACAATTGAATCATAAAATTTTGAATAGGGAGATTAAAATTGATATTCAAATACCATAAATAATGGAATATCATATTATAAAATCTATCATATGTTTTATATATAAACCAAATAAAGGAAATTATGTGCATAATACAATGTTATATTATAGATTATTTCTATTTATTTATAATGTTTAAATTTTCTCTCATGAGTATTTTATTCTTTTTTATTGAAGATGAAATCGACAACATGCTTGTTTCAGTGATTCATGATGATAAAAGTGTGTTATCTTATTTAATGAATTAAGTAGACATATAAAATATACTATGTAAAAAAATAATTATTTACACATTTATATCATATTATACCATCAAATAAATTCTCATACTCATCGATGATATAAATTCATAGTTTTGTTCTTGTATGCGGTTAAATCTTCCCAAACCTGAACCTACCATGATTGATTGATGATAATGGGATGGATTTATTATAATATATTTATTATGTAAGAATAATTATTTTTTAGTGTATATTAGTGTGTTATATCATAATTTTAATGATTTATATGAATATATAATTTATATAAAAATATTACACAATTTAAATTAATGTTTTACTCCAAGTATGCTTGTTTTAAACTATTGAAATAACATAGATCATTTATTGATCACAGGATTAATAGGTTATCAAATTCTTCATACTATAACATCAATTATATCATAAAAATATTATTTACTTTTTAATCTCATTCTTTAGGTCCATTCATGTAAAGAGGTATTAGAAAATGTAATAGATTATGTTGTGGAGGTGATAGTTCACACAACACATGAATCCTAGTTTCATTTTTCCAAATGGAAAGGGGAAAAAGGTTTAAAAAAATTAAAATAAAATAAAATATTCAATTATACTATAAATAATGATAAAATTATATATTATTTTGGAAAGTAAATTTTAAGTATAAATACAAAATAAAAATATTTTAGGGAAAAGATTGAACTTCTATTGAAAAATTTGGATTTCTCTTGGGGAATTTCATGGAAAAAAGGGATTGTTATAAACACTCAAAACAAGAAGATTTTGAAGGACAAAAGTTCTTATAAGGGAAGGAAAAGGTGCATAATTTTATAGGGGAAATTTATTTTTTAGAGTTCCATATTGGGGTGGGGAGAGGCCCCTTTATATGTAGTGAGAGTAAAAATAGACCATAAAAGAGTGAGGAAGTGATAAGGTCGATCCAAACCTCAAAAATTAGTTCTCGATGTGTTTGTATTCTTGTTTAAAGTCCTTAAACCTTTTAATTATTATTTTTATCAACTTATCTATTAATGGGATAACTTGTTTTTACCTAGGGTTACGTAATCTTTATGCCTAAAAATAAGGTGGTCCGTATTGGATAGTTTGGGATTACTAATTCTAAATATGAAATACACTTTGTTTGCTTCTATTTATATAGGATTTAAAACATAATTTTAATATACTAATTTTTTAATATATTAATTTTTTGGGAAAAATATTATTTGATATCTAAAATATCAATCATAGGTTTGTAAACTATAATAAAAATTTGAAATCATTTTATATCAATAATAAAATACAATTTTTAAGAAAATGGATTCATAAATTTCTATTTAAAACTTATATACTAATAATGACATTAAAGTTACACTATTAGTAAAAATGGTATATTTCACTATCCACCAAAAAATCAATTTTTTGAAAAAATCCGAAACATTCATCTTAAAATAATATCTTTATGAGGAATTAAAAAATAATGTTTTTTATTAAAATAAATTTATGAAATTATGAAATTACTCTTTCAAATATAATCATGATTAAATATTCTGTAGAGCATGCATTATGTGATAGTTCATGATATGGTGTTTACCAATAATAATATATTCTCATTTATTTCACCCAATAACTACATAAACCGTTCAAGGAAACTGAATTATTACAAATAAAAATTACTATATTAGTACATAATTTTTATCATCTTTTACACATGTCTACCATGTGATAATTCTATTCATTTTCATAATTCACTAAACTTTTAAAATTACCACACTCAATGTAGTTCTATCATACTTGAATAAATCATTTAATTAGTATCATTATTCTTTGGGTATGGGAAAATTTCACAATATCCTATTTCTTCTTTGTTCTTCATGTATGTGTAAGAACTGCATGTGGTTTATTCTCCAGCTTTAACATTTATAAACACATTACTTGAAAATATTTCATCTTTTTACTACTTATAATAATTTTAAACTCTTATTAATGTGTAATGACAATTCACATTTTATCCATGCTACTATTTTTTATGGTATACGATATATAAGTGAGAGTATCTCAATAAAAGTCCCTTTTAACAGAAATAAAAAAAAACACTTCTCTTTCTCTATATCTATCTATCTCTCCCTCTATCTCTATTTTCTTCACATTAATCTTCTACATGTTATTGGGGAGATTTAGGGTAATTATATATGTGCACCATTGACGAACATGCAAACCTCACTTCACCTACATGCACTGAATCAGACAATATATAGCCCAATATCCATCAAATACATTGCATAAAACATGAATTTTCATATAGTTACACATTTTTACATGAAACCAACCCTGAAATTATATAAATTCTTGGGCACACACTGATTAATGTAGCTTCATAAAAACATTAAGAATTCCCATTTTAATTTCAATACATCAACATGATGTTGAAAGTGGTTAGACATAAAAATCCTCGAGTTGATGAAAATATGTGAGGTAAATGGTGATGAAATTTTGTTGTCACATTAGATTGAATGTTATGCCAGCAATTTTAAGATAAATAATAAGTTTCTTTCTAAAAAAAATTCCATTTTATATTTTCTTTTCCTTCACACCAATTAATAATACACCATGAATCCTATAAAAAATAGTTGTGAGTATCTACATCTACTCTAGGACACCATTGACACTTCCTTTTCCCCAAAACCTCTTTCACAATTGTCCTATACTAGGTCGGCACCTCCAATCATCACTTCTTGTGTTTTATTTTCCTTAATTTTGAATATCCACCATGAATGGTGATACCCATGCGATTTGTTTTCTCTTAGGCTACATTTTTAATGAACTCTGTGATAATATAACATAAAAAACTATTTATAATTTCATGTGAAGACTCTTAATCAAGACAAAAAACTCAATACAATTCTCAATTCCCCTATTTTTTTTATTTTTCAAAATTCTTCTTCTATCCTATAATCTTGGAATTTAATCATATTAATTCTGAATCAATTTGTCATCAAATATTTATCAAATTGTTGATAATTTAATAATCATCAGAATAAATAACGAAAGAATGATTCTTCCTCATTTGTAGAAATAAATCCTCTATAAAAAGGCATATTCACTTGTTTTGGAATTTATGACTAGCTCTATAATAATCACGAATATGATGTGGATATTTCCATAAAAACATCCAAGAATAATTGTCACCTCAAAACATATTGAAATACTGTCACAAATAGTTAAATAAACTTTATTTAGAAGTAATACAATTCATTAAAATGTTACATTAATATCCTTTGGTTTTTTAGAAGTACCACCAGACACATTATATGTCAAAATGTTTGATTTAGTTTCTTCCCTTACTTACAATGAATTAAAATAATGTTCAGAGGATATCTATTTTAATCTCCTTCTCATTAATCATCTCTACCTTACTTTAGTATGATGCCATATATTTTCTTTTACAAAGAGAATTTAACTAGAAAACTATCATTCTACATGGGGAAATCTTATATAAAAAATAGTACTCTATAAAAATGGTTGTCATTTCAGTCTATTAGAAAACTAGCATGAGAACCCAATCTTATATAATTCCCACATCATATTGAATAGCTTTTTAGAAAATAATATCATAACATATATTTTTCACCCACTCATATAAACAATAACATCATATTGTTGATGTTCAATAACATACAACTTTCCCATTTAGCTCAATGTCAACTATCGTTTCATAAAAACATATAAAAATCAATTATATTGCGAATTTTATAGTCATTATCAAACATGATACACAAATAAGTTCAAGAATTTCTTATTCAATATTACTTGAATATTTTAAAACATCAAATCATCCATTCTCCCACTCAATTAATGCATCAACTTACTTAAATTCTCTATATGTTAGTTTCAAAATAAATAAATAAATATATATATCTATGAATAAGTTGGGATATAGGTGTTTAATAGAAATATAATAAAGGTTGAGAGCTTCCTCTCAACCTTGACTTGTCCATCTTCATTTTTATCTCTAATAAGGAAGAGTACACTGTCTCATTCATATTATTCACATGTTGCATTTTCATATTCTATTCATGATTTTTTTTCATCAGGTGGAGAAGTATTACCTACCTTTGTTTGTAAGTAAACATTATTTTTATGATATATTATATTAAGTTTCATCTATGATTCTTTGGATGGAAATATTGTGATAACATTTCCTACATCATTCCCAAAATTTTCTCATAGATTATTTGATTCCACAAACCATCATTAGAAGATGAATTATTATGATATTTATTATCTTTTTTTGAAATTAGTTTCTTATCCTCTAATGCATCATTCATTATACATTTCTCTATTTTTTGTTCATTTTAGTTTACAGGAAAAACTACCAAAAATTCGTTTATTATATGACCTGCTTTTTTGGGTGTATTACAATACTTATTGTCTCACTCAGATATACCTAACTTACCCTTTTTTCCTTTCCTTTTGTTTAATATAATTGGGATATTCTCTATGTAATTATATGATTCATTCCTCATATCCATGAAATTATAATACGAAAATTCCACACACTTATTCTATATATTCAAACCTACATTTTACTAGCAACATGGTTGCATTTCTAGTCAATACATTATTTAATGGATAATATGTTCTCATATATTCACCACTTCCCCCCTTTAGTTCATTCAGATTTCCTAAAAATGATATTTTATATGTGAAAGAGTATGATTTGTGTCCATATTTTACAAAACACTAGTATAATCCTATAAAATAATATTATCCATTTTTTTAATAAATCCTTTTAATAAATTTGTGATATTTTCTTTCGATAAACTAAGATTTCCTTTTCCGTAGGGGTAGCAGTCTTCCTATAATCTTCCATTCTTCCATTAATGTGATACCATCGCTCTCTCTTGACTTCTAATCCATAAAAATTAACTAGTAGAGTTAGTGATAAATAATATGTTTTGTAACTATTTAGGATAATATATACACTATCTGTATGAACCCCATATCATAGTAGCTTTATAGGACTCAACTTTTCATCCTCAGGGTAATAAAGTCTTTACTGATCTTGTTCAATTCAAGTTGTACTATCATATACATTGATTTTGTCTTAGACAACCCATCCTCATTATAAGTAAGTATCTACTCAAGATCAGTAAAACCCTTCTCGATTTCATCCATGTTACATAGAGATATTTTAAATTAATATTATGTTTGATATCATATTCTAAACAAAACCTTGAGTTTAAACGAATCGTGATATAATATTAAAATATTATTATTTAAATGTGATCAATATTACATAGATCATAAATTTATGGGTATGGATAAAATAAAATACTTTATGAAATATATATAATGTTAATAAAAAATATAAATTTATCAATATATTCTTAGTAAATAACCACTAAAATTTAATAAATATATTTTATTCTATAAAGAAATATGCTTCCTTTAAAAAATGATTTTTTTATTTAGAAAATATTACAATTAATTTATGAGATTTTTAGAAGTTTTATTTTATAAAATGAATATATTTTTTCAAATAATCATATCAAAATTTACAAACTATGATTTTTTTATTTTTCTAGAATGTTTGATTTTTCAATAAATAGTGAAAATTACCAATTTCTCAAATATTGACATTTCTCTTCATTAAATAAAGTAATTTAAAATTAAATTATATATAAAACTTGGTATTAAAATTACCTATGAACCATTGATTTAAAATAACAAAATTAATTTCATTTGAATCATTATTTTTTATGATTTTTTTATAAGTTTATTTTTATGATAAAAAAGGTGGCTTTTAGAGACCTGTTTTTAAATGCATATAGTTTATCCATTTTAATTAATTCAAATAAACCGTATTAATGGAAAATTTAAATGAATTTATTAAATTAAAAATCTATTAATATTAATTGAAATTTAGTTATTTATTTCTTCTAGTAAAAAATTTAATATAAGGTCATTAATTATAAGAAAAAATCATTCAAGAAAACCATTTTTCGACACGTTTTGAGGGTTTAATTTTAAATTTAATTATACAATTTTTTTGAATTGATAATATGGATTAAATATTTTGAATAAGAAGATAAAACTTTAGTAAATAAGGTAAACTAAATTTTGGCCTTAATGAATAATAAAAATGAAAAAACTAGTAACCTTGGTGAAAAAGTAAAATGGTAATTGTGATTAACCTTAGAGGTAAATGGAATAACATGTTTCTATTTATATTTTGTAGTTATGGTTTGACGATATCACTACACTAAAATTTTTATCAGTTTTTTTGTATTTTCCTTGATATTGACTTCCATTTTTCAATAGTTTTGTTTATTTACCTAAAATTATACTCCCTCCCACTTATAAAAGGTCACTTAATCTCCTATACTATTCACATGTAAAGAGCCATGTTGTTCAGAAAATAGGAAACCAAATATATTACTCATTTTCTCCCCATGTGTAACAAATCAATATTTAAAAAGAAGAAAAATATTTTTGACAGATTATGTTACATGCAGAGTTGAGGTTATATTGTGTTACACACAAGATCAATTTTCATCAGAATCTTGTGTTACATAAAAGACAGAGTTTCTCTGGAAAATGATATAATACTAAAAAAATTATATAATATAATAGTTACAACATAGATGTTAAATTCGTTAGTAAGAATATGATCAACTAAATTATAAAAATATATTTTTTTACACATGTTTATTATATATATATTCATTATAATTGAAATGTGAATCATTTAAAAGAAAAATGAAATGTTTTTTGAAAAATATTTATTTTTCTAAAAGAGGGTTTTATCGTGCTTTGTACACATAATTTTAAACTAATTTAATAGTTTCATTAAATTTATATGTAAAAATAAAAATCATTTTTAAACCAGAATACAAAAATTAACTTATAGTGATTTTTCATAATTTTTCTAAGAAGTTTCATTTTTTGATGAATAGTAAAAAATATTGAATTTTAATTGAAAATTTCCTTTTTTTAAATAATTTATATTGTCAAATTATATTTTTAATTAGTTTTAAATTTAAATTAGATATATTTTATATCAATTAATCCATTTATGTCATTTTAATCTCTTTGATATTGAATTTTATATAAAACATTGTAAAATTTTGAACATTTTCACTTTAAAGTGCCGCTTTCTCATTGTGCATGCGTGATTAATTTTAAATTAAATTTGGCCACTTTTATGAATAGAACATGGAAAAATGGATTCAATAATTAGAATAATAATAATAATTTATATTATATAATAAGTTTTACTTACTTTTTTTCCATAATTGTTAATGAAAATATTTAAAATTATTTAATGTGAATAAGGTTAAAATGGGTTTTTTCGCATAGCATGAATGTATTAAAATATGTTTTACACACAAAAATGATTTTTATTTGATGAATTTTATTTAATATTTAGAATACATTGTTGTAAATTATTTAATAAAACTAATTTTAATTATATTATTAAATGTTATATTAGTCATGTAAATAAAAACATAAAAGTTACTATGGTAAAAACGGAAAAGGTAAAATTGAGTAAACATAAATACCAATGATTAAAATGATATATATGTGTTTATTTTTTATTGGTGTAGGTGTTTCTTGACCAAATAAACCCTCTCATCTATTATTATTCAATTTTGGAGGCACCTAAGGTAATTGAAACCTCCACTACTGGAAAATAGACCTATACCCACGGTTTTGGGAAAAACCGTGGGTATAGGGGTGCTCTATACCCACGGTTTAAGAAAATCGTGGGTATATGTATAGTGGGGGAACCTATACCCACGGTTCTGGAAAACCGTGGGGATAGAGTGATTTTCGAAGGCCTATACCCACGGTTTTGTAAAACCGTGGGTATAGGTATTTATTTCAAGGCCTATCCCCACGGTTTTTGAAAAACCGTGGGGAAAATTTTTTTTTATAAGGACTATACCCACGGTTTTGTAAAACCGTGGGGATAGACTATGGAGGCAAAAAAAAGACGCGGGAAAATAGAAAAAATTTTGCGGGAAAATTTATACCCACAATTTGAATTAATATATATATAAGATTATAGAAATTTATAAGCAAATTAAATTTGCAGCTTGGTTGGTTAGTGTGTTCTGTGTGTATGGTGGAGGTCGCTGTTTCGAATCTCTTCGGTCGAATGTTTTTAATATACAGCGCGTAATTTATATTAATATAAGTATCATAATATATATTATAAAAACAATTGTGATGTGCGGCTCAGTTGGTTTGGATATTCCGCTCCTCCGCGATTCCTTAAGGAGACGCGGGTTCGAATCCCGCCGTTGTTTTTTAAAAATTAAATACTTCATATTAATATATATATCTTAATATATGCATATATAACAGAATAGTTGAATGGATTAGTTGGTGTGGTGTGCGGGATATCAAGCAGCGAAGCGCGGGGGCTGGGTTCGATACCCAGGGGGCGAATTTTTTTGATTATTAATTCCCCACGGTTTGAGAACCGTGGGGTCAATGCTTTGCCAGCGTGGCCATGCACTTGCCACGCTGTCTCAAATCTATCCCCACGGTTTCTCTAAACCGTGGGTATAGGGTGACCCCCCTATCCCGACGCCGTTCCAGCCCACGGTTCCCAAAACCGTGGGTATAGCCTATACCCACGGTTTTGGGGGCTATACCCACGGTTTTGAACCGTGGGTATAGGGCAATTTTCCAGTAGTGCTCCCAATAGTGAATACTTTTGTATATTTACTAAAATGCTACTCTTTATCAGTTATAAAATGGAAGTCACTCCCCTCCCTTATTTTAATGACCCAAATTTACCCAAGAAATTATTCTATGAAAACCTAGTGTTTAGGGTGTTATGGGAGGAAACAACAGCTTGTTTCAAGAGTTTTTCCCAATTTCCAGTTTTTCTATCAGTGAATCCAGGCGTCGGTGTTAGTGAGTTAGGGCGTCCTTTTCGGTGACTCTAGAAATCGATGAATCATGGAATTAGTGTCGGTGAGTCAGGGTGTCATTGTTGGTGACTTATGGTGTCAATGTCGATGTGTCAAGGCATAAACTTCGGTGAGTTAGGGCATCAGTAGCTCAACATTGGTGACTCGCTATCGGTAGCTCACTGTCAGTGACTCAACCATCAGTGACTCACAATTGGAGTTGGTGGCTTGCTATTAGTGAATCACCTATTAGTGACTCACCCATCAGCGACTCACTGTCAGTGTCAGTGGCTTGTTGTCAGTGACTCACCCATCAATGATTCATTTCTAGTTTCTCCCAGTTTTTCGAGTTTCATCCTTCTTACGTCTTATTTGATGTAAATCGAGTTTGAAGCCTTGTTTGGGAATTTTTAATTCAATTTAAAAGGATATTATTTATATATTTAATATCTTAATGCTCTGAGGGCTTTTGGATAGTCCAAATACGTAATATTGACCACCATCCCAAGTTGATGGATTCTGAAACCGTTCTTCCTTTAATATGATCTGAATCTTCGAAGTAAGGATCATACCTTCCCAGTGTTTTTTCCATTCTCTATTGGTGAACCTAAAGTGTTACTATCTAGAAGAGTAATGCGCCTATGAATGATCTCTCTCCTGCTCAGTTTTTATAGGGTTCCCTTTTTCTCACATGATCACCTATTCTTGGTGCAAAGAGGAGGTTTGGCCACCTATTGTTTCATGTAGGTATTCTTCTGCCTCTCCCTTTTGTGTATCATATTGGGTGGGTTTACTAATGTTTCTTCATGAATAATGGTTTAATACTTATCTTAACATGTAATAAATAAGGGGAAGGTAATATGACCAAAATAAAATGAGGTCAATGAAATAATGGTTTGGGAGTGGTTTGATGTTGATCGCCTGTTTTATTTTCTCTCATTGTTGATGATGTGATATGTTTTGGATGTAAAGCCTTCTGAAAATCATTTCCATCGGTTTTATTTTTCTAAGCATGGGCGATGCTTTATAACCTTTATTGTTTCCTTATAAATTATTGGTGCAAATACTAATCTGACTAATCATGTATGCCCAGTTAAATGAAATGGATTCCCCTAGGATGAAAAACATTGTGCGATAACCATTTTATATCTAAGTGAATTAAATAATAGTATTAACCAAATTTGAATCCATCTTCTATAATAGGTGTGGTTGTGTGCTATATTCTATAGGGTTTTGTGAGTTTTTTTGGGGCTGCGTCGTGATGCGGTTAGGAGCATAGTTATGGGAACATGGGTGGGTAGGGGAGTTGGTTCTATGAGAACGGTGTGTTATGTGTGTCAAATGAGGTTATATTTTAATGGTTGTTGTAGTAGGCTTGGTTTGTGGGGTGTTATGGGTGGTGTGTTGGTATCTGAAGTTGAGAGATAGACTGATTGTAGAAGGGATGGACTTGTAGGTAGTGGGATTACTTTTTTTGTGGTATCAAAGCATCATTGGGAAGTGGGATTGCAATGTGGTTATGGAATTGTTACACAGTGGGAATGCATCCAAGAATTGTTTGGGAATTGGGGCTACAGGTTTGGGTTGTTTCATGAATTCATGTAAATAGGTCTTCTAGGTGGGGTGTTGTTTTGAAGTGGGGATACCAGGTTTGGTTGTGAGGGCATGATTGTGTGGTATAAATTCAAAGAAAGACAGTTAGAAGTGGCTGAATGGCTATCTAGGGGAAAAGGGTGTGTGAAGTACGACTGCAGGTTGGTTGTTCTCTATTGTTTTTATGAATGGTTTTTAATATGAAAATTATTTACCATGGTCCCTCTTCCTTTGTTCAATGTTGGAAGTACAAAAGAAATATGTGGGTTGGTTTCTATGTGTTTTGTCAATTAGGCTCTTCACCTTCCAAGGTGGTCACATATGTAGTGCTTTGTAGTTTCCCCGGGTAGTGTAGGAACAAATTAAAGTGAAACCCTTAATAACTAAATAGAAAAATTTTAAATGAAAAGGGGTTGGTTTTACATTTTGGTAGTGGTTTTTTGTGTGGTTGTGCATATATGGGTAGTATAAAAAGTGGTTCTGGTGAGCTGGTTGTTTGTTCTGGGACCCATAGGTTGGACTGAGTGTTTGACTACCTATATTTTTAAATTTTAGTTCATTTTGATTTTCTAAACTCACCCCACTATTTTTGAGAACCATGTGCCAAACACCCCCATTTCACGGGGGAGGGTGTCTTTCCCAACATCCCGATGAGAGGATGGATGTCCAGTTACTGCCTTTCTTCCTCACACCCTCTTCCAAGTTCTTACCACTTGAGTGTATCTAGGAAGGTTGTAATGGCTTAAGGCTCCCCATAGTCCATGATCCTTCAGATAGGTTTGGTGTGGACAAGGTTCCTGGGTGTTTTCAGGCTAGGATTGTTTTCAAAAGTGTCTTCAGGATGAGGCCTGAGTTTCTTTAGGCGAGAGGTGTGGTTTTTGTGGCCTATGTCAATGTAGTTGAGATGTGTGGTGTAGTAATGGACTAGGTGTCTACGGGAAGGGTTTATATGTGGTTTAAGGACCAATTTTGTGTGGGTAGGTTGTGGTAGTGGGACTTCATTTTGGAAGAATGGTAGCATCAAGACATTAGTAGTTAGGAGTGAGCAGGTAACTAGTGGGAAAGTGGCATGGGGTACCCAAATGTCTATGTTATTATACTAATACTTTACTTGACTTACGTTATTTGGTGAGTGTGCCTTGGTGAGGCTAGGTTGGTTAGTACTCCATGGTAGGATCTTTGAGGTTCTACTATTTTCTCACAGGGGCATTAATATGTTTCCCCACTTTTGCAAAGGTGGATTTAGTTTTCCTATAGGGTATAATTGTATACTCACATATGTCTGTACAACTATTTTAATGTTTCCAGGAGGACATTGAGGACCACGACAGACTTTACTAGCTCAGCCGTCAAGATAATTTCCATGATTCAACTTAGTATATTTCTTTAGGTACTTTATTTATTACTTTTTTTATACTTTTATCAAAATTTACATTTAAATCATTCATGGGTCAGATAATGGTATCCTTTATATGAAAATTTGGTGTTTATGGGATTTTAACCATCTTATCACCCAATATTCATTTCAATAAAAAGGTTAATACCATCCATTTTTTTTTTCAGATTCTCTACCCTTGGTGCTAGTAGCCACTTTGGGGCCTACTGAAGGCAGGACTTGGGGGGTCATTATCTATCCTTTATCTTGAAGAAGGAAGGTCATGGCACTTAGTTGTCGCTTCTTGCATCTTGAGGAAGGTGTGTCATGATAGAAAGGTATCAAAGGGGATGGTTGAGAGATAGGATGAATTTTTGAGTTAGGCGCAGTGAGGATTTCATGGGATGGTAAGGAAACACAGTTAGGAAATATTGGTGTGTGAGATAGGCTAGGGAAAACCGGTTATGACACTGAATTATAGGCCCCCATGACCCGATGTAAGGACCTTGGACCTACTGAACAACCATGGTGAGGCTACACTGATCACAGGGTATAGATCCTAGGAAAGGTACACGTATCATAATGACTTGTGTTCTTGTGTTTATTCAGAATTTTGGGAAATTAATTTAAATACAGAGTAAAATTAAATATTAAAAGGAATTTTCCATACTACTCTCGCATAAGAGTTACTTTTTTACCTTTATTTCAACTATGGAACTCGGACATCACCCATGTGTGGTATGAGTAGTTGAGGCCTAGTAGGCTAACTTAGTTGATCTGTGGAGGGCTGATCGAGAGTGGGAAGATGAATTGTGGAAAAAGACCTTTCGTGCTTTCCATAGGAAGACCCTAGGGAAGTACGAAGGAAGAGATTCTGACCCAGAGATGGAGGGTTGTATTGGGGATTTAAAAATCAGATTTACCTTGATTCATGCTCTGAGGGAGTTATGCGTTCCTCTAGTAGTGGGACAGATGTGAGGAGTGAAATGTCAGTGGTTGATGATTTACCTCCGAGAGATGAAAGAGACCTATTTCTCATTGGATGACTCTGAGAATGAGTATTGGGCTGATTTCCTTTCCTTGATGATGAAGGCTGAGAAGAGATCGAAGATGATCTCAATCTACCAGGGGAGTATGTTGGTGAGGGAATTGTGGATCATGTTCAAGGATCTCCTACGATTTTCACTAAATCCATTTCTAGATGAGGAGACATGGGTGAGATGATTGGAGGAGGCTCTCCAACCGCATCTTTAGTATGTCGTCACTCCCTTTACCCTGCCGACATACATATAAGTTTAGAAGAAGTCCAAAGTAGTGGAAAGTATTCAATGGCAGGGAGGTGTACCATGATAAGGGATCCAGACGAGTTCGTTGAGGGGGAATACAATCAACACCAGGTCTCTGGCATGAGGGCCTTCAAGGTTTTGGCTAGCGAGGAGTTGGCCTCAATAGTTCTTGTTCTGATCTCATAGTCCTCACCCTTTCCCCAAGGACCCAGGATAAGGCTGCTTTATCTGTGGAGGCTGTGGACATCTTTAGAACCCATGCCCAGTTAGTTCTCAGTACAGTGGGTGTGGGAAGGTCCTGCACCCACCCCAGAAACAACAGTTGTTGGTCAGGCCTTTCCAGTAGCAGGGGTAGCGAGCTCCTGCTCCACCGAGGGTAAATGGTGTTGGAGGAGACTGACCTCAAGTTTCTCCTTAGGGACCTTGATGAGGGAATGGTAAGGGAGGTAGTTAACATCATTGGGGTATAGGAGCTAGGTGTGCGTAGTTTCACGCCACCGAGGAAAGAATTCTAGCAGGGTTAGAGGTTTTTCAAGGTACGATCAGTATGTTTAGAAATCTTTCTTACAATTTGTTTAATTCAGTAGCCCCAAACTCCTTCATTGCACCTATTCCATCCCATGCTCTGGGAACAGATGTCGAGAGTCTTCCCATTCTCCTATTTTTTAGTACTCTAGTTTGAGGTTAGACAAGTTGGTTTGAAAATTTACAGGGATGTAGACTAATGTAAGGGCCTCATCAGGCTAGTGGGGCTATTATTCTACTATATATGTATTCATATGATGTGATCCATGGAATTTACTAGTTGTTTTATGCGCATTCTATTATCAACTTCTTTAGAAGAAGAGTCGTTCTTTCAGGTGTGGATGTCCAGAGTGTATTTTTTGTTGGTGAGTGGGGCTGTCAGGTGGGCAGTCGGTATGTGGAGCCTCTTCCTCCATGGTGGTCATGTTGTCAGTGAAATTAGTGGGCACAAAGATTCTAGAGGTTCCGGGGGTTTTCAGAGAGTTCCTATATGTATTCCTAGAGGAGGTTTTGACCCTACCCCTTTGATGTGACATTGAGTTCAGAATAGATTTGAAACCCTATGCCTGCCCGATTTTGATGGATCCCTATCAGATGGTGCCTTATGATTTTCAGGATTTGCGAATGAGGTTGGCGACTTGATGAAGAAGGGTTTTATCCATCCTAGTGCGTCAATGTGGTGTGATCCTATCTTATTCGAAAAGAAGGAAGAAGGTGGTATGAGGCTATGTAAAGACTATTAAGGACTGAACCAGGTAACGGTCTAGAACCTTTACCCCCATCCAAGGATAGAGCATATTTTTGACCAGTTGAGGGGAGAATTTTGGTTCTCTGAGATCAATCTATGGTATGGATATCATAGGTTGAGTGTGAGGGAGGGTCACATCCTAGAGACTACTTTCAGATACAGGTATGGGAACTTTGAGTTCGTGGTCACGCCCTTCATCGTTACTAATGCACCATCCTTGTTCATGGGGCTCATGAACTCAGTCTTCCACAAGATCTTAGACCAGTTTTTTCGTCGTGTTCATTGATTATATTCTGGTTTATTCAAAGCTACTATAGGGGCATGGTGATCACCATAGGACTGTCTTGTAGGTCATCCGACACCACCAGATCTATGGGAAGTTTCCTAGGTGTATGTTTTGGACATGATATGTGAACTTCCTTGGAACTTTGGTGTCTCAACAAGGGACTTTAGTGTTCCCATTAAATGATGAGGTGGTTGTTTCTTGGGAAGAACCCAAGAATGTGGAAGATGTTTTCTGCTTCCTAGGTCTAGTAGTATATGACTGAAGTTTTATACCAGAATTAACTTGTTTTGAGGCTCCGTTGACATCTTTGACCAGAAAAGACCAGGACATCGTGTGGAGTGAGTAGTATTGGGAAGATTTCAGCTACCTGAAGTGGATTTGGATCAGTTCCCCAGTGCATAGGTTACGAGAGGAAGGGGTGGTGTTCAAGGTGTTCTTTGAAGCTTCCGGTCAAGGCCTGTGATGTGTGTTAATGCAACAATGGGGAGTGATCTCTTATGGGTCTTGGCAGTTATGTTCACATGAATGTAACTATTCCAACAATGATATGGATCTTGCAGTGGTCATGTTCTCACTGATGTTTTGGTGACATTACCTTATTAGGGAGTGTGGTCTGGTCTTCATAGATCACAATAGCTTGTTGTATATCTTCTCTCTGCAAGACCTAAAATTATGGAAATGAAGGTGGATAGAGTTTCTCTTAGACTTTGAATTTCAGATCTCTTACACCATAGGAAAGGGTAAGGTGGTGACCGATGCCCTAAGAAGAAAGTCACAGAAGGAGGTAGTTTTGGAATCCATGGATGCATGGAAAGAAATGAGGAGTTGGATACTTTACACATGGATGCGAGAGTGGATGATGGAAGAGGATGTCTATTTCAAATAAAAGTATAGTATTTGTTAATGTGGTGGGTGGAGGAGTCTCATTGTGGAGACTTAGAGACTAAAGTGATCTATGATTACACTATCCAGGGTGATGCTCCAGAGGGATGGTCGAAGGAAATTCATAATCAAATGTTGTTCTATGAGAAGCTTTTTTTCCAAGTGGCAATGCAGGTGGGAGTTCTTTGATAGTTCCATATATAACCCTTGGAAGTGCATATAATAGTCTCTATGATGTACCAAGGCTTAAGGTAATAGTTTTTGTGGCCCGAGTGAAGAGGTTATTGGTAGAGTCTATGGCATGTTGCCTAGTTTGTCTGCTGGTGAGGGCTAATAATTGTGTTCCCAGTGGTCTATTGTAGCCATTAGACATTCCCGAGTGGAAGTGGGATGAAATATCCATGGATTTAATCAAATTATTACACAAGTCTTTGGGAGGATGTGCTGCTCTTTTGTTATTAGTGGACCGATAGATGAATTCATCCCACTTCTTGGTGATCAAGGAGTCGAGCGTAGTGGATGCCTTAGCACAGAGGCATGTGGATGAGGTGGTTCGACTGCATGGTGTTCCAAGATCCATTGTCTCAGATTTGGATACATGTTTTATTTCATGATTCTAAAGAGGATTTCAGCATACCTTTGGCACCTAGTTTTTCCTCTGCATTTTTTTCCACCCTCATATGGATGGGAAGACAGAGCGGACCATCCAAACATTGGAGGACATGTTAGGGGAATGTGTTATATACTTTAGTGGGTGTTGCGTGCAGAATTTTTTCTTAGTAGAGTTTTCTTAAAACAATAGATATTACTATACCATTGGAATGGCTCTATTATAAGATCTATGCGTGAGGTCGTGTCGTTCACACATGTGCTGGATAGAAGTTGGGGAGGCATCCATTCTTAGACTGAATGTGGTGTAATGTACGAAATAGAAGGTACAACTTGTCCATGAGAGGATGAAGCTAGAATAGGACCAACATAAGTCATATTCCCATCATAAGAGGAGGCCTTGGGAGGTAGTGGTTTGGGAACATGTATTATTCAAGGTTTCCCCTCGATGTGGGTGGAAGAGGTTTATTATAGGCAGAATGATTTCTCCCAAGTTCATTGGACCTTTTGAGGTGTTGGGATGAGTCGGCATGGTGGAATATCTACTGGCGTTGCCACAATGGTTGGAGAGGATCCACAACGTCTTCTATGTATCTCATCCCCATCAGTATCCTCATGATGAGAACCACATCATTGACTAGGGAGAGTTGGATATCAAGGATGACACAATTTTTGTTCAGCGACAAGTAAGGATCGAGGATTGTGAAGGGAAGTTGCTTCGTGGATGAACTATTACTTTGGTTCATGTGTTACAGAGGCATCATGTCCTCGAGGAGAGTAATTGGGAGAAGGATGAAAAGATGTGAGCCTAGTACCCGGAGCTGTTCTAGGTTTTGTTTTTGTGTTATTCCTATGTGCTTCATTTTACTGTGTAATGCTTGACCCTATTTGTTATCAAATGTGTTGTTTCCCGTTTCTCTAAATATGTTTGAAAAGTCCTGATTGTGCATAGTGGATGAACTGATACCTAATCTAGATGCATTAAAACATATATTATTAAATCCATGTAGGCGAGTCAGTGCCTCCAAAATCTGATAATATATTGACATGGGGGAAGGATCTCCCTAATCCATAAGTCTAGACAGTGTGATTTTAGTGTTTTCATGGTTGTTTAGGGTAGTGAAGCCTTAGTGTTTCTATAGTTGTTCTGGGGATAAATGTTATGGAGGTGTTCTTGGATGTTAGGGTTTTCACCCTTGCTTTTTAACATCATAAGGGGTCTTTGTTCTGGAGAGGTATATTAAGGGGTGGTTTTTCAGACCTCTATTTTCCTAGGTTTAGTTTGAAATTATGGGGGATGAGAATAGTATGAGAGGTATCTGATGTAGCGGAATGTATTTCCCCAATCCATTCATTTGTTAAAATCAAGTGTTTAGGGTGTTCTGGGATACAACAGTAGATCATTTCAAGAGTTTTCAAAGTTTCTAGTTTTTTCATCAGTGACTCAGGGTGTTGGTGTTGTTGAGTCATGGTGTCGGCATCAGTGACTCTGGGTGTTAGTGTCTATGAGTCAGGGAGTCGATGTCGGTGACTCATGGAAATGGTGTCAGTGAGTCAGGGAGTCTGCGTCGGTGACTCCGAGAATCAATGTCGGTGACTTAGGGCATCAGTGTCGGTGAGCCAGGGCATCGATGTCAGTGACTCAGGGAATCAGATTCGGTGAGTCAATGAATCAACATCAATGGGTCAAGGTGTCAGTAGATCAACATCGATGACTCATTGTTTGTGCTAGTATCATGATTTCAGTGACTCACCCATTGATGAATCATTTCCAATTGTTTCCTAGTTTTTTCATTTTCATCTCTCTTACATCTTATTTTATGTAAACAAATATTAAAGGATTTTTTTGGTAATTTTAAGGGAGTTTCAATGGATATTAAGAATATCTTTAAAATTCTAATGCTTTGTCATATTTACTATACTCAAAACACATGATCTTGACCATGATCTCATGTTATTGGCTTATGAAACCATTCTTACATCAATATCAGATCTGGATATTTGAAACTGAAATCTTCCCTTACAAGTGTGTTTTTCACTCCCTCTTGATGCTTCTAAAGTTTTCCTCTCTATATGAGTTATGTGCCTGTGCTAGATTTCCCTCCTATTCAGTTTTTTCGTGGTTTCCTGCTAATCTCGTGATCCCCTGTACTAGGCACAAAGAAGAGCTTTGGTCACCTATTGTTTCAAGTAGGGGTTCTTCGACCTCTCCCTATTGTGTATCATACAGGGTGGGTGTAATAATGTTTCTTCTTGAAGAACTATTGAATCCTTTTATTAAATAGTAATAAATGAGGGTAGGGGAATAAGATCAAAAGATAATGGGGTCAATGAAATAACGGGATGTGAGGGGTTTGATGTTGATTGCCTATTTTATTTGTTACCCTTGCGGATGAAGTGATCTTTTGTGGCTTTAAATCCTTTTGAATATGATGGTCATTGGTGGGATTTGTCTGTACATGTGTGAAACTTTATAACTGATGTTGTTTCCTTACAAAACATTTATTTAAATACTAATTTGACTAATCACGTATACCCAGTTAAATGAAATGGATACTCCATGATGAAAACCCTTATGTGATCACCCCAGTTTATGAAAGTGGATTAAAGGAAAATGTTTACCAAATTTGAATCCAACATGGTTGATTTGTGTGAAGGTGTATTGTGTTCTGTTGGGTTTTCTATCTTTGTGTGGGTTTTATGGTGATGTTGTCGGGAGAACAATTATGGGTACATTGGTGGTAAGGGCTGTTGGTTCTATGAAAAGGGTGTGGTATGTGTGTACAAAGGGGATGTGGTTTAATGGTAGTTTCTGTGGTTATGGGGTGTGGGCTGGTACAAGTGGTGTGTTGGAATCTCAGTTTGAGATGTTGATTAATTGTGGAATGGATGGAATTGTAGGAAGCGAGACTACCTTTTTTGTGTTTTGGTCGTCAAAGGAGATTGGGCAGTGGGACTACAATGTGGTTATGGACTTGTTATGTTGTGGGACTGAATATACGAATTATTTGGGTAGCAAGGATTTAGTTTTTTTTTGTTTCACGACTTCTTGTAAACATGTGTGCCAGGTGTGGTGTCGTTGAATAGAAGGGCTGTTGGGTTTGGTTGCGAGGGAATGATTGTGTGGTATAACTATGAAGAATGGTTATTAACAGTGTTTGAACTGGTTTCTTGGTAAAAAGGGGGGAGGGGTGGGGGTGTGTGGTGGGACTAAATGTTGGTTGTTCTCGATTGTTTTTATGAATGTGTGTTAAACTGTAAATGATTTACCTTGATACCTCTTCCCTTGTTCAATGTTGGAAGTACTGAATAACGATGTGGGATGGTTGTTGTGTTTTTGGTTAATCGGGATCTTTTCCTTCTAAGGTGGTCATAGATGTTGTACTTGGTATTTTCCCTGAGTTGTTCTAGAAAAAATTAATGCAAAGCCCTTAATAAATAAATGGAAAATGTTTGAATGAAAAAAGATTTAGGATTATGATTTGGCGATGGATGTTTGTGTGGTTGTGCATATAGGGGTAGCAGGAAGAGTGGTTCTGGTGGGCTGGTTATTTGTTTTGGGATCTTTAAGTTGGATTGTGTGTTTTCTTACATATATATATATATTAATTGTAGTTCCTTGTGATTTTATATAGTCACCACACCCTTGTTTAGAACCATGTTTCAAAAACACCCATTTCATGGTGGAGGTTGTCTTTCCCATCATCCTAGTGAGAGGATGGATGGATGGTTACTTACTTTCTTCGTTGACCCGTCTTCTGAGTTCTTACCGATCAAGCATATCCGAGAAGGCTGTAATGTCTTGAGGATTACTATTGTTCAAGATCATTCGTGCATGATTATTTTTGATAAGGGGATAGGTGTTTGCGGCATAGATTGTTTTCCCATGTGTATTTGTGAGATGCCTATGTGTCATTAGGTGAGAGGCATGGTTTTTGTGTCCTAGGTGTCTACGGGTGATATGTGTGGTGTAGTTGTGGCCCAAGTGTTTGCGGGTAGGTTTTTTGTGTGGATTGAGGTCCATGCGTGTGTGGGACATTTGTGGAAGTGGTAATGTGTCATTAAAGAGTGGTAGTGTCAAGATTTTAACCATTATGAGTGGGTAATTAACCATTAATAAAGTGGTCTGGGTTTCCCAAATGTCGATGTCCATATACTACTACATTACTTGACTTGTGTTATTTGGTGAGTGTGCCTTGTTGAGGATGGGAGGGTTGGCACTCATTTGTAGGTGCTTTAAGGTTCTACTATCTTCTCCTAGGGGTAGAATTATGTTCCCCAACTTGAGCATGGGTGGATTTAGTTTTCCTACTGGGCATACTGGTATACTCACCCTATGTCTGTAAAACTATTTTCATGTTTATAGGAGGAATTTTAGGATCAAACTGAACATTACTAGCTTGTGCATTGGGATAGTTACTATGTTGCTACTTAGTCTCTTTCTTTTGGTACTTGATTTAGTACTTTGGTTTTATGTTTTTTTCTGTTTACATTTAAATAACACATGGATTGGATCTTGGTTTCCTTTATAAAAATATTTGGTGTTTTTGGGAATTTTATCAACAAATATCGTGATTTTGTTTTCATTAAAAGGGAAATGCCTTCCATTTTGTGTGAGATTATATACCCTTGGTGCTAGTCGACACTCAGGGGCCTATTAAAGGAAGGAATTAGGGGTTATTATCTCCCATTAATCTTGAAGAAGGAAGGTCGTTGCACTTTGTTTTCCTTTACCTCAGCTTGAGGAAGGCGGGTTGTGACACTTATTCACACCCCCAAGCCATTTTTATTGACTAGGACATTCAAAATTAGATTCCCAACTTCCATCCACTTATCTAAGAAGACTTATTACAATAATATATCTATCTTAGGAAGTCTTGGGTGAAAACCTATGGAGAATACCCGAATAAAAGTTAATGTTCTTCAGTGAGCCTCTTTATTTTAGTTCCTTATCTTAATTTTTAAATTATTATTATGACATCATGATAAATAATAATTGTATATTGAATATAATGAGATTTTTTTCTGTTACATTTATGACCTATAACCACAAAAGTTTCAATCAAATGATTTATGAAATCAACATTCGGGTGTGTGGATATCTACACCTCACAAAACGATTTCATTCATTTTTTTTCCATTACCATCTCTCAAGGTTTGGTATGATGATAAATATAATGTTTATATATCAAATTAATGACATAATTATACCATTATAGTAATTATTTCAAATAATATTTATTTAAATTCTATACCCTAGGGGATATGATAACGTAATGTATGGTAGGAAGCCTCCTCACCAAGCAATGTGATTCTTTTTTCCGTAACTTGTTACATGGAAAGTAACAAGGTTAAATAAAAACAATATATGTGATATAAATGATATAATTATGATATTAATTACATATTTTACATTTTCAAAATATAATTTGTCATTTTATTTTTTCCTTTTCACTCATTAAGAGAAAATACAACATCGTTTTTGGACGTGTGGACTACCACCTCTTAAAAGCGACACAATTCCATTTTTCCCAAACGCATAACAAGAATGATACATATAAGTATAGATAATTAAATAATATGGTATTCATGACATTATTGCCATTATAGTAAAATAAAAAATTATTTACCTTATTTTCATAATGATCATTGAAAAATGAAAATGATATTCAGCATACATATGGCCTACCATCTCCAAGATCGTAACATTAGTTCATTTTTCATTACCATGTTTCATGATGGGATTTAAAAGAATAATTTATTTATAATAAATATAATTTTTTTATTTTTATTCTGTATATGTTTAAATAATGACCTCTTTGGCCATAGTCAACCCACCGATGTGATTATGGACACATAAGTCGGATTGGGTCAAAACATCTAACCTAAACTTAATCGATTAAGTAATTGTATATAACATGATAATAAGTGAAATAAAACTAATAATAAAATTTAAAATGGTTCTGAAGAAAGTAAATAATTAACATATGTTTATTATTCAGTAATATAAAGACACATGTTACAATTCGTACCCTAAGTAAGGGATTTCAGGATCACTTTTTTACTTTCGTTAGACAGATGTCATACTCCCAAACTATTTTCTTTTGTGTTGTGTATATACTGAAAATGATTGTATTTTATGATTTTTATAATTAATTTTATGGGTATTTATATATCCATTTTAGGCTCCCTTTTTCATGGGGTCTATGATTTCAATGTTAGCAAAGTGGTAAGAGAGTTTTGTATCGATTTTCCATTTTTGAGACATATGTTATGTTATAATCCTACATTATTTATTAGGTGTATATAAATCCAATTTGACAAGATATATATTGAAAATAATTATTTGTATGATATTATATGATTAATTTAATGTTATTTTTTCATATGGACTATGTTTCAAAGTTACTATAGTAATAAGTGTTTTTTGATACAATCCCATCGTTTATCAAGAATGTGTTTGATTCAGTCTATAATATTTAAATATTATAATTCCCAGGAATCAAATTATAATATGTTTATTAAGGATATTTTAAATTAAATGTACCATTATCTATTCTTTCATCCTTAAAATTATTGAGAATGTTTTTTATAATGTCCTAATTTATCTATTTCTTCGATTATAAATACATTATATCCAAAAAATTTCTAAAAATGTTTTCAACCTTTCCCAAATGATTTATCAAATACATTTTACCCATTTTTTCTTTTTAATTTTTTTTGATGGAATCTTCTTATCATTTTAATATCATGGCATGGTTCTAACTTCTAACTGTGTAAAATAAATGTCCATTTAACCTGTATGATATGTGCAAATTTACACACCATCATAATCATCACATCAGTGAAGATTATTTTGAAAAGGTAATTTTTTATAATTTTTCCCGAATTTGATAGAAATTCGTTTTTTAAATATTTTCAATGAAAATTATTTTTAAAAATGTTTTATGTTTTAATAATTGATTTTAAAAATGAAAAGGATATTTTTTACAAGATTTTATTTAATGATATTCTAATGGAATTTCTATTTATCATTGATAACAAACCTTTTATTCAATCTCTAATGGGTATATTTTTTATTGATACCATCATTATTCTTTCATTTGAGGGATTAAGATTATTTCAAAGAGATTTTATAGATCCTGTTTTTTTCCAGGGATTAATCACATTTTAACAAGATTTTTATAGAGCCCAATTCTTTTGTACGGGTTAATCATATTTTAATAAGATTATCATGAAACCCATTTTATCAAAAAGTGAATCTTATTTAAAATAGATTATTATAGAACCCATTTATTTTCAATAGGTTATTGATGTTAAAATATATAGTTGCAGAACCCGTTTTTTTCCATAGGTTAATCATGAATCAAAGAGATTATTATGGAACACATTTCCTTTCTATGGGTTAATCATGTTTCAAAGATATTATTATGGAACCTTTTTATTTTTTATGGGTTAATAAAGCTATAAAACGAATAATGAACTTTTCTATAAGTTTATGTGGAAATATCTATGTTGTTTATTCATTTTTTGGTTCTTGGACATCTTATATGATGTGGTAGACTGGATATCACCAGGTGATCCTGTTATAGATTATACAATGGGTCTACACAAATGGTTCTCCAGTTGATTGGGTAATTATTTTTTTATCCAGATAATTGTTTTTAAAGTTGGTCATATGTTTATTCCAATTTTTATGGGTTCTATAAGGGTTCTATGAGATGATGTTCCAATATACCAATATGTTTTATCTACAATTCCTATGGAGTTATGATGTTTCATTTGATCAAGATTAATATCACATGGCTCATGGTTACTATTTCTTATGAATATTTCATTCATAAATACTTATGAAATGTTTTCATATTTAATAATCTACGTATTTATGGGTATGGATAATATTATATTGTACTCAGAAACTCTGATTATTTCATCATACCCCTATAATCTTCTTATGATCACTGATGACATTCATTTTTTAATTTTCATGTTTTACCCTACTGATTATTTGAGCTCACCCTTCTTATATTTCCTTCTTCTCTGGTTATAAATGATGATGTTGAATGATACACTTCTATAAGATATTTTTTATTGATGATGATGATGTATTAATGTGAAAAAGATAATTTGGGTTAAGTGGAAAAAATGATCATTTAAAGTAATTAAATTATTTATGTAGGAGTTTGTCATTGTTATATAAAAATATAAACCTAAAAGGTCCTTGAGGATTTAATTGATCCAATTTTTTTATTTTTTAAGGTTTATTTGGAAAATGATTGGGACACAATTATTACATTCAAAGATTGAAATTTTAAATTTATGATTTCAACACCTAATTTTGAGGTTCGGGTTCTAGGATGTTATATTTTATTTCAAAGGATGGTTTAGATAAATTTTTAGATTAGAATTTTTTATGAGGTTAACATAAGAGTTTGGATACCATAATAGGTCTATAATATTATGGTTAATCATAAATTTATTTTCTAAGAAACAAATTTTTTATATTTTAAGTAATAAAAGTTTCGTGGTTATTAATAACGTTCTAGAAGATGTTCTTTTTGGGTCGAGGAAGTTGTAACTCCTTGGATCACCATTATTTGTAACTTTGGGAGGAATTTTTTTAATTTTAATAGAGAAAATGGACAACCCATATACTAGGAGACAAACCATGAAATCCATTATGGAGGTGGGTCTTAAACACATGACCAAATGATGATAAGGGTTTCGTGCCAACCAATGGAATACATGATGTCCTAGTTAGTATGAAATTTTTACAGGTAAAGATTAAATATATTATGGAAACATGTGGGATTTTATTCAAGGAAAAATGATTAATTTATCTTGGAAGAATATATGATCAAATCCTTCTAATCATTTTATTTTTGAACATAGTTAGAAAATGTTTATAGAATTTAAATTTTTGTTTTTTTATGGAATGATTTGGTTTAAATCTTTGGCATTATTTTTGAGATTTGGAGATTAGTGTACAGAGGTTTATTTTTATTAATATCCTACTATGTGTTAACCTTTTTGGTTTTGATTAATGTTTAAATATAAGAGGAATATCTTGTTATGATTTGGGGGACTATGTGGTCCTTTAAGATGTTTAGTTCAGTGCTTTAATAATGAAAAAATTATCTATAATTCTCATTATTAGGAGAAAAATATTTTGTTGTGTTTGAAATCAAAGAAAGGATGAAATTATACTCATCAAGTAAGTATATTTCTATATTACATTAGTATATACAGTAAGATAATTAATTAACTCTTGGAAATGGATCTTTAAATCGATATATTATCTTAGTACCTTTAATCATGACGAACCAATGGTATTTTAGATTATCAAAGTTTTATGGGTATGAGGCCCTCAACTTTTCATAGAAAATTCACCTTCTTGGGCTCAGTGAACTTGATAATTCTTTATAAATATTTTTATTTCTCTATCATTACCTCCAATGTAATCCTATTTGTAAACATTGTTAGGTGTTATTAAATAGGACCTCAGAAATTACATTTCTTTATTATTAGTATAATGTTTTATTAACCCTTTTTACGATGTGGGTTTATAAAAAAAATATTTTCAAATTTTTATATTTTTATTTCCAAGATAAATTTCTAAATAATATGAAACAATTTACAAGATGGGTAATGATGTAAAACAACATGACATTAAAAGAATAAAATTATGTTCGATTTTATATTCTATATGAAACATTGAGTTTATATTTCTTTACACTAAATAATGTGTTTATTCGAAAGCATGTATTATATGCAAGACAAAGTTTTACTAGACAATAATATTATATTAAAATTATTATTTAGCATAATAGTTATAACCTAGATATTAAAACTTGTGGGTAATAATAGTATTAAATAAATTATGAAAATATACCGTTTAAACATGTTTATTTTCTATCAATTGATAATATATAAAATGAAAATCATTTAAAAGAAAAATAAATGTTTCAGGAAAAATAGTGTTTTCTACTATAAGACAGTTTCATCATGCTTGACGCAAATAATTTAAAATTAATTGTTATGAATTTGAGAAAATTTATATGAACAAATAAAAAATATTTTTGAATTTTGAATAATATTAATTTATTAGGGTTAATTTTCTTGATTGATATGAGTTGTTTCATTTTCTTGATAAATAGTAAAAAATACAGAATTTCAATTGAAAAATACATTTTCTTTTAAATAATTTGTTATTTAATGTTATATTTTGAATTTATTTTTAAATTAATTAAGATGGATGTTATATCAATTAATATATTTTAGATCCTTTAAATCATTTTCATATTGAACTTTGAAATAAAAATATTGTAATATTTTGAACATTTTCACTTTAGAAACATGATTTCCCATTACCACTATAATATTAATTTTAAATGAAAGTGTTCCAATTATTGGGAATGGAATTTATAAAAATGGATTCCATAATTGTAATAATAAATATTTTTATTATCTAATATGGTAAAATTAATTTTTTACCAAAATTACTAGAGAGAAAAGTTAAAATTAATTAATGCGATTATGGTTGAAATGAAGTTTTGCGTATTTCATGAATTTGTATTAAAATTGATTTTACATAAAATTTTTTTTTTATTAAATAAATTGTGTTTCATATTTAGAATAAGTGGGTATGAATTATCTAAAAAAACTCATACCAACTACAGTCTTAAATGATATGTCACCTAGGTAAATAAAAAGATATAAGTTACCATGGTAAATAACAAAAGGGTAAAATTATGTAAACTTAAAGACTAAGAAATAACATGATACAAATTTGTTTATTTAATATGGTGGAGTTGTGTATCATAAAAATAAATTACCCCCATTATTATTCAATTTTTGATGCACGTGAGGTAAGGGATATCTCCCAATAATGAATACTTTTGGATATTTACAAAAATTACACTCCTCAATAATAAAATAAACTCACTCCTCTCACTTATTCAGACCACCCAAGCCATTGGGTTCAAACAATATCTGCACATTTTACATAAAAAATTCCCTCCCCTCATATGATAAGCCTTATTTTATTTTCATAAATCCAACCTTGTAAGGCTTCGGAAAAAACATAAAGATATAGCTTTAGAAGAGGAAATTTTCTTCAATGATAACCTTTATTTTATTTCCATCTTGAACTTATTAAGTTATTCTTATACCATGATGATATAATAAACTAATTATATTAAATATAATGATACGTTTTTACATTAATTTTTTAAACTACAACCACACACACTTCCATCAAATGAGTTATTAAATAATAATTCATTTGTACAGAGGACTGCCACCTCACAAAATGATGTCATTTTTTATACAATCCCCACCATTAACCATTGGGTATTTTTCTGTTTCTTTTCACATTCCATTCTATAAGTGATGCGGTAACATTGCTCTATTGTACATCAGACTAATGCGACATAAGCAATGCAGTTTATTCTTGACTAACGTGTTATATAGAAAGTAAAAATGGTAAATATAATAAATATATGTGATATACATGACATAATTATGATATTATTACATGTTTATCAATTTGGAAATATAATATATAATTATATTCTTGTTTTTACTCAGTGAAAATAATGAAAAGATCATTTGTAGATGTGTGGAATACTACCTCCTCAAAGCGGTGCGATTCATTTTTTAACAATAAAATCACTAGAATGTTATATATAATTATATTTAATTAAATAAGATGGTATTTATTATATTATTATCATTTTTAAAATATAAAACATTACTTACATTCATTCCAAAATAAAAATATAAAATGGAAATGTAATTTATGCACATGTACAACCTACAATCTTTTTTAGCATAATATTACTTCATTTTTCATAACCATATTTCGTGATGGATTTAAAAATTATAATATATATATAAATTATAAATATTTTATGATTATTATTTTGAATATGTTTAAATAATGATTGTTTTTTCCATAACCCACATATGTTGCTTTTAACAAAAAATCGTAATATGGTCAAAACATCCAACCTAAAAAATCAACTAAGTAATTGTATAGAACATGTTAATAAGAGAAATAAAATTAATAATAAACATAAAAAAATTTCTCTTGAAATTAAATAATTAACATAAGTTTATTTTTAAGATTGATAAAGGCACAAGTGAGAAGTCAAAGTCATGGTAGGAGATTTTTATCTATCTTTTTTACTTCAGTGAGACACATATCATATTACCCACAAATTTTATTTTTTGTGGCATATATAATGGCCATTAATGTAATGGACTGGACCTCTCTGGTCTATTGCTTTGTGAAAATATGGTGTTTGAGGTGTTTCGGGAGGTCAATGTGACCTATCATTAACACTTTGCTAATTTTCCAGTTCAATGAATAGTTCCAATGGTAGAAAGTTGTGAACAGTGCAATGGTAACCTTCTCTGAACATTTTTATCAGTATCCTTCTATGAACAGTTCCATCGGTGAACAGTTCTATCGGTAACCTCTAAAAGTAACCTCTCTTTCATTTGCCAAATTTTCAATTATGTGAACAGTTCCACATGTGAACATTCTATCGGTAACTTCTAATGGTGACCTTTTCTTTCCTTATCCAAATTTTGAGTTCATTGAACAGTGTTTCTAGAATGGTGACCTTCTATTGTTGACTTTTTCTTTCCTTTTCCAAATTTCGAGTTCGTGAATAGTGTTTCCAGCTTCCTGCAGTTTCACCCCTTTAGCCTTTACCTTTGACGTAAAATGCATTTAAGGCCTCATTTTAAGGACTCTAAGGGCGATTAAAAGGCCATAAATCCTATATAAATTATTCCTAAGGATTGGGATGTTTTTTTTACTTGGTCAAACCATGTGGTTTAATGTGATCCGCTTTTAATGGGAAATAAAGCATATCTTAAACCGCCACTTTGTTAAATCTTCTAAGGGGAAATGATATCTTCCTCCCTAATTATTCCTCTTTTTTCTTAAATATGAGACGCTAAAACCTGTCATTATATTCTATAGGAGTTTCACAATCAAAAATTCCTCCTAGGATTGGTTCCTTTCTTTTTAGATGCAACCGAGCTGTATCAGTCAATCTTCGATATATGGAATGTTTTATCGTCATTCTTTTGGGGTTCATCTTCTCCTATTTCTCCTTTTCATATTATAGCATGTAATCTCCTTGCTTCTAATGGGGTTTTCTTGGGTTGTGGTTGGTGTGGTCATACCATGGAATCCTCGGGTGGATGTAGTTGACGCGAGAGGAGAATCTTGACCCTTTGGGTGGATAAAGAACGTCAAGAAATGTTTGAGGTAGGGGATTTGTTGCTTCTATTTTCTTTTACGTGCAACTGTATTGTTAGCATGTTTTATCCCACTGGACCAAAATGGAATTGACATAATAAATATTTGAACCAGATAAATAAATTGATATCAGCCGTATGTTATTGCCCCTGGTTTTTCAAGATAGTGTGATATCCATGCTTGCTTCATTTAGTTGTTCATTCTTGATCAAAATTGGTAAAGAATGTAAATTCAGGAGTAAATTGATAATTGTTTGGCTAAAGATAAAGTGTCATGAAATGAATTTGGTTTCTCTTGTTTTAATTTTATTTTAATCAAATTGGCTCAATAATCATGTTTATTTATTTGTGATAGTTTACTGATTAGTTTTCCCAAATTTGTAACCTACGATTAATAAATATATTAATCCAATATGGATTAAATAACTATTTGTTCGATAAAGGATAATTCCTTGTAGGGTTCTTAGTTACCCTCTAACTTGTTAAAGGGACAAGATCCCAATTGTTAAGATGTTTTTTTATGCTGCTTGTGTTGTAATGTGATCCTCGATGGGTGTTGTGATATGTGGGGGCATAGAGACTTTTGGTTGTGACATAAAATGATGCCTAGAGTGGCGAAATGAATCAGTTTATGCATGTGGGTGTCGGGGAGGACACCAGGGATGATGGAATGGGATGGATGTGATTGTTGGATGCTTGCTTATTTTTATTGGTTTATTATCTACTTTACTTTTCCCCACTGCTCAAGGTAGCTGGTCTTGCTTACCCTTCTTCTGAAAGAGGTGAAGACACAAGGGGTATGACACATTCTTTCCTTGTTTGTCTTCTCAAGGGAGGATGGGTCTACGCTCTTGTTATAGGTGGAAAGGACTCGACAGGTAGTATATCTACACATCGTATTAAGAACCTTTCTGTTTAGTAGCATAGAATGATTTTCTAGAATACCTGGGAATATGGAAAAGTAATTTTATAATGAATATTTGAATAAATGGGGTTAACCCATGGGGTTGGAGTTTTCTAGGACATAATGATGAGGTTGTAATTTTAAAGGGACAGAGGACTTTGGGTGTGATTCTAACAAAATTTAATGTGGAATTGTCATTAGTTAATTGATGTTTAAAGAATTAATTAACGTGAAGTGAAACTAAAAAAATGTAATGAAATAATTTATTGAATCTCTTTAAGTGGTTGTGTACTTATAGGATACATAGTCTTAGAAGTAGCAACCCGGAGTCTGAGAGACGTTTGTTGAAGTTGTTTCTAAGACTAGGTTATGCCCATAGTGTGGTTGTGAGATATAGTATATTATGTAATTTTTGTGTTTTTATATGCTACTCCACCCTGTAAGTAAGGGAAACTGACACCCCGGGGATTCTGAGCCCTGGGGGGTGTTTTCCCCAACATTTCAGTGGGAGGATGAATGGCTGACTACCCCCTTCGGCCTTACTCTCTTCTCTTGGTAGTAACTTGTGCTGGTAGGCACAACAGTTTTTTCCCCATATATGTGTGCAGAGGGATGTAATGGCTTGTGGTTGTTCACACACATATATTCTAGATATAATATCCTATAGACTACTATAGGTGTAACATGTATAGGTTGTGATAGCTTGAGGATCCTTACTCGGTGTATGTGATGTAAATGCTTGAGGTATAATACCTGATGTATGATAAACATTATGCAGGAAGTGGTGGCTCCTAGAAACTACCTAGTTACTTTTCTTATGAGGATGTGATGGTTTTGTTGCACGAGGTGCATGTTGTGGTGCTTCGTCCAGGTGTCTGCGGGCAAACCTTTTCTGAGAGAGATGCTCAGGACGTGTGACATTGGGACAAAGCGGAAAACCAGTGGGGAAGTAGTAGTAGGGTACCCTTGATATTCTTTATTATATGATATATTCTTTTATGCATTACTTGGTGAGAGTAGCCATGGTGAGGTTGGGAACTAAGTAAACCTGTTTAGGTGATGAGTTAGTTTCACTTCTTTTTCACTATGATTTAGCGTGTTTTCTTTACTTTTTCACGAGAGGCTTCGGGGAGGATCCTATTGAGTATATTTTTATACTCACCCAATGTATATACAAACTATTTTTCAGGTCACTTGGAATAGGTTGGAGATCAAGCATGTTTCTACTAGCTTGGGGTTGTAGGAGCTGTTCGGGCATGTGGTTGCAGCTGTTTTTAATTTCTTTTGGGTACTTGTGGTTTTCCCATTCCAGTTGTAGTACTTTTTCATGACATTACATATGTGCACTTGGGTTTTCTTTTATATTTCAGTTATGAGTTGGAGTTGGTGGGTGTCTATCTTATCTCTCTCTTTCGCATGTGTTATCTTAGAGGTCAATGCCTCCCATTTGTGTATTTACTATACCATCGGTTCTAGTTGCCTACCTGAGGCCTACTGGAGGCGGGGCTTGGGGGCCATTATCTCCATGATCACATTACCGGCCCTGGAGGGGTACACTTTGTGGGGTGGGGGTCATGACAGAGTGGTATCAGATCTCTGGTTGAGGGATAGGATGGAGTTTGGAGTTAGGCATAGGTGAGGTTGCATGAGTTGGTAGGGAAACAATGTCATTCATGTTTAGCAAGTGAGGTAAAAACTGGAGACCGACTAAGACATGGGAATTTAGGGACCCCTATGATCTAAAGTAATGAAATTTATGTATACAATGGCTGCTAGACAAGGTGATACTAGTTGCAGGGTAGAGACCTAAGAAAGGATCATGCATCATTCTTCTTTGTTCCTAAGTTTGAATGGGTATACCTTGGGATAGGTTAACCTGAAATGAAAAAAATAAAACAATAAATTAATTGATGTTGAGTCTTCTATATTCCAGGCTTAGGAGCTCTAACGGTTTGTTATTTTATAGGTATGGATCTAGTTTGACATCCTCGTCAAGTTTACATTGAGAATGTCCAACATGCTATTCCAGCAGATCACAACATGGTAGAGGTTGATGACGATGAGACGTGGAGGAAGACACTCCAAGAGTTTCAGTGCTAGAGTCTGCAGAAGTATGAGGGCTCCGTTTCAGATTCTGTCAGGGAATACTGGTTGGAGGAGGTCGAGATAGTCTTCAATTCGATCCGTTATCGGAAGGAGCACTGTGTTTCCTTGGTTGTGATGATGCTGCGTGGAGCAACAAGGCAGTGGTGGTTCTTGTTCGTTGGGGATCATGAGGAGTCGACGATCTCAGGGGGGGAGTTCTGAGACAAGTTTAGAGTCGAGTTTCTTTCTTCGACTGTGAAGGCATCCAGTTTCTAGGAGATTCTTACCCTTCAATAAGGGAGATCTAGTGTTCGAGAGTTTGGAATCCATTTTAGGAACCTTTTACAATGTTTTTTGGACCTATTACCAGATGAGGATGCCAAGGTGAGGCATTTTGAGGAGGCTGTGCATCAAGAGATCCAGTGCCATGTCACCCCATTTATGCTAAAGACATATCTTGAGGTGCTGGAAAGGGTAGAGGTTGTTGAGAGGACTTTGGCTAGGGCCGGATCATCATGATAGGGGAATCGTCACGATTCATCCAGAAGAAGAGTTGTGGTTTGGGGTTCCCAATTTTCAGGGCAGAAGAGTTTTTGTTCAGCTAAGGGTAGGTCCCATCCCTTCACATCTTGTTTATCTAGAGGCAACAACTCTAAGGCCTATGCCAAGGGATCAGGCACTTGTGTTTCTTGTGGTGGTCGTGGTCATCAGCAGCGGGAGTGCCCGACCTTTCAGAGAGGTCATCGTGCACCAGGTGCTACTCTCCAGGTTCCTCCGTTGAGGCTGTTCCATACGAGGCAGCAGTAGCAGGTTGCACCAGCTTTAGATCAGCACAGGGTAGATGGGGTAGGCATAGGACATCCCCATGAAGCTCCCCATCCTCAGAGAGCAGAGCGCGGCCATGGTGGTGTTCATCATCTGGGTCCGAGAGGCCATAGAGGAGGTCATGGTTAGCTTCATGCTCTAGTGTTTCCAGCTCCAGGAGAGCGAGACGTCGTTCGAGGTACCCTTTCATTGTTTTCTACCATGGGGTATGCCTTGTTTGATTCAGGAAATACACACTCCTTCATATCACATACCCTTGTCCATGCTTTGGGACTTGAGGTAGAGAGGCTTCCAGTGCCCTTGGCGTTGACTATGCTAGTTGGAGGTCGAGCTAGTTAGTGTTTCCTTGGGTTGTAGAAGAGTACCCTGATGTCGTTCCAGAAGAGGTTGTAGAATTAACCCCTTGACGAGAGATCGATTTTGGGATCGAGATACAACTAGTGGAATCTCCTATCTCTATGTTTCCATATAGGATGGGCCCTTATGAGTTACTAGAGCTATGTATACGGATTGATGGTCTATTACAGTACGGTTTTGTTTGGCCAAGTGTCTCACCGTGGGGTGAATCTGTTTTGTTTGTGAAGAAGGCCGACGACAGTTTGCGGTTGTGTGTCGATTATCATCTCTTAAAAAAAGTGAAAATAAAGAATCTCTTTCATATTTTTTATATTGATGATTTATTCAATCAATTGAAGGGTGAAATTTGGTTATCATAGATCGACTTGAGATCAGGATATCATCAGATCCGTGTGAAGGATGAGGATATCCCAAAGACTGCTTTCTGTTCTCGTCATGGGAATTATGAGTTCGTTGTAATTCCATTTGGTATGACAAATTATCCAGAAGTATTAAAGGGATTGATGAATAATGTGTTTTGTGAGTTCTTGGACATGTCCGTGGTAGTTTTCATTGATGGCATCCTTATGTACTCCACATTTTAGGAGGAGCATAAAGAGCATCTACAAGCTGTTTTCGGAGTTCTTCGTTAACATCAGCTATTTGGAAAGTTGTCGAAGTGTGTGTTTTGGGCTCGAGAAGTTCCTTTATTGAGGCATGTTGTGTCCCAATAGGGAGTAGCTGTGGATCCATCAAAGATATAAGTTGTTGTGTCATGGGAATCCCCCAAGACAGTGTCAGAGGTGCGAAGATTCCTTGGTCTCGTAGGATACTATAGGAGGTTTGTATCCAATTTCTCACGAGTTGTGACTCCTCTGACAACTTTGACCAGGAAGGATCAGGCATTCATATGGACTGAATAGTGTCTGATTTCTTCTGAGTATTTAAAGGATAAGTTAGTAAGTACTCCATTTGTTTGTCTTCCGGTTGAGGGAGTTCAGTTTGATGTTTTCTATGATGCTTCACATTAGGGGTTAGGCTGTGTTATCATATAGTAGAGGTCAATTGTTTTTTATGGGTCTCCGAAGTTGCGTCCCCATGAACATAACTATTCCACCCATGATCTTGAGTTGGCATCTGTGGTGTTTTCTCTGATGTTGTGGAGACATTACCTCATTTTTGAGAGCTTTGTGGTTTTCACTGATCATAAGAGTTTGAGGTATGTTTTCTTCCAGCGTGACTTGAACTTACTATAGCTTCGGTGGATAAAGTTATTACAGGAACATGACTTTGAGATATCATATACACTTGGAAAGGGGAACGTTGTAGCTGTTGCACTGAGTCAAAAGTCACGTAATGATGCTGTGCGTGAATCCAGAGATTCCAGGAGAGTAATGGAAGAGCTGTCAACATTACATCTTGATATGGGAGAAGTTGGGGGTAGGGGTTGTCTTTTTCAGATGATAGTACAGTCATCCCTGATGTAGAAGGTAGAAGTGTCCTAGTTGGGGGATCTTGAGGTGGAGGTCTGGAGAGACTGATTTGATTGTGGCGAGGCCCCTGATGGTTGGACGGAGGATGAACAACACCGAGTGTTGTATCATATAAGGAATTTTGTTCCTTTGATGATGCACGAGACAGTTCTAAGAGAGTTCCATAGTTTTCCTTTAGCGGTGCATCCTGGCGTGCCAAACATGTACCGAGCCTTGAGGAGCCAGTTTTTGTGGTCAGGGCTGAAGCGTGAAGTTGCGGAGTTTGTGTCTTGATGTTTGGTCTACTAGAAGGTGAAGTCCGAACACCGTGTTCCTGGTGGTTTTCTCTAGCCATTAGAGATTCCTCAGTGGAAGTGGGAGGACATCTCAATGGACTTGGTTACTAGTTTATCTTGAGCAATAGGAGGACATGATTCTATTTGGGTGGTAGTGGATCATTTAACAAAATCAGCCCACTTCATAGAGATCAAGGAGTCGAGATTAGTGGAAGTCTTGTTATGGAAGTATCTAGAGGAGGTGGGGAGACTTCATGGAGTCCCAAGGATAATAATATATGATCAAGATCCTTGTTTTACCTCTAGGGTGTGGGGAGGTCTCCAACATGCTTTCGGTTCTCAAGTATGCCTTAACAATGCTTTTCATCATCAAACGGATAGTCAGACAGAGTGAACCATCCGGACTCTTGAAGACATGTTAATCTCTTGTGTTCTTGATTTTGGAGGTTCGTGGATCAAGCACTTACCCTTGGTGGAGTTTGATTACAATAATAGTTTTCACTCCACCATCAATATGAAACTGTTTGAATCCTTGTATGGCTGACCTTTTCATTCTCCATTGTGCTGGACTGGGGTCGGAGAGTTAGAAATTTTCGGACCGGAACTAGTGCAGAATACAACAGAGATGGTTCAGGTGATTCGTGAGAGGATGAAGGCAGCGCAAGATCATCAAAAATAATATGACGATCAGAGTATGAGGCCCCTGGAGTTTGATTTTGGGGATCATGTGTTTCTAAAGGTTACTCCCCGTCATGGGCAGCAAAGGTTTAGTTGTCAGAGTAAGATTTGTCCCCGCTTTGTTGGGCCTTTCTAGGTGTTTGCTCATGTTGGAGTTGTGGCATATTGAGTAGAACTTCTCCTGAAGATGTGTCAGATACATGATGTTTTCCATATATCACAGCTCCGTCGGTATCTTCATGATGACTCTCACATCATCGATTAGGGAGAGATCGATGTTGATGATGATGTAACCTTTGAGGAGCGACCTGTGAAAATCCAAGACCGCAAAGGGAAGGTGTTGTGCGGTCATTATATCCCCTTGGTTTGTGTCTTGTGGCAACACATTGGAATGGAGGAGAGTACCTAGGAACATGAGTCACAGATACGTGCTCAGTACGTAGAGTTGTTTGATGTTTAACTCTTTTGATGTGTCCATGTAGCCCTTATGGTTATAAACCATTCATGTTTCTGAGATGGAAACCTTTTAATGCTTTTTTGGCTTGCTCTCTTTTGAGAGATATCTCGATGGGTGGTTGTTCGGACCCCATTTCGTTTTCACTTTAGGTGGGTTTTGAATTCATGGGGACGAGAATGTTTTGAGAGGTATCTGATGTAATGGCGCGGACCTCTCTGGTCCATTCATTTCTGAAAATATGGTGTTTGGGGTGTTCTTGGAGGTCAAGGTGACTTATCCCCACCACTTTTCCAATTTTCCAATTTGGTGAACAGTTCTATTGGTAACCTTCTATGAACAGTTCCATTGGTTAATAGTTCTATTGGTAACCTCTATCGGTAACATCTCTTTCCTTTTCTAAATTTCCATTTCTGTGAACAGTTCCATTGGTGAACAGTTCTATCGGTATCTTATAACGGTGACCTTTTCTTTCCTTTTCAAATTTTGAGTTATGTGAACAGTGTTTCAAGAACGGTGACCTTCTAACGGTGAAGTTTTCTTTCCTTTTCCAAATTTTGAGTTTGTGAACAGTGTTTCCAGCTTCCAACAGTTTCTCCCCTTTAGCGTTTTCCTTTGATGTAAAATGCTTTTAAGGCCTCATTTTAAAGACTATAAGGCCGATTCAAAGGCCATAACTCCTATATAAATTATTATTAAGGATTGGGATGTTTTTTTACTTGGTCAAACCACATGGTTTAATGCGATCCTCTTTTAATGGGAAATCAAGCGTATCTTAAACTGCTACTCCATTAAATCTTCTAAAGGGATGGGATATCTTCCTCCCTAATTATTCCTCTTTCTTCTCGATTGTGAAATAATAAAACCTTTAATTCTATTCTATAGGAGTTTCACAATCAAACTTTCCTCCTAGGATTAGTTCTGTTCTTTTTGATGCAACAGATCTGTATCAGTTAATCTTCAATATGAGGTATGTTTTATCGTTGTTCTTTTGGGGTTCATCTTCTCTTGTTTCTCCTTTACATATTATAGCATGTAATCTCCACGTTTCTAATGGGGTTTTCTTGGGTTTCTGTAACACCCCAAGCTTCAACAGTACGGTTCTCTTAGAATAATACAATACTGTGTGTTGTACGCAACTTCGAGTTTTAACACACCATAACCAATCAAACTAGTCGTTATGAATTGTAATACCCTCTTTTTGAAATTTTATAAATTTTATCATTCAAAATGGACTTCATTTTTGGATTTGGAATATCAAATTTATCTTTGGGTGTATTTTTTTTATTTTTCTGAAAACATTTAATTTTTGATAAATAGTGAAAAACACTGAGTTATAGTTGAAAACCAAATTTTTATTTAAATTAATTTTAGGTAAAAATAGATACATAATACGTATATAAGTTAAATTTAATTCATTGGAGTCAGTTTATAATAATTTTAGATATATAAAAATTTTAGATATATAAAAATTTTATTGAACTTTTTACCGTCTTTTACCCACCTCCTAGGAGAAATTGTAAATTTACATAAAACTTAATTTTACCACTTCTATGAGTTGAATTTCAAAAATATGAGAGACACTATTGATATCCATAAGTAAAATGTTTTTCAATAAGATGAAAATAATTGTTGGTGAATATTAACTTTTTACTTTTATTTACCACGGTTAAAAGTAAATAGGGTAATTAAGGGTCAAAATGATATTATTATTACCCTAAAACTTGTCCTAATTCTATTGGATAAGTATAATTATACCAAAAAAAACCTTATAAATAATATATGAACCTCTTTGGTTCACAAGTATTAGATTAGGACATTTATTATTATTTTATTTAAAGAAGAGTTAAAAGAGTTAAAATCAATGTTTAATAACTAAAACATTTTAAATATAGGGTTATAAATAAGATAAATTCGACTATAAATTTTCATTATAAATATAAAAATATTTCCTCCATTATGGTATTTTATTTATAATTTTTAAAAATTAAATATTTAAATTTATTCATGACACAATGATGATGCAGTAATTACCGTATTAATGAATGATTAAAATAATTGATATCATAAATATACAAATAAATGTAATTTGAGACTTTTTATGAATTAAACTAATTTTCTAGGTTAATATGACATGTTAGTGATGGTTTGATGAATTATTTTCGAAGTAATAATCTGTTACGAATTTAGAAAAAACAAAATACCAAATAGTGTCAAAATTGACATAAAAGAGTATTTAAAACAAATATTAAATTATTAATTGATATTACTTTCTAAAAAATATAATGTTTGGAAAAAAGACTTATATAATTATAGGTGTATCATTAATTAACCACTTTTGGTTCTCTTGTAAGTATATAGTAAGTTTATTAACCATATAATATAAAAATAAAAATAGACATGGTAAATGTCAAACTATTTAACTAAGAGTTAAATCTAAAAGATAAGGTTAATATAGTGACCCAAACCTTTCTAAAACCTATTTATTGAGTGGTTTTAGACCCATACCTACCTTATAATTTAAATAATATATTTTTGAGCCATTAGAAAATGCAAATGATTTTATTATAAAATAATATTTCTATCTTTTTTAAGGTGCCCCTCACCCTCTTATAAATGGAAATTTCCCCTTCTCTCTAATTCACACCTTCAAATCAATTTGGCTCAGCCAAAACCATCCCAAATACCCTCTAAACGTTCCTCCCTTAATCCTAGAATCCCTTTTAGTTAAAAATCCATCCTAAGGATCCCTTTTGATCAAATCAAAAGGAAGAACCCAAAGAAGAGGTAAATATTTCATCACCTCTTTCAAGTTCCTTTCTTCTTCCGCTTCCTCTTTCTTTGTTGTTTCCATTCTAAAATAATTACTCCAATATATAATATATACTGTTATGTTATTATAAATATGGTACAACCATATTCATTATTTTATCCCTCCTTTGAATGACATGTCACCATACGTACGTACGTAAGGCTTACCGTCTCCACGTCGTGGTGTCATTGTTATTTAATAAATTATTATTTGGATGGGTATAATAATGATGTGTAATTGATATAAATAATAAATATAACACTATAATGATTATATATATGTGATATACCATCAAATTATATATTATTTTAATATCAAAAGAATGATATTGTTTCTTGTGCGTACGGACGGATTACCGTCTCCACGAACGCGATCAGATTCATTCCCCATCATATCCATTCAAGACTAATATTCAAAAGATTATTAAAATAATTTTTAAAGAATTAATATAATTCTGAATATGAATAATATACATTCTATCAATAACAAACATTACTTATGAAACAAAGCATATAAAGGAAAACGAATCAGTTAACACCCGAAATGATGATAATGCTAAGATATTATTAATGAAGCAATGTTATAAGATCATATATGATGTCATATTAATGTATATGATTATTTTATAATTTAATAACAATTATTTCACCATTATACAGGAGTTTAACTTACCCTTGACCAAGGAAAAGTACAAGGTAAGGGTTAAATCTACAATCACTTCATTATCTGAGGTTGTTTATATGTAATTATCTACTGGGACCTCTTTATCATCCACATCAACGTTTCTTAAAAATGTATTCCAAAACATTTTCAATATTTACTATAATATGGGTTAAAGTCATTTATAACCTTGTTTGACTTTTTATATAATTTTTTGAAAGGAATCTTTCCCTCATTTTCAAACAAGGTACCTTATGACCTTTTTGACAAAATTAAGGTAAGAATGTTTTTTTAACTTATACAGCGGGTGCCGCTATTTTTTGCTGTTATAACTAAGTCGAAGCTTCCCTTACAATCTTATAAGAATATTTTCAAAATAAATGGTTTCCTTATAATTATGTTACGCTTAAATTATTTCAAAATATAAAGAGATATCTCTCTAAAAATGTTTTGATGTCATCTATGTCAATATCCTTTGATGGATTTTAATCTTATTTGAAGTTGATTTATTATGATACAAAACTTCCATATTTTATTGAAGGTTTTGTGATATTTTTGAATGTGGATGTGTTATTTTTACACCATTCATGTCTTATGGATAATGTATTGATATTTCGTATGCTTGTTTTAATATGAAGGTTTATGTTATGTTTAAACCTTTTCATATGAGGGATGCATTGGACATAGTAATTGATGGGTGGACCCCGCTATAGCTCCTCGATGAATCGGTGGGTCTCATGAGACTAAATAGTGTCCTGGAACAAGGCCATGAAAAAATCTTATTTGTAGTCCTGGTATAAGGCCTTGACTATGTTCTTATGAAAGTCTAGCATTATGCATTTCATCATTATGAAAGTGGCTATTGATATTGCATGTGATTATTCGACTAGTGGAATATCTATGTGTGTAAGTAAATGACATTATTTGGATTTTATATTTTCCATATTATGATGATGTTTATGTTTAGAAGGATTTTGTTTTAGTTATATACATTTCATTAAATGTTTATTCTTATTTATGAAAGTTTCTGCTATATTGTTATCATTACTGAGCATCTGTGCTCACCCATTTATTTGTTTTATTTTTCCCATGATGCATAGAAGTATATTATGACTGACCCATAGGGATATTATATTAGATCTCAGTGTTTTATATGGAAACAATGTTGTTATAGTTTTCTATTTTATGATGTAATTTAAACCTTATGAATGTATCTAGTAATTTGAAGGCTACTAAACTACTCGGTCTTTCGAGACTTTCTCTATTGTGATAATGCCAATGATATGTAATAATGCACCGACTCTGGGCTTTTGGGTTCAGGGTTTTACAGTTGGTATCAGAGGATGTTTAGTACAAATCTTGGAAACTAGATTTAGATAAACTCTGATTAGATCATATAGCCCTAAGATAGACTTTAAGGATTAGTGTAGAATAACTTCCTATAATTTTTGGTATGTAGAGATTTTGTGAGTGTTCCAAGAAATACATCCCTATCAAGATACGATATTGTAGAGGTGGATCTGGCACAAATGTACCTAAGGGTAAAACCTGAAAACACCACTTTGAGTCAGACTCAAACGGGAACTAGTGCACGACAACGGACCTTACTGCATTCTTGGTTATGACACTCCCTGGGGATATGCTTAGGATAATTCTCATTTTCTTTACAAACCATTATGAAGGGTTTATGAGTATATACTTCTTCAAAGAAAACATTTTTATGATTATGTTTTATATCCTTAAACTGTTCAATTTATTTTAAGTGTTTTACAGGTTTGGATTTTTGTATTGTGATTCATAAACTAATCTAGTTTATGACATTGTTTAAAAATGGAACCTAGTAGAAGGAATGGAAACTGTATCAATGCATGCACACCATGTAGGGATTTCCCTCCTACTCAAGATAATTATAGTGAAGCTGGTGATGCAACTGGTGCTAATCAGCTAGTCACCATACTGGGAAAACTCACTCAGGTTATGAATAATAACCTTACCCCTATAGAGAACCCTGATCCGCAGCATGGAGGATCAATGTTAGATCGATTAATGAGTCAACAACCACCAAAATTTTATGGGGGTATAAATACACTAGTAGGCGAGTAATGGATAAATTTCTTAGAGAAAATATTCCATGCCTTGGGGAGTACCAAAATGGAAGAAGTTGTCATGGAAGATTACCGCCTCACTGGAGATGCTGATCAATGGTGGTCATTGATTAAAAACACAAAGGAATGTGATGAAGTATAAAATATGGAATAGAGGGAGATTAAAGAAATTTTCTTAGAAAAATACTTTCCTCATGACCATCGAGTGGATATGGAGAGACAATTTCTGAGTCTGAGGCAAAAGGAGGATGGGAATGTCGCAAAGTATGAAGCTAACTTTAAAAAGTTAGCGAGGCATGCTGCAGATTATTTACGTAACCCAATAAGTAAGATTGATCGCTTCTTTTATGGGTTAAAACCATTTATCCGTTGAGCATTAGTCTCACAATGCTTCTCATCATATGAAGATATTTTATCATGTGCTATCAACAAAGAAAAATAATTCTCTAAGTATTATGACTTTAATGCAAAGCAAGAGAATAAGAGATCTGCTGAACACTCTAGAAATGGAAAAAAGAGGAAGAAGGGAAAAGTTGAATATCTATCCTGTCGTAAATGTTGGAAGAAACACCATGATACTTGCCTGAAAATAATGGGAGTCTGTTACAAGTGTTTTGAAAAAGGCCACCAAGCTCGTGATTGTAAGGGGAAGAAAGTGGTTGTCGATATTGAATGGTACAATTGTAAAGAAAGGGGGAATTATGCAAATGAATGTCCTAAGAGTCAGGGAAACTTACCTCAGAAAAGGCCAAGGGATCAAGTCCAAGCTTATGCTATCACTATTTCTGAGGTTAAAGCTCAGAAAGACGTAGTGGCGGGTAATTTAATGGTTTCCTCAAGTTTTGCCAATGCTTTATTTGATTATGGATCATCTCATTGTTTCATATCTTTCCAGTTTTCTAAGAAAATCAGATATTTCCAATTTGATTTAACAAGGGAGTTTCCAGTCAAAAATATTAAGGGAAGTATCATTGCAATAATGTTTTATGAATAAGTCCCTATTAGGGCATATAAATGTTCTTTATTTTATGATCTCATCATCATACCCATGATTGAATTTGATATAATCCTCAGTATAGATTGGATTTCAGACCATGATCTGAAACTTTATTATAAGAAGAAGGAGGTTACAAATTTTTGATGATTATAAGGAGTACTTTATCTTTAGAGCAGAAATGTCACCACCTAATTATTATCTAGATCCATACCCTGTAGCTTAGCTAAATTCAATTATTGGGGAGGAAGAGAATGAAATAACTGTGGGTGAGGAAAATAATTTTCAAATAGAGGATGTACCTATTGTGAAAATGTATGTTGATGTATTTCTAGAGGATTTACCTGGACATCCTCTAGAACAAGAAATTGAGTTTTCCATTGATTTAATTCCTGGTTCAAGGCCCATATTGAAGACCCCTTATAGAATGGCCACTGTGGAATTAGTGTAACTAAAGAAACAACTAGAGGAATTGGGTAATAAGGGATTTATTCACCCAATTTCTTCTCCATGGGGAGCCCATGTTCTTTTTGTTAAGAAGAAAGATTTGTCTATGAGGTTGTGCATTGACTACAAGGAGATCAATGCTATAACAATAAAGATAAAGTATCCCCTACCTCACATTGATGATTTATTTGACCAACTTCATAGAGATCAATACTCTTAAAAGATTGACCATCAATCTGGATATCATCAGTTGTGTGTGAAGAAGGAAGACATTCTGAAAACAGCATTTCGAACTAGGTACGGGCATTACGAGTTTATAGTAATGTATTTTGGATTGACTAATGAACCCTCTGTCTTCCTGGATCAAATGAATAAATTTTTCAAGGAATATCTTGATGTCTTTTAGTGGTATTTATTAATGATATCTTAGTATACTAAAAAATCTACGAAGATCATGAAATTCACTTGCGCGTTATCCTGACAACTCTTAGAAGACATGAATTATATGGGATGTTTAGCAAGTGTGAATTATATCATTAAGAGATTTCTTTTCTTAGAAATATCATCTCTAAGGATGGAATTTCTATTTATCTTTCTAAGACAAGAGCAATCCAAGAATGGCCGACACTGACGAGTATAACTGAGGTGCACATTTTTATTGGTTTATCGGGTTATTATCAGTGTTTTGTCCAAAATTTTGCCCGATTGGCTAACCCATTAACCAAGATCACACGTAAAGGGGTGAAATTTGTTTGGATCAAATCATGTGAATAATGTTTTGATGAATTGATGAGAAGATTATCCAATTCTCCTATATTGACTCTACCATCAGGGAATGATGGGTTTGTTATTTATAGTGATGCTTCAAAGAAAGGACTTGGTTTTGTCCTTATGCATAATGATAAGGTTATGCCTATGCATCACGAAAGCTAAAAATTCATAAAACAATCTATCCCACTCATGATCTTGAGTTAGCAGCTGTAATCTTTTCTTTGAAGATTTGGAGACACTATCTCTATGGTGAAAATTTTGAGATATATACCGATCACAAGAAGTTGAAGTATATTTTCTAAAAAAATAGTACTCAACATGAGGAAAAGGTGATGGATTGAACTACTCAAGGATTATGTTTTCACTATACACTACCACCCGAGGAAGGAAAATAAGGTGGAAAATGATTTGAGGAGAAAGGATCACAATGTTTTGAACAGGATGAGAGTTGAAATGGATCCTATATACATGGATCTAGTAAATATGGATATGAGAATCACCATGGAATGTGAAACATCAATAATTTTTCAAATGGTTTCCAAACCATCTTTACTAGAAAGGATAAAGAGTTCTCAGACCAGTGATGAAGATTTTCAAAAGAAGATTAAAGTTGTGAATGATGGGAGATTGAGTGACTTTGTTTATGAAGATAAAATTTTGAAATTTGGGAAGAGACATTGTGTTCCCAATATATGTGATCTAAAAAGGGAATTGTTGGATGGTTCTCATAGGTCCAATTTCTCTATACACCCTAGTAGCACTAAGATGTATATATATTTAAAGGAACATTTTTTGTGGGATAACATGAAGAGGGAGATTACTGATTTTGTGTTAAGATTTGTGGTTTTTCAATAAGGGAAAGCTCGAAGGCAACAACCTGGAGGATTCATGCAACGTCTTCCCATACTGGAGTGGAAATGGGATAATATTACAATGGACATTGTCATGGGACTACCAAAGACTCCTAGAAGAAACAATGCAATATGGGTCATTATTGATCGTCTTACCAAGTCAGCACATTTTCCTGCTATAAGAGAAGATTTACCACCTGATCGTTTAGGAGGAATGTATATTAATGATGTTTTAAGACTGCATGGAGTTCCCCTATCGATATTTTGTGATCGTGATCCCTGTTTTACATCAAGATTATAAAATATTCTTCAGAAATCCCTTGATACTGAAATTCGTTTGAGCACTACCTACCACCCACAAACTGGTTGATAATTAGAACAGACTATTCAAACCTTAGAAGACTTGTTGAGATTATTATCAATTGACTTTCAAGGTATGTGGGATCAATATTTTCTTATGGTAGAATTTTCCTATAAGAATAACTTCCATTAAAGTATTCATATGGAACCATATAAAGCATTATACAAAAAGAGATGCCGCACACCTACCTGTTGGGATGATATTGGTGAATGAAGTCTTGTAGGCCTAGAACATGTGGAGGGAACGATGGAAAAGGTGAAGGTAATCCAAAACCTCATCAAAGCAGCTCAAAGTAGGAAGAAGAGCTATGCCGATAACCGAATGAAGGATTTGGAATTTCGGGTAGGATATCATGTTTTCTTGAAGGTATCTCCATGGAAGGGTGTTATATGTTTCAGTAAGAAGGGTAAATTGAATCCCAGGTACTTCAAACCTTTTGAAATTCAATAACGAATTGGGGCTGTAGATTACCATTTGGAAATGCCGCCAAGTCTCTCCAAATTTCACAATGTATTCCAAGTATCACTGTGGAGAAAATACATATCTTACCCAATGCATGAACTCCCCTATGAGGAATTAGAACTAGAACTCGATCTGTCTTATTCCGAAGAGCCTATCAAGATTCTTTATACAAGAGAACAAGATCTGAGAAATCGGACAACTCCTCTAGTAAAAGTTCTATAGAGAAACCATAATACGTAAGAGGCAACATGGGAACCCGAGGAACATATGATTAAGAACCACCTGAGTTTTTTTATGTAGTAATATTATTGAAATTTCAAGGAAAAAATTATTTGAAGGATGGGAGAATGTAACACCCCAAGTTTCCATGGTACGCTTCTCTTTGAATAATACAATAGCCCGTGTTGTACGCAACTTCGAGTTCTAACACACCACAACCAATCAAACTAGCCGTTATGAATAGTAATACCCACTTCTTAAAATTTTATAAATTTTATCTTTCAAAATGGACTTATTTTTTGGATTCAAAATATCGAAATTAGCTTAGGGTGAATTTTTGGTATTTTTTTGAAAACATTCAATTTTTGATGAATAGTGAAAAACACTGAGTTATAGTTTAAAACCGAATTTTTATTTAAATAATTATTTATTTTATTTAAATTTATTTTAGGTCAAAATAGATACATAATAACTATATAAGTTCAATGTAATTTATTGGAGTCAGTTTATAATAATTTTAGATATATAAAAATTTTATTGAACTTTTTACCGTGTTTTACCCACCTCTTAGTAGCATTTGCAAATTTACATAAAACGTAATTTTACCACTTTTTTGAGTTGAATTTCAAATATCCTAGAGACATGGTTGATATTATTATGTATAATTTGGTTCAATAAGATGAAAATAGTTTTTTGTAAATAGTAACTTTTTGGTTTTATTTACCACGGTTAAAAGTAAATAGGGTAATTAAGGGTAAAAATGATAATATTATTACCCTAACACATGTCCTAATTCTATTGGATAAGTATAATTAGACCAAAATAAACCTTAGGAATAAAATATGAACATCTTTGGTTGACATGGATTAGATTAGGACATTTATAATTATTTATTTAAAGAAAACTTAAAAGAGTCAAAATCAATGTTTAATAAAACATTTTAATATAGGGTTATACATAAGAGAAATTCTACTATAAAAACTCATTAGCAATATAAAAAGAACTCCTACATAATTTTATTTTATTTATAAATTTCAGACATTAAATAAATACATTTATTTATGACACAATCATGATGCAGTAATTACCATATTAATGAAAGATTCAAATAATTGAAATTATAGATATCCAAATAAATGTAATTTGAGACTTTTTATGAATTCAACTAATTTTCTAGATTAATATGACATGATAGGGTTGTTTAGATGATTTTTTTTGATGTAATAATGTTGTTATGAATTTATAAAAAACAAAAAACAAATGTCAAAACTGACATAAAATAGTTTTTAAAAAAATATTATATTATTAATTGATATTCTATTATTAAAAATATAAGGTTCGGCCAAAATACTTATATAATGATTGGTGTATCATTAATGAACCACTTGGGGTTATCTTGTAAGTATATAATAAGTTTATTAACCATATAATATAAAAATACAAAGAGACATGGTAAATGTCAAACTATTTAACTAAGAGTTAAATCTTAAAGATAAGGTTAATATAGTGACCCAAACCTATCTAAAACCTATTGGTTGAGGGGTTTTTGACCCATAACCACCATATAATTTAAATAAATCATTTTAAGCCATTATAAACTGAAACTGATTTTATTATAAAATAATATTTCTAACTTTTCCTATGGTTCCCCTCACCCCTCTTATAAAAGGGCACTTCCCCTTCTCTCTAATTAACACATTCAAATCCATTTTTCTTGGACAAAACCTGCCCAAATACCTTATCAACTATCCTACCTTCATCTTAAAGGACTTAATTTAGTCATAAATCCATCTTATGGATCCCTTTTTATCAAATCAAAAGGAAGAACCCAAAGAAGAGGTAAATATTTCATCACCTCTTTAAAGTTTCTTTATTTTTCCACATCCTCTTTATTTGTTATTTACATTATAAAATAATAACTATAGTATCTTCTATATATTTTAATGTTATTTTAAATATGGTAAAACCATATTCATTATTCTATCCATCCTTTGAATGACATGTCACCATACGTGCGTACGTACGGCTTACCGTCTCCACGTCGTGCTATAATTGTTATTCACTACATTATTATTTGGATGAGTATAATAATGTCACGACCCGTCCTTAGGGCCCGTTCCATGACTACCCCATGACCACCTTCCATAGGCCAGGGGCTAGCGACTAGCACCAAAGGTGTAAATCCCGATAACTGGGAAGGCATTGCCTTTATAATAGTAAACTAAACACCACAGAGTACAAGCGGAAGTAATACACTAAGTAAAAAATTAAGTGTTGAAAAGTAAGTGGGCCAGAATACAAACCCAACTGAAAGTACAGCTACAACTGAACGAAAGTACAATAGAAAAGACAATCAGCTGGAAGAATAGAAGCAGCTCCTGGGTCATCCACCTCGGATCCTACTTAAAGGGTAGGTACAGATAACCTCCAAAACTATCTTTCCCGTCGACCTCCTCCGAGTATCGTCTCTCCGTGAAGTCCACCTCCGGATACTGACTTGTCGTGAGGTCCACCTCCGGGTACCGTCCAGTCCTCGAACACTCGGCCTCTGTTAGTGCTGCCCATCGTCTGCAACCAACACAACGAGGTGGAGGAAAATCCCCTGCAGGGGTGAGTATACAATACTCAGTAGGGACCCCGAGACCCTCAAGGTCTCACTAAATCTAACAAGGATTACCATAAAGAAGGATCTCAACAGTTAACCCTTACTTAGGTATAAGCCCATACTTATACCTAAGTTATCAAGTAACCCATCTCAATCATGAGGAAACACAAAGGTTATGAAATCAACGGATAACCACTACCTGGGTATATGCCCATACATATACCTAAGTTATCAAGTGACCCATCTCAATCATGAGGTAAACACAAAGGTCATAGACTCAGATCAAACTAGGATTTTCATTATCGAAACCATAACTAATGAAGAGCCCCGTCTCTGATGAGTATAGTGATCCTGTCACGACTGTATGGTACTTATCACTAACCTAAGACTACTGAGGTACTCCTCCTGCCAAGTACCGCAGGTCAGCTACCCAAACACAGTAGTGCTTCCCGCTGGGGTCTGCCACCCAAACATAGTAGTGCATCCCCATAATATCCTACATAATTACTTCTCCTTTCATGTACCGCAAGTCTGCTATATGCTACCAGGCGCTCCGTCCGCCGTGGGTCTGCACCCAAACAAAGTAGTGCTCCGTCCACTAGGCTAGTCAACTCACTCAAAGTCGAGTCGGTCAAGCAGTCGTCAGGTCTCAGCCGGTTACACGGTCTTTGTACTCTGTACGCTCGTCTCCGGGAGGGTCCGCTCCTTAAGCTACAGGTCGATACTCCATGTCTCAAAAAATTCCCACGAAGAAGTATCTCAAAGCACCTCCTCTTCATAGGGGTCTCAACGCAATAGACGGCGCATCAATCGGAAGCCCGGTCTGTGATTTATTAGCCTTTTCGACCTAGGGGACCGATTGGTTTCGTGTACGAACCAACCCAGACGTATCTCAACTGTACCCTGAAGTCTCATAGGGTATACTCATAGGTATTTTTTCTCAATTTGATCACCAACGCAGCTGACGGTTCGTCAAACGAACGTCTGGTCTGAAAGTTATCGGCTTTTCCGTTCTAGGGGATCGGTTGGATTTCAGGTACAAACCAACCCGACCATAGTCCAACTGTGTCCAAACCACAGGTGAATTATTCCAAAAGTTTTTTCTCATCAGTAGGAATCCAACAAAGTCGACGTCACATCAATCGAACGTCTGAAGCTCAAGTTATAAGCGTTTCCGCTCCAAGGCCCCGGTTGGTTTCGTGCTCGAACCAACCCGACTATACTGAATGTTCTCTGAAACCTTGAGTGTAATATACCAAAACGGCCATCTCGATCAAATGATCAGATCAAAACTAACAGTGCATCGATCGAAGGTCCGTAGCCCAAGTTATGGGTTTTTGAACGGATCTGTCCGAATGTAGGGAGTTCGGGCCCGGTCTGACCAGGCCTAATACCCCCCTGGGTCGGCCCGAACCGGGTCTGGGTCTGGCCCATTAGGGCGCGGCCTGGCCTGGTCTGGGAATCCCGGCATCGTGCGCACTCATGTCCCGCACGGCCACGCTGAGTTGAGCGAAGGGGGGGGGGGGGGCGCTGCCCCTTGTTTGAGAAACCACTGCCCCCCACATGGGGCCCTCTCTTCCTATTGACTGGGGGTTACGATCCCCGGTCTCCCCCGGGTCCCGCACGATTGTGGAATCAGACGCCTGCTGCTGTGACTTCTGCTGCGATGGTCCCTCCTGGCGGCACGCCGGCAGGGTCTTCCGCGGACCACCGAACGCGCTCTGGTGGTCTGTTTTGCTTTCCGTCTTTGCGAACGGTCCTTCCGGGACCCGACCTTCACTGCGGAAGCTTCAAGTTGACTTTGTGTCCCCGTTTTTCATTTCCCATCATTCTGCGCACAACGATCAACCAGCAGAGTCTTCGAATCGCCTCCGTTGGCCCGACTCCGGCCGCGGTTTCATTCGGCCTCAACGGCGCGGCGCGACGACACCTTGCTTTTTTGTTGCGTTCTTTCTTGTTTCTGTGCAGTGCCGTTGCACCGCGCCACCTTTGTTCGAGTCGCAGCGAACAAAACAAAAAAGGGTGAGGAGAGTTGGTCATGTTCGTGTCGTCCGACCTCCTCTTGATAAGTAAATAACAAGCGGCCCATAAAAAAGACGAAGAACGAAAAAAGATATTTCATGAACAAAAAGTAATCAACCCCTACCTTTGATTCATCGGGGCACATGTTCGTCGCGGGGGAAGATGATGACGTCGATCACTGCACGCTTCCACTTCCGAGTTTTTGCGTTAGTGCATTGACGATGAGAATGGAGGAAGGAGGTTCTTCGGAGAAGCACCACATCAGAAAAGGGGGGCTCCGAGGAAGAAGGATGAAGAAGGTCGGGGAAGAAGCGTCGTCGGCGTTCTTCGTGTTCTTCGCTGGAGAAAGAAGTTCTCTCAAGCTCTCTACCCAAAGGTGCAAGAACGTGCCAAAATAATAGAATATAATCTATTATTCTTGGTGGCAGAAATTAATTAAGTGGGACCCACATAATTAAGTTCACGATGGTTGGCACAATTCAAAATTCAAATAGTGGAGAGGCTTCGCCAAATTTATTTCCCGAGTGGATGACATAATTAATCTGGGGAGTTTCGAGGGGGTTTAGGGGCATGGGTGGTCCCCCCCCTAATTAACAAGGAGAGGGTCAAGGAGTTTCATCCCATTAAATGGGGGGGGGGGGTTTGAGGAGGTTTTATTCTCCTCCATTAAGAGTGGAGTTAGAGTCCATGAGTCTCTTCCTCATTAATGAGGTAGTGTTGAGAGATTTCCTCCCCTCCCATTAAATAGGGGGTTAAGCCCCGTGTGGACCCCATGTCATAACCTCTCCTGGGAGGTTATGCTGCTCGGGTGGTCCCCACCATAATTATCCTCCCACAGGAGGTTAGGGTGTGGCGGTCCCACCACCAACTCCCACGTGGAGCTTTTAACCAATACTATCCACATGGCGTGGGTTCAACAAAGATAAAATAAGTTGTCACTTATTTTATTTTATTAATCCACATGAAACCCAAAAACCCACTGTCAAACCTGATCATCTACCGTTGAGGTGAAAGTCCTCTTAAGTGAAAACCGGCACTGTGTGTTTAATGGTGCCCTTAGATTTCAATTCTGAGCACCCGTTCAAAAGATAGAAAACCCCGCTTGTTCGTTCACTGAACGTACCTGAGGTAAACTTCAAAAATTGATTCTGGGCACACCGGGCCTCGGAATTAGGTGCCGTCAGGAACTGCGTTCTTGTAAAATCCCAAAGAAAATTCAGAAAAAAATTTCCCTTGAATTTTACGGGTCTTTACATTATTCCCACCTCAGGGATTTACTTCCTCGTAAAGCTTTAACACAAACTAGGGATACAAATTGGTACTGAGCACGCATCTGGGCATTCTGCTCCCACGTGCTCTTCTGGAGGTTCCCGTGCTGCCAATGAAAGCACAAAAGAGGAATCGACCATCCTCGTAGGACTCGCTCCTATCGATCCTCAACCTCTACTGGAACCACACAAAAGTCACCCCATCACCAATGTTCAGCTCCCCATGGTCGATGATATGGGTCGGGACGTGCTCGTATCTCCTCAGCTGAGATACGTGGAAGTTATCTTGCACCTAGTGAAACTGAGGTGGATGGTTCAAACGATAACCCACTCGCCTACCCTGCTGAGGACCTGAAATGGTCCGATGAACCTCAAAGATAAATTGCCACCTTGGCCACATCTCCATAAACCTCATCGAGGTGAGACCCGTCTTTAAGGACGCGATCACCATCCTCGAACTCTAGAGGCCTCCACTTCCGGATTAAAACTGAAACTCAAAACTCCTGATGCCAAGAGGGTAAGGTTGACCAACTCAAGAGTGATCGGCTGAACCCTCCTATACATGAGTTCATCCTGTGCTGCCTGGGGTTTCCTTTTCGCCGACCAAGGAAAACCCATCCCGACATTGTAGTTAGACCACTACCTTTGCCTAATACCGTCAAATCTGAGCATGAACTATGAATCCAATCCATACCGAGACAAATGTCGTAAGGCCTCAACGCTTCCACCAAGAGATTCCAACCGAAACTCTCGCCTCGAGGGTCAGATCACACTGTCGGCATAAGTGTTATTATCGAGTCTCCTCCCAAAGGTATCTCCAGACGTGAGGGTCAAGTATACGGCTTACCAGAAACTCTAGGTCTGGGACAAGATTTGTGGAAGGAAGGAATGATTCATATCAACGTCTGTTACTACGGAAGCTAGTAGTGGAAATAGAATGTCCATTGAATCATTTATAGATCCATTGGGTCACACCCCTTGACCGCATGCAGCCGCACTCTTCCTCTTCCCTCCAGCTCCCTGAGCCTGGCGGGGACAACCAAGGCAGGTGGTTGTAGCATGTTAAAATGTACACCACCTCATGCAGCTCTCCTAGCTCTACCTCCACATCTTCTACTTCGCAGACTCATCTCTCCTTAAATATTCCTCTTCTTGAAACATTTAACACGCTCGAGTCTCTAAGACTGGCCCCCGTTTCCTGTTTCTTACTGCACTGTGCAGTCTTTATCCGCTCCTGGATGATCTGCACCTTATTTGCCTATGATCTATAAGAGATGATAAGATTTATCCTTTTCTGAAAAGAGAAACTCGGTCTCATCCCCTGGATGAACCACACCCATTGTCTAATATAGTCAATCCTGACAAGAATGATGCATTCATGCCATGGATGACGTCGTAAGGCCTCGACGTTACTACCAAGAGATCCAACCGTCACTATCACCTCCAAGGGTCGAGTCACACTGTCGGCATCAGTGTGAGGTCACTGGGTCTCCTCCAGTAGAAATCTAGAAAGTGACGGTCAAGTCAATAGTTTTAACCAGGACCTCTCTGTATCAACCGAACAAAAGGACAGGAAAGCAAACATCACAAGGATAAGTTTATTTTTTTTTTATTGCAGCTCATAGTACAAACACACAAATACAACAGCAGTATGGAACTAGAAGTACCAAGAACAAAAGTAATCCACTAGTTCCACTCCTATCCACCTGCTTCCAGAGCTCTACTACCTTGTACACTGCTCGGCTATTGCTAAAGCACCCGCCGCTGCTTCTGCCTCGGTGGATCCTCCAATGCCTGTGGATCAACTGTGCGGGGGGTCGGACAGTCACATGCCAGGTGACCCTTCCTGCCGCATTCATAACACTTCTTGCTCCTTGTACAACTGGCTCTGTTCCTCTTGGACCTCTGCATCATCTGTCTACTACCCACAGATGACTCGGCTACTGATCGAAAATCCTGTGGAAAAGGCAGCAGCTCCTAAACACGCTCGGGATGTAGAGTCACTGGTATAAACTCCACCCTGAAGAAGGTCTCAAAGTCTTCCCAAGTGAAGGTCATCCCATCACAAAACTTGAACAAGTAGCTCCACCACCTGCCCACTGCTGCCTGAAGAAGGCTGGCAGCAATGATCACCATCACGTCTGCTGGTGTACCCACTATCCTAAAAACTTTCACCACAGTCGCCCGCCAATCCTCAGCCGCATGTGGGTCCGTCTCTCCCCGGAACATGGGTGGCCTCTAGTGCTGGAACTCATGCAGCGCGCTCAAGCGACGTGCACTCTCTGATGCTGGGGCTGGTGGCATCAGTGACCAAACGTATGGTAGTACCGTTGGTGCCTCCGCTGGTGCCTCAACTGTAAGAGGGACCTATACCGAAGCCTTGTCGCTCGGTAGGATGTCAGTACGTGCATCCCTCTGGGCTCCAGCTTGTTGTCTATGAAAAGACATCCTGAAAGAAACATATGTGACACGGTCAAACGGTTATACATGGTGAGCTGACCTGGTTTGAGCTGTTTTAAGGGAAAACCTTTGAAAACACACATGCAAACAGTTTTTTCATGCACAAAGTCAGAAATCAGTTTTCAGGGTCCTGGGGTATGGATACGTTGGCCGCCCGCACCAACACTGGACTCCCTGAACTGAAAACCACACTCGGTACCCTTAACACTATTGCTTCATAGAAAGAAAATATCAGAGTTGTAAGTTCTGCGGTAGAATCGACTCCTCTGATACCAATTTGTCATGACCCGGCCTCGGGGCCCGTGTCGTGACTAACCCAAGCCCTTCCTCCATAGGCCAGGGGATGGCTCCTAGCACCAAAGGCATAAATCCCGATAACTAGGAAGGAATTTCCTTTATAATAGTAAACTAAAAACCACAGAGTACAAGAGACAATAATACACTAAGTACAAAATTAAGTGCTGAAAAGTAAGTGGGCCAGAATAAAAACCCAACTGAAAGTACAGCTACAACTGAATGAAAGTACAATAGAAAAGACAAATAGCTGGAAGAATAGAAGCAGCTCCTGGGTCATCCACCTCGGATCCTACCTGAAGGGTAGGTATAGATAGCGCATCTCCTAGATCGTCCACCACAGATCCTACCTGAAGGGTAGGTACAGATAACCTCCAAAACGCTATCGCCTGTCGACCTCCTTCGATTATCATCTCGCCGTGAAGTCCACCTCCGGATACTGACTCGTCATGAGGTCCACCTCCATGTACCGTCCAGTCCTCGAACACTCGGCCTCTGTCAGCGCTGCCCGTCGTCTACAACCAACACAACTAGGTGCGGGAAAAGCCCATGCAGGGGTGAGTATATGATACTCAGTATGGACCCTGAGACCCTCAAGTTCTCACTATATCCAACAAGGATAACCACACAAAAGGATCTCAACAGATAAACCTTACTTAGGTATAAGCCCATAATTATACCAAAGTTATCAAGTAAACCATCTCAATCATGAGGAAACACAAAGGTTATGAAATCAAAGGATAACCACTACCTGGGTATATGCCTATACATATACCTAAGTTATCAAATGACCCATCTCAATCATGAGGTAAACACAAAGGTCATAGACTTAGCTCAAACCAGTATTTTCATTATCGAAACCGTAACTGCTGAAGAGCCCCGTCTCTGATGAGTACAGTGATCCTGTCATGACTCTGAGGTACTTGCTCAGTAACCTAAGATTGTTGAGGTACTCCTTCTTTTGAGTACCACGAGTCAGCCACCCAAACACAGTAGTGCTTCCCACTGGGGTCTTCCACCCAAACAGAGTAGTGCATCCCCCCTAATAGCCTGCAGAGGTAGTTCTCCTGTCAAGTACTGCGGGTCTGCTGCCTTCTACCAGGCGCTCTGTCCGCCATGGGTCTGCACCCAAACATAGTCTTTCTCTGTCCACTAGGCTAGTTGACTCACTCCAAGTCGAGTCAGTCAAGCAGTCGTCAGGTCTCAGCCGGCTACACGGTCTCCGTACTCCGTACGATCGTCTCCGGGAGGGTCCGCTCCACGAGCTACAGGTCAATACTCCAACAATCACAAAGTCCCACTAAGAAGTATCTCAAAGTACCTCCTTGTCATAGGGGTATCAACGCAACAGACGGTGCGTCAATCAGACGCCTGGTCTGTGAGTTATTAGCATTTTCGTCTTAGGGGCCTGATTGGTTTCATGTGCGAACCAACCCGGCCATATCTAAACTGTACCCCGAACTCTCATAGGGTATACTCATAGGGACCATTTCTCAACGTGATCACCAACGCCGCTGAAAATTCGTCAAACGGACGTCCGGTCTGAAAGTTATCGGCTTTTCCGTTCTAGGGGCCCAGTTGGATTTCGGGTACAAACTAACCCTGCCATATACAAACTGCATCCAAACCTCAGGTGAAGTATTCCAAAAGTTCCATCTCATCAAGAGGAATCCAAAAATGTCGACGGCACATCAATCGGACGTCCAGATCTCAAGTTATAAGCATTTCTGCTCTGAGGGCCTGGTTTGTTTCATGCTCGAACCAACCTGGCCATACCCAAAGTTTTCCGAAACCTTGAGTGTAATAAACAAAAATGACCGTATTGATCCAAGGATCGAATATCATCTGAAAGTGCGTCGATCAGAGGTCTGTAGCCCATGTTATGGGATTTTGAACGGATCTGTCCTAAAGTAGTGGGTTCGGGCCCAGTCCGACCCGGCCCGATACCCCCCCGGGTCGGCCCGAACTGGGTCGAACCGAACCGGGTCCAGTTCCGACTCATTAGGGTGCGGCCCGGCCTAGGCGGCCTGGCCTGGCACGTGCTCGCCACCTGGGTGGCCCGCTCGGCCCCGCCGAGCTGAGCATAAGGGGGGCGGGGGGGAGGGGGGGAGCGCTGCCCCCCTGTCTGAGAAACTGTGGCCCCCCACATGGGGGCTGCTCTTCCTTCCGGCTGGGGGCTATGACCCCCAGTCTCCCCCTCATCCCACGCGGCTGCGGCGCTCCCTCCTGGCAGCGCGCCGGGCGCCGCCTCCGGCAGCCGGCACCACCGTGCCGGTGTGGCGCACCGACAGGGTCTTCTGCGGACCACCGGACGCTCTCCGATGGTCCATTTTGCTTTCTATCTTTGCCAACAGTCCATCCGGGACCCGACCTTTACTATAGAGGCTTCAAGTTGACTTTGCGGCCCCGTTTGTCGTCGTCCGTCATTCCGCGCACAATGATCAACCAGCGGAGTCTTTGAATCGCCTCCGCGGCCCCGACTCCGGCCGCGGTTTCGTTCGGGCTGAACGGCGCGATACGATGATGCTGCGCTTCTTTGTCACGTTCTTTCTTGTTTCATGTGTGGTGTCGTTGCACCGCGCCACCTTTGTTCGAGTCACAACGAACAATACAACAAAGGGGGAGGAGAGTCGGCCGTTTTCGTGTGGTCCTACCTCCTCCCGATAAGTTGATAACAAGCGGCCAAAAAAAAAGACGAATAATGACAGAGGATATTTCACGAACAAAAAGTAATCAACCCCTACCTTTGATTCATCGGGGCATGCATTCATCACGGTGGAAGATGATGACTTCTCTCACCGCACGCTTCCACTTCCGAGATCGTGCGTCGGTTCCTTGACGATGAGGAGGGAGGAAGGAGGGTCATCGGAGAAGCACCACGCCAGAAAAGGGGGGGCTCCGAGGAAGAAGGCCGAAGAAGGTCGGGGAAGAAGCGTCGTCGGCGTTCTTCATGTTCTTCACTGGAGAAAGAAGTTCACTCAAGCTCTCCACCCAAAGGCGCAACAAGGTTCCAAAATAATAGAATATAATCTATTATTCTTTGTGGCGGAAATTAAATAAGTTTTCCCCACTTAATTAAGTTCACGATGGTTGGAAAAATTCAAAATTCAAACAGTGGAGAGGCTCCACCAAATTAATTTCCCGAGTGGATGACATAATTAATTTGGGGAGTTTCGAGGGGGTTTAGGGGCCCAGGTGGTCCCCACCTAATTAACAAGGAGAGGGTCAAGGAGTTTCTTCCCATTAAATGGGTGGGGGGGGGGGGGGGGGTTTGAGGAGGTTTATTCTCCTCCATTAAGAGGGTAGTTAGAGTCCATGAGGCTCATCCACATTAATGGGGGAGTGTTGAGAGATTTCTTCCCCTCCCATTAAATGGGGGGGGGGGGGGGTTAAGCCCCATGTGGACCCCATGTCATAACCTCTCGTGGGAGGTTATGCTGCTCGGGTGGTCCCCACCCTAATTATCCTCCCATAGGAGGTTAGGGTGTGGCGGTCCCACCACCAACTCCCATGTGGAGCTTTTAAGCAACACTATCCACATGGTGTGGGTTTAACAAAGATAAAATAAGTTGTCACTTATTTTATTAATCCATGTGAAACCCAAAAACTAACTCTCAAACCCAATCATCTACCGTCGAGGTGAAAGTCCTCTTAAGCGAAAACTGGCACTGCGAGTTCAATGGTGCCCTTAGATTTAAATTCTGAGCACCCATTCAAAAGTTATAAAAACCCGCTCGTTTGTTCACTGAACGTACCTGAGCTAAACTTATGAAATTCATTCCAAGCACACTGGGCCTCGGAATCAGGTGCAGTCAGAAACTGCGTTCTTGTAAAATCCCAATGAAAATTAAGAAAAACATTTCCTTGAATTTTATGGGTCTTTACAAATAATGATGTGTAATTGATGTAAATAACAAATATAACATTATAATGATTCTGTATATATGATATAATATCCAATTATATATTATTTTAATATCAAAAGAATGATATTGTTGCTCGTGCGTATGTACAGATTCTCGTCTCCATGAACGTGAAGAGATTCATTCCCAATCATATCCATTCAAGAATAATTTTTATTAGATGATTATAAATAATGTTTAAATACCTAATATCATTCTAAATATGAATAAGATACATCCTATTCATAATAAACATTACTTACAAAACAATGCATATAAAGGAAAACGAATCAGTTAACACCCGAAACGACGATAATACTAAGATATTATTAACAAAGCAATGTTAAAAGATCATCTATGATATCATATTAATGAATATGATTATTGTATAATTTAAAAAAATTATTTCACCTTTATACATGAGGTTAACCTACCCGCGACCAAGGAAAAGTACATGGTAGGGGTTAATTCTACAATCTCTTCATTATCCATGGTTGTTTATATGTAATTATGTAATGAGACCTATTTCTCATCTACATCCATGTTTCTTTAAAATTTATTCCAAAACATTTTCAATATTTACTAGACTATGGGTTAGAGTCATTTATACCCTTTTTTGACTTTTTATATAATGTTTTGAAAGGAATATTTCTGTCATTTTCCCAACAAGGTAGCTTATAACCCTTTCGACAGAATTAAGGCTAGAATGTTTTTTTAACTTATACAGAGGGTGTGACTATTTTTTCCATTATAACTACGTCAAAGCTTCCCTTTCATGCTTATAAGAATATTTTCAAAAGAAATGGTTTCTTTATAATTATGTGACTCTTAAATGATATCAAAAAAGAAAGATATATTTCTCTAAAAAAGGTTTTGATTTCATCTATGTCAACATCCATTGATGGATTTTAAGCCTATTTGAAAGTGATTTATTATGATACCAAACTTCCATATTGTATTGAAGGATTTGTGATATGTTTGACTGTGGATGTGTTATTTTTACACCATCCATGGCTTATGGATAATGTATTGACATTTCATATGCTAGTTTTAATACGAATGTTTATGTTATGTTTAAATATTTTCATATGAGGAATGCATTGGACTTAGTAAGTGATGGGTGGAGCCTATTATAGCTCCTCAAGGCATAGGTAGGTCTCATGAGACAAACTAGTGTCTTGGAACAGGGCCTTGACAAAATCTTATTTGTAGTCTTGGAACAAGGCCTTGACTATGTGGTTATAGAAGTCTGGCATTATGAATTCCATCATATGAAAGTGGATATTAATATTACATGTGATTATTTGACTCGAAGAATATCCATGTGAGTAAGTAAATGGAATTATTTGGATTTATATTTTCTATATTATGATGAAGTTTATGTTTAAAAGGCTTTTGTTTTAGTTTTATACATTGCCTTAAATGTTTATGCTTATTTATGAAAGTTTCTACTATATTGTTATCCTTACTGAGCATCTAAGCCACCCCTTTCAATGTTTTAATTTTCCAAGGATGCGAAGAAGTTTATTATGACTAACCTGTAGGGATATTCTATGGGATCTCAGTGTTGTCTATGGAAACAATGTTGTTATAGTTTTCCATTTTATGATATAATGTAAACCTTATGAATGTATCTAGTACTTTAAAGTCTCCAAAACTAATCGGTCATTCGAGACGTAATCTTTTATGATCGTGCCAATGATACATAATAATGCACTGACGCTGGGCTTCTGGAGTCAGGGCATTTTAGTTTCAGTTAGTGCGGTCATACCATGGCATCATCAGGTGGATGCAGTTGACACGAGAGGAGAATCGTGACCCGTTGGGTGGATAAAGAACGTCAAGAACTGTTTGAGGTAGGGGATTCGTTGCTTCTATTTTCTTTTACATGCAACGGTATTGTTATCATGTTTTATCCCACTAGACCACAATGGAATTTACATAATAAATATTTTTAACCGGATAAATAAATTGATATCGGGTGTATGTTATTGCCCCTTGTTTTTCTAGATAGTGTGATATCCATGCTTGCTTTGTTTATATGTTCGTTCTTGATGAAAATTGGTAAAGAACCTAAAGCCGGGAATAAATTGATAATTGTTTGGATAAAGATAAAGAGGCATGAAATGAATTTGGTTCTTCTTCTTGTAATTTTATGTTAATCAAATCGGCGCAGTAAGCATGTTTATTTATTTGTGATGGATTATTGATTAGGTTTCCCAAATTTGGAACCTATAAGTAATAAATCTATTAATCTAATATGGATTAAAGAACTAGTTGTTCGATAAAGGATAATTCCGTGCAGGGTTCTGAGTTACCCTCTTACTTGTTAAAGGGATAAGAACCCAATTGTTAAGATGTTTGGCTTCCTACTGCTTGTGTTGGGATGTGATCTTGGATGAGTGTTGTGATATGTGGGGGCATGGAGACTTTTGGTTGTGGCAAAAAATGACACCTAGAGTGGCGAGATTCATCGGTTTATGCATGTAGGTTTCAGGGAGGACACCAGGGTTGATGGAATGGGATGGATGTGATTTTTGGATGCTTGCTGATTCTTATTGGTTCATTATCTACTTTACATTTCCACCTCTTCTCAAGGAAGTTGGTCTTTCTTACCCTTCTTCTAAAAGTGGAAAATATGCGTGGGGTATGCCACATGCTTTATGTGTTTATCTTCTCAAGGGAGGATGAGTCTACACTCTTGATATAGGCGGCAAAGACTCGATGGGTGGTACATCTACTCACCATGTTGAGCCCCCTTCTGTTTAGTAGCATAGAATTCTTTTCTTGAATGCCAGGGAATATGGGAAAGTAATTCTGTAATGAATATTTGATTAAATGGTGTTAACCCATGGGGTTGGAGTTTTCAAGAAGATAACGATAAGGTTGTAATTTTAAAGGGACAGAGGACTTTGGGTGTGATGATAATGAAATTTAATGTGTAATTTTCATTAATTAATTAATGCTTAAAGAATTAATTGATGAGAAGTGAAATTAAAAAAAGGTAATGAAATAATTTATTGAATCTCTTTAAGTGGTTTTGAGCTTATAGGATACCTAATCATAGATGTAGCAGCCCAAAGTCTGAGAGACGTTAGCTACAGTTGTGTCTAAGACTAGGTTATGCCCATAGTGTGGTTGTGAGATATAGTATATTCTATACTGTTTTTATTTCTATACAATACTCCTCCCTTTCAGTAAGAGAAACTGACCCCCTGGGGATTCTGATCCCTAGGGGGTGTTTTCCCAAACATTCTAGTGGGAGGATGAATGGATGACTACCCCCTTTGGCCCTGCTCTCTTCTCTTGGTAGTTACTTGTGCTGGTGGGCACAATGGTTACTTTTTCCCATATATGTGTGTAGAGGGCTGTAATGGAATGTGTTTATTCACACACATATATTATGGATACAGTATCCTATGGAATACTATAGGTGTAACGTGTATAGGCAGTGATTGATTGAGGATCCTTACTCAGTGTGTGGGTTGTAAAGGCTTGAGGTATAATACCCAATGTATGATACACGTTATGCGGGCTGTGGTGGCTCCTAGAAACAACCTGGTTACTATTCTTACAAGGACGTGGTGTTTTTGTTGCATGAGGTGCATGTTGTGGTGCTTCCCCCAGGGGTCTGCGGGCTAGCCTTTTGGAGAGAGATGCTCAGGACGTGTGACGTTGGGGAAAAGTGGCAAACTAGTGGGGAAGTAGTAGTTGGGTACCCTTGATATTCTTTATTATATGATATATTCTTTTATGCGTTACTCGGTGAGAGTAGCCATGGTGAGGTTGGTAACTTAGTATACATGTTTAGGTGGTGATTTAGTTTCACTTATTGTTCACTATGCTTTAGCATGTTTTCATTACTTTTTCATGAGTGGCAGCGGGGAGGATCCAATTGAGTATACTATTATACTCACCCTATGTATATACAAACTATTTATCAGGTCACTTGGAGAATCTTGGAGATCAAGCTGGTTTCTACTAGATTGGGGTTGCAGGAGCTGTTTGGGATTTTGGTTGCTGCTGTTTTTACTTTCTTTTGGTTACTTGTGATTTTCCCCTTCCTTTTGTAGTAATTTTGCATGACATTACATATGTGCACTTGGGTTTTCTTTTATATTTCAGTTTTGATTTGGAGTTGGTCAGTGTCTATAATATCTCTCTCTTCTGCATGTGTTCTCTTAGTGGGTAATGCCTCACATTTGTGTGTTTACTATACCCTCGGTGCTAGTGGCCAACCTGGGGCCCACTGGAGGTGGGACTCGGGGGACATTATCTCCCTTCTCGCATTACCAGCCCATGAGGGGTACACATTATGGGGAGGTGGTCGTGACAATTAATGTATTGTAAGACTATTATAAATAAATTTCTGGGCATTTACATATCCATTTTAGGCACTATATTTTATCGGGATTATGGTTTTAGAGTCACAAAAGTGGTAATGTATTTTTCTCTCATTTTTTGTCTTTGAGACGTATGTTATGTTGTACACCTATCTTATTATATAAGGTGTATTAATATCGCTTTGAAAAGTTATAATATGAATATAGTTATTTTTTGATATTATAATTTTTATTTATTTTTATTCTTTAATTCTTATTATGATTCAATGTTTCAGAAGTGGTAAGGGTCTTTTTGAACAATATCATTTTTATTAGGATTGTGTATGATTAAGTATCAAATGTTGAAATATTGAAATTATATTGATTTATCCTATCATATATTTATTCATGATATTTTCAAGTAGTTGTACCATTTTAAACAGTTTTAAACATAAAATGTTTGAAAAACAAATTTAATTAAATTGGACTTCATCTCTCTCTTGTGTTGGAAATATTTTTTTTCCAAAAACCATTATTTATAAAGATGTTTTCCATTTTTTATACTTTTCTAAATAATTTATTAATTAAATTTTTACCAATTTATTATTTATTATTAATTTGTTTTCAAAGGAATATTCTTGTTGTTTTTCGATCAAGGAACCTTTCTAAAAATTTTAAAGTGAAAATGTAATGTTTATTTAACATTTATGACATGTACAAATTTACCCATCATTGTGGCAATAATTTCCTTAAAGAATCCATTGTAATATTACAAGGTTATTTTTAAGGAATTTTTTTTGTAATATTCTGGAAATGCATTTTTTTAATTGGTTGGATGTTGATATTATTTTATTTTTCTTATGTTTGAAAAATTTATTTTCAAAATGAAAAGGATATTTTCCTCAAGATATTTTGTAGTGATATTTTAATGGGGTTTCTATTCGTAAATTATAAAAAACATTTTATTCTTCCTCTAATTCATATATTTTGTATTGATAACATTCTTCATCTTTATCTATATGGATTAACATTTTTTCAATGAGACTTTTATTAAACCAGTTTGTTTTCCATTGTTTAGTCATGTTTCAAAGAGATTGTTAAGGAACCCATTTCTTTTTCATGGGTTAATAATTATTCAAAGAGATTTTTTTGTAACCCATTTCATTTCCATGTGTTAATCTTTTTTCACATAGATTTTCACGGAACCCTTTTTTTACATTTCTTAATAACGATTGAAAGTGATTTTTAGGGAACCCATTTCTTTTCCATGGGTTCATCATGTTTCAATGAGATTGTTGTGTAACATATTTATTTTCACTGGACTAATAATGTTTCAAAGATATTATTATGGATGATGTTTCTTTTTTACAATTTAATCATGTTATTAAAGTGATAATTATTGTTTCTATTAGATTATGATGAAATATATGTGTACTTTATTAATGTTGTGGTTCTTAGAAATATTATATAATGGGGTGGCTCAGATAGTGTTGGGTGAGATCGTTATGGATTTTGTAAAGGGTGTTCCCAGATAGTGAACCAATTCATTGGGTATTGATTATGTTCTATGGGGAATCATATTAAAAGTGATCTATATCTTTATTATAATTTATAAGGAACTTATAAGGGTTCTATATGGGTTTTATGAGATGTTGTTCCATGAGACCAATTTGTTTTTTCTAAGACTTATATGGGATTATAATGTTTCATTTGATCAAGATTGATATCACATGGCACATTATTATTGATTCTTACAACTATTTCCTTTGTTAACGCCTTATTCTATGATAGTATGTTTGATGATCTCAGTATTAATGGTTATGAATATTCTTATGTTATAGTCATGCACTTAAATTATTTCATCATACCCTTATGATATTATTATATTCAATGATTAAAATAATGTTTTAATTATTAAATTTTCCATTAATGAGCATTTGGGACCACCCTTTTTATTTTTCCTTTTCCCCAAGTTATAGAGAAGGAGGTTGAATGAGTTATTTCTAAAAAGGATTTCATATGGATAATGATGATGTCTTAACGAGAAAATGAATAGCTGGGTTAAATGAGATAAATGATCAATTAAATTCACGTGAACTGTTTATGTAGGTGTTTTTCAAAATTCTACTGAAATATAAACCTAAAAGGTCCTCGATTATGCAAGTGATCTACATTATTCCTTTTCATATTCTAATGTTTCATGGGAAAAAATTAGTTCACAATTATCGTCATGAAATATCATAATGTAATGTTTATGATTTCATAACTGAATCCAAGGGTGTGGTTTTTGTGATTTTATTCTATGTCCAAGAATCCTTATTTTGATCAGGAAGAAAATCTTGTAGGGATTTAGGTATAATTCTAAAAAGGTGGTCTTAAGAAGAGGTATCATTCTTAGCCAAACATCTTTGTTTTATTTCATATTCCACATCCATAAAATATTTATCAATAATTTTGATATAAAAACATAATTATCATGAATATAAAATGATTTTATAATGTTAATTTTATAACTTAAATCCCTCTCGTCTTCCATAAAAATGGAAATGAATCTGTTGTTCGTGTATACATCAGATTACCACCTCATGAACCACTGTAATTCATTTGTAATCAGCACCTCTGACATCTATTCATGATGATGTATGTAATGTTTATATATTATATTATTGACATAATTATCATTATATAAAATTAATATATAATAAAACATTCTTATATTACCATCCATTAAAAAATGATAACGTTGTTTGTGTTTATGCCAAATTACCCCCTCAGAAATCGATGTGATTCAATTTTTAACATGTCACATGGATGATATATGTAGGAATATTTAATGAAATAATATGATATTTAGGATATTTTTATCATTATTGAAAGATAACATAAAACATACCTTCTTTCTATTATAATTTTCGAAAAACTGTAAGTGTTACACATGAATAAATACGACCTACCATATAAGTAATTGTAGCATAGTTCATTTTTCAAAACCATTATTCATAGTGTTAATTTATATATAAAAATGATAATTATTTCCGAATAATTATTATTATTTAGATAATGTAATAATGACCCCATTTACCATGGTCAACACACTGATGTCGTTTTGAAATTATAAAATTAACATCCTCAAAACACATGACATGAACATAAAAACTTATGTTATTAAATACATAATTAAATAAATGAAGTAAATGGTTTCTGTATAAGGGAATAAACAAAGAAATATTTCTTAAGAAAAAATAATAATTGATATCAGTTTTTCCAATTATAAATAAAATACACACACTATAAATTCTGGACTCAAGGTATGTGTTTCAACTTAAAACCCCCTTCTTTGAGACACATGTTCTATTATGAACATATTTTATTTAAAATGGTGTATACATTGAACCTTTACATAATATATCATAATAATTCATAATTAATTTTTTATGTTAAAATTTATTTATTTCACTCGTGGTAGTTATGATTCAAATGCTACCAAATTGGTATGGTTTTATATTATAATATCATTTTAATCAGAATTGTTTATGCTTGAATTAAAATTCTAGATTTTTTTATAATTTTATAATTAAACCCTTTTATTTTATTATACTCTACTTAATCATGGTGTTTTTAGGTAACAATACAGTCTTATTCATATTGGTACACAAAATGACTGAGAATTTTTTATAAGGAAAGCCGACTTCATTTCTCTCTTCATTTAAAAAACATTTTTTATATCAATGAATTATAAAATTATTTTCACGAATTATTATAACAAAAATTAAAATATTTATTAAATACATTTTTACCCATATTTTAACTTTTAAAATTTTCTAAATGAATTTTCTAATACTTTTCCAAATAATGGACTTTTTAACTCTCTTACCACAATGTCAAATGAATTTTTTTACATAATACAACATGTATGAAATTAAACACTTTCAGGTCCACTAAATTCTTGGAAGAATAATTTATAAGTTTTCCGTGGTTATTTTTAAATAAAATATTAAAATTATATTTTTGAAAATTTCAATATTTTTAAGAAGTGATTTCAATGTGAAAAGGATATTTTTGCCAAGAAATATTCAATGTAAACATTTGAATAAATATTTATCAACCATGAATATAATTGATGTTATCAAATTCTTCTAAATTAAAAATGTGCATTTATCTCTCACATATATACCTATATTATTCTCTTATAATTTAATGGGGTAACATAAGCCTTAGGTTCATATCTCTAATTCCTTCATTATGAAACTTATTTATATTATGATATGAGACCAGATTGTGGATCCCATTTTATTTCATCTGTAATCATTATTTTATGGCTTATAATTGATTTCCTTTTTGTAGAGGACATAAATTATTGACATGTTATGATGGGTGCACACAGATAGTGCACCGATGAATTTTGTAAAGATTTAGTCTCAAGAGGTATCAAGTATGGGATTAGAGAGTAAAATTGATATATTATAAAACATTGTCCACCACTTGATATTATCTTGGAATATTTCCTTGAATCATATTTATGTAATTTTATATGTCACTGCCACATTTTCCTATGATTACATGATATTATAATTCATTGTTCGTTATGTAGTGCTCCCATGTGATTACTCATTAGCCTTCTCTTCCATGATATCATGTTATAACATTGACTCACATTCTTTCTTTCCTTATCCTATTTTATCCCTTAATGGGTTTTTAGCTCACTCCTTTAATTATATATTTACACTAGTTATTCTATATAATTTTAGGAGCTCAAATATGATTAGGTTCTTACTATGGAGAATAAAAAAAGTATTTCATGTTTTGGTTTTTTTATGTATTATGAACTTTGTCTTACAAAGAAACTAGGCATCATGATCTCTGATATGTAATTAAGTAATATTTACATTTACAATCATGGAGAAATATGTGTAATGGTCTTGGGCCTCAATAAAACACCACTAGTAAATGCATCTTATTCTCATCAAAAAAGATATTTCTTTTCTATCATACTCCAATTTTTAAATAGATAATTTTTTATTCCCTCTCTCCAACTTCCCCTACAATTTCAATAGTCGTGTGTTTTTCTAAAGAGATTCTTCTGATGCTTCATTTAGTTTCTAATATAGAAATGTTATTACATATCCATAATTAATAGATAAATAACAAAAGACCTTCATAACATGAGAAAAGAAATCGAGATTATATTTTAAAGAGCTATGAGATTATGAATTAGTTCATTCATACATTCTCATAAAATTTCTATTGTCGTGGATAGAATGCTTCGTACTCTTAACTTTTCTATTTTCCATGTTTCTCATATTCATCGTAGAATTACGATTTATCTATCTTCTTCTTTGTCAAATTTAAGGAAATTTGTCTAATTCCATTACATATTTATCACTTTAGTGGTTTGTTTCCGTTCCCTTTACATTTACATTTTCTGAAACCTCTTGATATAAAAAAATGATCTCACTGAAGTTATTATCTACTATATCATCATCATAATCACTTGACTCCTCAATATACATAACATGAAATTTGAATTTTATTATATCCTCAAGGGAAATCTCATCTTTTATATTCTTTTTGAAATTCAAATACTTTATCATTTAATAAGGTATGAGTATATTGTGTAACATATTCTATTAAATGTCTTCCCAATCATATGAGGATGAAAATTTGAGATGAAATTTATTTGGGAAATTTCTCATAATCTTCTTCAGAGTTGTTGAATACTATATCTGATCATGAAATCCATTTATTTTACATAATATCTCGTTGAATCTAATGAAATAGTCATTATTGTTCTGAAAATATTCCATTTTAATACTCTTAAAATTGATTCTCATGATTTCCAAATTAGCTTCACTAAGATGAATATTACCTTCATAACTGATTGTTAGTTTATCCCATATGTCCTTTGATGTTTAGAGACCCATCACATTAGTATATAGCTATTATGATAAACCCACGAAGATATAATTTTGACCCTTAACATCAAATTAAATGTTTCTCTTCTTGGCTTGAGTCATATAAGAATCCTTTTAATAAGATGGGATGGTCATTGTTCTCATTTCACTAACTTATAGGACATGAGATAGGAGATAATGAATAATCCTATTCCTCCTACTATGGTATTTATTACCATAAAAAATTGGTATTCCTTGTATATTTACTTAATTATGATTCACTATTTCTGATAATGTTCTAGGATCTTTATTGGGATACTTTATCTAACACCAAATGATATTCTCGAGGACCGGTTAGGTATCACTGATAAGGGGAGCGGTTGAACAAATTCTACTCTATTTTTTACAAATTAATTCTATTTTAATTAAACATATGTGATTGAGTAATGTATTTATACCTCATCTTTAATTATAATCCTCACATCATAAGTAGTAGTACTAAATAAAGCATAATACACAAGGATTTTACAAGGCTTGTAAAAAAGACCTACTCAACGGCACAACCTATGGTTACAACTACTTACATATTCTACACTATATTAAAGTGGTTAAAATAATAGAAAATTACATTCCCATTAACACTAAGTCCCATAGTGCTATCACTGTAGACTATCAACAAAAAACCAATGTTCCCCACTATATGAGAGTAAAAAAAATGTGTCATTTTTTCTTCTCCTGATCCAGAACCTCACTAGATACTTCATCTTCCCTTTAAATATGATCCTATGATAATAAATATCTCTATTATTTTATGATCTATCCTACAATACCTTGAGATAAAATATTCCCCCATAAGAAAATAGATCAATTGATCTATTCATTTACAACTTCAAGAACTTCAGAAAATGATTATCATTACCTTGAACTTTATCAATATACAAAAATCTTCAAATGATATATACCTTCTCAATTAAATGAATAATCTGTTATAAAAATTATCTTCTAATTGGAACACTGCATGAACATAATTATAGTATTGTTAAAATTTCATGCATACAAAAAACATTTTTGTTCAATTAATAATGTCAGACTAAAACTCATTTCTGACATGCAATAATAAACTATCAACTGCATTAAATTAACTTCATGAAATCTAGATGGATCACATGAAATCAATAATTTTTTTTCACCATTCCTAATGAAAATAATATTTCAATGGATTATGAAAATGAAACCCTTTTTGCACCCTAAAAAAAACTAAAATATTATATTCAAAACTTACTATAAGAGTACATTTTTTATCTTCCATTACACCAGTATATTTTATAATACTTCTAATACTTCATATACACTCATTTTTTTGAATTATCTAACCCTTAGTAGTTCGGTGATGCATGCATATATAATTTCATGAATATTACTATTCCTTTCATATAAATAAAGTACATAATATATTATGTTTTGTTTCTTATTTTTGTAAGTGTAAGAAGATTATGTTGATTATTATTCTACATTCATGTAGTAAATCACTATACACAAATATATTTATTATTCATGTTACTTAAAGTATACGGAATTAGTCGTGCATGTGTAATAACACTTCCTATGGTCTTTATGATACTATTTCAAAGGGTGTAAGTAATCTAAGATAGAGTATCACATGATACTTCTCATTTCACATTAAAATAAAGAGACCCACTTCTCCTTCTCCACGCCTTTATATATATATATATCATTCTCTTTGTTTCAATGCACATTTATCTCATACCATTAAACTGGTAGATTCCATGTATTTATAGATCAGTGACATAAAATTACAAAACCATCACACATCACCTTCATTCCCCAACTCAGACACTCTAAAGCTACATCGACTACAATGAATGATGATCAAACTATTGTGTGGTCACACTCTTCAATATTCCCCATAACATTGTAAAACCATGAATTCTATATCACATGCATGAAAAAATATCTAGAAGAAAAATTAAATGTTATTATTTTTATCTAATGATGTAGGCATGATCATGTGAGTGTCCAGGTGTTAAAAGGCCTGATTTCATGAGTAGATGCGTGATAGAAAGTGGTGTTATGGAATGTTCTCATTCAATAGTGTGTTATTCCCATATTAATAAAATAGAGAACCCGTGTTTGATTAAACTAAACCCACATCAATATTATGATCTCATTCCCATCATGTAATAATACATCACAAAAACCATGCATAAAAGTTGTGGGTATCTGGACTACTCTTGGCTACTGTTTTCATGTCCCCATACAAGCACCATCCTCCTCATTTTTCCTTTCCTACATTCACATATGAGGTATTTACTACCAGTTTATTCTTCACGTTCACTATGGATTTATTCCTTGGATGGTATTTACCTTATGCTTGGTTAGTATGAAGAATATATTTTTAATGAAATACACAACAATATAAATAGAAAAATTTATGTGTAATATCATTTATGAAATCCTTATCAAATGTTCAAAATCAAAATACAATTCCCATTTTAGACCATTTTTGTTCTTGAAAATGTAGAAATAATGGGTTCCCTAGACCCAACAATTATGTGCTTTTTTATTACCATATCATGTATAGAGTTAGCTATACATGATTTCATCCTACCATTATAGTGTATAATGTTTTGCATCCACTATATAATGGTAATGTCAAAAGATGATTTATTGTATTTAGAGGTTATAGAAGATCCCATGATATAAGGAGAACCTCAAGACACTATGACATTTAATCTGAAATATATATTCTATGGTTTAGATATATCTTACTGATTGAACATAGTAGATATTTGAATAGCAGGTGCAGGGGGCACATAAGTATTGATACATCTTCTCATAATGTTTTCATTTGGTGATATCTAATAGTGAGATCATAAGGAAAGACTTTCTAATAGAAACACCATATTTTTTAGGTGTCATTGGATGTTCCTATCTACGATCATTTTTAATGGTCTTTTGACTTGAGATCATTTCTAGTGTATTTCATTTGATCGTGTAATTTAATGCATGAAAAAAAACATGAGGTTTAAATCGTGGTGAGGTAGTTTGTGTTAGGTGCGTCAATGGTGGAAAGACATTGGTTGAATGGTCAAGAAGAGATTTTTCGCTTTCAGGTTATGAAAGTAATATATATCTCGGTCTATGTTGATTAAGATGGTAATACCCTCATAAGACTATGGCCATGGAAGCAAAGGGTAAATATTTCCAGTTAAATCAAAAAATAATAAAGAAAAAAGGTTGATGACACGTGAGTGCATCCTTATTTATGATATTTTAATGAAAAAGTGATTATATTACATAGTAAGTGGTCATTGGTTGGTTGTTGCTGTTGTGATAATCCTTATCTCATAAGGGGCCATGATGGGTTTCCAGATATCACTCTTTGTCTGTGAATACAATTCACTACTATTGAGATAAGGGCCTTGAGGGTCACACATAATATCGTATTCAAGAATATGACCTATTTAGTTGAATAAAAGTTTTAGACATGGTGGGACCCACCACTAGACTTTGGTATATGATCAAGGAGACACGATCCACAAGGAATAAATAAATTCATATTATTCAAGTTAAGAATAATGGGAATTGAATTTATTTGTTAAATGTATTTACAAGTTTTAAGTAAATACGTGAAAAATGTTATTTGAAAGAATATTAAAATATTCAAGGTTCATGAATATTTTTTGGAGAAAGAGCTGAGTTAATGTCTTAATTATTATCACATAATATATTTAATATATTAAAATAAAGTGATAATAATAATGAATATTATTGATCACTTAGTTTAGTTTTAAAAATATTATTTATCTAGTATGTTAATTATTCAGGGACTGGGCGGACGTTTCTAGGTAATTTCATTACACTATAAAATTGAGGAGGAGGGGAGTTTTCTTTTTATGATTCACTTCCCCTCTCTATCTCCTCTTCTCTCTCCCATATTCTAGAGATAGAGGCTCTGGATTCCCAGAGCTCGGATTGAGCCCTCTCTCAGGAATCACAAGTAAAGTATTGCAATGATTATCAGAGCATTGAAAGCATTGTCGAATCTCTGTGCTAGCACCCATAATTCAATGATCAATGATCCCTTAGGTTTCTTAAGCCACATGTGGATGATCTAGAGGATTTAAAAATCATATTCTTCAAGGAGTTATCACCAATAATGAGCAGACATCGTGCACATATTCAGATCTAAACTAGGTATTTTAAGGTTTTATTTTTGTGCATAAAACTCTTAATGTATGATCATCGGCTTAAACTGGACTGCTATTCCCCGACATCAAAAAGTTTATGTCATATGTCAGTGAACTTTTTTTTAAATACCACTTGATTTGGGATACCGCTGCCTTCCTGGTTCCATCAAGTGGTATCATAGGTATCACGTAACGTTTTTAAATCAATTGAAAAAATATATTTGTATTAAGATATGAAGTGGGCGTCAATACGGTCACAACACCGCAAACCAAATCTGAATCGGATGTTGGATGTCCAGTTTGCGGACATCCAAAGTTATGAATTCAGATTGAAAAATATTTTTTGTGGGTTATTTATTTGAAGAAGTTTTTTATGAGTTTTTAGTAATCCTTAAAGGGTATGGAAGTGGTTCGCCAGAATAATATTTTCTAGTGAAGTTAATAATATTTATTATTATAATAGTTTTATTATAATAATAATTCAATTATTATAATATTTTTATTATAATAAAATATTATTATATTATTATATTATTCCTAAGCCTAAATAGCCTATAAGAATTTTTTATTCCAAAGAGGGCATTATTATTATTCAAGGTATCCAAAAAATAATAATAATAAAAGGAGGAGAACTGCAATGCAGATCTCAGTGGAAAAAAACAATAAAAAAGAAGCAGATGTGCATAGTAGGTCTCTTCTAGAAAATATAAGAAGATAAAAAGCTCTAGATTGGGGGCCGAGCGGCCCCCTTTTCACGCACGGTGGCCCTGCAGGGCCACCCCCCTCCTGAGCAGCACATGCACCAGGTTGGCGTCCTCCCTCCAGCGGTGTGTTTCCCTACCAGAGCCAGTAGATGCCTTCTAGATACCCTTTGGCCACCCACCGCAAGTCCGACTTCCACCCTCATCTCTGCCTTGGACAAACCCCATGTCCGCCGCCACCATGTCCTACGGCCTCCCACACCAAACCGGCCTCCTTTGGTGCCCTTTCCAGTTGAAGACTGCCCCACTGGGGCACCTCCCTACCCGAGCACAGCCGTCCCCCGATATTGTTGGCCCAAGAGTCTTCCGGTGATTTTGTTTCCTCCCTTCTCTGGTGTAAGTTAGTCCATCTCGACCCACAACAGGTCATTTCTTGCCACCTTGTTTTCTCGCAGCCCCTATCATAGATATATTCTATCTTAATTAAATACTATGGAGTGTATTCAAGTTAGTAGATACAAGGATGGTACCAATGTAGTACCAATACAGCTCAATTTATTTCACAATGTTGTCATGCATAAATCAATTATAATTTTAATTAAGATAGCTAATATCTATGATCTAATTATTTAGCATTGGATTTCATGACCACCAATCGTGGATGGTGTCTATACGACGCAACAAGAAAGGGATGGTCACATCACAAAATTCTAATATAGTTTGCAAGTTTCTGAAACCAAGTTTAATATAGAATTAAATATCATGATCATTGATTATTCTTTTGGAAATAATTGTTTTTATGTTTCTACTGGAGGGTTGTTGGAGGGAAATTGTTTTTCAAGAATAGTATGTTCGACAACATTTGGAAAATAGACATTGGACTTACAGTTAGTTAAGATCATGATGTAATCTTTTATCCATTGATTTACTTAATGTAGAGACCTATGTTCTAGGGAACATGATCTACTGAGTAGGATCAATAAGATTCTTGGACCTAGTCAATTTAACATATAGTGACATAGTATTGAAAAATACAAGTTGGAATAATTCAATTGATGAATTATTGTCTATTTCACAAGGCATAATCTTTCCAGGTTGATGTGTCTGAGACCTAAGAGGAGATAAACATGATGAGTCAAATCCATACGTCAAAAATATGTATCAATCACATATTCCATGATATGTACAAGAACTGATATTGCAAGTATATATTTTACAGTAGGAAAATATCAGTGATATTCCAGAGAACTACAAGGAAAGTAGTTAGAACTACCAAATTGTACATTGTAAAGTAAAAAAGGTATATACCCAGTTTGTGGAGAAGTAAGGATACTAGTTTTTGAGTATACAAACTAGTATTCCATAGATAAATGAGATATAATGTCTTATTTAGGCTAAGGTGTTGAGCGATACAAAGTCATATAAGTCATTGGTATCCATACCTACAAATACAGAGTATATTACAACCTCTAAGATAGTTAAGAAGAAGTTAAACACAATGATTTGTTCCAGTTCATGGAATCACACATAATAAAAAAATGATTATCATGATGTCAATTATGATATTCTTACTAGCTGATATGTTATGTAATGATAGTGGAAAAGTGGAATATACTCGAGGATACCATCTCTGGAGAAGGTTAACTCAAGGAGATGATGTCTCTATAGTATAATTTCCATGCAGAAATACCATGGAGGGCCTAGTAGCTAAAGCTATTACTTAGTAGAATAATGGTCTTTATCATGTTAGTATCTAACCAGTTTTTTTAGAATGTTGGATCTAGTGAAAGTGGGAGTGTAAAAATATTGGGTGCCCTAGACCAAATTATTTAGTGTTTTTATTACATCATCATGCACACAATTATATATATATATATGATGTCATCATACCATTATTGTGTAGACTTTTCTACATTCACTATATAATGGTAATGTCGAGAGATTAGTTGTTTTATCAAGAGGTTATAGTAGATCCGAGGATATAATGAGAACCTCAGGATACAATGACATTAATATTAAATATATGTTCTATGGTCAAGATATATCTTACTGATTGGATACAGTAGATGTTTAAATATTAGGTGCAGGGGCTCATAAGCATTGAGACTTCTTCTCATGATGTTTTCACTTGGTGATCTCTAGTAGTGACATCATGAGTACATACCCACCAATTGGAACACCACATGTTTCGAGTGTCAGTGGATGTTTCTATCTATGATCATATGTATTGGTATTTTGAGATGAGATCATTACTAGTGTATGTCATTTGATCATGTACTTTGATGCAAGATGAAAACCATGATGTTAAAATCGTGGCGAGGTCATTTGTGTTGGGTGCATCATTGGTGGCGTTTCATTGGTTGAATGGCCAAGAATGGATTTCTTGATTCTGGTTTATTGAAGTAATAAATATCTCAAGACTTGTTTATTAAGATGGTAGTACCATCATAAGACCATGGACATTGAATTCAAAGGTAAATCAATCTGGTTAGATCAACAAATAATAAAGAAAGAAAAAGGGCGATGACATGTGAGTGCATCATGCATTATGAGAAATTAATGACAAACAAATTATATTACATAGTTAGAGTTCATTAGTTGTTTTTCAATGTTGGGAAAATCCTTATCTCTTTAGGGGCCATGATGGGTTTCTTGATCTTGCTCTTGGTCGGTGAATAAAATTCACTCCTAATGAGATAAGGGATATAGAGTCACACATAATAGTGTATTCTAGAATCTACCTATTAATTTAAATAAGAGTTTTGGACATGGTGGGCCACACCACAGGGGTTCGGGATTTTTTCAAGGAGATACGATAACCAAGAAATTAATAAAATGAGATTATTCAAGTTAATAATAATGGGCATTAAATTTATTTATTAAAAGTATTTACATGTTTTAAGTAAATACAAGAAAAATATTATTTGAACGAATATTGAAATATTCAAGGTTCATTAATATTTGTGGGAGAAAGAACCGAGTTAATGGATTAATTATTATCAAATAATATATTTAATATATTACAGGAAAGTGATAATAATAATGAAAAATTTTTATGACTCAGTTTATTAGTCAAAAAATTATTTATAAAGTGTGTTATTTATTTGGGGGCTGGACATGCATTTCCACGTAATTTCATTACACTCTCTAAATAGAGGAGGAGATGAGTTTTATATGTATCATTCACTGCCTCTCTCTCTCTCTCTCCTATTCTCTCTCCCACATCCAAGAGAGAGAGTCATTAGATCCAAGGAGCTTAGATCAAGTCCTCTTCCAGGCATCGCAAGTGAAGTGATGTAGTGATCATCGGGGCATTGAATGAGTCATTGAATATCCTCTCTAGCACCCAAAAGTCAACGATCAGAGCTCCCACAGGTTTATTGAATAATGTGTGGAAAATATAAAAGAATTTGGCATTGGATTCTTCGATCTATAATGGCCAATGACAAGCAAACATCATGTGTAGCTTCAGATCTAAAATAGGTATTTTATGGTTTTATTTATGTTCTTAAAACTCTTCATGCCTTATCCTTGGAATAAAATGAATGGTATTTTCCGATGTCGAAATGTTTATTTCATAGATCGATGATTTTTTTTAAAATACCATAGGTTTGGGGATTCCACTTCCTACTCAGTTTCATTAGAAAACTCTACTTCTATATACTAATATTTTAATTTTATAATGTAAGTTACAAATCATCTCATCTCAAAATATTTATCAAATTGGGGATCGTTAAATGATTATCAGATGTACTTCCCAAGAAATAATTCTTCTATATTTATAGAAAAAAAATTCAATCGATAAAAATAATTATCACATTTTCTATAAATTAATACAATCCTTGAAATTTTAAAATTCTTGTTTAGGATATTTCCATAAAAATTCTCCTAGAATCACCACTCAGGTCATAAAATATTTACATCTTCTCAAAACCATGTTAATATACACAATTTAATTCTAAAACTATTTGCTCATGGAAATCTTTAGAAAGTAATGTTGAAAAAGTTCGAGGTCAATTTGAAAACTTCTAAATATAAGAAGGTGAATCTATTGAAAATTTTATTACCTTAATCAATATATTTGAATGAACCAATAAATTATATGAATAAATTATTAAGGTATACTTGTTGTGAATAATATAACTAGAACTATACTTGATATGTTTGATAATTTGATTTTAGATCTCAATGATAAATATGAAGATATCTTTAAAATTTATTAGTTAATGAGTACATTAACTAATTATTAAAAGATGCATTTAATTTGTCTCAGAATAATTTTTATGAAGTAGTATTAAATTTCATTTTAATCTACATTTTGTTTGAATATTGAATATGATCACAGTCCCTCTAACAAATAAAAAATATATATGGATTTGATGAAATACTCTCCTGTAATTTAAGAAACTAAAAATTTAGGAAAGGTAAACATCAAAGAAATTGTATTTTTAAATTCTTCAATAGTGGTAAAATTAACCTCTATTTCAACATGTGTTTTAAATAAATATTAAAATGTTTAAATAACTAATACATAAATCATGAATAGATATCCTTTAAAGATAAATCAATCACAATAAAAACTAAGAATAAAATGGATTCAAATTTTTTTTATGGAATTTTTTTTTTTAATTTTTTTTTCATGAAGGGAAAAAAGATACTGTGTTGAGGAAACTAAGAAATAAACTTCACAAAAATTCCTCAAGGATTAAGAAGTTATATAATGTTCATAATTAGAGGATGCACAAAAAAAGTGATGAGATCATCAGTTCATAAGGATAATTATATAATAATCCTTGATAATTAATATTAATATGTTTCTAAAGGGTACTAAAAAACTAAGATTTGAAATTTCACATCTCAGGAAACACCTTTATGAATGGTTACAGAATATTATTGAAAGATAATGTTTCTTTAATGAAGTTTGTATGTTGTCATTTATGAATGATAATAAAATAAATCTCATTGATTTTTTGACTTATACTATAATCCTTAGATAAAAATAGTTTGACAAGTAAAATATGAAGATAATATATGCTGAGAAGTAAGGGAATTAACATAAGCGTAATTATATTTGAAATTTTACAAGATATAATGAAATATAAATTTAATTTTAAAAGGGGATTAAAAATACTATTTAGTAGAATGAGATTTGAAAAAAATCTAAATTCATAAAATGTTGGACATTATGAAGTGATTTATACTGATGCAATACCTTAGAATAAAAAAATAAGTTCATGGAATATATTAAAAAAACTATCTTAATTTTAAAAATTTTATGAAAAGGGTAGAAAGTTTCAATTTATTGAAGTATAAAATATTATAATAAATTAAAATTCAAAAAACATATCTTATAAATAGATCAAAAAAATGGTCTTGTAAAATTATCCCATTTATGCCCAATAATGAGGTCTAACATCATCCCATGAAACAAAATAATTATTTATAAATTTATAGATTATAGAGATATTATTTTGGTCTAAATGTATTTGGTAATAAATATTATTATTACTAAAATAAAAAGTCATTAAATAGAAAAATCATAGATCATAAACCAATGGGAGGACAACATTTACATAGAACAAGTCATCTCTTAAAAAAAATTGAGATGAATATAGAGGTGAAATAATTTTTGAGATATTAAATAATTTTTTTGATGGTGTAGAAATAAATAAAACACATCAAATTAATATATTTAAATCCTAATAGTTCAATTAAATATATGTTTAAAATATTTTAATGTTCTAAAATATAATTAATTAAATAATAAGAAATTAATCATGAAGATATTTTTAATGAATAAAACTATGAGAAGGCATTGATTATGGATATTGGTTACTCATCACACATTACAGGTTACTTAAATTTCCAACTGAATATTGAAATATATGATTCTAATATTATTACATTTGGAAATTAAATCTCATGGATAATAAAATGTGTTATAGTGGATATATTTTGGATCATATAATTACCAACAATTACATTGTTTTTGGAGTGTAATGGAATAGACTTGTTATAGTGCCAAACAAATATGGTGATTAAAATGATGTGGGTTTTAGGTAGTGTTTTTTTTCTTTTTTAATTCATTTATTTATGAGGTATTTATATCAGAAGTGTTGAAAATCCATTGTAACATTTTTAGGTTGGAGAATCCAAAGATGGATTCTACACGAGTATGCATGTTTAGAATAATTTCTATCAAATATGACTTGGTCATCATTTATAAAAGGGAAGAAAAATGTTTATTAGAGAAATTTAAATGAGAAAAATTCTTGGTTCTAAATAATAAACTATAAATAATTACAAAATACTAAAAATGAATATTTTAAATAAAAATCACAAGGTACTTGCAATCCAAACTAGAAAATAAATAAATTTGTTACACTATAATTATAATATACCAATGATAGATAATACCATAAATAGATATTAGTATTTCATTACATCAATTTATGACTTTACTAGAGTAACATATATTAATATTATGGATAAAAAATCTGAACTTTTATGTATGTTTAAATGTTTTAAAATTCTATCAAGCCAGAAAATTGTATTCTCATTGAAAAAATTGAGATATAACCATAGATGTGTGTAAAACAGAAATTTCCCTTTATAATATTCTAATATACATGTCATAATACACAAGTTTAGTGATTCTTATACCTCTTACCAAAATGTTGTGGCCGATAGGAAAACATGGTATTTGATGATATGTTATGAACAATGAACCGAGCATGATACATTTTAATATTTGCTGTTTGAAGAATTCACAACTATTATAATTATTCATAATAATTAATTATTGAGGTAAAATTTATATATAAATCTATATGATAATTAGTATAACATTAATCGAAATCAAAAATAATTTCGAGTTCTGAGGTGTCAATACTTATCAGAATGAAATTAAAATTTGGTGGAAAATTTGATGAGAGAGTAGAATATGGGATATTTAATTATTATAAATCCAAATAAAGTTCATATGGATAATAAAAAAAATTCTAATGATAAATTACTAAAATTATTTGAAATCCTTTAAAAATATAGAATATTTCATTATATCAATCATAATGAATGATGAGGATGATGTAACTATTACTAATAGTACTACAAAATTTGAACAAAATATTTTAATTTATGATGATGATAATGAATTTTAATTTTATTTAAATTATGAGGTAATCAACATTATAAATATGAGGAAAAATAAAAGACAAAAAATTCATGTTTATTATAGTGACCTTTTATCTTCCTTTAAGAATTACTTATATTTTGTTTTTTGTTTTCTTTTTTGTTTGGGTGAATTATGGGACTCTTGGGAATTGGGAGCCTTTCAAGGTAAAAATGAGTTAATTTTTAGGGATGTATTTTTTATAATTAATTAAATTTGGGTATATATGTTTCAAAATATTTTAAGGGCTCTCCCTGAGTTTAGATAGAACCAGTGTTGGGTTGGCCTTTTGGGCATAATATGGAAATATTGTTGTCTTCTGGATGAATTCATTACTTGAAACTATTACACATAATGTATTCGTTTCGGTGAATATGTCTTAAATTGGTTCAAGGTTTAAATGGTTTACACTAAGTGAATCAGGCTCACACAATGAATTGATCATTTTTGATATTTTTAATTTAAGGTGATAAGGTTTTCAACATATTTTTTAATTAAGAAATTCACATCTTGAAATGGTTTCACATCATGAATTATTTGGGGTTTGTGGTTTAAAATTTATTTCATGTACATTGTGTGTTTTATTCCAACACCATATTACCTCTTGATAACTTGGAGCTCTTCTAGGAGGTATTTGGGAAGGCTCCTCCTTCTGTATTTTTTTTTCAGTAATTGGTCGTCATTGTGGTTGTGGTGTGTCTCTTCTTGTAAGAAGTCTCTACTTATTTTTTTTCATTGGTAATGGTGATGAAATTGGTTGCCTTTTGGTTTTAGATTCCTGATTTATATGTTTTTTAATAGATCCTTTGAACATTCTTGTCATTCCTTTTCTTTTGAAGGCCAATCCATGGTTTCTCAATAACCATTGTTAATGACAGATATGTTTTTATCCTTCTTCAGGCAGATGGATCTATACATGTGTTGAAAAGTCATTTCTTCTATATGTGATTATTGATTCATTGGTATTATTAATTCTAATTGTCTTTAATTGGTGAAAATGGTTTTAATATAATTTAACCATGGGTTTTGAAATGGTTTTTAACAAATATGGAACATTGAGATCCTTGGGTGTGTCGATTAATAGACACAAGTGACCCTAGTGTGTATGTCACTAATAAGGGTTAATTTTGTGATATCAAAGAACTATGTAAGAATTTGATATTGGTTGAAAAAAATATTTTTTTGGTGTATTATTATTTCATTTCTAGTCCATATTCCCATAGTTTATAGAAAAAAATGGCGTGCTTTGTCTCTTATAATGGTTAATCGCATGAGTGTATATTTTATCGATATTTGATAACCTTTATATTTTACATATTTTTCTATTACACATGTTTAATTACTTTATTTAGTGAATATAGAATACATTTTTTAAAAACATAGGAAATTTTAAAAATTGTTTTTTAAGGAAATTATTTATAAATTGGAATTTATTAAAGCTATAAATTTTATATTCTTAATATTATATCATGTATAGATTATTTTGTCGTATTATTTTGGGATATATTATCACACCCTAAATTTTCTTTGTGGATGTTATAAACCATATTTTTTAGGACATAAAAAAATTTATAGAAATCATGTAGTATTCTAGGTTTTCTTGTATTCCGTAGCCTCTATTGAATAACTATTTGGTGGTGACGGTTTGTTACATTGATACATTTAGGTATTTTATATTAATAATTTTCATGGTTATCCTATTTTTGTTAGGTTGTATGGATGTTGTTGTATCTATTTAATCTGTATTGTACACTTGTTATATGTAATTTTTTTGTTCATATTAAAGACATGTTTTCATTATCTTTATTATACCTCACTATGTGACGAACCACCTTGGGTGACCAGTCTAGTCGACCCAAGTTGGTTAATTAAATTTTTTTATCAAAGTGATGCTCAACCTAATGTTTGTAAAAATTTACAATGTTTGGTTTTGAGTCTTTAGTAGATAGGATTGTACAATAAAAATTTTTGTAGTCAGTGCATGAGGGTATATGTCTAGATCACATCCTTTTATAAACATGAGTTACCAAGGGTGGGAATATAACAACCCAGTCTTAACATACATAGACATTACATCACTTTTGATGAATAATTATTAAATTACAAAAAATTGACATCCAAAGGCCATTTTATTTTAGTTTCATTGGAAAATTGGAACAAAAATCATCAAACTCTGTTAAATATATTCAATGCTTCCCAAAAAGATATTCTATATTAGTAATTTTAATTAAAAATATTTCTTCATAACATGGGGAAGGGAAACATAAGAAAGGGTTAAACTCAATTGATTAGTAAGGGTAAATAAAAGAAATTCACAAGCATATGATGGACTTAAGGGTTTGAGAACATGATCATTATCATTAGATGATCATACCCAACACATCGAAGATCATTAACAAGAATTAAGGAATAATTTTTTTTGTTCATAAGATATGAATCATAAGGAAATAAAGAACATAAGCCATGAAAGCATAACATAGGAATGAGACATGGAATAGTGAAAGGATCATAGTCATATAAAATTATTTCCATAGTAGTCAAGGAATCATTGTCAATTCCATATTTTTAGTTTGGGTTCTCTCCTTATACCACCTGGGTAGTAGTTTTTCACTCTCATTCCCATCATAGTAGTATCAGTTGAATCCTCATACCCTCTTGGTTTTCATAGTTGACTCTCTTGACCATATTAGTAGTCAAAGTTCACTCCCAACACAATCTTAGTATATATCATGGGATATAATGATTTACCTAATTAATTAGGTGGAGATATAGGTCCCGCCCATCTCAAAATGAACACATACATATGTGTTCCAAAATATCATAAAAATTAATCATATCACAACCCACAAAATGAAATGGGTAACATAAACAAGTAATATTATCCTAACATGTTGAAAAATGGCATGTTTCGTAATTATTTCACCAATGAATAAACCATTAAAAGAAACAGATTTCATAGACATATATCCCATGAAATAGATGTGTGTTATAAGAATTATTATATCAAAATATAAACCATTCATGATTGAATATGAATGGAACCTTTGGATAATTTCATAGAAGAGCATGAGAAACATTAACAAATGTCATCACAAGTTTTAAATAATTTTTAAATATATTATAAATACACTTCCAAAAGAAAATTTACTTTCTTCTTTGAAAAATAATATTTAAAAAATAAAACCTTTTAAAAAAAATTCATAGAAAATACATGGAAAATTCACAAATAAATCTTGAAATCATTTTTGAAAATATTGTTTCTTTAAAACATAAAAAGTATCTTGGAAATATTTTGAAAACATTTTTCATTGAAAATACATAGAAAATTTATTAAAAAAATAAACAAAATCATTTAAACATGTTTACTTAAAAACAAAGTTTTTAAAACTTATAAATAAATTTTTAAAATTTATTTAAAACACTTTTTTATCATATTTTTTTGGAAAAACTTTTTCATTGAAAAACACTTTAAAAAACGAATGTCTAGAATACTAGGGAAAATATTTACTTAAAAAATTGTAATATTATATAATAAGATTCAAGTAAATGAAGGTTATTACAGTGGTTATGTCTGTACATGACGAATATTTCTTCGGCACTGTAAAAGGTTTAGAAAAGTGTCTTTACCAAAAAACAACCAAAATATTTCTATTTAAAAAACTCTTATGTTTAAAATGTAAAAAATGGGTAAACATTTATTTTATATATCATAATATGGTACTTTAATATTTTTGAAAACCTTTTAGAAAACATGGTTTTGAAGGAACAATGATTTCAGACAAAAAAGAGGGGTATGTTTGGACTTTCTTAAAAACGCATTATTGATCATATTATGTACCAAAGAGTAGATAAAATGGTGACAATAATTGGTTATAACATTAATAATCCGTGGTTAAGAACAACAATTAGATTTATATATATATATATATGAGGCATAATATTTCATCAATGGGAGCATAATCATATAAAATCTCGATAGACATTGAGATTAGAGCTATACACCATTACCAATTTGGTAAATTTGAATCTTAATACAATAAAAATAATAAAATTAGATTGAGCTTAAAAATTGTGAAAATATTTATATTCTTGTTATAAATTTTTTCTAGTATATATACCTCAGCGAAAAATATAGGTGCATAACATGGCATGTGTTTCAAAGAAGGCAATTCAAGATAAAATTACTTTACTGGTGTAGTAACATTTGAAACTGTAACCAATCAAATAAAGATCATAAAATATATTTTTTAATAAATATAAATTTATGTATAAGTTTAATATAATACAATTAGGTTGAGTATATACATCACATAAGGTAAATTAGTGGAGAATATGGCATGTATCTCACAAAAAATAAAAAGTGATATGAAATTCCCTTACCTATGTCTAAACTATATTTATACTCATAAAAAACTCATATATAATAAATATAAGTTTATTATAAATATTTTAATGAACCATATTATTATATATAATTCTATATATGGTTTAATTATGACTTTATATTACCTGCTTATTAATTATTCCTAGTTAAGGTTTTTCTTTGGGTAATATTTGCTTTATTTTTCTCATGTGTGTTAATTTGTAATATTTTCAGTCCCCATATATATATATATATCATGACTTAAAAAATTTAAAACATAATATAAATATCTTTAATATTCAGTTAATATGTATTTATATTAATATATTTAATACAAAATTTTTAAATGGAATACATCATTCATGGGGACGGTAGGTTGTACAAACGCATGAATGTTGTTTTTGTTCTTGTCTATAATATTGAAATAAAGAAAGTAAATGACATATATGTATATATATAGTATCATAAAATTATAAATATTTTTTCTTATAAATCACATAATTTCACTAAAATAATTCTTAATAAAATCCTTGTATTGTGTAATGAATGACATCACTTTGAGGAGGCAGTAGTTCACACTTCCACAAATGAAATTATCATTATAAAAAATGGAAATCCTGAAGGTATGTGTAATATAAAAATTAAAGAATCATAAATACATAATATAAATTATATATATCATATAAAATATAGTTTCCATCATAACTCCCCACTATAAGTGGTGGTGAACTTAAAACAAATAACATCATTTCATGAGGTGGTAGTTCGCCATAGATAAGAACAATAAGTTCGTTACCCATTTGATGAATGTGTGTGTATGTGAATGTTGAACCACAAAAATAAAACCATATCACTATATTGTGGATACTGGGTATATTATTAGTGCATTTTATAAGTTGAATTTAGATGATGGAGAAAGAAAATAAAAGAACAGAGCTTGAGGAATGATGTTTTCTCTTCTCTAGGTCACTCCATTGGTTTTCACCAATGGGATTCCTTTGATGGATTGATGCCAAAAGGGAGGATTCAAGGGTTAATTGAGAGATGCTATAAAGTATAATAGATAGATCATTACTAAAACTATGTGGTTTTATAGGTGTGAATAATGGGGAGAAGTAGTGGCCTTTAAATGGGAGGTATGAGATACACATGGAACTTTTGAAAACAAGTTAGGTGTGCCAAGGTTTTTACATAAAAAAAGTCATAAAAATCAACTAAAATAAATATTTTAAGGATTATGGACTTTATATTTCAATAAAATGGATATTGGAGAGCTCTCTAGATTATTTGGGCCCTTATGTTTAGGGTTTATTCCCTTAATAAGATCAATTTTTCCTTAATCACTATAATTAATATTAATCACTTTCACATATCAATTTGGTAAAAAATTAATCTGATATTTTTTGAAGATAAATATTATAATTATTAAAAACTTTTACTTACATTTTTCTAAATTCAATTTATAGAATATGATAAATTATGTTTAATGAAAACCTAATATATGTAGAGAGAAATCCAGTTTTTTAATGTGAGAATGTTAAAAACGTTCCTTGAGCTTTTATATCTAGATTAAACATAAAAAAATTACATTGACATAAATTGGAATAATATACTTTTAAATTATCAATTTTTAATTTTAAATCAACTTAAAATATAATTTAAAAAAATAAATAAATTAGATGAAAAATTATTTTTGAATTGTAATTTAGTATTTTTTACAATTCACCCAAAAAACGAAGATTTTCAGAAAAATCCAAAAAAATAAAAATATAATTTTGAAATTGGTAATTCAAAAATTATTTTTATTTTATAAAATAAATTTTTTACAAGTGTCTAAAATTAATATTATTACTCAAAACTAATTATCAGAAAAATAATTTTATTTGAAGAAAATAATATTTTCAAACTTAAAAGGACATTAAAAAAATTATATATTTCATTATCAATACGATTTATTAATGTGAAAAAACTATAAATAAAATTTTAAAAGTATTTATTTCCATTAATATTTAATTTTTTAACTACAATATTATCACTATCATGTTTAAATAATAATAATAAAGTGTTGTTTTGCAGAAACTCGTTGTTGTGTGTAACGCAAGCCAAGTCAGTGTTTCTTGAAGAACAAGATTACCATCGTGTTGTGTGAAATGAAAGTAAAAAAATAGTGCATTCAGAGAATATAAGATATATATAGTTTTCCTTGAAATAAAAAATATCAAAAAGATTAAATTAACTAAAAAACATATTTCAAAAAATCTTGGGGTGTTACATTATTCCCCCCTTAAAATGATTTTTCCCAAGAAATTCATATGGGTGATCAAAGGTTTAATATTTGAAAGTTACTTTCATTGAATCCATCATAAAAAATGAATATTAAAACATCCTTAAAAAATAAATTTTTATCTCAAACCATTACCAAATGTAACTCACAACTAGCTTCCTACATATGAGAACATAGGTAGAAAGTGAAAACTTGGACAAAGAAGTGAAATCTAAGAATCTTGTTCTGATGGAGAGTGGTTGAGAACATTGATCAGTAGAAGTGGGTGATCAACATACTATAAATCTATGATTATCTAAGGGACCATTTTATCTATCCCAAATAAATGTACTAGGATAAATCCCATTTCAATATCATTTTCCTAGAGTGGAGGAATTCTTATATTGTCAATGAACTTAAGGAAATATAATTACTTGATTCAATTAGTTTTCATAATCACAATATCACCATTTTGTGGTTCCTTTCCTGATTTCATCTCTTATTTCAAGAAGTAATGGTAAATTTTTCATTCCTGAAGTACTAATAGATCTAGAGATCGATGATAAGCCATCCCATTTATCTTTAGTTACAATTAAAAGAAGGTAGTTTTAACAGTCTATCCAACACACATAAATCCTCACATGGTGAGAAAAAACTTTAATCTTTCTGACTTCAATAGAAGTACAACTCAAACCTTCCATAAATGGTTAATCTTATAACCCTTCTGAAATATGAAAATCTAAAACATTAGAATGAAGGAAAATAAAAATTCCTAACATCGATCCCACATATATCACAAAGTAGTAATCGGTTGTCACATTCTAAACAAGTGAATACCATTATCGTATATTCTCTTGAAACTAGGTATAAACATTAAATACCATAAATCCTTTTGGAAGACAAGCAAGCTTACCTATTCCAAATATGATTGGAAATATTCCAAATATCCATGAATTTTTAATTTTAATCCTCGATTATATAAATTACATTTAAAAAATCCTTAATTGTTTTTAAGGTCATTAATACTATCCAATTATATTTATCCAAAAAATAAACTCTTTATCCTATCTAAACAAAATTTATCTATATACTGAACACATTAAGGGTTACCTTACCTAAATCAACATATCATATTTCCATTAAATCAATCTTCTATGTCTTTATAACCATTAAACTAATCCTTTTAATTTCTAAATGAAAACTTATATTGAAAATACTTGTATAATTCCAAAATCATATAACATATTTTTTGAACTCCAAAATACATAAATATTTTATTCAAGATACTTTATTCTTAAACCACTACTTAGGCTTCATCAAATTGTTATTTTATTTTTTTAAGAAGGTGGTGATTTGTTCAAAGACCAATACACAAATTATTATACCAACATAAAATAGATACATGATTCTAAAAGAGAGAACCTTATTAAAATATTTTTCCTAAAGAGGAAGAAAATCAACGGGCAGTTCATCCAGCCAAGTTATGTTATGGATGAATCACTTATTTGAAAAACCGTCTGTAACCATGTTCGCTTCATGAATGGTACGAGTGAAAATGCAGCTAATATCCATAAGCGAAGAGAGATATTTCATCCAACACGTTGCAAGAGGACAAGCAAGATGCACTACACCATTCAAAATATCTTGCAAAGTAGTGGTTGAATCACATCAATACAAAAAAACTCCCAACCCTTTTTCTTAGAAAAATACACTACATGTAACACCCCAAGCTTCCACGTTATGATTCCCTTTGAATAATGAAATAGCTTGCATTATACGCAACTTCGAGATTCTAACACACCACGACCAATCAAAGTAGCTGTTATGAATATTAAAACCCACTTTTTAAAACTTTAAAAATTTTATCTTTCAAAATGGACTTCATTTTTGGATTTTTAATATCGGAATTAGCTTAGGGTGAATTTTTGGTATTTTTTTGAAAACATTCAATTTTTGATGAATAGTGAAAAACACTGAGTTATAGTTTAAAACCGAATTTTTATTTAAATAATTATTTATTTTATTTAAATTTATTTTAGGTCAAAATAGATACATGATACCTATTTAATTTCAATGTAATTCAATGGATTCAGTTTATAATAATTTTGGATATATGAAAATTTTATTGAACTTTTCACCGTCTTTTACCCACCTCCTAGGAGAATTTGAAAATTCACATAAATCTTAATTTTACCGCTTCTATGAGTGGAATTTATAAAATCTGAGAGACACGGTTGATATAAGTAAGAAAAATTTGGTTCAATAAGGTGAAAATAATTTTTGGTGAATAGTAAATTTTTACTTTTATTTAACACAGTTAAAAGTAAATAGGGAAATTAAGGGTAAAAATGATATTATTATTACCCTAAAACATGTTCTAATTCTATTGGATAAGTTTAATTACACCAAAAAAAGAATTAGGAATAAAATATGACGCTCTTTGGTCCACATGGATTAGATTAGGACATTTATTATTATTTAATTCAAGAAAGAGTTAAAAGAGTTAAAATCAAAGTCGAATAACTAAAACATTTTAATATAGGGTTATACAGAAGATCAATTCAACTATAAATATTCATTAGAAATATAAAAATATTTACTACATAATTGTAGTTTATTTATATTTTTTATAAATTAAATAATTTAATTTATTTATGATAAAATGATGATTCAGTAAATACTTAGTTAATGAAATATTAAAATAATTGATATTATAAATATCCAAATAAATTAAATTTGAAACTTTTTATGAATTACACTAATTTTCTAGGTTAATATGACATATTAGGGTTGGTTAGATGAATTTTTTTCGAATTAATAATTCTGTTATGAATTTAGAAAAAACAAAATACCAAAAAGTGACAAAATTGACATAAAAGAGTTTTTTAAAAAACATTTATATTATTAATTGATATTCTATTACTAAAAATCTAAGGGTTGGCCAAAAGACTTATATAATGATAGGTGTATCATTAATGAACCACTTAGGGTTCTATTAGAAGTATATAGTATGTTCATTAACCATATAAGATAAAAATATGAAGAGACATGGTAAATGTCAAACTATTTAACTAAGAGTTAAATCTAAACGATAAAGTCAATATAGTGACCCAGACCTGTCTAAAACCTATTGGTTGAGTGGTTTTAGACCCATCCCCACCTTAGATTTTAAATATTCTTATTTGAGCCTTTTGAATCTGAAAATTATTTTATTATAAAATAATATTTCTAGCTTTTCCTAAGGTGACCCTCACCCCTCTTATAAAAGGGCACTCCCCCTTCTCTCTAATTAACACCTTCAAAGACATTTTCCTTGGACAACCTCTACCCAATTACCCTCTCAACTATCCTACCTTTATCCTAGAGACCTTCCTTATTTCAGAAATCCATCTTATGGATCTCTTTTGATCAAATCAAAAGGAAGAACCCGAAGAAGAGGTAAATATTTCATCACCTCTTTTAAGTCCTTTCTTCTTCCACTTCCTATTTATTCTATTATTTTCATTATAAAATAATAACTACATAATCTTCTTTATACTATTATGTTATTATAAATATGGTACAACCAATTTCATTATTCAATCAATCCTTTGAATGACATGTCACCATGCATGGGTACGTACGGCTTACCATCTCCACTCCGTGGGGTAATTGTTATTCAATACATTATTATTTGTATGGGTATAATAATGATGTGTAATCGATGTAAATAATAAATATAACATGATAATGATTCTGTATATATGATATACCATCCAATTATATATTATTTTAATATCAAAATAATTATATTGTCGCTCGTTCGTACGTACGGATTACCGTCTCCACGAATGCGATGAGATTCATTCCTCATCATATCCATTCAAGACTAATTTTCATTAGATGATTAAAAATAATGTTTAAAGACTTGATATAATTCTGGATATGAATGCGATACATCCCATCCATAACAAATATGACTCACATAACAACGAGTATAAAGAAAAATGAATCCGTTAACACCCAAAATGACGATAATACTAAGATATTATTAATAAAGAAAAGTTAAAAGATCATATATGATATCATATTAATTTATATGATTCTTGTATAATTTAATAAAAATTATTTCACCATTATAAAGGAGGTTAACCTATCCTTCAAAAAGTAAAAGTACAAGTTAAGGGTTAATTTCACAATCTCTTTATTATTCGAAGTTTTTTATACATAATTATCTACTGGGACCTCTTTATCATCCACATCCATTTTTCTTAAAAACGTATTTCAAAACATTCTTACTATTTTATAGACTATGGGTCAAAGTAATTTAGACCCTTTTTTGACTTTTATAAGATGTTTATAGATAAATCCTTTCATTGTTTTCCAAACAAGGTACTTTTTGACCTTTTAGACAAAATTGAGATAAGAAATTTTTTTAACTTATACAGCGGGTGCGGCTATATAACATCATTATAACATCGTCGAAAATTCCCTTACATGATTATATTAATATTTTCAAAATAAATATTTTCTTTATAATTTTGTGACTCTTAAAGGATTTCAAAATAGAAAGAGGTATTTCTTTAAAAAAGTTTTTGATTTTATCTATGTCAACATCCTTTGATGGATTTTAAGTTTATTTGATGTTGATTTATTATGATACAAAACTTCCCTTTTATATTGAAGGTTTTGTGATATGTTTGACTATGAATGTTCTATTTGTATACCATTCTTGGTTTATGGTTAAAGTATTGACATTTTGTATTCTAGTTTTAATACTAATGTTCATGTTATATTTCTACCTTTTCATATGAGAAATGTATTGGAATTCGTAAGTGACGGGTGGAGCCCGCTATAGCTCCTCGATGCATTAGTAGGTCTCATGAGACAACTAGATGTGGAATTGTTCAACGCCTTTCCCAATTTGATATATGGTTTTGGACAAGGCCTTACTCATTTTTAAATTTCTTGGCCGAGGCCTTGACAAAATGTTTCAGAATGTCTGGCATTATACATTCCCTCATTATGAAAATAATATTGATGGTTCATGTGGTCATTCAACTAGTAGAATACCCATGATTATGTTTTATTTTGGAATTATTTACTAAAATCATATTCCTTCCATAAAAGTATTCATGTTTATTATTGGTAAAGGCATGTTGTTTCAATTATTCGCCATGCTTAATATTTATGTTGTTTCCTCTAAATTTCTTACCCTTACTGAGCATTTGAGCTCACCCCTTTCTTATGTTTCACCTTCCCAGGATATGAAGAAGTTAGTTATGAGTGATTTTCAGGCATAATATAGAAGGCTTGGTTGTTTCTAATGGAATATATTCGTGTTGTATTTATTTTCAAGGTGTAAAGTTGAACTTATGAATGAATATTGTTTACAATAATACTAAAATGATCGGTCTTTCGAGAGATGATTTACTTGTGATCATGCCAATGTTATGTAATAATGAAGTGAATATAGGTAACAAGGTTCGGGGAGTTATAGTTTGTATTAGACGAATTTTAGTACAAACCTTGGAAGCTAGATTTAGATAAACTCTGATTAGATCACATTAACCTAAGATATACTTTGAGGATTAGTATAGAAGAACTTCCAAGAATTTTGGTATTGTAGAGTATTTGTGAGTTTTCCAAGCAATACATACCTGTCTGGATATGAGAAGGTAGAGGTGGCTCTGGCACAGATATACCTAGGGGTAAAACCTGAAAACTCCGGTTTGAGATGGACTCAAACGGGAACTGGTGCACGACAATGGGCCTTGCTGCACTCTTGGTTACGACACTCCCGGGGATATGCTTAGGATAATTATCATTTTCATTACAAACCATTATGAAGGTTTTATGTGTATATACTTACTAAAATAAAACATTTTTATGATTATGGATTATATCCATAAACTGTTCAATTTATGTTAAGTGTTTTACATATTTGGATTTTTGTATTGAGATTCATAAACTAATCTAGTGTATGCCATTGTTTAGAAATTGATCTTAGTGGAAGGAATGTAAAACCTATCCATGAACACACTCCATGTAGGTATTTCCCTCCTCTTAAAGATAATTATAGTGGAGATAGGGATACAACTGGTGCTGATCACCTTATCACCATACTGGGACAACTCACAAAGGTTATGAATAATAACCTTACCCATATGGAGAACCCTAATTCACATCATGGAGGATCAATGTTAGACATATTCATGAGGAAACAACCACCAAAATTCATTGGGGGTACAAATCCATTAGTATTTGAGCAATGAAAAAATTCCTTAGAGAAAATATTACATTCCTTGGGGAGTAACGAAAGGGAAAAAGTTGTCATGGCAATTTACCACGTCACTAGAGATGCTGATCAATGGTAGTCATTGATTCAAAACAAAAAGTAAGATGATGAAGTATCAAATATGGAAGGGAGGGAGTTTCAAGAAAATTTCTTACAAAAATACTTTCCTCATGACCATCGAGCAAATATAGAAAGACAATTTCTGAGACTGAGGCAACATGAGGATGAGAATGTCCCAAAGTATGAAGCTAACTATATAAGGTTTGTGAGGAATTAAAAAAATTATATATATAACCAAAGAAGTAAGATTGAACATTTATTTTATGGGTTTAAACCATTTCTTCTTCGAGCATTAGTATCACAATCCTTCTCATCATACGATGATATTGTCTCGTTTGCTATCAAGATAGAAATGGAATTCTCTAAGTCTTATGACTTTAATGCAAAGCAAGAGAAAAAGAGATCTTCTGAGCACTCTAGGCAAGGAAATAAGGAAATATGGAAGAATTAAAGATTTGAATTTCAACCCTATGATAATTGTGGAAGGAAGAACCCTGGTGCCTGTCTAAAAGGAAATGGAGTATGCTACAAATGTAGATAGAAAGTACATCTTGCTGGTGATTGTAAGGGAAATAAAGACTCTACGAATGTTCAATGCTAAAATTGAAGAGATATGGTACATCATGAAAATGAATGTCCTAAGATTCAATAAAAATTACCTCAAAAGAGGCCAAGAGATCAAGTCTAAGCTTATGCAGTCACTACTCCTGAGGTTGAAACCCCAAAAGACGTGGTGGCTGGTAATTTAATGGTTTCCTCAAGTTTAGAAAATGATTTATTTGACTCTATATCATCGCATTGTTTCATATCTTCCTAGTTTTCTAAAAATATTTAATATTTACAATTTTATTTAACAAGGGAGTTGTTAGTCAGAACTCTTAAGTGAAGTATCATTGCAACAAAGTTGTATGAATCAGTCCCCATTAGGGCATATAAATGTTCTTCATCTGCTGATCTCATCGTCATACCATTGATTGAATTTGATATAATGATCGGTATAGAATGGATTTCGGTCCATGATGCAAAAATTTATTGTTAAAAGAAGGAGGTTAATATTTTTGATGACAATGATAAAGAACACCTTATCTTTAGAGCAGAATCATCATCACCTAATTCTTATTTAGATCCACCCCCAATAGCTCAACTAAATTGAATTATTGGGGAGGAAGAGAATGAAATAACTATGGGTGAGGAAAGGAATGTTCAAATAGAGTATGTACCTATTGTGAAAGAATATGTTGATGTGTTTCCAGAAGATTTACCTGGACATCCTCCAGAATGAGAAATTGAGTTTTCCATTGATTTAATTCCTGGTTCATGGCCCATATCGAAGACCCCTTATAGAATGGCCACTATGAAATTAGTGGAACTAAATAAACAACTAGAGGAATTGAGTAATAAGGGATTTATTCTCCCTAGTTTTTCTCTATGGGGAGCCCATATTCTTTTTGTTAAGAAGAAAGATGGATCTATGAGGTTGTGCATTGACTACAGGGAGATCAATGCTATAACAATAAAGAACAAATATCCCCTACCTCGTATTGATGATTTATTCGACTAACTTCATGGAGCTCAATAATTTTCAAATATTGAACTGCGATCTGGATATCAACTGTTGTGTGGGAAGAAGACATTCCGAAAACATCATTTTGTACCAGGTATGGGAAATATGAGTTTATAGTAATGCCTTTTGGATTGAAAAATGCACCCTCTGTCTTCATGGATATAATGAATAGATTTTTTATGGAATATCTTGATAACATTATAGTGGTATTTATTTATGATATCTTGGAATACTCAAAAATCTACGAAGATCATAAAAATCACTTGCGCATTATCCTAAAGACACTGAGAATACATGAATTATATGGGAAGTTTAGCAAGTATGAATTCTGGCTTCTGGAAATTTATTTACTTGGCCATATTGTCTTTAAGGATGGAATCACTGCTGATCCTTCAAAGACCAAGGAAATACAAAAATGTCATGCACCGATGAGTATAACTGAGGAACGCAGTTTTATTGGTTTAGCAGGTTATTATCAATGTTTCGTCCAGAACTTTTCCCGGTTGGCTAACCCTTTAAGAAATCTCACACAAAAAGGGGTTAAATTTGTTTTTAAAAAATAGTGTGTAGAATGTTTTGGAGAGCTGAAGAGAAGATTAGTCAATGCTTCTATCTGGACTCTACCATCGAGGAATGATGTGTTTGTTTTTTAAAGGGTTGCATTGAAGAAAGGACTTGGTTGTGTCCTTATGGAGAATGACAGAGTTATTTCCTATGTATCACGACAATTGAAAAATCATGAGCAAAACTATCCTACTCATGATCTTGAGTTAGTAGATGTAATCTTTGATTTGAAGATATGGAGACATAATATCTATGGTTAAAAATGTGAGATATATACTGATCACAAGAGTATGAAGTATAATTTTCACAGAAAGAACTCAACATGAGGCAAAGGAGATGGCTTGAACTACTCATGGACTATGATGGCATGATACACTACCACCCGGGGAAGGAAAATAAGGTGAAAGATGATTTGAGAAGAAAAGATCATGGAGTTTTGAATAATATGAGAGTTGAAAGGGATCCAATTCTCATGGATCTAGTAAATATGGATATGGGAATAACCAAGGAAGGTGGATCATCAATACTTTTTCAAATGTTTTCCAAACCATCTTTACTAGAAAGGATGAAAAGTTCTCAGGCTGATGATGAGGAGTTTCAAAATAAAATTAAAGCTGTGAATAACGGGAGATTGAGTGACTTTGTATATGAAGATGGAAATTTGAAATTTGGGAAGTGAATTTGTGTTCTCAATATACCTGATCTAAAAAAATAATTGTTGGATGATGCTCATAGCTCCAATTTCTCTATACACTCTAGGAGAGCCAAAATGTATAGGGATTTGAAGGAACATTTTTGGTGGGACAACATGAAGAGGGAGATTGCTGATTTTGTTTCAAGATATATGTTTTTTCAAAAAGTAAAAGCTAGAAGGAAACAGCCTGGGGGAGTCTTGCAACCTATTCCCATACTTGAGTAGAAATGGGATAATATTACGTTGGACTTTGTCATGGGACTACCAAAGTCTCTTAGAAGGAACGATGCAATATGGGTCATTGTTGATCGTCTTACCAAGTCGGCACAATTTCTTGCTATAAGAGAAGATTTAACACTTGAACATTTAGCAAGACTATATATTAATGAATTTGTGAGAATTCATGGAGTATCCTATCGATTGTTTCTGATTGTGATCCATGTTTTACATCACGATTCTGGAAATGTCATCAGAAATACCTGGATACTGAGCTTTGTTTGAGCACTGCCTTCCACCCCTAAACCGATGGACAATTAGAACGGACAATTAAAACCTTAGATGACATGTTGATATAATGTTCACTCGACTTTCAAGGTATGAGGGATCATTATTTACCTATGGTAGAATTTTCCTATAATAATAGCTTCCATTCGAGTATTCATATGGCACCATATGAAGCGTTATACGGAAAGAGATGTCGCACACCAACCTGTTGGGATGATGTTGGTTAACAAAAACTTGTAGGCTTGAAACTTGTGGAGGAAACAATGGAAAAGGTGAAGGTAATCAAAAACCACATCAAAGAAGCTCAAAGTAGGCAGAAGAGCTATGTTGACAACTGAAGGAAGGAATTGGAATTTCATGTAAGAGATCATGTTTTCTTGAAGGTATCTCCATGGAAGGGTGTTATAGGTTTTGGTAAGAAGGGTAAATTGAGTCCTAGGTACATCGGACCTTTCGAAATTCTAGAACAAATTGGGGCTTTAGCTTACCGTTTGGAAATGCTGCCAAGTCTCTCCAAAGTTCACAATGTGTTCCACGTATCACTATAAAGAAAATACATGCCTGACCCAATGCATGTACTCATCTATGATGAATTAGAACTAGAAACTGATCTTTCTTATTATGAAGAGGCTGTAAAGATTCTTGATTCAAGAGAAGAATTGCTGAGAACCCGGATGACTCCTCTGGTAAAAGTTATATGGAGAAACTATAAGATGGAAGATGCAACGTGGGAAGCCGATGAAATTATGATGAAGAACCACCCAAGTCTTTTCATGTGGTAGTATTCTAGAAATTTTGAGGAAAAATTTATTTAAAGGAGGGGATAATGTAACACCCCATGCTTCCATGGTACGTTTCCCTTTGAATAATTCAATAGCTTGCATTGTACGCAACTTCGAGATTCTAACACACCGCGACCAATCAATGTAGCTATTATGAATAGTAATACCCACTTCTTTAAACTTTATAAATTTTATCTTTCAAAATGGATTTCATTTTTGGATTTGGAATATCGAAATTATCTTAGGGTGAATATTTTGTATTTTTATGAAAACTTTCAATTTTTGATGAATAGTGAAAACACTGAGTTATAGTTTAAAACAGATTTTTTATTTAAATAATTATTTATTTTATTTAAATTTATTTTAGGTCAAAATAGATACATAATACCTATATAATTTCAATGTAATTAAATAGATTCTGTTTATAATAATTATATATATATATAAATATTTTATTGAACTTTTCACCGTCTTTTACCCACCTCCTAGGAGAATTTACAAATTCACATAAAATATAATTTTACCGCTTTTGTGAGTGGAATTTAAAAAATCCAAGAGATTTGGTTGAAATTAGTAAGAAAAATTTAGTTTAATAAGTTGAAAATAATTTTTGGTCAATAGTAACTTTTTACTTTTATTTACAATGGTTAAAAGTAAATAGGGTAATTAATGGTTAAAATGATATTATTATTACCCTAACACAAGTTCTAATTCTATTGGATAAGTGTAATTCGACGAAAAAAACCTTAGGTATAAAATATGAACCTGTTTGGTTCACTTGGTTTAGATTTGGACATTTATTATTATTTAATTCAAAAAAGAGTTAAAAGAGTTAAAATCAATGTTTAATAACTAAAACATTTTAATATAGGTTCATAAATATGATAAATTAGACTATAAATATTAATTAGAATGATAAAAATAATTCCGACAAAATGGTATTTTATTTATAATTTTTTGACATTATATAATTTAATTTATTTATGAGACAATGATGATGAAGTAATTACTTAATTAATTAAATATTAAAATAATTCATATTATAAATATCCAAATAAATTTAATTTGAGACTTTTTATTAATTCCACTACTTTTCTAGGTTAATATTACATAATATGGTTGGTTAGATGAGTTTTTTTATAAGTAATAATTCTGTTATGAATTTAGCAAAAACAAAATACCAAATAGTGACAAAATTGACATAAAAGTGTTTTTAAAACAATTATTATATTATTAATTGATATTCTATTACTAAAAATCTAAGGATAGGCCAAAATACATATATAATTATAGTTGTATCATTAATGAACCACATGGGGTTTTCTTGGAAATATATAGTAAGTTTATTAACTATATAATATAAAAATACAAAGAGACATGGTAAATGTCAAACTAATTAACTAAGAGTTAAATCTAAAAGATAAAGTTAATATAGTGACCCAAACCCATCTAAAACCTATTGGTTGAGTGTTTTTTGAACCATACCTACCATATAATTTAAATAATCAATTTTGGATCCATTAAAAACAGAAAATGATTTGATTATAAAATAATATTTCAAGCTTTTCCTAAGGTGCCTCTCACCCCTCTTATAAAAGGGAACTCACCCTTCTCTCTAATTCACACCTTCAAATCCATTTGTCTCGGCCATCCTCTACCCAAAAACCCTCTAAACTGTCCTCCCTTAATCATAGAGGCCTTCGTTTAGTCCAAAAGCCAGCCTAAGGAGCCATTTTGATCAAATCCAAAGGAAGAACCTGAAGAAGAGGTAAATATTTCATCACCTCTTTTAAGTTTCTTTCTTCTTCCACTTCCACTTTATTTTTTTGTTTCCATTATAAAATAATAACTCCAATATCTTCTATATAATGTGATGTTATTATAAAAATCTTACATCAAAATTCATTATTCTATCCATCCTTTGAATGACATGTCACCATACGTGCGTACATACAGCTTACCGTCTCCACGTCATGGTTTAATTGTAATTCAATACATTATTATTTGGATGGGTATAATAATGATTTTTAATTGATGTAAATAATAAATTTATCATGATAATGATCCTGTATATATGATATACAATCCAATTATATGTTATTTTAATATAAAAATAATGATATTGTCGCTCGTGCGTACGTACGGATTACCGTCTCCACGAACGCGATGAGATTCATTCTCCATCGTATCCATTCAATACTAATTTTCATTTGATGATTAAAAATAATGTTTAAATACTTGTTATCATTCTAGATAAAAATAAGATACATCCCATCCTTAAAAAATATGGCTCACATAACAAAGAATATAAAGGAAAACGAATCCGTTAACACCCGAAATGACGATAATACTATGATATTATTAACAAAGCAATGTTAAAAGATAATATATGATATCATATTAATGTATATGATTCTTGTATAATTTAATAAAAATTATTTCACCATTATACAGGATGTTAACCTAACCATGACCAAGGAAAAGTTCAAGGTAAGGGTTAATTTCACAATCTATTTATTATCCGAGGTTGTTTATACGTAATTATCTACTGGGACCTCTTTATCATCCACATCCATGTTTCTTAAAAACGTATTTCAAAACATTATTAATATTTTATAGAATATGGGTTAAATAAATTTATACCCTTGTTTGAATTTTATAATATGGTTATAAAGGAATCTTTTCGTCATTTTCCAAACAAGGTACTTTGTGACCTTTTCGACAAAATTAAGGTAAGAATGTTTTCTTAACTTATAAAGCGGGTGCAGCTATATTACGTCGTTATAACATCATCTAAGCTTCACTTAAAATATTATAAGAATATTTTCAAAATAAATGTTTTCTTTATAATTATGTGACTCTTAAATGATTTCAAAATAGAATGAGATATTTCTCTAAAAAAGGTTTTGATTTTATCTATGTCAACATCCTTTGATGGATTTTAAGTTTATTTGACGTTGATTTATTATGATACAAAAATGTCATATTTTATTGAAGGTTTTGTGATATTTTTGACTATGGATGTGAAATTTTTATACCATTCGTGGTTTATGGTTAAAGTATTGACATTTTGTATGCTAGTTTTAATAAGAATGTTTATGTTATATTTCAACATTTTCATTTGAGGAATGTATTGGACTTAGTAAGTGATGGGTGGAGCCCGCTATAGCTCCTTGATGCATTGCTAGGTCACATGAGAAAACTAGATGTGGAATTGGACAAGGCCTTTAACAATTTGATATATGGTTTTGCCATATGCCTTAATCATTTGTAGATGTCTTGGCCAAGGCCTTAACAAAATGTTTCAGAATGTCCGGAATTATACATTCCTTAATTATGAAAATAACATTGATGGTTAATGTGGTCATTTGACTAGTATAATACCCATGATTATGTTTTATTATGGAATTATTTACTCATCTCATATTCCTGCCATAAAAATATTCATGTTTATTATTGGTAAAGGCATGTGTTTTCAATTATTCACCATGCTTAATATTTAAGTTATTTTTCGCTGAATTGCTTACCCTTACTGAGCATTTTAGATCACCACTTTCTTATGTTTCATTTTCCCATGATATGAAGAAGTTAGTTATGTGTGATTTGAAGGCATAAACTTGGAGGCTTGGATATTTCTAATGGAATATATTTGTGTTTTATTTCTTTTCAAGATGTAATGTTGAACTTATTTATGAATCTTGTTTCCAATAATACTAAACTGATCGGTCTTTAGAGACATTATTTTTTGTGATCATGACAATGTTATGTAATAATGCACCGACTCTGGGTAACTAGGGTCATGGAGTTACACTGCATGGATCACATGCATCATTTTTGCTTTTAGATATGACAATATTCCAGAGCTACCAAAGGAGAATCCGAGACACTCTCCAAGGTGGTTTCTAAAAATAGAGCCACAACAAAAGGGTCCGAGATTTCCTTTAGAAGTGCCGTCAACATTTACTTTAATCATTCTATGGGAGGGGCATGCCAGAACACCTCAAAATTCCATCTAGGTTGATGGTAAATTCCATAAATCTGATGATGTTGGAGGACCTCCAAGTCCTTGATAGTGTTGTCAAAATTATCCTTCTAATTTAGGGCAGCTTATCAAATGGAAATGAGTATCTTCATCCGATATGAATTTATATTAGATGATAAGTTATTATGAATAATCACATTTCTATCAAACCTATTCATATGGAGGAGTTCATAAAAAAAAGTTACGAATATATTCTGGATTTTCCGAGAGGATTATAAATCACCATAATTCTTTAATTGTGAGTTGATTGAATCAAGAAGTAAGCATCTGCAATCAAAAATTTCAAAAATATAGTTCCAATGAGATAAATACATAAAAAAAACACAAAAAGATGGTCAGTATCTTCTCTCTGTTGGTTACAAGGATGAAACATAATGAAAAGTCTAATCCCAAAAGATTGAAGACAAAACTCAATGGGGACTTTGTTGTGAGCAATGCGCCAAACAAGAGTAATCCTTGAGGGATTAATCCATGGGTTGTAAAAACTATTTATCCAACATGAATTAAAATTATTATTTTGAAAATGGTGGTTGTAAACTATTTTGGAATCTTGAATGCCATTATGAGATGGTTACCTCATTAAGAAATCATCAGAACTGGTGTAGTGATAATTGTCAATAACATGAATAATATTCTCAGGAAGACTGATGTAACGATAATTTAAAACTTCTTTGATTGTGCATTTGGTGTGATCTAGTAAAAAATGGGAGGCAACATGTAAATAAAAAGAACACCAGTCCAATTTTCCAACCAAAAATTAATAGAAGATTTGAAACTGACCATCCATCTAGATTTATTCATGATGTTGGAAAAAGATTGCCTAATGGATAGAAAAATGGATGAGGTAATAAAATTTTTGTTGAAACCAATCTATTTAAAATAATTTTTAAATAGGAGACAACATGATTAGAAATTCCATCCTCGATATCAACAAGGGTTTCCCCATCTCTTTGAAAGATGATAATACTACAAACTTTCCAGATTCATTGGAGAGTGTTGTAGAACATTTTGTCTCTATCACCATTCCAGATCCATTTAGTTTTTAATTTTTTTTACCAATGTTATCTTTAAGGAAAAGAAAAGTGTTGAATTTCATAGAAGTGTTGATTTCATGTTGAGGATCCATAGTAAAATCAGATCAAGTACTGGTGTTTTCAGGTTGGATAAGTTCATTCTCAAGAGAAGATATGTAATTTTCAATTTGATTATATTTGGATATACACCAACCTTTAAGACTCTACTTAAGATGTTTTATCATGGTGATACAAGCCAAAGACTCCTTGCAATGATTCCTAGATTCCCAATTTTTTTTTATGATGTTAGAACACTAGGGTTCAGAGGACCATCCATTATTAAATATGAATGGAAGAGTGGGTTTGAGGATTTTGATATAAATATTGACAATAATGGGTTGATGATATGAGTTAATATTAGGAAGGGTAATGCCATAGATGGTGTCCCATTTATCCAAAGTAGAATCATCCAGGAATACTCTATCAAATTATCTAGAAAATACCCTAATATAGTGTCTTATATACCATGTGAACATGGAACCAATGAGGTTAATTTCAAAATTATAATTATCCTCAATAAAAGTTTTAAATTTTCTTGGGGAAATAGAAGAGTGGGATGGTATAATTTTCTCACTATAGGTAAGAATCACATTAAAATCACCAATCACAAACTTGGGATAATGAATTTTGTTAAATAAATAATAAAGGTATTACAGAAGTGTTATTATATCATGATATATATTCTCAGCATAAATCCAATTAAATAAAATTAGTGAGGTATCAATGGAAAAGTCAAAAGTAAACATCTGATTTAAAATTTTAAAGTATTAAAATTCTGCAAAGTGGAATGATAATAAATCCAGAGAGTTTCAACTGTAATACCATCTTTTCATGAACCAAAAATATTATAACCATATGAGAAAATATGCATAATTTTAAATGAAAAGTTAATTTTAGGTTCAGAAATAGAAGTTTATTTAGTTCTATGAGTAATAAAAAATATTCTAAGGATACTAAAGGTGTCAGGATTGGAAATACGATGACAATTAGAAAAAATAAAATTCATTGGAACCTTAATTTGGGGTTGGAATCCCTTTTTGTTTAATTACTCAATCCCTTCCTCTCATTGGTTATTCTATCATTTTGAGGGTTGTTCCTACTAGGTTTCTTTCCACCTATACTTATAGATAAACACAATATGAGTTAGTATTACCTGTATTAGAAGAAACCTAATCGATTTCATGTGTTTTATCCTTCAATTGGGTAACTGCTGGGCTATCCCTAAATACTATTATTTGATTTTCAGTCTGCACATTGGGTGAAGTAGTAAAATCCAAAGAAAAAATAGTGTGTTGTGTACCTACAATCTTGGAGGAAGGATTAAGTAAATAAAGAGTATATTTTGAAGGAATTCTACTAGTTGTGCCTGGGGATACCATACCTAAGACATCTAATATAGAATAATTTTCAGAATTCTTAGCATTTTCGTCATTTGGAGTGTGCATCAGATCAGTACTATTGTATCCGACTGCACCTATGGAGAGATAAATAGCCCCAATATTTCATTTTTTAAAAACTGTGAGGCTTCCCTACCATTGGGATTGTGTGGCTTCAAAAATAGCATGAAAATTTGTTTGAGATGAAAGAAAACCAGGATCCTTGGATGTTTTAGGATCCTCAACATACTATGAACCAGTAGGGGAGTTATCCTTAATATCCAAGGATCTTCTAGTCACATTACCATTGGGTGAGTCCTCAGGTACCAAAACTGCAAAAGAAAATTGTCCCACTGTAAGGGTGGGAACAACAATACCAAGCTGTATAGAATATGTAGAGGTGTCCCTATTGGGTTTATAACAACCTTGTTCTTTATTACATACTTAAACATGATTTATTACATAAAACCTTAATTTCATACAACCTAGAAGATCTATAGGTCTAGTGTCTTTAGGTCTTAGAAATATTACATAACAACTTAAAGCATAGAAAACAACATATTATTGAAAACATCCTTTACATGACCACTAAATTCCCTCATACTTAGCATTGCATAGGATAACCGGAGGACATGAATATGAAAATGGTGAGCTATAATGCCCAATAAGGGAAAAAACATGGAATAACATTAGGAATTCAATACATGTTATAAAATAGGTATATCAATGTTTCCCAAGAGAAAAATGAACATAAAGGCATGATAAAACAAGATAATCATTACATGGAGATGTGGAAACAACACTTAACATGGAATTAGCATGAGCCAAGGCTCATTGCACATGGAGCATGAGTAACCCCTCATTACACATGAACCATGATTAGACCCTCATTTCACATGCATTATCATGAGTAAAAACTCATTGCACATGACGTTTTATGTTACTATACTTTACCCAATTAATTGGTTCCCCATCAGGGCGCACCCTTATCAAACATTTCTTTTCATGAATAAGTATTCCACAAGATCATAGAACATGAATTACTAAAACATCATAATTCATTCTATGATTAAGGAATGTTGAATTCATACCTGGAACTCTTTCAACAATATGTAAATGTGAATAAAGGTGAATACCCTTTATTGAGAAATGAGCATGGTTTTCACTACATAATGATTTTGTCTTAGAAAATTGTGGTGTAATTTCGACAGCGTAATGGCACGACACAAGGCTTCATAAAAATGGTTGATGAGATATAAAGTGGTTTATCATCATATGTAAATTAAATGTGCAGTAAGGGGAGTCATATAGATATATGTACCAACATAGGTAATGGAATTTAGATTCATAATACAAAATAATTGCTTGAATGTAAATGAGGAGAGATAAATTCCTTATAGTATTTCAGCATGGTAACATGTATATATAGAAGGAACCAATGAGAGAGAAATGGGTATCTCATCATTAAAACCTAAAGAAGACAGTATAGGGGTCATTCTAAATCATAACCTAATATTTATAATTGAAAATAAAAGGGTATAACAATATTAATAAATATGTATAAAATTAGAATGGAAGGAATCCCTTACATGGAAGTGTGGTCCCAAAAGTTTGGGAGCGGCTGGAGAGAAGCTTCTTGGGAGCTTGGGGTGCCTTGGGAGGATTCTAGAGATAGGATTATAGAGGTTGGTTGAAATCAAAATTCTTTGAGTGAGGAGGAAGTGGGAGCTTGGGTGGGTTAATATAGGAATGGAGAAAGAATTCTTTATAATTTAGGTTTGAGACACCATATATTAAAATATTCAAAACCTCAAACCAGACCATGGTTTTTGCCCATGGATTTTTCAAAAGGGGAGTGGAAAACAATATTTTATAAGTCAAATGGCCTAAAATCTTAAAATAATAGGGTTGCCTATGTGGAGGTGAGTCACACTCTCAAGGAAATCAATTCAAAAATCTAAAATGTTTTATAAGTCTTGAAGGGTCCACTAAAGAATTGTAAAATAAATAAAATAAAATAAAATAAAATCACATTATTTTAATGTTAAATCATATATTGGATGAACATAATGTTTACATTATTTTATTTTATCACTATTGGGTCATTATGATGTCATAAAACACATTATATATTTAAACTGTATTAAAGTTTTACCCTAAAATTCTAGTGTCTCAGAAAATTATGAAAACATCACCATTGGAAAATTTTTATGTTTTGATTGAAAAAATAATATTCCTTTTACCTAAATAATTTTCTAAATATGTGAATTTTTTCTTTTAAAATAAATACCTACATTTATTAAGAATTCATTGGTTTTGACAAAAATATCGTTCAATCGATAATAAAATTATAATTTCATTCATAGAATTGTACAATCATTTATATTTAATAAAAATCAATTAAATAATAATAATATTTTATTAAAATACTATTTAATTAAAAAATCCATTAATTCATCAAAGTAGATTTATTAGTTGAATATTAACTAAAAATACAATTTGTGCATTAAAAACTATTTACAAAGTTACAAGTATAATAAAATGAATGTATATTCTATATTATATATATAAATAATGGACATAATTATAGTAATAGGTTATTGTTACCTAAACTTTTATAACACATGCATAAGGCCGAAGGGTAATGTGTGCGATGGTGACAGACTCTTGGGGTGGCTCAGATAAAATTCCTCGTGTGATAATCTCCTCAACTTCTACTTCTCCTGTAGGCAGTTCCGCTCAATATTAACATATTCGAGATCAGTTTGGGCTTGGTCAAGAGTGAATCACAATGACTCCACCACCTTTCCAAGCTCTAAAAAATAGGCTTTGTATGGGGAAAGTATACTAGATGAGGCCATGACTTCCTTTGTCTGAGTAAATTAGATTTTTTAAAGCCCTATATTTATAAAAATAATGTGATCATTTTTCAATGGTTATATTAGAAACAGTCACAATTCATAACGATATTTTAAAAACCAAAACATAGAACCAAATAAGTGCATACATTTTGCATAACCATAAAAAGAAATTTAAATAGACCAAGATGAATTTTCATTAATGAATTTTTGGGTCGTTACAATCTTTTCCCATTAAGAAATTTCTCCCTTGAAATTTCCTTTTCCCACACTAAAACAAATGTGGGAAACTTTGCTTCATCACTTCCTCGAATACCAATGTTGCTTCTTCAAACAAGTGGTTTCTCCACAACACTTTCACGAGGGTCATTGTCTTATTTCGTAGAACTTTTTCCTTTCAATCTATGATCATCACTGGTTCCTCCTCATAATAAAGATCATCCTATAGCTATACTACCTCTAAAGAGAGTACAAGTGACGGGTCTGATATATACTTCCTTAAGAGGGATACATGAAATACATCATGTACTTTGGGCATGGAAGGTGGTAGTGCTAGTTGATAGGCCACAACCCTGACACGATCAAGAATCTCGAAGGGGCTCATTTACCTAGAACTTAACTTCCATTTCATTTTAAACCTCGTGAAATTATTCTTCGGAGATAAGCAGGGAAATAACATGTATCCAATATGAACTCTAGGTCTCATTGATGGCTATCTGCATAACTCTTCTGTCGACTCTGGGATTCCTTGATATGTTACTGATTTTTTTTCACCTTCGTCACTATTTCTTCGACCATTTATGGTCCTATTAGCTTATGCTCATAGACTTCATCCCAACATGCCGGTGTTCTAGACCTCTTCCCATACACGGCTTCATAAGGTGCCATTCAGATGCTCAAGTGGAAACTATTATTATAAGATAACTGAACCAGTGGAAGATGTTGATCCCATCCGCCTTTGAGTCCATTGAGCATGCCCTAAACATGTTTTCAAGTGTTAATATAATCCACTCGGATTGGCCATCAGTTTGAGGATGATAATCTGTACTGAAGTCCAGCTCAGTATCGATAGCATGTTTAATATTGTTCCAAAACATAAAGGTGAATCTTGGATCTTGATCGGATACAATCAATAGTGGTACCCCATGCAGTCTTACCACATCTCTGATGTATATATGTGCTAGTTGATCCAATGAGAAATCCTCTCGAATTGAAATGAAGTGTGTAGTCTTTTTAAGGTGATCCACAACAACCGAGATTGTGTTGTTTCCTTTGGATGTCTTTGGATGTAGCGTGACAAAGTCCATGGGGATGTTATCCCATTTCCATTCTGGTATAGGAAGTGGTTGTATCATCCCCTAGACTTATACCTATATTCCTTCACCTGCTGACACACCAGGAACTTTGTTGTATATTCAACAATCTTATTCTTCATATTATCCCACTAATAATGGTCTCAGATATCTCGATACATCCTTGAGTATCCTTGGATAATTGAGAAATTTGAACTATGTGAATCATCCAAAAGTTCCTTCTTCAGCTTTGGAATTGATGGAACACATCATCTTTTCCCAAACGTCACAATTTCTTCTTCATTAACATTAAACTCTAAGGATCTCCCTTTTCTGATAGCTTTCACTTTCTTTTGAATTCCCACATAATTCTTTTGAGCATCTTTTAACCTTTACAAAAGAGTCGATTGAGCAATCATTTGTGAAAGGATTGATGATGTACCCTTATTTATGATTCACATGTCCATCTTCATCAAATTTACAAAGATTGGATCCTTTTTAATTATCATCAATGATTGAATCACTGGGTCCTTTCTACTTAGAGCATCCACCACCTTGTTCGCTTTCCCAGGGTGGTAATTGATTGACCGATCATAGCCTTTGATCAGCTCTAACGATCTTCATTGGTGCTTATTCAACTCTTTCTGTGTGAATATATACTTGAATATTTTTTGGTCTGTATATATTTCACACTTCTACCCAAGGAGATAATGCCGCTAAATTTTGAAAAAGAAGATCACCACAGCCAACTCTAGATCATGTGTTTGAAAATTCTGCTCATGAACATTCAATTTCCATGATGCATAGGCAATGAATTTGTTATTTTACATCAACACGCAGCCCGGGCCCTTCTTCAAAGTATCACTAAATACCACAAAAGGTCTCCACTTGTGGTTAAAGTGATCATAGGTGCAGTGATAAGCCTCCTTTTAAAATCCTTGAATATTTCTTTTCATTCATCACTCCAAGAAAAATTTACTCCATTCCATGTTATCTTGGTAAGAGGGATGGAAAATCGTGATAAATTTCTCAAAAATAATTGATAATTTCCAGATAACACCAAAAAAATGGATATCTGTTACCAATGTTGGCCTCAACCATCCCTATATTATAGCTGTCTTGGAGGAATCCATAGATATCCCATTTCTTGTGATGGTATTGCCCAAGAATGATACCCCCTTCAACCAAAACTCATACGTTCTATACTTTTCTTTGAGCTTCCCCTTTAGCAAGGTCTATATTATAGGTCATAGATGCTGCTCATGATCCTCCTTGATTTTGGAGTGTATTAGAATATCATCCATAAAGACTACCACAAATTTTTCAAGGTAGTCTCTAAATATTCTATTCATAATGTTCATGAAGATTTCTGGAGCATTAGTGAGTCTAAAAGGAATTACTTTGAATTCATAGTGCCTGTATGTTGTACGAAAAGAATTCTTGGGGATTTCTTCCTTGTTCACCTTTTCTTGACAATATCCCTACAAAAAATATACCTTGGAGTAGTATTGGGCTCCATGCAGCTGATCGAAAAAGTCATCAATTCATGGGGGAGGATATTTCTTTTTTAATGTTATTTTTTTAAGCTCAGGATAATCGATGCGAAGGCGCATTGACCTATCCTTTTTCTTGATGAAGAGGACTAGTGCACCCTGTGGTGAAGCATTTGGGTGTATAAATCCTTTATTAAGATTCTCTTATAGTTGTTTCTTCATCTCCTCAAGCTCCACAATATCCATTCGATTTGATGTATTGGATATTGGTAATGCCCTAGGTATAGGATCAATTGAGAATTCAACATCTCTTCTAGGAGGAAGACCAGAAAATTTCTCGGAAAACACTTCAGCAAATTCCCTCACAATAGGCATGTATTCAAGGATGGTTTCCTCCTTAGACTCAATCATCTGAGCTGGATATGCGTGCTCATATGGAAGTAATATCTACACTTGAGATTATGGATCTAAAGAAGATTCACCATCCTCACTGCACTTGAATAGAATCGTGGGTCGATTCTCCACATGGATAGTGACATCCCTCTCACTACAATTTATGTTGGATCTATATAGGTAATGACAATCTACAACAATAATTGCTTCAAATTGAACTAGAGGGAGTATGATGAGGTTTTCTAGGAAGTTCAATCCACAAATTAAGATAGTAGAGGAGTTATATTCATGGGATGAAATGATTACCCCATTTACCATACTCACCAAAATATTCACTTCCATGATTTTTGGTGGTGTTGGGATTGTTCTACTAAACTTTTGGGATATAAAAGAATGCGTAGAACCATGGAAGATAAATCTACATTTCACATTTTGATTCTGGTTCTACTCTATCTGATATATACATAGGGAAGATTATTTTAAAGTATTAACACATAAAGGGGAATCCATGAAAATAACAGATGACTTATAAATTAATTTTATTTCTTTAACTTATGAATCTATAGGTTTCAATCTATGTTATACATGATCTAATTTCTAACAAGTATTCATAGAGGATTTTTTAATTCCATTAATAATGGTTCATACTAATCTTGTTAATTTACAAAAGAATATCCTCTGAGAGTGTCATGAACAAGAGTGCAGCAAGACCCATTGTCGTTCACCAAGATACCCAGGGTCAAGCCCAAAACTCCTTGTCAGGGTTTTCACCCCTATGCACATTTGTGCCAAAGTCGCCTCTACCTACTCGTATCCATATTGTAATTTATTTTCATGATAAACCACTTAATCAATACCCACCTAAAAATAGGGATGTTTTTATTATACTTAGTTTTGTTTCCTAGGCTTCACTAGGGTTTTCTAATCCAAATCCCAAAAATAACTAAACCTATCCTCTGATACCAACTATAACAACCATGTTCTTTATTACATACATAAAAATGATTTATTACATAAAACCTTTACATGATACAACATAGAATATCAAGAGGTCTAGTGTCTTTTGGGATTTGTAACATTACATAAAAACATAAAGAATAGAAAACAACATCTTATTGAAAACATCCTTTACATGGCCACTACATTCCCTCGTAGTTAGCATTGTATAAGATAACAGGAGGACACACATAAGGAAAGCGTGATCTATAAAGCCAAGTAAGGGAATAATCATGGAATAAAATGAGTAATATAATACATGTTAGACAATAGGAATACCAATGGAGCACAAGAGAAACATGAACATAAAGGAATGATAAATTATTATTATCATAACATGGAGAAGTGGCAACAACACTTAACATTGAATTAGCATGATCTAAGGATCATTGCACATGGGGAATGAGTAATCACTCATTCCACATGAAGCACAAATAAACCCTCATTTCACTTGAATTATCACGAGTCAACACTCATTGAACATGACGTATCATGATACTATACTTTACCCAATGCATTGGAGTGCTACTAGGTTGCACTCTTCTTAAACACTTCATTTCATGCATAAGTGTGCCACAAGATCATAGAACATGAATTCATTAAACATCATAATTTATTACATGATTAGGGAATGTGGAATTAATACATTAAAATCTTACATTAATATTTAAATGTTCATAAATTTGAATACCATTGATAGATAAATGGGCATGGTATTCACGACGTAATGATTTTGTCTTGGAAAATTTCGGAGCAATTTCGGAAGCATAACGACGTGACATAAGACTTCATAAAAGTTGTTGATGATAGAGAAAGGGGTGTCTCATCATATTTACATTAAATTTACAGTAATGGGAGTCATATAGATACATGTCACAAAATAGTTAATGGAATTTAAATTTATAATACAAGATAATTGCTTGAATGTAAATGAGGATAGAGACATTCCTTACGGAATTTCGGCATGGTAACGAGTATATATGGAAGGCACAAATTAGAAGGAAATGAGTATCTCATCATTATAACATAAAAAGGACTGTATAGGGGTGGTGAGAAATAATATCCTCAATATTTATAATTGAAAATAAAATGGCATAATAATATTATGAAACATGGATAAAATGAGAAAGGAAGGAATCCCTTACATGGAAGTGTGGTCCCAAAATCTTGGGAGAGGCTTGAGAGAGACTTCTTGGGAGCTTGGGGTGCCTTGGGAGGATTATATAGAGAGGAGGTAAGGGGTTGGTATAACTCCAAAGTCATTGAGTGGGGAGGAATTGGGAGCTTGGGTGGGTTTATATAGGAAAGGAGAGAGAATTATTTATTATTTAGGTTTGGGACACCATATATTAAACTAATCAAAACCTCAATCCCACCCTTGGTTTTTGCCCATGGGTTTTTCAAAATCGGAGTGGAAAAAAATTATTTTTAAGGGCAATTTCCAAAATTATAAAAATAATAGGTTTGCTTTTTTGTAGGTGAGTCACACTCTCAAGGAAGTTAATTTAAAAAGCTGAAATATTTTATAAGTCTTGAAGGGTCCACTAATGCATTGTAAAATAAATCAAACAAAAATAAAATCAAATTATTTTAATGGTAAAGCATATATTTTCTGAACATAATGTTTAGAGTATTTTATTACATAACTATTGGGTCACTATGATGTCATAAAACACATTATATATTTAAAATTTATTTAATATTTACCCAAAAATTCAACTGGCTCTGAAAATTATGAAAAATTCTCCATTGGATAATTTTGACATCCTGATTCCAAATATAATATTTATTTTATCTAAATAATTTTATAAATTTGTGAATTTTTACTTTTAAAATAAAAACTAACATTTATCGAAAATTCATGGGTTTTTACAAAAACAACTTTCAAACATTAATAGAAATTTCAATTGAATTTATAAAATTATTTGATCGTTTATATTTATTAAAAAGTAATTTTATAACAATTATATTTTATAAAAATATTATTTAATTAAAAAATACATTAATTCATCAAAATAGATGTCTTAGTTGAATATTAACTAAAAATACAATTTGTACTTTAAAAACTATTTACAGAGTTACAACAATAGTAAAATGAATGTATATTCTTTACTATATACAAAAATAGTGTACATTATCATAGTACTAGGGTCTTGTTACATAACCCATTATAACACCCGCATAAGACCGTAAGGTAAGGTGTGCGATGTTGGAAAACTCTTGGGGTGGCTCAGATAACATCGCTCAAGTGGTAATCTCTATCAACTTCAACTTCTCACATAGGCGGTTCCGCTCAAACTTAACGTATTCAAGCTCAGATTGGGCTTGGTCAAGAGCGATGCCCAATGAAACCACCTCCTTTCTGAGCTCTGAAAAATGGGCTTTGTAGGGGGAAAGTATAAGGGATGACTGCATCAGTTCCTTTGTCTGAGTAAAATTGGATTGGTTAAAGCCTTATATTTATACAAACCATGTGATCACTGTTAAATTTCTATAATAGCAATGATCACAATTATTAACTATATTTTAAAAACCAAAACATAAAACCAAATAAGTGCATAAGTTTAACATCATAATAAGAATAAATTTAAATAGACCAAGTGGAATTTTCATCAATGAATTTTTGAGTCATTACAGGGTTCCTCTTTAACTTGTTCAACTTGGGACTTCTTGAAAGCATCCAAGGCCATTTTTTCCATTTCTTCTAAAATGATATGTTCAATAGTGGAATTATTCTCTTCGTCCCTTAGATCAACCCAGGTTGGGCACAAATTCTCTCTCGAATGTATGGATTTCTTCACCCATATTTCATTTTTTTTCATGGAAGGCTTAGGTTTATCAATAACATTGCTTTTCTCTTTCTTATGCCTTCTAAATTCTGTGCATTCATTTTATTTTGGATGAGAAACTTGGTTTTTCACAACCCTATAATTTAAAATGGATTTTCCAAATATTAACTAAACCTTTAAATTCATAACAACTATAACAACCCTGTTTTAACATACATATATATTACATCACTTTTTCTAAATACTTAGAACATTACCCGAACAAATGCTGAAAGGTTGTATTTTTTTATTACCTTTGGAAACATGGAACCTAAATACTCAAAATCATTGAAATATATTTAATGTTTCCCACAAGGATCTTTCCCCATAGTAATTATACTTAGATATATTTCTTCATATCTTGGGGAAAGGAAACATAAGAAAGGGGTGACCTCAAATTCTCAGTAAGGGTAAATAAAGTAAATGCGAAAGAATATCATGAACATAAGGGTATGATAACATGATCATGATAATTATATGATCAAGCCTTTTAAATAAAATATCATAAACATGAATCAATTCATATAGATTTTTATATCATAAGAAATGATTCCTAAGGAATTAAATAACATAATCCATGAAAGTGTAACATAAGAGTAAGACAATGAATCGTGGAAGATAGAAAAGTATATAAACTTATTTCTATAACAGTTAGGGAATCACTACCATGACCATATTAGTATTATTGGTTCACCCCATATCATCATGGTATTCCAAGATCACTCCCATAGCCATCTTAGTAGTATGAATTTACTTCCCATACCATCTTGGTAGTCATGGTTCACTCTCATGTCAATATTAGTAGTCAATGTTCACTACCAATACCATCATAGTCTATCTCATGTGATATAAATCTTTACCCAATGAATTTGAGTGAGATATAGGTCCCACCCATCTCGCAATGATATCATTCACATGTTTTCCATAAGATCATAAACAATAATCATAATATTAACGATTAAATGAAATGGGTATCATAAACATGTTATGTTATCCTAACCTGTAGATATAATGATAGGTTTCATTGTCATTTCATCAAATAATAACTCATGAAAAGAAACAAATTTCATAGAAATATATCCCATGAATGAAATGGATTTCAGAAGAATCATTACATCAAAACATAAAATATTTATGAAATAATATTAATGCATCCTTTGGATTATTTATCAGATGTGAATGAGTAACATCAAAAGATGTCGTCTCGGATGGAAAATAATTTCAAAATATCATTTTAAAAAATTTCGAGAATAAATATTGTTTATTCTTTGACAAAAGGATATTTAAAACATAAATCACTTTGAAAACTTTTTCATTGAAAATAAATTAATAATTTCAAATGAAATCCTGAAATAATTTTTGACAAAAAATTTCTCTGAAAACAAATAAAATAAGGTTGAATACATTTTGAAATTATTTTTCCTTGAAAACTTATAAAATAATATTGAAAATATTTTAAAAATATTTTCCTTCAAAAATAATTTCAAAACTTATAAAAAAATATTCAAAATTATTGAAATAATTTTCTTTCAAAACAACCCTTTTAAAACTTATAATGGATGTTTTAAACACTATCTAATTTAAGTTTTAAATGTAAAACAATTTGGAAAAACCTTTTCAATGAAAACCACTTTAAAACAATGAGTTTAAATAATATTAGGAACGAATTTTCCTTTGAAAATATACTTTTAATATTGTAAATGATGTTTCAAGGGAATGATGATTACGACAGACTATAATTCTATACAGGCCAAACATTTCTTTTTCACTATAAAAAGATTATAAAAATGCCTTGATCGGAAAACGATAAGAAAATTAATTTTTTTAAAAACCATTTTTTTAAATGTCAAAAAATGGGTAAAAATTTATTCTAAATATCTTAAGATAATATTGTAAAGACCCGTAAAATACAAGGGAATTTTTTTTCTTAATTTTATTTGAAATTTTACAAGAACATAGTTTCTGACAGCACCTGATTCCGAGGCCCGGTGTGCCCGGAATCTCATTCTGAAGTTTGGCTCGGGTACGTTCAGTGAACGAACGAGCAGGTTTTAATAAATTTTGAACCGGTGGCTGGAATCAAATTATGAGGGCACCGATGGAATCACATGCCCAATATTTTCTTAGGAACGCCTTTTTCGGAGTTGCGTTTTCTCGGGTGTGGTTTTTAATTTTTGGGGATAAGTTAAGAAATAAAATAAAAGTGGTGCAACACTTTATTTTATTTCACTTAAATCCACTTAAAGCCAGTTAAGCTAAGTTAAGCGGATAGGGAGGAACCCAAAAATATCCTACCCACTTGGTACGATATTTGTGAGGTGGGGCCCGCACGAGCCCCACCGTTTCTTCCCTCCTATGTAACGCACCCGCTACTCCCTCTTTAATGAAAGTCAACCGTGCGTTTTTCTGGTTAAGAAACGCCCCATTAAATTGGGCAGTTAAATTGTTAAAATTAATTCTTCGGATTAATTGTTCATTACATATATTTGATTTTCAAATTGTTGGCATGGGAATAAAATAAGACCAACACTTGTCTTATTGAGGGGTGGCTTGTTGAGAGGATTTGGAGAAAACTCTAAGGCCTGAAGATCTTCATCCTCCATTGCGAAGAACGCCAGCCTTCGACGAAGGGCAATGAAGAACGCCGAACCCTCGGAGATCGACGACGCGACATTGTGTACCGCGATGTCGATGATCCTCCTTCCGCGAAGTTTCCTCCGCGACGTTCCTTCCCCGCGACAATCTTCGATCACCAACTGATTGAGGTAGGGGATTGCGGTTCTTTTAATTCTTTATGAATTATATCCTCAACATGGATTTAATTGGTGCAATTAAATCTGGGTGATTTTAATCCTCGGAGTTTGACTACGCGATGCCGTATACCGCGAAGATAGAGACGCCCCTTATGCGACGCGACGATCCACTTCTTCCGCGACAATCAATTCTGTGGCGAACTCACGTTAGACGACAATGTTGATGTAGAGGTTTTTGTTCTTTTTAATCTATGTCATTATATCCGAGGTTTGTTTAAATGATTGTTTTGAGACTTTTAAAATCGCTAAAGCGGTGGGTGCGGACCAACGAACAAGTCTGAACCCACCGCCCTTTCGTTCTTGGTGTGCGGAACGGCGGACGATGATAAAACAAGGCGCACAGGCGATGTGAGGTCCTCGCAGTGAAGGACGGGCAGCGGGAGGGCCACTGGAAAAGACGACACACAATTCCGACCACCAGAACTCGTCCGGTGGTCCACAGAGTAGCCCGCCGGCGCGCCTCACCGGCACGGCGGCGCCAGCGGCAGGGGGCGGCTGCGCCTGGCCTGCCGCCGGGAGGAGCTGCCACAGCTGAAGCCACAAAGGCAGGGCATGGTCCCGCGACTGCGCGGGACTAGAGGGGGACGGGACGCGGCAGCCGGCCGCGTCCGCGGGCATGGTCGGCCCCACGCGGGGTCGTGGCTCCTTCACGCGGGGGTAGTGCGCCCCCCGCTTCGCTCGGTCGTAATGGCCGAGCCGACCCGCTGGCCACCCGGGCAGCGCCAGCCGGGCCGCGCCGGCTGGACCAGGTCACGCCCAGCCGTGTCGGGTCGACTCGGTTCGGGCAGACCTAGGGGGGGTGGGTCGGGTCGGTCCGAGCCGAGACCCCCCGTTTTCGGACCCCTTTCGGTCTTTTACCCATATCTTGGGCTATAGACCTCCGTTTGACACACCGTCAGCACCGATGCGATCCATGGATCGAGAAGGTCATTTCAGTATATCGCACTCAAGGTTTAGGATCACCTTGGGTTCGGCCAGGTTGGTTCGTACACGAAACCAACCGGGCCCTCGGAGTAGAAACACTCATAACTAGAGTTCCGGACGTCCGATTGACGTGCCGTCGACTTTGATGGTTTTATCTAAGTGAGGCAGATCATTTTGATTTCTCTGCCTGAGGTTTGGATGCAGGTGGATTATGGTCGGGTTGGTTTTGACTTAAAAACCAACCGGGCCCCTGGGACGAAAAAGTATATAACTCTCAGACCGGGCGTCCGATTGACACGCCGTCTGTGGCGTTGAGTTTTTGTTGTCGATATTGAAATTTTGGATACATCAATTCTGGAATATGTTTCAGTTGATGTATCAGCCTCTCGGCTCGTGGAACGGACCCTCCCGATCGAGCTTGCTATGTGCGGGAACCCTAAAGCTGGCTGCGACTGCGATGACGACGACGACTGTGCAGAGATCCTCAGTGGATTCGACGGCGACGACTACAACACTCAACGATCCTACGTGGATCAGTGCTACAGATCCTGTGTGGGTCCGATCTTGTGTGGGTCAGCGCTAAGCGGTCCTGTGTGGGCCATCACCTACAGATCCTATGTGGGTCCGATCCTGTGTGGGTCATTTCGGGGGTTAGTTACCTATTGATCCTGTGTGGGTCAGATCCTTTGTGGGTCATTGCGGGGGTTAGTACCTATCGATCCATTGTGGGTCCGATGGCTTAAATGAACCAGTGGATATATCTGATCATCTTTATCATCATACAAAGAAGTATACCTGTGTGAGCTGAATTCTGTTTTGGTTTCCTACGTGGATTGTGTTGTGCTATCCTGTGTGGATTTACATTTTGCTTCCTGTGTGGACAGGGTTTTACTTGGGCTCGGATGTTGGAGCCGAACGAGAATTGATGACTTAGGTATATGTATGGGCATATACCTAAGTAGTGTCGGATGTTACTTCGTGATTGTATCTTTCCTTTGCGGATTATCCATTGTGGATTCTGGGAGACCTTCGGGGGTCTCAGGGTCCCTACTGAGTAGCTTATACACACCCCTGCATGGGCTATGCTCGTACTACGTTGTGTTGGTTGTAGACGACGGACAGTGCTGATCGTGGTTGAGGCTTGCAGAGAAGGTCAGTACCCGGAGGTGGACCACTGGGCGGGACATACTCGGAGTGGATGGATGGACTCGAGGAGCTGTGGAGGCTATCTGTACTCACCCTTCAAGTGGTAAATCCAGTGGATGGCTCGACGCCGCGGATTTACTTTTTAGTTGTTGTTTTCCATTTCCAGTTGTACTTTACTTTCAGTTTGAGTTTGTATTCTGGCCCACTTACTTTTCCGCACTCACTGTTGTACTCAGTTTTTACATAGTGTTTACTTCTGCTTTCTTGCTCTGTGGTGTTTGTTGTTTACTTTACAAATCCAATGCCTTCCCTTTTTACCAGGATTTACGCCTTGGTGCTAGTCTCCAGCCCCTGGCCTATGGAAGGCGGGCTTGGGGTAGTCACAACTCGGGCCCTGAGGACGGGTCGTGACAAATTGGTATCAGAGGAGTTCGGTTCTACCACAGAACTCAGGACTCTGATCTTTTCTATGTGAAGCAATAATGTTGAGAGTATTGAGTGTGGTTATCTGTCCAGGGAGTCCAGTGTTGGTGCGGCGGCCGACGTATCCGTACACCAGGACCCTGACTTCTGATTTCCGACTTAATGCATGAAAACATTGATTGCATGTGTGTTTCAAGTGTTCTTTGTGATTAATTTATGTCAGCTCACAAGGTATACTGTTCTGACCATGGCACACCTGTTTCTTTTCAGGATGGCCCCACAACGGCAGCCAGCTAGGGTTCCGAGAGTTGTGTGTGACGACAGCCCACCGAGTGACAAGGCCTCGGTACAGGACCCTTTGACAGCAGAGGTACCAGCAGTACCTATACCTGTCGAGCCACCAATGCTACCAGCCCCAGCCACTGACGTTGCATGTCACCTTAGAGCACTGCATGAGTTCCAGCTTCAGCGACCACCCAGGTTCCGCAGAGAGATGGACCCCTAGGTAGCCGAGTATTGGCTGGAGGCAGTGGTTCGAGTTTTCTGGTTTGTGAGGACACCAGCAGACCTCATGGTGATCCTCGCAGTGATGCTACTACACGCGGCAGCGGGCCTATGGGGGACCTTGATGCTCCAGGTGTACGATGAGGCATCTCTTCTTTGGTCGGACTTTGAGAGCCTCTTCCGCTCGGAGTTCGTCCCAGCCACCCTCCATGCAGTGCGCATCCAGGAGCTTCTTCAACTGCGGCAGGGCAGCTTGTTGGTCGCCCAGTACTCGGTGGGATTTACCGATCTCTCGCGCTACTTGACAGACATGGTACGAGACCCATTCATCCTGGCCCAGACCATTGAGCAGGTATTGAGGCATGAGATCAGGGCATCGCTAATCTCCCTCAGTATTCCGACCCAGGCTGGAGTACTGGAGCGAGCCCTTTTGAGCGAGAGCTTTCTTGCTGATCCATCATCAGCGCCGAGACCCACCGCAGGGTGGCATGTAGCAGAGTCTTCTACAGCAGGCAGTCGACAGATGACTCCTGGGTCTAGGTAAACCAGACCCTCAGGCAGACGACCTCAAGACACAGGCTCAGCTGTACGGGGCACACAACACATGGCCAGTCTTTCGAGAGGCAGACAGTGCTACGCATGCGACGGGCAGGCCCACATGGCTCGTGACTGCCCGACCCTCCATGCCGAGGAGCAGCAGATGGTTGAGGGGCCACCCAGGCAGAGGCAGAGGGTCGACCGTGGTGGTCCCCAGGGGGCAGGCGGATGAGGCAGAGGAGATGGCCGAGCAGCAAGTGGTGGGCGGCGCTTTGAGGCTCTACCACCACCACCACCAGGAGGTCCACCCCGACCACAGGGAGCTGGAAGGCAGAGACATGCAGAGCTCCAGGCAGTGGAGGCCTACGACCACGGCGCGCCCGAGATGATTCGAGGTACTATCTGTGTATATTCCACCCTTGCTGCAGTTCTTATAGACACAAGATCGAGTCATTATTTCATAGCCGATGCCCTTTTTCGGAGCTCAGAGATTCAGACGGAGCCGTTGGCTTGATCCTTATGGCTAGAGACTCTTACGGGGGCAGACTCGATGATTACGCACTAGTGCCGGTAGTGTGAGATTACTATAGGAGGCTAGAGCTTCGATTGGGATCTTCTTGTAGCAGCGTCGAGGCCTTACGACGTCATCTTGGGCATGGATGTGTTATCTACAGTCCATGCTCAGATCGACTATATTAGGCGCAAGGTGTGATGTGTACGCATCGACGGGAGCAGGTTCACCTTCACCGATGAGAAGGTAGCCTTAGAAGAACAGGATGGACTCTCACAGAGGAGAGGACATCCCATCACTCATCGGTTGGCTAGCCTCATCTTAGGTGAAGTTGACGTGCAGAGTCCTAGTTTTCCTACAATGGTGGATCAGTATGCGGGCATCTTTCCCGACGACGTTCTAGGACTACCTCCTCGCAGAGAGGTAGACTTTTATATTGATATGTACCTCGGGACATCCCCGATATCCACTCCAGCATATTGGATGGCCCCCACTGAGCTTCGAGAGCTACGGGTACAGTTGGAGGGCTTGCAGGGAAAGGGATTAATTTGACCCAGTGTTTCACCCTGGGCTTCCCCGATATTGTTCGCCAAGAAGGCAGATGGGAGCTTGAGACTTTGTGTCGACTATCGCTGCCTAAACCAGGTGACAGTTAGGAACAAGTATCCGCTACCGAGGATTGATGAACTCTTCGATCAGCTCGAGGGAGCACGGTGGTTCTCGAAGATAGACCTCTGGTCAGGCTATCATCAGCTCATAGTTCGGGATGAGGACGTACAGAAGACGACCTTCAGATGTCAGTATGGCCACTATGAGTTCTTGGTTATTCCCTTTGGTGTAACCAATTCTCCAGCGGTGTTCATGGGCCTCATGAACAGGATCTTTCTGCCATACCTCGATCGATTTGTCGTAGTCTTCATCGACGACATTTTGATATACTCGACCACAGAGGAGGAGCACGCCTACCACTTGCGGGTTGTACTAGACACACTCCGAGAGAACCAGCTTTATGGAAAGCTCTCAAATTGTCAGTTCTGGTTACGTGAGGTCCACTTCTTGGGTCACGTCATCTCTGAGGCAGGAGTTGCGGTGGATCCTGCGAAGATTGAGGCAGTGCTAGCTTGGGAGCCTCCTAGGAGCATGACGGAGGTGCGGAGTTTCTTGGGACTAGCTGGATACTATCGGAGATTTGTGCCAAACTTCTCCAGAGTTGTGGCACCACTCTCAGCTTTGACTAAGAAGGGGAAACCCTTTTTGTGCTCAGACAGATGTCAGCAGAGCTTCCAGGAGCTGAGACGGAGATTGACCAGTGCACCTATCTTGAGGTTGTCGGAGGAGGGAGTAGGGTAAGTAGTATACTGCGATGCATCGGGGACCTGACTCGGATGTTTCCTGATGCAGGAGCGGGTAGTGATCGCCTATGGATCACGCCAGTTGAGGACGCATGATCAGAACTACGCTAGTCATGACCTGGAGTTAGCAGTAGTGGTCTTCACTCTGAATACATGGTGACACTACCTAATGGGAGAGCGCTTTACAGTCTTTTCTGACCATCAGAGTCTCAGGTACATCTTCTCTCAGAAGGACCTGAACCTGAGATAGCGACGATGGATCGAGTTCCTCCAGTACTATGACTTTGAGATAGTCTATACTCTTGGGAAGGGGAACATGGTAGCCGATGCTCTCAGCAAGAGGACGGGCATTCAGCTACTTGAGGAGGCGACAGAGCAGCTAGCTGCTTTGCAGATATCCTTCATGGATAGAGATGGAGCAGCCTTCCTTCAGTCTCTCACAGTCACTCCTCCACTACTACAGCGGGTCAGAGAGGCACAACATGGTGATGCTGACTATGAGACGCGGTGTGCGTAGATATCCTCTGGACATGCACCTGATGGATTCTCATTTGGATCAGAGCACGGAGTCCTTTTCAGAGGATATACCTTGGTACCAGTTGCTTTACGAGAGGAGGTGATGAGAGAGTTTCAATATTCTCACTTAGCGGTACATCTTGGAGTGGCGACGATGTACCAGGACCTCATACGACAACACTGGTGGCCGGGCATGAAGAAGGCTGTGGTAGAGTTCGTTTCTCGATGCCTCAACTGCCAGTAGGTGAAGGGAGTGCATCAGGTACCAGAAGGCTTGGTACAACCTTTGGAGGTCCCAAAGTGGAAGTGGGACAGAATATATATGGACTTCATGACTAGACTTCCACGCACTTCTAGAGGTCCCGACTCCATTTGGGTTATTGTAGACCGACTCAACAAGTCGGCTCACTTCTTACCCATCAGAGAGCAGGGCTCAGTGGATAGATTGGGATTTTTCTACATTTAGGAGATTGTATGGCTTCACGGTTTGGCATCATCTATCGTCTCCGATCGAGATGCTCACTTTACTTCGTGCCTTTGGAAGGGGTTGCAGCAGGCCTTCGGGACGTAGCTACGTCTGAGCACTGCCTTTCACCCTCAGATAGATGGTCAGACGGAGTGGACCATTCAGACTCTCGAGGACATGCTCCACGCATGTGTCCTCGACATTGGTCACAGCTGGGAGGACCACCTACCCTTGGTGGAGTTCGCGTACAACAGCTACCACTCCACCATCGGGATGGCACCATACGAGGCATTGTATGACCGACCTTGCAGATCTCCTTTATGTTGGACAGACCCTGGGGAGTCAGCACTCGTGGGGCCAGAGATGGTCCAGGCCATGATAGAGAAGGTCCGGGTCATCCAGGAGCGGATGAGGACAGCTGAGAGCTGGCAGATGTCTTATACTGATAGGAGGAGAAGGCCACTAGAGTTCGAGGATGATGACCACGTCTTCTTGCGTGTCTCACCTCGATGTGGATTACGGAGATTTGGACGAGGAGGAAATTTGTCTCCATGATTTATCGGGCCATTCCAGGACCTCAGTATGATTTCCGAGGTGGCCTATCGCCTGGATCTACCACCTCAGTTGCACCGGGTGCACGACGTTTTCCACATATCTCAGCTGAGGAGATACGTGCACAACCCGATGCATATCATTGACCATGGGGAGCGGGACATTGATGGTGGGGAGTCTCATAAAGAGGTCCCAGTGGAGATCGAGGATCGACAGGAGCGGGTCCTATGTGGACGGTCGATTCCTCTAGGGCGCATCAGATGGCAGCACGAGAACCTCCAGGAGAGCACTTGGGAGCGTGAGGCTTAGATGCATGCTCAGTACCCTCATTTGTTTCCCTAGTTTATGATGTATCTTTACAGGGATGTAAATCCCTAAGGTGGGAGTGATGTAAAGACCCGTAAAATTCATGGAAATTATTGTTTTCTTAATTTTCTTTGGAATTTTACAATTACATAGTTTCTGACGGCACTTGATTCGGATGCCCGGTGTGCCCGGAATCGTTTTCCAAAGTTTGGCTCGAGTACATTTAGCTAATGAACGAGCGGGCTTTTCTAACCTTTGAACTGGTGCCCAAAATCAAATTCTGAGGGCACTAGTGGAATCACAGCGCCAATATTTGCTTAATAATGCCTTTTCCGGAGTTGCGTTTGCTCAGGTGTGGTTTTTAATTTTTGGGGTTAAGTTAAGAAATAAAATAAAAGTGGTGCAACACTTTATCTTATTTCACTTAAAGCCACTTAGAGCCACTTAAGCTAAGTTAAGTGTATAGGGTGGAACCGAAAAATATCTTACCCACTTGGTAGGATATTTTTGAGGTGGTTCCCGCACGAGCCCCACTGTTTCTTCCCTCCTAAGTAACGCACCTACAACCCCCTCTTTAATAAAAGTCAACCATGCATTTTTCTGGTTATGAAACGCCCCATTAAATTGGGAAGTTAAATTGTTACATTTAATTCTTCGAATTAATTTTTCGTTTCTTATCTTTTATTTTCAAATTTTTGGCATGGGAATAAAATAAGACCAACACTTGTCTTATTGAGTGGTGGCTTGTTGAGAGGATTTGGAGAAAACTCTAAGGCCGGAAGATCTTCATCCTCCTTCGTGAAGAACGTGAAGAACGTGAAGAACGCTGGCCTTCGACGAAGGGCGACGAAGAACGCCGAACCCTCGGAGATCGACGACACGACGCCGTGTACCGCGACGCCGACGATCCTCCTTACGTGATGTTTCTTCCGCGACGTTCCTTCCCTGCGACAATCTTCGATCAAGAATCGATTGAGGTAGGGGATTTTGGTTCTTTTAATTATTTTTGAATTATATCCTCAACATGGATTTAATTGGTGCAATTAAATCTGTGTGATTTTAATCCTCGGATTTTGACTACGCAACGCCATGTACCGCGACGACAGCGACACCCCTTCCGTGACGCGACGATCCTCTTCTTCCGTGACTGTCAATTCCGCGACGAAATCACGTTCGATGACAACGTTGAGGTAGGAGTTTTTGTTCTTTTTAATCTATGTGATTATATCCATGGTTTGTTTAAATGATTGTTGTGAGAATTTTAAAACCGCTAACGCGGTGGGTGCCGACCAACGAACAAGTCCGAACCCACCGCCATTTCGTTCTTGGTGTGCGGAACGACGGACAATGACAAAAAAAGATGCACGAGCAATGTTAGGTCCTCACAGTGAAGGACAGGCCCCGGGAGGGCCACTGGCGGAGACAACACGCAATTCCGGCCAGTGGAACTCGTCCGGTGGTATGGGGAGCAGCCCACCGGTGCGCCTCGTCGGCACGGAGGCGCCGGGGGCAGGTGACGGCGGCTCCAGGTGCGCCGTAGGGAGGAGCCACTGCGGCTGAAGCCGCGGCGGCACGGCGTGGTCCCTCAACCGCGCGGGATTGGAGGGGGACGAGACGTGGAAGCCGGCCATGTCCGCTGGAAAGGGCGGCCCCACACGAGGCCGCGACTCCTTCACGCAGGGGCAGCGTGCCCCCCGCTTCGCTCGGCCGTAACAGCCGTGCCGACCCACTGGCCCCCCGGCCAGTGCCAGCCGGGGCGCGCCCAGGCCGGGCCGGGCTGGGGCGCGCCGGTCGGGCTGGGTCGCGGCCATCCAGGTCGGGTCGACTCGGTTTGGGCCACCCGGGGGGGGGGGGGGGGGGGGTTGGGCCGGGTCGGTCCGGGCCCAGACACCCCGTTTTCAGACCCCTTTCAGTATTTTGCCTATATCATGGGCTACAGACCTCCATTTGACACACCGTTAGTGCTGATGCGATCCTTTGATCGAGACGGTCGGTTCAGTATATTGCACTAAAGGTTTCGGTGTACCTTGGGTTCGGCCAGGTTGGTTCGTACACGAAACCAACCTGGCCCTCGGAGCGGAAACACTCATAACTTGAGTTCCGAATGTCTGATTGACGTGGTGTCGACTTAGATGCTTTCCTCTAAGTGAGATGGATCTTTTGGCTTACTCCGCCCGAGGTTTTGACATAGTTGGATTACGGTCAGGTTGGTTTTGCCTTAAAAACCAACCGGGCCCCTAGGACGAAAAAGCCGATAACTCTCAAACAGGGCGTCCGATTGACGCGCCGTCTGTGGCGTTGAGTTCCTGCTGTCGATACTGAACATTTGGATACATCAACTCTGGACTATGTGTCAGTTGATGCATCAGCATCTCGGCTCGTGGAGCGGACCCTCCCAAATGAGCTTGTTGTGTGCGGGAACCCTAGAGCTGGCTGCGACTGCGACGACGATGACAACTGTGCAGAGATCCTCAGGGGATTCGACGACAATGACTACAAAACTCACCGATCCTACGTGGATCAGTGATACAGATCCTGTGTGGGTCTGATCCTGTGTGGGTCAGCACTCAATGGTCCTGTGTGGGCCAGTGCCTACAGATCCTGTGTGGGTCCGATCCTGTGTGGGTCATTGCAGGGGTTAGTTACCTATCGATCCTGTGTGAGTCAGATCCTTTGTGGGTCATTGCGGGGGTTAGTATCTATCGATCCTTTTTGGGTTCGATGGCATAGATGAATCAGTGGATATATCTGATCATCTCTATCGTCATACAAAGAAGTATACCTATGTGACCTGAATCCTGTTTTTCTTTCCTATGTGGATTGTGTTGTGATACCTTGTGTGGATTTATGTTTTGCTTCTTGTGTGGACTGGGTTGTACATGGGCTCGGATGTTGGAGCCAAATGAGAATTGATGACTTAGGTGTATGTATGGGCATATACCTAAGAAGTGTTGGATATTACTTCGTGATTGTATCTTTCCTTTGTGGATTATCCTTTGTGGATTCTGGGAGACCATTGGGGGTCTCGGGGTCCGTACTGAGTAGCTTATACTCACCCCTGCATGGGCTATGCCCGCACTACGTTGTGTTGGTTGCAGACGACGGACAGCACTGATCGCGGTAGAGGATTAAGGAGCAGGTCAGTACCCTGAGGTGGACCACTGGGCGGGACATACTCGGAGTGGACGGCTGGACCCGAGGAGCTGTAGAGGCTTTCTGTACCCACCCTTCAGGTGGGACTTCCAGTCGACGGCTCGACGCTGCAGCTTTACTTTTTAGTTGCTGTTTTCCCTTTCCAGTTGTACTTTACATTCAGTTTGGGTTTGTATTATGGCCCACTTACTTTTCCGCACTCACTATTGTACTCAGTTTTTACTTAGTGTTTACTTCTGCTTGCTTGCTCTGTGGTATTTGTTGTTTACTTTACAAAGGCAATACCTTCCATTTTTACCACGATTTACGCCTTGGTGCTAGTCGCCAGCCCCTTTCCTATGGAAGGCAAGCTTGGGGTAGTCACAGCTTGGGCCCTGAGGACGGGTCGTGACAAATATATTATTTTTTTACGTAAACATTTATAAAACACATTATTTAAGGAACACAAATTTCTGACTGAAAAGTGAGGTAGAGTTAAACATTGTAAAAAAACGTTTCTTGATGTTTTTATGTAAAAAAAAGTGGAAAAATTATATTATTAATTTGATATAACATGAATAACTATATGGTAAGAAAATTAATCATATTTTTATAGATGGATCAAAAATTTTCATTAATGAAAGAATTAACATAAACAATATTGATATATGGTGAGATTATAGCTATAAACCTTTAACAATTTGGAAACATTGAATCATTAAACAATCAAAATATTAAAATTAAATGACTATTAAAATTTAATTAATATATTTATATTCATGATATAACATTTCAAAGGATATATATATAGCTCATTGAAAAATATAGGTGCATAACATGGAATGTGTCTCAATGAAGGAAACTTGAAACAAAATTACTTTACAGATTTGGTAACTTGTGAATAAAAAACCCCATGAAATAAAGATCATAAAATAGATATGTAAATATCCATAAAATTAGTTATAGGAGTATTATAATAAATTAATGGGTAGTATATACACCACAAAAAATAAATTGGTGGGGAATAAGGCATGTATCTCATGAAAATAAAAAGTGAGATAAAATTTATTTACCTTATGTCATGACTCTATTCGTACATGTAAAAACCTCTTATATAATAAATATAATTTTATAATAAATATTTTAAAGGAACATATTAATATATATAATAACATATGAGGCTTTATTATGACTTTATATTACCCTCATGGTAATAATTTTATGTTATGTTTTCACTTCGGGTAATATCTGCTTTATTTTTTTCATGTGTCTTAATTTGTTAAATATTTCATCCTCATACATATTATATTATTTATAAAATGTAAAAAATGTTATAAATAAAATTTTTATTCAGTATATATTTATTTTTAATAATCTTTATAATATATAAATATGAAATGGAATACATCGTTAATGGAGATGATAGCCCATATGTATACTTGAATGTTGTTTCTGTTTTTCATTATAATATTGAAATATAGAAACTAAATTAAATATATGTATATATATATTATAATTAATGTATAATTATTATTTCATATATATCATATATGTTCAATAAACCCATCATTATTATATTCCATGTAGTGTCTGAATGAATGACTACGCTTTGAGGATGCGATAGTCCACACTCCCCCTAATGAAATTATCATATTTTAAAAAAATTGAAATCATGTAGTTATGTGTCATATAATAATTAAATAATAATTAATAGATCATATAAATCATATATATAATATAAAAATATATTTTCCATCATAATTCCCAACCAGAAGAGACAATAAAGGGAAAAGCAACAACATCATTTTGCGAGGCGGTAGTTCCCCGTACTCATGAATGGTTAGTTCGTTACCCATTAGATGGAAGTGTGCGTACATGAAGGTAAAAACCATAACATATAACATATTTGTTTATTTATTAGAATAATTAAAGTATGTGTTTATCTAATAATACTAATTGTGGTGTTAGATAATGGAAATAAAAGAACAGAGATTGAGGAAGGATGTTACCTCTTCTTTGGGTAACTCTTTTGGGATTGCAATAAAGGGATTCCTTGGATATATTTTTTCTAAAAGGGAGGATTCATGGAGGAGGGAAGGTATGTTTGAATGTGTATTTTTTAGATATTGGCCGAGAATATGTGGTTTTAGAGGTGTGAATAATGGGGTCTTGTGGTGACCTTTTATATGGGAGGGAGAGAATACACATATCATTTTTGAAATCAAGATAAATGTAACCTGAAATTTTCCTAGAAAGTCATAAAAGACAAAAAAATCAATGATAGGAGGTTTAGGTTAGAAATATGGCCAAACAATTTGTGTTTTTGGTGGATATGTCATTTTGAACTTTTGTTTTGTGTTTAATCCATTGTTAAGCTTAATTTCACCTTAATCTCTATAATTAATTTTAATCACTTTCACTAATAATTTTGGTCCTAAATTAATTTAGTATTATAGGAATATAAATGTTATACTGATTAAAACTATTTATTACCAATTTTCTAAAGTTAATTCTCATAAGAAGGAATATTATGATCAATTCTAATCTCTAAGACATGGTGATAAAACATGATTTTTTAAAAGTGATAATGTCCAAAAAGTTCATTATGATTTTATATCTAATTTCTATATAAAAAAATTATTATTACAAAAATGGATTAGTCGATGTATAATTGATCTCTTTCAACCTTTAAATAAAATTTTAATAGAATTTAACAATATATAAAATTTTAAAAATAATAGAATTTTTGAATTGAAATTCTGTATTTTTCAATATTCACTAAAAATGGTGTTTATTATAAAAATCCCAAAAATTCACCCTAACCTAATTTTGAAATTAGGAATTCCAAAACTATGTTTATTTTATGAAATTTAATTTTTAATAGTGTATAAAATTAATTTTTTTGTTATACATATAAGAACATAAAAAGAATTTTATTTGAGAAAATAGTATTTTAAAAAAATAATTTACCAAAAATTATATATTTTATTATCAATATGTATTATTTATGTGAAGAAATTATAAGTAAAATTTGAAAATAATTTATGAATATTCATATTACTATGTTTTACCACTAGAATATAATTATATCATTTAAATAATAATAATAATAATAATAATAATAATAATAATAATAATAATAATAATAATAATAATAATACAGTGTTGTTTTGTAGAAGCGCAGTGTTGTGTGTCATGAAAACCAAGTCGGTGTTGCATGTTGCACATGATTACCATGGTTTTGTCTTAAAAGAAATTATTAACCAGTGAATTAATATAATATATGCTATATATGGTGTTTCATGAGATGAAAAATATCAAAAAGATTAAATTAATTTAAAAATATAATCAACAAAATATCTGAATGTTACATATTAGAAATTAGTTACTAGGTTTTTGACTTGGTATTTGAGGTCTTTTTAATGAACTATATGAGAATTTTTTTAAATGGTACTATTAATTTTATAATGAATCATCAATATTTTGTAGAATTCATAACTGATTTAAACTCGCAATTTTTAAAATATTTTATATTAATACCTGAAGTTGGTCATCTGATTTTGGAATCTACTTATGGCTAATAAGTTTTTTATTGGTTGTTAGAACATGCCTCCTAGAATAGATCTTCCAAATTTTAGAGATGAATGTATGATATAGGTTCGGTAGGAAAACCCTTAGATGGAACCTTATTTGGAAGAAGTTGTAATCCATCCCATATAGACTCTGGTTTTTGTAGGTGTGGGTAACATGGTTTGAGCAGTCGATCATGGATCAAAATTTACAAAGTAGCATCCGCCTTCCATCCGTGGCAATAATGGAATAAAAAATTAAGATGATTGAATTTCACATATTGAGAGGATATTTAAAAATTTTAAGGCTTTTGAGGACACTATGGTGTTTTTTCCCACATATAGGGTTGATGGGAAGGTAAGCAATTGATGGGACTCTATTTATAAATAAAAGTTTCATGAGGATCTTACATATAGTTATTTCAATAAAATAGTCAACTAGATATTTTAACCGAACAAATTACATGTGGAAAAAACCCTAGAGTTTATAACTTTGGAGGAAGGAGAGTGTATAATTCAGAATTATTCCACCACTTTTACAGATCAAGTGCATTAACACAGAATCTTTTGAATAATGAGTACCTAAAGGCTCGGAGGTTTGAGTTTGGACTGAGGATTGATATTCAGTCTTTATTGATTACCTTTTTTTCTTCATATAGTTTTAGAGGTTTTTCAGCTGGAAGGTTTGTCAGATGATGGAATAGTTGAAAAAAAGGTTTCAGAGGTCCTCCAATTAGTATTTCCGTTATCCAGGGTGTATCTTTTATATTGAAAAGGAAGTATATAGGTAGAAAGTATTATTTAGGGCTAGTTTTTGGGGCTTCATCTAGATAATAGATGATCGTTTATTATCAGTGTAGACGACCTTGCCATAGTAAGACTAATTATGGATAGGATCACAAAATGTTACAACATTGGGGACAATATGGCCATTTAAATCATTTTTCATACAAGATGTCTGAAGGTAGTAAGGTCGGATGCACATTAACCATTGGATCATAGGTACATACTACTTCTTCTAAGGATTTTGGGTCTTATCCTATGGATAAGGGGATTTTCATGTGGATTTGAAAGATCATAGGGGAGAGGATACCTGATGTATCTATGTAGTGGAGTATGCACCATAGTAATATGATGTTGGGCCAACCACATTTAAAGTTATGGTGTTTATTTCATCTTTTATAGTGATAGATGTTTTAGATAAATGTGATACTCATTATTTCATGTATTCAAAGCTATTTTATGTGTTGGGATTGTGTTTGTATATTATAACGTACATGCTGTATCCTTCCATTCCTTTGATAAAGAGGTCTGAACAAGGTTCCATGTGTTCTGCATGTCGTGTGATGATTGTCGAGTTTGAGGTGGAATGGGAATTATAAGTGACCAATCCTGACATATTAGAATTTATTTTCCTCCTCTATTAGATGACTAGTATTAATTCCAATATACACTTTTATCACCATGATTTTTAGTTCATATCTTTTTGTGGGACCGCCCATGTTTTTAGAGTGAGTGGGACTCTAGATTGAGATGGTAGGGGCCTTTAATTCCTTATTATGGGGGTAATCTCATTATATTCATTAGATACGTTTCTTGATGATGTTAAACCATGAATGGTAAGTCTGCTACCCATTTTAGTGTATAAAAACCTTGAGGACATCCTAAATTATATTTATATTATACCATCATAGAGAGAGGTTGAGTTTACAATTGAACTCCTTCCTGGAAGGATTCCCATTTTAATGTCATCTTAGAAAATGGAACCTATAGAGTTGTTAGAACATAATATCCATATGGTAGAAATCATGTATAAGGTATTTATTTATCCAATTATTTGAATGTTGGTGTTACCAATTCTTTTTTATGATAAGAAAGATGAGAGCCTATGACTTTGTAATGACTATCAAAACCTATATCGATTGACCATTAAGAAAAAATATTCCCAAACTAGGATCGATGATCAATTTGATCATCTTAGAGGGGGTCATTTGTTTTCAAAGACTGTCCTATGGTTAGGGCAGCACCTGTTTAGATTCTTATAAGAGGGTATATTTAATACAACATTTAAGAGATGGAATGGGAATTTTTAGTTTCCAGGGATGCCTTTCCGACTAACTAACACTAATGTGGTGGTTATTCAATTGATGAATCATATATTTCAACAATTCTTGAAATCATTAATTGTGGTCTTAGTGGAACATATATTGTTTTAATCTAATTTAGAGAAGGAGCACATGGAACATTTATAAATATCTCATAGAATATTTAGGGGACTTCATTTTAATATAAATCCTTTCAAATGTGAGTTTTGGATTCAAGAAATAGTGTTTATGGGACATGATATATCAGAGATGGGTGTCATGATGGATCCTAAAAAGGAACATTCAATCATATATTGGGAGCATTCTGAAAATGTGTTTGGGATATAAAGTTTCTAGGGTTGGATTGTTATTATAGGTGGTTTGTATGGTACTTCTAAAAGCTTTTATATCTGATGAAATACTTAATTCATAAGTGTGTAACGTTTGAGTGGAATGAAAAGTGTCAGAGATATTTTGAAGAACTGATGGTGTGACTAATTGTAGGCGGAGTTTTAATTATTCCAGAACATGGTTTGAGTTATGTAATTTTCTATGATGCATCAAGTATGGGTTTGGGATGTGTCATGATACAGAGGAGATTGGTGGTAGCCTATATCCATCAACAATTATGACCTCATGAGAAGAACAACCCTACCCATGATATTGATTTCACAATGCTTTTATATACACAAATACATGACATTACTATCATTATGTGGAAAATTTTATAGTATATTATGATCATAATATAATTAAAACTATTTTTACTTAGATAGATTTGAACATGTATAGAGAATATATGTGGAGTATATTTAGAATTTTTATTTTGATATTTAATATTCTCATATAAAAGGTAATGTGGTCTCTGATCCAATGAATAGGAAATTACCAACACCAGAAGTGAATGAATCATTGGAAGACTGGTATTTGATGATTTCTTTTCTTAAGATGATATATATAATAAAATAAGATCAAGTTTATCTTGTGAATAGGTCTCACCATAAGTTCCTAATATTTATTAAAATACTTTATTGAGGGGAATCCATAGGCGATTGATCTCGATCTCCCAGTAGTGGTTTGTGCTACTATATAAGGTTGGTTGTTCTGATTTCCCTATGTTTGGATTTGATGTATAATGGAAACCATTATTTTTCTTCTATAAAACTAGGAACTATCAATATGAATTGTAATATGATACATTTCTATTATTGTCTGGGGATGTGAGGTTTGATTCTAGATTTTGTGTCACAGTGTCATAATTTAAAATGAATTAAGGCCAAACACGAGATAACTTTTAGTTTGTTTCAAACCTTAACCATTTTATTATTGAAATGGGATGATATTTTCATTAATTTTTTATTGATTTACCATGGAAACATAACGTTTTGGATTCAATTTGGGTTATCATTTATCAACTCATGAAATCAGCACATTTTTTACCTATCATAGAGAAGATGAAGGTGGAATATATCAGGAACTTCTATTCCTAAGAGACCATGATACTTCATGGGGTTTCCTATGAGGTTGTTTCTAATAAGGACCCAAAGATCACATTTAGGTTTTGGACTGGTTTGTAGGAGTCAATGTGTTCCCAGTGGAAATCGACCAAAACCGATCGTCCACATATTGATGGAAAAAAGGGTGATCTATCTATGTCCTTGATGATATGCTCTAGGATTTTGTGTTTGATTTTGGTGGCTTTAGGGGAAAACTTTTTTCCTTTGGAAAAGTTTTACTATAATGATAGTTACTAGATCTTAACCAGTATGGACCTCTTTGTGGCTTTGTTTGTTTGGAATTATTGATCTGGTTCATTCAAGAATAGCCAAACCAAGTTGGACATAAGGCCTCAAGTGCACCTTCATATATGCCAATGGATACATACTAACAGTGAGGGACTATGGTGTGTCCATGGAGTGGATATTCCCTCTGGTCAAAGTGAAACAAAATGGTTAAATCATGATATAAATAAGGAATCAAAAAATAATCAGGAATAAGATAACAGAAACTAGTATACGAATCCTTGAAATATGCAATCATTGAAATCTATAAATTAAATCACATACAAAAGATGGTGGATTGTTGCTAAATAATTGAAGAAGGCATATATAGAATTAGGAAGATAGTAAAATACATGATATAAATAAGAAACAAAAAAAATGAAAAATATATCCTTGTATCCCAAGAACTAGCTCGATCATCTAATACAAAGATATTTCTTAAAGTAATAGTTCAAGTGTCTAAAGTAGATCCCATCCCTTAATCATAACATGTGACCATATAATCTGCTTATGTAAAAATGATGAATGACATATATTTTTAGATAAATCTCATTAGTACACCACCTAAAGTGTCTATAAAAATTAAATATGTGAATATAAACCGTAATAGTGTGAAAGTATATAAAATTAAATTAGTACATAATAAACAACCAATACCTTATTCAGCATCATCTATTGTCTGACCATATCATCAATTAATTATTAGAAAGGGGATTTTTATTATAATATATTTGAGATCATGTAGTAATATTTTTTATAATAAATAAGTATAATCCAAGGAGATACTAGGGAATTCATGACCTCTGGGGTCTAGCCATCTCAATGTAGTACCTCTTGAATTCTGGGTATATGGGAATGAGTGTAATCCAAGGGGTAAACATAATTTATTACACTATAAATTACTATAATCGAGTACATGGGGATCATCTATAATAATCCTATGATAAGGATGACTAGGCCCTATGGGGTGAATCCATGGCGCCACATGTCTGAAGACATGAACCCGAATCCCCGCAGTGTATCCATGACATTCTATAATTGGGAATGAGTCAAGAAAATTATTGGTACAACACCTAGAAATTTGTATAATAAGACAAGGATCATATTTCTTGTTGGGTATCTCCAAAAACAATTAGATCAATGAGTCATAATAGCTTCCTTTGTGTGCTCAATGCACTCCCTCAGGAATCCATGGTGTGATAAAGTCCAACAACTCTTATAAATATTCAAAAGATCCATATTCAATTGGAACCTTATAATCATTTCATTTATATACATATTTCTACATATTCCATATAATAATCTTGAAAATTTTAATTAATTAGGTTCATTCCATTACATTTCATCATACATGACAGGGTGAATTAAGGACATGAAACCAATTATCTTTTTAGATTAATTTTCCAATGCCAAGTTATATATATAGATATATACGTTCCATTTAATGTTGTAAAGATTTATTTTTTTATGATAAAATAGTTATCTTATTAAATTCCAATTCAACCGCTCCCAATCAATATTTCAAGTAATCCAAATATGGGTTACTAATGGAATATAAAAGTATACACCCTATATGGGGTGGTTGACATTTAGGTCTCAACCTCCACTGATGTAAAAGTGTTTCATTAGGTCCTTATAAAATAATCTTTACAACTTAAAATAAGACCGATAAATTTTAATGGAAAATGCATAATGAAACATGTGTACACATAATGGAAATAATTTAAAAATGGATATACATTGAGGGATAAGTCCCATATCACCTAAAATATCTATATAGTATATGACTCATGTAGGATTTACATATGGTTTGGCCTGGATAAGAAGAAAATATAAGAACAAATGAATGCCCTGAAAACAAGGCATATGATCTAACAGAAAAAAATTATTTTCATAAGAATAATAAGGACCAAAGAATCCTAAAGAGTATAAATATTATTGATAGGAATATGACAACGTGAACAGATCTTGATTCTAAGGTGAGATAAATAAGTTATCATGGAACCTATGTGGATTCCATGGGAGAAGATCTTGATGGGTAAAAAAGGGTGATGTCCGTTGGAGGTAGAAATAAGAAAAAGAGAGGTGAGTTATAAGAATTTTAAGGGAAAAAATATAATTATACCCAGATTTTGAAGATAAAATAGTTTTAAGACATAGTTGGACAAACCATACACCAACCAACCATGTATTACATTCCATGAAAGGTGCCTGTATGGTTTGAAAATTTGTGTGAAAACTATTCTATTTGGACTTGTCAAAGTCTGCAGTTTTCTCACACAGTAGTGTAGCCTAGGGATCACTATTAGGGATAACCATGTTTCCCTCTTTAATTTACTAAAACTCCTCTATAGGTTTAATAAGACCATATAGAATGGGATTAAAATATTCTACTAACAATGTGGCCAAGCTATTTTCTCCAAATGTCTGGGCTCCAGGCACCAAGAAATTCCCAAAGACCCTTGTTTCTTCGATAGAATTACTAAGAATTAATATAATTAAAAAAACATGGAATTAAGACTAATAATAAAGGATTCATACAATATATATATATTCTAGTTTCTTACAGTATTCCCCCGTAAAGGATCTCATCCCCGAGTTTCCCTTCCAAGGGTGGTAAAACATCAACTGAGAATAACTCCAACCAATGGGCATTTACGTTAGATTCCCTCTACCAAATCTCATCATGTATATGGTCATTCTTCTATATCATCCATAATAATAGGAAAAAATTATTTAGAATGTTTCCATGACCCATTGAATGATACGAATGAGTTACTCCTCAAAATAATCATCGACATCGAATTTTATATCATAAGAATGAAAAGCATGAGATGTGTCTACATGGTAATAATGAATCTATGAAACATGGAATATGTCATGCATGGTATGTGACCTCAAAGGTAATATCAATGGATATTCTATCAGAAAAAATCTATACATGATCTCAAAAGGCTAGAGAAAATGTGACGAATGCTTCCCATTCCCCCATATCCACCTAAGCCCCATCATGGATGACCATAAAAATAAAACATAATCTTTAAAATAAAAATCTAGTGGTATTTGGTGTAGATAAAAATATTATGAATATCTAAATAGGGAATTATACATAGGCTTTTGGATCAAATGGACCTACTCTAATGTTTCCCGCATGAGATGAGGACCAATTGATGCTACCTTCCCCACTTCTTTCTAGTAAAAAGGTGAATGATATGGATTACCATAAAGAATTATATAAATCCATTTTAATTTTTTAATAAAATATATTATTATAGGAAAACTATATAGGTTTTATATATTCATCCCATTAACCCCTAAAATAAAAGATTAATTCTTTGAGCATTTCCTCCAACACTGGTATAGTTTATTCTGTTTGACCATCAATCTGAGGGTGGAAAGATGTGTTCAGAAGAACTGGTGTACCCAAAGACTTATGTAACCAATTCTAGTACCATGATGTGAAATACGAGTCCCTATCTAAAACAATATATCTATGGATCATGTGTTGGTGTATAATCTCATGGATAAAATTTATTCCCAACTCATCAACTAAGAGTGTTTGATTGGAAGGAACTGGGCTACCTTCGTCAGTCGATCAATGACTTCCCAAACCACCTCTATACCATGAGGAGACCTTGGTTAAAAAATCCAAGAATTAATTGATATGTAATCCAATTTATTTTCAGAGATTATTAATGGATGCAAGAATTTAGTGCGCTGCTGGTGTTTCACATTCACTTTCTTACAAATGGAACTCATGGTGATAAAACTCACAATCTGATGTTTTATTCTAGGCTACCAATACTAGAAGTGAATATTACAATACATCTTGGAGATAATTGGGTTCACTTAACACTAAGATTAATGTGATTCTCACATCATCTCATATCATATTTCTATGGGAACTTAGTACACCAATATAAATGTTGTATGTGGCCTCCATCGAGAGACCAATCTAGAGGTGGGTCCTCTCCTAAAATAGCATTCCATAAGACCAACCCTTTAGGGTATGAAAACATACACCTATTCACTCTATCCAGGAGTGAATATGTAACTGATAATTATGTAAGAAAATTAAAATAATGAATTTATTGAAACTCATGACTTATCTCAAAAAATGGTTAATAATTTCCATTCATCATTCTCTTTTTTGATTAGCTTGTGGATACTTTTTCATGCTCAATGCAACAACTAATGAATTCCCATTACCATAAATATTTGAATGATCAAATTAGAATGGAATTAGGTATTCCACCCCTATTCACTATCATATATTAATGTAATGGTACATAATGATATATTTTATGATCATGTGGTCTATAAACACTAAAAACACTATCCCATTATATAATGTATATAGAAGTGCAAGGCATGAAATACTGCTGCAAGATCAATGTCAGGTGTCAATTAATTATTCTCATGAGGTATCAACTAGTGAGAACCCTATCCAATTAATTTTTCCTCCAGTATTAGTACTTTACCCAATATGTTTCTTGATGCATCATAGAACATCGTATAAGAATCATGATCGTTTCTAAATAAGTCATTCCATTATAATCGTGAAAGTTCATCTCACGTGCTTTTGACCACAAAAATATCACACCATTATTAGTTAGAAGGGAATGAACTACTTCAAGGCATGAGATTTCTTGTAAAAAACACCTCTAACATCCATAAAACCCTAAGAAAATATTAATATCAAACAAGTTCTTGGGAAGATCCCATGAAAAATCAACACTCACCTTCTATGGGTCAGCTGATACATCTAATTTTGAGATAATAAGAACCATTAAGTAAAACTTTTCAATACATAAGTGTAACATTTTAAGAATAACATTCAATGGATGATCTCTACTATATTAAAAATGATATAATTATTTTTTTCACATTCACTTTGAGTATGAGAATACCCCAAGGTGTCATCCAAAAAAACCATAAAGAAAGAATCAAATTTGTGGTGGAAAACCCTACTCATCAAGGCCATGAAAATATTAAGAATGTTCCTAAGAATGTAAAATATAACTTGGTACTCATATAAATTATACCATTATTGTAAATCCACATTGAGAATATCTGAAGGTCTGAATCACACCTAATGATTACCAGATCTTCGGTCGGTCTTCAAGAATACTCTATCTCCACAATGTTGGTTGAATAGTTCTTATATTCACGGATGAGGATACCAGTTCATAACTTTTATCTGGTTTATTCATCGATAATTTATGTATAGCCTCATGTTTCCATCCGCCTTCTTGGAAAAAATATTAGAGTACCTAAAATTGAGGTACTAGGTTTGATAAAACCCCATAATTCTAGGTTCTGTAGTTTTCTATTTAGCACTTGAAACGCTATAGTAGATAAACTATAAATAAGAATAGATATCGATGCTGCTTCAACAAATTTCTCAATAGAGAACCCCATTGCTCTCTGTAGAGGTAACACAGAAAAATAATTGGGAAAGAAATCCCAAAAATGATTTACTATAGGAAGAGAATTAGTCTGATTCCTTCCCTTATCCTCTATATAAATACTGATAATTTGTGCTATCACTCTGACCAACCCATTATTATTTATTCCATCTATACCTTCCTAGAAATCCCATTAATCATTGTGAAGATAAAAATCTCCCTATAGTGAAGTAAATGATAATCTATTGTGATTAGAGTCTATATAGGCATGATAGGAATTCAACTAGTCCATCCTGAGAATGAAATCAAATACTATCATCTTGATGATGAAGTCATAACACAATAAATTCTAACTAACTACCTCAAGAGGTTAGTCCTTAAATTAACATATATCATCTAACCACACACCTAAAAATGTTTCTTGGGTCATCCCCCCGAAAAATTATATAATTTAATAACCTACACTTTCACCAATTGAAACAGATATAATGGAGTGTAAGGAACCTATATTGAACAAAGAAGATAACATAGAAGAGGATACTATAATAGTACCTCATAAAATAGATAGTGCTACACTATTCAACCTAGGTATCTTCTAAAAAGATTGATACTAGGATGATCCTCATCCTAGAGCTATTACTAGAATAAATTGAGTAGGTCCACTCTACTTACACTAAAAATTAGAAGTCTGGATACCTCATCCAAGATCTCCTCCTTCTAATGTTTGGCTGATAGTGCTCTAGCTTCATTCCTAACATGGATTCATTGATCATTCTCATGAAGGTGGAGCTAGTGTGGGTCCTCTTCCACTAGAAGCAAAAGGAACGGTCTGACAAAACCTATAATGATGTCCCATCTAACCGCAATCACGACACTCCAATTGGTCTCTATCATACTATGGCATTAAATTCTCCTATATTCTACACTCGTGGTATAAAATAGATCTAATAATTTGGGTACCGTGTCCTCCACTGATCCATGGGGAAACCAAAAGGATACATTTCATGATGTTTCTAGAAGTACTATTCAATCTTAGAACTGACCCTCTTTTCCCCATACCATTACTTCTATCATGTTTTACTCAGGGATAAAATCTTGATCTATGATCTCAGAAATATTAGACATGCATAATACATTTACCTTTGTTCGAATTGAATACCTATGCCCATCCTTGAAATGCATTGATAATGATGGATCATCCCTGGATAGATGTATTAAAATGTGTTGAACCTTGGTGTAATGGGATAAATAGTCCATGTAAGACATAGAAACATAATCTGGTTGAATGAACTCCATGTAGCAGTCATGTATTTTCATCTCAAAGAAAGCATAATCCTAGAAATTGGTCAAGAAGTCTCCCCATACCATTCCCTTTGAGGACAAGCCTAGTTAATCCCATCTTACCAGTTCTTAGTGGAAGAACACATCATGTTGGTAGTGAGATTGAACCTCCTCTTTAGAGGTGTCTCCTATTTCTCAAAGATTGAGAAAATATATTCTATCGATGATTAAGCTACCAGTTGACCACTGTCCCCTTGGAAGATGGGAGGATACTACTACTAGAACAAATGAGTAAGGGAAGACATCATTGGTGTAGGTTTTGGATCACCATGCATCAACTACATATTCAATAGGAAACTCTCTGAAAGTTTAGCATGAATTTATAGTTTAGTAATAGTTGGTGGTTCTACAGGTGGAAATATTGGGGATAACACCAGTTCCTCATGGCCCACTAACTAAGGAGAATGGTCATCTCCACCCTCATGGAACATGACTCTAGGATGTCGGGGGGGGGGGAGGTCATAACCGTACAAATCCCAAACACATGATTAAAAACGTGATACCAAGGAAGATGTGATCTATTAAGGAAACAAAAAAAAAAATGTCTCAGTACACAACATACTTACCTAACCACCCACTTATAAATTTAGGGTATTGGTAAGTTTTCATGTTTTCATTTAATATTACCCCAATATATAGATTTTAAATTTCATGTAAAGGAGGGAAAAAATCTTTATATATAAGTTTTCCTTCTCATTTATAGAAAAAATTTCTTTTATAAGTCAAAATTTATATTTTAAGCTCATAAGTGAGTGTATACAAAATACAAGGCTCAATTAAATTGATTACCATCCTTGGTCTATAAATACCCATACACTTTATAAAATGAAATCAATGCCCATGTAATTTCAACCATCCACTCTTAAATTCAGTCCTAGAATATAAATAGTAATATACATTAGTTCTATTAGATGAATTAACCATCCCAATTTATAATGGTCCACACATTTTATAAATTTAAATTGGTAGTCATGTAATAAAAAAAAAATCCTTGCTCATGTTACCAGGGTTACACAGATTACGTGGTTCAAAATTGACTTTTTATGATTCCACTACCAATCCATATGGGAAAAAACATTTAGGTTGATGATGAAATGTTTTCAAACTAGTTTATCTTCCATGTAGGAGACTCTAGTGGTATCAGCATCACAACCAAGGAATAGTCGACAATAAATGAAAATATGGAGAATGCAAGAAAAAAATACACCTATATGGCATGTAATATTCAGGAAATGTGAATCTTTGGTGCCTATAATGATTTATGTAATAGTGTTCCTCACTATATTGGGCCAAGGTTGAATTATCAAAAAGTGATAAAAAATTCCTCCTTTCATGTGAATCCCCCAACAGTGAAAATATAACAACCATAGTTAGTAGAATATTGAACAACAATTTCTCATTCCTAGAAGAGTTGGGGATTACCCTGGACATGGGTTAACTACTCCCATGATTGACTTATAACCATGATAAAACATGTTTTTAATCTATTTTCAAAATTTACCAAATAATAAAATAATAAAGTACTATCTATAATACCAATTTTTGGCATCACAGACCCATTTCACTCCTATGTAACTGATCTCGGTTGGCCCAATGGCCTTAAGAGTGCATCCCCAAATTCTATAGGCTACCAAATAGTAGCATAGAAAATGGGTGTGTCTGTGCGGATATTATTCTCCTAGTCTAGAGTGGATAATAGTGGGGAAATAATCATATAAATTAAAAAGCCTCTGATTAAAAATAACGAATAAGATAGTGAGAAAAGTATAATAATCATTTAAATAAGTAATCTTCAGAAGATATAAATTGTATCATATAAAAAAGATGATGAAATTCATATAAAAGGAATATAATCATACATGGTTGTTGACAGACAATACAATACTTGACATACCAAAGGATCAAAAAGGGGAAAATCTATCCATGAATTCTGTGCAATGTCCCAATCATCTACTACAATGATTCTATCCTAATGTAAGAGGTTAGGTTTCCAAAGTGGGATAGTTCCATTTATCTACACCTATGACCATATAATCTACCTAGGTACCAATGGTGGACCAAATATGGTGTGAGATAAATTTTAGTAGGCCACCACCAACAATTTGGATAAAAAACTAGTCTATGAATATAAACTATAACACTGTGATGGTATATTAATGTAGAATTGTACAAAATAAAGATATAATAATTTCTTCTACCTCAACTAATGAATCAAAAGTTATTATTTTTATTTTTTTAAAGTGTATTTAGATTATAATAAACTTGTGATCACGTTTTAATAATCATTATAATAAATTAGGAGGATATAAGGAGAAAATAAGGCATTTGTGACCTAATGTGTCAATCCAACTCTTATTAGTAACTCATGTAGTTTGGATGGAAGGGTATAAGTATAATCTTAGGGGTATAATAAATTAATTCCAATAAAAATGAGTCTAACTGATTCCATTAAGTTTGTTTATTATAATCCCAAGCTAATAATTATTGTTCCCAATGCGGCAAATCGATGGTGCTTTGTGTCTACAGACATTAAGATGAATCCAAAGAGTGTGTCTAATGAATTATAAAATATTGAAAATATTCATGTGAATCTTCATTATAACTCTTAGGAATTCACATAATAATACATGGATCATATTTTTTGGTGGATATCTCCGATGACAATTAACTTAATGAATCGTAATAGAATCCTCTACGTGCTCAAGGAATTCATACAAGAATCCATGATGGGTCCGATTCTAACCACTCAGATAAATATGATAAAGGTCTATATGTATTATTAAACATATAATTATTTCATTTATATTCATAATTAATCATAGGCCATGTAAATCTCATGACAATTTCAATTCATTAGGTTCATTCCATTACATTTAATCATACAAGACAAGGTGAATTAAGGACCTAAAACCAATTATGAATTTAGAAACATTTTTAATGATCAACTGATATATATATATATATTAGTTAATTAATTAATTTTTTATTAATTTAGTGAAAGACTTAACTTGTCGAAGGTCAATTAAAATATATCCAAATGGTGTTTTATGTAATTCGAACATGGGTTACTAGAAAAATACAAAAGGATCCACCATACTTGAGTTAGTTAAATTTTAGGTATCAACCTCCAATGATTTGAGATAGAGTCGTTAGGGACTTGAAATTAAATCCTGAAAACTTGAAATAAGGTAGATAATTTTTAAGGGGAAATTCTTACTAAAACCAGCGTGTGTACAATGAAAAAAATTTATAAATGCAGATACATTGAGGGATAAGTCAAATAACCCCTTTCTTAATCCTTTAGTAGTTAAATCATCTAATATTAGAACTTATTTTGGATTGTATTAGAAGAAAATCAAAGAATATACAAACACAATGAAAATTGGTCATATGATATTTCACCGAAATAGAATCGTTGAAAGGAATAAGAACAATGAAAGGAGGCTAATTAGTAAAGAGATTTCCTGTAGGAATCCAGTTATATGCATGGATATTCCATTTGAGTTTGGATAGATAATTTATCAAATAACTTTGGTGGATTCCATTAGAGAAGATATCAATGGAGTAAAATTTAGGTTATTGTCCCATGGAAAATTAAATAAGAAATAGATAGAATATTTATAAGAATTTTAATGGAAAATTTCAATTTGACCCCTCTTTTAGAGTGATCGATTATTTTTACACATGATTGGAGAAACAATACACCAATAATAAATAGATTAATATTTATAGAAGGGACCCTCTTGGTTTATTTTCATATTTTATAAAACTATTAACAAATTATTCCATTTTCCTATATTAATGATTGCAATTTTCTCAGACAGTCGTGCGACTTGGGATGAATAATTATGGAGAATTGTGCATGCCTTTGCTGTGTAATGAAATATCCATATAGTTTAATCAAAAAAAGTGTCCATGGAATCATGGTTTCTATGAAAATTATGATAAAACTATTTTCTCAAAATGTTGGGGGTCTAGGCTCCACCTAAGCCTCAAACACCATTTTTTCTTCCACAAACATACTAGGAATCCATATAAGGAAAAAAAATGAATTAAATTAAAAAATAATGGTTATGTACCTCAACGAAAATAAATATTCTTATTTTATTGTTGTTCATATATATTTAACATATATGGTAAAGAGTTGGGAGAGAATTATTAGGTTGGGTGAAGTCTTGTTCAAGAAAAAATAAAGAGGGTGTAGTTGAACTATGATAGATTTATAACAGATTCATGTCATCAGAAAATATCATTCGGACTATTGTTGCTGAGCGTTGTATTTTTTGGTTGGTGATCATGTAATTATTATAATTTCAACTCACATGGGTCATCATCGGTTGGGTATTTAGGGTATGTTGGCACAGAGGGTTGTGGGACCCCTTAAGATCATTGGATGAATGGGAAAGGTGTCATATTGGTTGGAATTTATTTCTGGTTTAACTTCCTTACATGATGTGTTTCATGTTTCCTAGATGAGGAGTTATCCATTAGATCATTCCCATGTGATTTTATGGGAGGATTCATAACTTTAACCATCATAAATGTAGTAGAGAAACTAGTTCAGTTTATGGATCACCAAGAGAAGGTGTTGCATGTTAAAAATATTCATCTGGTTTGTGTACTTTGGAAGTGCAGAAGAGTTATCAAGGAGATGTGAGAGTGTGAATTTATGATGACTAAATAGTTACTTTCAATTTTTTTGATTCCAAGATCTTGGGGAATTTCTAGGTACATAAAGACATTCTTATTGGGAGATAGAAACACCGATCATCCACCTTTAGGTATGCTTTATCAGTTGTTATTTGTTTCCTTTTTATGTTTTTGAGCATTGTGGGATTCTCAGGAATGAAGAGACTTTTCTTAGGAAAATTACCAATGTTTAGGGATGTATTTTTTTTAAATTAATGGAGTTTAGGCATAAATGGGTCAACGGGTTTGTTGGGTTCCCACCGGGCTCTGAGAATATTTGTGTGAGTTTTGGAATTTTTTGTGAAGAATTTGGACTATTTCATGTCTACTGGACAAATTCATGATGGGAAACAGTTAAACATAGGGTATTGTTAACTATGAATATGTCAGGAATTTTTTCAAGGAATTAAGGTTTTATATGCCATGAATCAATTTTACATCATGAATTGATAAGAACATGGATTTTTAATCAGTGGCGATTCATTTTTTGGTGTATTTTATTAATTACAAAATTCACGTCATGAAATAGATTTACATCATGAATTATTGTGGGTTTATGGTTTCTTATGTGCTACATGTCTGGTTTTATTTTATTCAATATCATAATTCCCTCCCAAGAACTAGGATCTCCCTTAGACTATTTTGGTGATTTCCTATCCTTCCAGATCATTCATTCAGAAATTGTTAATTGTTGTTGTTGTGGTCCCTCTCTCTGGGTAAGTGGTCTCTACTTATTTCTTCCTCTGGTCACAATGAGGGTGCTGGTTGCTTATGGGTTTCATATTCATGATTGATTGGCGTTTTCTATCAATCCATTAACATTTATTGTCATGAGTTTCCTTTGGAAGGCAGATGCATGGTTTCTTAATCTCCTTTGTTAAAGGAGGTTAAGTTTCCATACTTCTTTAAGTAAGTGGATCTATGAAAGTGTTTCTAATTCTTGGACTGTTATATGCTCCTGTTGATTCATTTTGATAGTTTATTGGAATATTTTTTCTTTGGTGAAAATTATTTTAATTATTTTTTAATTTTTTTATGGAAATGGTTTGGAACAAATTTTTCACATTGGAAACCAGGGGCGTGTTGTGAAATAGACCAAGGTGACCATAGTGTGTGTGGTACCACTATGGGACACTTTTGTGATATCGACAGACTATGGTAGGAATCGATATCAGCTAAAAAAATTATTATTAGTTTAGTATTCTTATATGTCTAGTATTTATTCCCGTCATCTAGTTCCCAAATGGCTTGATTTGTCTTTTATTTCTCGTTTATCGCATGATGGTTTATTTCAAGGATATTTTCTCACATGTTTAATTTTTGGGGTTTTTACGATGTGATTCATTTTTATTAACCACATAACCAGGATGATATATAAAATTATAATTAAATAAAAAATATTATATATATGATATTATTATCATTCTGAATAACTAAAATACTATTTACCTTCTTTCTATAATTACCATTGAAAAATGGAAATGTTACTCATGCATACATACGACCCACTATCTCCATGATTTCAACTTTGTTCATTTATCATAAACATATTTAAATGATGGATTTTAAAATATAATTGACTTATAAAATGATAATTATATCATGATTATTATTCTCTAAATGATTGAACAGTCATCACTCTAATCATAGTCAAATTAATGATTTCATTTTGGATATAATTTCTAAATGTCTTCAAAATGTATGATGTGAACATAAGAGATTAAGTAATTATAAATAACTTGGTAATATGTGATATATATTGAATAATAAAATTTAAAAAGGTTACTTAGGATGAAAAAATTACCATAAGTTTATTATTCAGGATTAAAAATGAAATACATGACATGTCAGTCTTAATGTATGGGACATTATTTTAAAAAGCATCTTTTAAAAATTCCCTTAAAACACTATTTTGGTTACATATCCATATTATTTTTTAGGGAAATTATTTTGATAATGTTTTTTTATTATATTTTTTTTTAAAATTAAATTATACCCATGTTTTAAAATTTACAAAAATGGGTTGAAAGGTATCTTTTTATAGTTTTCCAAACATGATACTTTGTGACTTTTTGAAAAAAAAAATACCGAAGGAATGTTTTTTAACATATATGAAATGAGATTATTTTTCCAACTGTATGAATAAAATTTAATTTGAATCTTAAATTCCAATATTATATGGTTATTTTTAAAGAAAAATATTTTCCTTTGTATGTCCACAGTTTTCTTTTTAAATATGTTTTTTTTCTCCAGGAATGTTTTTCATGTTATATGGTTTCATTTTTTATTATTATATTATAGTTTTTGGGAATTGATTATGATTATAGGTTGTTAAATTATAAACTTAATATGAGTGGTTCCATCATATCCCCCAATTTATTGGGTATATTGTAAGTTCAACATGATTTTTATTTCAGGCATAACTGCAATGGTTACTTGAATTATAAGTGTTAGGGTTATTTCAGGTATAACTATGAGGGATATCTCATGTGTATCAATGAGGGATAATGGATAAGTAAGTATGATTAGAAAATGATTCTCCAAGTTACCAATATCATATATTTATTATTTATAAATTTTTAATGAAATATCATGTTTTCACTAGGTAAGCTATTGAGTTCACGATACTTTTTAAGTGTGAAAATTATAACTTTTTTGGAAAAAATATAATGAGTTTGTCATGTTATATAAATAAACACCTATCATTTTTTTTCAATAAGAGTTCAAATCAATTGTTTTATAGATTATTTTGGTAATAAAAAGTGATTTCTTAGGTAAGAAAACGATTATTTTGTTTTTCCCTAAGTTTATTTGGAAAAAGAAAAATGTTTATTAGTATTCGATAAATAATGTTTTATTTATTTCTTTTTTATGTCCCCTATTGATATTTTATTTTAAATACATGATTTTAATGTTCCTTTCAATATATGTAATGATGATAAAGGAAAACGAATATTTCATGTTTATTTTTTTGAAAAATTTTCAAGAAAACAAATCTTGTTAGGTTTTAAAACTTTTATATGGTGGAAAAAATTGATATTGATTAGAGGTGTCCACATTGTATTATATGGTTTTTTATGTATTATTTATGATGTAATTATATAAAAATATATACCTGAAAAGATCTAAAAAATGTAATAGAATTAATTCTTGACTTGATAATCAAGATTATGTAATGTTTAAGGCTATGTTTTATAATATCTTGAAATTCCCATGCATAAAATCTCTTGAAATATCTGGTTGTCATGTGAACATAGTAGCCTACTCTCCTGGGTTTAATATACTAGAATAACACTAGTTAAACATATATCCTAAAATTATTTCCTTTACCTCCTTATTGATCATTTTTAAATCATCCTGACAGTTCATTAAGGGTCCACCTAATCCCAATTGAAATATTCATCGATCACACTATATTATTTTGAATTGTGTTTCAATATCATTCTTATTTGAGTCCTCTCATAATTTTCTCTAGTTTTACTACTCAAAATTTGTCACTTACTATGAAAATGTATCATAGTGTTTCCACTTATCTTCACACATATTCCTAATTCTTTCAATATACAAGCTCCCTTGAATACACCATATTCTATAAATTGATATAAAGTATATATTACACCCCCTTTGGATGTATCATCATGTATCTATCATAGAAAATCCATTACTACTCTATATCAATACTATATTAACATAATAATTCATGTATTATTATGAATTATAATAATAGAAAAATAATTGTTTTTGGTAGCCGAAGATCATCTTTTTTCCTACAAGAGAACTTTTCATATTGCAAAAATTATCACAAGATACCATCCTATCAAATCTGTTGAAGAAAGATAAATTCTAGGTATAATTTAAATTGAACATATCATTGTTAGATTAAATTTTCAGTGGATTAAATTATCTTGATTCTCATGATCATTTAAAATAAGTACTTAGAAATAGGTACCGCTCTTACCTCATATCACATCAGTAGTGACAATGATTTATCACATGTAAAACCTAATCACAAACCACATGTTTCCATCTCAATATATCTCACAAAATACATTGTATATAAATAACCTTGAATATTCATCCACATATACATATATTAATGCAATGTGATGTAGAACCTCCTTCTTCAATGTGGAGCTCATATTAGTGTACCAAATTTTCTCAATGGTTGGTCCACCAATATTTTTATCTTGCATGGTCAAAAGATTCATGATCATGATGTTTTGAATCCATGAATATTGTATTGACGTGCATCAAAAAAAAATTCTTCATAATATTAAATATTCAAGAGACTCCATCTTATTACCCATATATAATTCATGGAGTTCCAAGTTGACCATTATGTATCCTCAAGAACTTTGGAGTCACCGTATTGTAGAAATCTAGTTACCTCACATATGTTCTATTGTCTAATTATATTCTTACATTGATATTTTCTATTCATGGTTGAAGATATACATTTTAAATTTTTTACTTTATCATCAGGAAATATTTTAGGTGTATTATATTATTTGATCAAGTAATTATATCTCATGAAAAATATAAATATTTCATTACTTCATCAAAATTAAATATTGAAACTTGAGTTTTTCAATTTGGAGTTTCATAAATTTTCTCAATGTTTCAAATGAAAAATACCCAGATTTGGTTACACCTACACTGAGACCATTGATACTTATTCTTATCTTATTTTACACATTAACTACAACTAAGGGCTCCCATACAAGAATATAATATCATATATCCTCATATTCCTTTGTTGTATTTCTGAGTTTCTTGAGAACCCATGAAATCTAACCCTCTGGAACACCTATAAATCACTAAATGAAACTTACACTGAAGGAAAACACACATATGATGATTCTTAAGGATATCTATGCTAAGAGAAATAATAATTATTCTTTTTGGACATATAAAATTTTCTATATTGATTTTTAGAAAGTACATACTTAGTCTAGTAGCCTCAAGACCTCTTCTAATCACTTCTAGACTTTATAAAACCACCATCCAAGATTATGTAAATTCCATAAACCACAAAAATTTTTCTATATAGATAAGGGATGGATTATTTTCCAATAAGTCATCTCATTCAAAATATGAACATGTTTGACACTTGATATGAATGAATTTAAAATCAACAAAAGTTTGGGTTGAGTAGTCAACTCCTTTACCACACACATATTGGTAGTTTCATTCGTAGTCAAGCATTAATTAAAAAAATACAAGATTTATTCATTGGATCTTCAAATAATATAAAATATTGATAATAATTAATATTATTAATAATTATTTTTACAATATTACTAATTATTAATAAATAATATTAATAATTGTGTACATTATTATTAATACTAGTTAATTTTGGATTAACTATTAAATACACACCAAATTAATAAATATAATTAATAATAATTAATAAATTTTTATTCATAATTAATTATATTTCATTACATTTTTTATTAATGGTAATTATATTTTTAATTAATATAAATGTTATTTAGAAATGTTATTTTTATTTTTAATTAATATCTATTAAATTATTAGTATGTTTAATTCATTTGTAATATATTTTTTATTATTATGTTCTATAAATGGCGAACTTGAATCCAAAATAAAAATCTCTAATAGAGCGAATGGAACCCTCTTTCCTAAAATGGAGGTTTAGATGGTGTTTTAAGTGTTGTAATAGTTTAATAATACCATAATGAATGAAATAAAAAAACTAATATTTAAATATTTTTTTATATTTGATTATATTTTTTCATATACACATGACATAAAATAGGATGGTTACATTTTTGAATACATTCAAAAAATAGTGTTATATGGTTAATCTCCTTCAATGGAATGTTTTAAAGAATAATTAAAATTTTAAAGCACCCTCATTCAAATTATATCAAATATTACACTTTCTAAGAATGCTTCCTACTTTGGAAATATTTCAAAGAGAGTTATGAGATAGAATACAAATACCTGTCTTCTTAAAGAACACCCCATATTAAGAAATAGATTCCACATACCCATATACTGGGAATTTAGTTTTCAATATTGATATAATAATATGTTTTCCTAAAAATTGTGCAAATTATTCCCTATACTAATTCAATGAAAATGATCAAAAAATACCAATAATGAATATTGATAATATAATAAATCCATAAATATTATATTGGATCATATATACTATATTTATTCAATCACCAATAACTAATAAATGTTTCCTCATTCCAAAAAATATCTCTATGTTTCACATTGAACCATATAAATTTTTTACTAAACACCATACACCCATTTTCTAAACTCAATTAATTTAACATCCAAAACTGGGTAAAAAATGATAAAAAAAGAAATATTTAAGCCCTTTCACATAACTAGTTCGGTTAAACTATTCTATCTCCATAAATTTTCGTAAAATAACATAGTGTATTCTTCTTATAAAAGAATAGCTCATCTTGTTTATATTTAAAAATTCAAAAAATTAAGTTTTTCTCGACATCGATGGTCGATAAAATGTTAATCTAACGTCAACAAACTTAATTCAAATGTAATTTTAGTGTTTCAATGATTTTAGAAACATCTAAAAGTGTATATATTTTAATTTTAAGAGTAATTTTATTTGTAATGGATGCATATATTCTCAAACATATTTTTTTTTATCAAAATAAGGTTCAACCATGAAAACTTAATCGATTAGGTGTGACCATAACAGCATGATTAAATCCTAAAAATATAATTATTTACAAAATAGTTATATAGGAATGGTTCCTTATACAGTGGGGTTCTACATTTTCATTAAATTAGAGTATCTATTAGATATTAAAACACTTCCAAGGATTCCAATTTCCTATATAAAAAACTCCACTCATGATTGATATTATTCAAATTCCTTCAAAATGCATCAAAAATAATTTTTTTTATGATGAAAAAATAAACCAGTAAAAGATACCTTGATTCTAAATATTATTCTAGTGTTAATATCAACTATATAAAGGTAAAAAGAAGTGATCCAATGTTGTGTACTAAATATGATTTATCATTAACACATTGTATTATGGATTTTCTAGGGAGAAAATAAACTGTTAAAGAGAGTGATAATATAACATACAACATCAAGCTTTTATACTACCATCCCAGAATACCTTTATAAATTAAATATCTATAAATCAACAAAAATAATAAGTCTAAACTCATTAAAAATATATATTTCTATTATAAACAACATGATGAAGGTAGAATAATTTGATGTAAACAATTTTAAGAGGTGAAAAAAGTGAAATAATTATCTACTTCTGATACATTAAAATGTGTACTTACTCTAGAATCTGAGTCAAACTACCACTAATGTTTATACACATAAAGTATAACATCCCAGATCCCACACACTTGTTTCCATTTATATAAATATAATATTTACATTCCCTTCTTTAATATTGATAAACATGATCCAATTTTATCCATCGAAAATATAAAACATAAAATAGAAATATTGAATCACTTACATACCATAGAACCTTTTAGGTTTAGGTTTTTATAAAATTAGGGTAAACCCTTACATAATAATATCCATATATTCAAGTGCCAATTTCTCTTATTTTACCCACATTTTCTTATTTCTTAAAATGTCTTCAATATTACCCATTAAATTCTTCACAAATGAAATATTTCATGACAAAATTAATTTAGAATAATTCCTCATAACCAAGAGAAAAAAAACAAAATAAGGATAAGATCAATTTCATAGTAAGGGAAAACATGAACATTCACAATTTAATTCCCTCAGTAAGTATAAGATGCATATATAGTTATGATAAAATTCTCATGGTGATTGAGTATTACATAATAAAATTATTATCCATCAAATCTTGGAAGATGAAACATGTGATATGAAATAAAGATGTTACAATGTAAAGAGTCATAATAATCAATAATCCTGAGCCACATAATGTCAACCATGATCAGAGGAACCATTAAAACTCATAACATGAAAACATAAAACTTATTAGTATCTCATACCATTATCTGTGTAAACTAGGTTCACTCATTTAAAAATATAACTGGAGCATAATTAAATATATAGTATAAACATCCCTAGTAAACATCCTCCTTCATTCCATTAAGGATAATTAACATCCCCCACTTCATTGGAGAGATTTATCAGGCTCACCCATTGAATAATTTTTTTCAGGATCACCCATTAAATAAGATTTATCAGAAACCACCATAATTATCTACAATTTATAAGTACCATACATTAATATAACCCTTGTAATCATTCATTTTTTTATCATCAATATTTTAAAAACACTTTTTATTTCTTTATAACACGATTTACTTATGGAAAAGAAATGAGTTTCAAAAAAATATCATAAAAAATAATCGTTATGTTCTTAGATAAATAAGATGGATGGTATTATAAGATAATATTCCCAGTGAATTGAATAAATAATTATAGTATGTTGAAATAGATGAAAATACATTTGAAATAACATTTAAAAATGTTCTTTGAAATTGAGGCGAAAACATTACTTTTCCTTCAATTATATTTTATAACTTTTTACATAATATTGTAAAAATAATTTTATATGGAAATACAATTGGAAAATTATAAATTAAGAATAAATTATATAATGATAATTATAGAGAAAATATATATTCATTTCATAAAAGTTAAAAATATTCATTTTTTTGAAATTATTTTTAAGAGAGTACATCGTGACCCATGTAGAATGTATTAAGTCATATCCTTTTAAATACTTTTAAAATAAGGTAACATATCATGGAAAATAATATTAGTAAATAATATCATTATTATAAAATATATTACTGTAATATGATAGTGAACATGGAGTATGTGTTTGGTTAAAATTCGTTAAAACGTTTAAACAATATTTTAATTGAAATATCCCTTTAAGACTATTAAAAACTAAAAGAATCTGAAGGAATGAAGATATGTAAAGATCTAAAATACCATGAATATTATTTTTTTCAATATTTTACATTTCATGGTTCATTTTATACACCCTATAAAAGAATATAGGAGTATCAATCAAACACATTTCTCAAAGAAAGAGGTTTGAGATGAGAAACCCTTGCGGGTTGGGTAATGATTGAATAAAAAATCCATTAAAAGAAAATAAAGACATGAATTTATAAAATCCATTTATTATATTAATTATTATATTAATAAGCATTAATGGTGAAATGATTACCCTATATAAAATAAATCTCACTTCATAAAATGACTTATCTCTAAAATAAATGTAATTTAGAGCATGAAGACCATTATAAATTTTACGACATTTGAATCAATAAATTTAAATTTAGATAACATAAAATAAAATATAAATATAATTATTAATGAGTGATTAATGATGTAAGACTTCAATATGAATAATATAAACCTTATAAAAATGTAGTAGGTTCATATTAAAAGGCATTACTCAAAGAAACACTATTGAGATGAATAATCCTTACAAAGATGGTATCATTGAAGTTAGAATTAATCAATGAAGTTATTTTGTATAATAATTGGAAAACCATAAAAATGGATATTGAACATAATGAAATCATATTCTAATTGAAAAATTATGTTGGAATTATAAAGTAAATAAAGTAGAAGTATATCCTAGTGAATGGAATTTTGAGTTAAGAAACCCCTTACCATGAGTACAGATTTTCTATGTATGAAATTTAACATTAGTATAATAAAAAAATTAATAATTTAATATTTTAAAACCTATTTTAGATTTATTATATTCCCATTAATCCATTAATTTTATTTATTTAAATGAAATATTTAATTACTTAATCAATTAAGTCCATGTTGGGTGTTTTGAGGATGTTCGGTTCATAATTGGAAAAATATTTTTTTAAAGTTTACCACGGTCAAAGTGGATATTTTTATATAAAAAATTATAATAATCCTAAAAAAATTATCATTTATATAAATTAAATAAAATTTTATAATCATCCTTGAATGGAGGATTTGAAAAATGATTTACATCTCTTTTTAGTGGTGGTAATCTATAAATAGGGACTAGTGACATTAAGGGTAAGAAGTTATGTAATATAGATATATTCCCCAAATAATAATTATGTTATTAATATAATATATATTTATTAAATCCATCACAATAACTATGATAGTGAAATGGGTATGAGAAATGAAACACATCACTTTTTCAAGGTGGTCGTCTACACACACACAAATGATGTTTTCATTCCACATAAGATGGTGTAGGCGATGAAAATTTTATATTAACTTAATAAAATATAATTATTGGGTAGGAACTGATGATATTATTTTGGCTTGGTCAGGAAATAATTTAAGGATGCATTCTAATAATTATAATGGAAATGCTCGGTTAAGATGATTTTCTATTCATTGAAGAACCTCCTTTGGATCTCTTATTAAGGACCCCATGGATATTCCTATAAGAAGACATGATACTTCAGAATGTATGTAAGGAAGTTAATATTAGTTTTTTGAAGTGTATTTTCGAGAAAATTTTGTCATAAAGTGTGAGAAATATACCATAGGTGGTGTCCCTTTATATGCGAGGGGATTGATACCCATATAATTTTTTAAAGTATGAAATTAATATAAATTATTTTCTTATTTATAGTGTCTCAAAATTGATATATTTAGAAAATAAATTAAAAATTTGAAATATTCTCTTCCAAAAAAAATAAATAAGTTTAGGTAATGTTTTAACCCCTTTATATAAGCTTCAACCTCATTTTAACCCATTTAATGATTACCGCAATAATAATGTTTTTACTCTTTCGGGGCCATGAAAGTTACTATAAATGGAAAAGTGACCCATAAATGGAAAATGGTTTATATTATAGATTTTAAAATGTAATGTTTTCATAATATTTTTTTAATTTTAAATTAATTAATATAATATTATTTAGTATAAAATACCATTATAGTCATTTTTGGGACTATTCGTATAGTTGACTTACAAAAATATGAAGATAGTAATTTAGTTTGAATATAAAAATTTAATAAAACAATAATACATTATATTTTTTTAAAAAATTCACATTACACCATAAATTACCCAGAAAATATTACTTTGTATGTTTATAAAATCTTTCACTTGACTTTTCTACTACTTTCACAAGCACTGTGTCAGAAGTGTGTATGAATTTAAGTAAATTATTTCATCACTAAAAAAAATTTAACGTAAAAAATATTTTCAAAAATTACCATTCATATGTATTTTTAACTATATTTATCCCTTTCAAAAAATATTATTGATAACAAATAAAAGCGAGATACATTTTTTATTTATTATTTACTTAATATAATTTAAAGGTCCTTATCCATGAAAATAGGTAACACCTTCCCATATAATCCAATATTGGATGAGTATGGTTAAATTAGATGCATAAAATTGAATTAAGGTAGGTGTTATATATATATATATATTTTTATATCCTTATCACATTATTTTTAATCATAATTACTCGATTTACCCTTACCGGGGTGATATATATTTTTCACGATTAGTATTCTTAATGAAAAAAATTAAGGGGACAGATTTACCAAAGTTGAACCTCATAATAAAAAATATGAAATATATTTTATAAAATAAAATTTCTATATGTAGAATAAATTAATTTTAAAATAAACCTAAAAATATTGATGAAGAGAAGTTTTATAGAAAAAATGATTTTGAAGTATAAAAATGTTTAAAAAAATTAAGAATAAGGGTATTTTCAATAACCTTAATGTGATAATTTTTAATCAAATTTAATTAATGAAATTCTAAAACCAATTAAAACAATTAGGACTATGTAAATACATGAAATTAAAAAAATATTTTTCTATAAAATAGATATTGTTAACATTTTATAAAAAAAATCAATATTTTATGAAAAATTAAAAACAATTCATCCTATTAAGATTTTGATTTTCTGATTTCAAATAATATAACATTTTTATCCAATATTTTTTAAATATGGTAAAAATAAACAACAATATTTAGTCATAAAAAAATATAAATCATTTTTGAAGAAAACATATGTTTGAAGCATAAAATAGCTTTATTAAAAATGAGTTCTTATTTGATAAGAATTTATAAATATATTTTTAATTATTTAGACCTATAAATATAGTTCAATAAACTATTACTAATATTTATACCATCTAAATCACTTTCTGGGTCATAATATTACTATTTAAAAAATAATATTTCTTGGCTGTTAAAGTTTAGTGTTGCATGTCATGTATGTGATCAAACATATTGTTGATTTAAAACAAGGGTTATTACATTATTCCAAAAATTAATTAATTTTATTCTCATAATTTTATCTTTAATAAGTAAATCAATGTTATTACATATGAAAATACATTTATATAAATATCACATCATAAAAAGGTTTAATAAAACTCTTTTTTGATAAGTGGGAATGGGAAATATAATGGTCATCTAGAATAACAAATAATTTGGTCCCCAAATTAGATAAAATTAGAGGGTTGTTAAAATATAGATATAGAGGATAAATTAATGCTAAAATATTTATGGAGAGTGATAGAGTGCACTGATCAGAAAAGGTTAATGATCATGATAATGTCACTGGAAACAAAACTATAAATCAATAACAGATTAAAAAGTCTATAAATTAATTTTAACTGAATGTAATATGATAAATTTTTTATTTCATGATTCTTTTCATAGAATAGAATAATTAATATGAAATTTAACCTAGAAACATAATGAAGTATAATTAAATTATTTTCTCCATATCTATAAATAAAATTTTATCCATAGGTTATATGTTTCAATTAGTCTAAAACTCATTCTCACTCCATATTCAAAACAAAAATTATCCACAATGAATATTTCTTGTCCCTAAAGAATTAAAATTAACTTCTAATAGATCATGATATCTATTAAATAATGAAAATATATTTATCCTATCATTACTGATATCAAAAATTGTTATCATATGATAATATAACACCAATAATGAAAAAAACTTCATATACCAAAATAATGCATTAATCTCTAAAAATGGTATAATAATATCCATTGTTCAAATTAAATCATTCAACAAGTAATTAACCATGTACCATAAATAATATATATAAGAACATATTAACCTCATATTTTATCCTAGAAAGTCAACATAAATCCCATAATGTAATATAAAGTTTCCCAAATTATAATTCATGTTAAATAAAATGATTCACTTTAGGGTTATTTATACCTCAACCTAATAAAACATCTTCCAAAATCCCCAAAATCATGTCAAAATCCAATTACAAAAAAAAAACGGTTTTTTTATGAATTTTAATTCATTATAAAAATTAAACATATGACCCTATGATGGTATCCACAGATCATAAATTAACCTTACATGAAAAAAATCATAATCTTCAATGTCATATGAACACTAATTTGATAGCAAGTATAATAGACTTTAACAAATACTCCCACATGTCGTTCTAAAAATATAATGTCTACATTTATTGGTTTCTTATTTATAAAATTGATCTAATTTTATCCATCCAAATCATATAACATAAAATGAAAATATTTAATCAATTAAATACCCAAGAACTTTTTTGTCTTAGAGTTTTAGAGAAATAGGAAAATACCGTTCATAATAATACATATGTGTTCAGGTTATCTTTTTCATACTATACCATGATTTTTATATTCCAAAATGAGTCTTAAAAATATCCAATAAAATTCATCAAAAATGAAACATTTCTGTAAATAATTCAACTAAAAATATTCCTTCTATCCTAGGGAAATTGAAAAAACTAAAATGGTGACCTTAAATTCTCAGTGATGGTAAACATTACAATTAAAAATTTATTGTAATCACTAAATAAAAGATGATAATATGGGTGTGAGAACATATTCATGGTGAGTGAGTATTTAATTAGAGAATTAATAAAGATATTGAATTGTATTATTGAAAATATTACATGGAATAATGCATTAATATATTGAAGAGTCATATGAATAAATACTGACTGAAAATTATTTTTTATTTTATTATCAAATCACATTGCAAGGAAAGTGAGAAACCTCAATGTCCAACATAAAAACCAAATAAAATTATAGATAATTCCCAATAAAATATAAATTATGCCTCTTTCCAGCACTTTCATCCTGTGGAGCTCCCCCATTAGAGAATGAGCACTCAAACAGTCCAATGCAATGATGCACAGACACAAAACTGATGGCCAGTCCATACCCTCTCAGAATCCAAGTGCCATGCCGAAGTGGTGACCTCATGATCTGAACCCCATCTGAAGCAGAACCAGATAAACACTGGAAACTGAACCCCAGATTCACCATGAGACCCACTGATTTAAAATATGTTCTCATAATCAAACACTTAAGAAAAGTGATAGACCAAGCATTAGTATGAAAATGGTAGAATAGAATCATTAAAATAAAATTTAAACCTTCTAGAGTCCATATTCCTAAACAACTTCCATGATATATATGTTACCCGAGTGCAAGGCTCTTCACTTATCAGGAATTATAATGTAGTAGATAGCCTATCCCATACCTGTATATATTCCTCAAACTTTAACAAAACCTGATTGAATCTCTAAACCAGAATCATCTCCTGTTTGTCAAACCAAGAATATTTCTCGTTATTATGATTCAATTAAATATTCCGGCCCATCATCTCGGATTCTTCCAATTCAGATGAATTGAGATACAACACATACCCTTTAACCTCATCTCATGAACTTAGAAGTAAACCGGAGGATTCATGTTGATCAGGGTGTTCCAGTTGACACAAAGCCTCACTGGCCACCCTCTCATCCACTTTCTTTTTTTTTGTAGACCTAGTCTTCAAAGGAGGTGACAAGGAGGTGTAGTACTTCTTTCCATTCCTCCTTCTGGTACTCCTACTACTCCTTGGGCTTATTTCTCTAGCAGATATAATCTTAATATCTTGAATGAAATTCTCCACTTGTTCCCCATTTGTAAATTCTGATTCTTCGTGATAATTGTTCAGCCCTTCCATATTGATGCCATCAAAGTGATTTCTCACCTGTATGGAGTACCATATCCCCCTAACCACTTCCTCATAGGAAGCATCACCAGCATGCTCAACCCCTGATATTAACTCACTATTTGGAAGGACAACCTCCATATCCAGCCCTTGCCTTCCCTTCCTTAGGTCTTCATGGCATGAAACATCCACTTCTATTGTAACCTCGTCTACATAAACCCCCATCTACTCCAAAACATGAGAACACTAAGACTCCCTGAGCCCTACATGAGTTGCAGTCATGTGAACCAAATCTTCCTGCCTCCCAGTGACCTTGAGTAGCGAATTATTTCTAGAAGATGGCCTGAAAAAATCCTTCCTCATCATATTAAACACATCTGCCACTATAATATTCGTATGGTTCTTCAAGACTTTCTTCACCGATGAAAAAACTCAGGGAGTCCACTAAGGTTCACACTCCCTTTCCCATCAGACACCCTTGGAGGAGTGATTGAACCTTCTTCTTGTCGGTAAGTGAAACCAGAGAGCTTCATCTCACCCTCTAGATGAATCCCAGATTCTCTGTCACCATTATAACTCATCTTGAAGGCATTTTTCTTATAATTCCTACAATAAATATCCTTCTAATGGCCCAAACACTTGCATTCAGAGCAGTAATAATTCCATGAATCATAAATCACACGTTGTTTGCAGTGGTATTCTTTACCCACTGTGATCCACACATAATCGAACGGAACCCTTGACACATACATTTCAAAATAGATTCTAGGATTCATAGGATGACAAATGGATGTTGTGAGGCTATCCGAACACATGCATCTACCCATCAAATTTCCTACCAAATAGAGGATGGAGGGATTTTTGAACGGTAGAGGAAGGTTGGGGAGACTTATCCATGTTTCCATTAAAGGAGGATAACACATCATATGCATGTTGAAGGGCCACCAGAGTAGATAAAATCAAAAACTATTGAAGCTTATTATAGTGCTTGACCAGGATTTGATGAGGTCGACCTCCGAGAAAAAACATACCAGGATCTGTCGATTATCCAGAAGACCCACCATCGCCCCCTCTTACAGACCCCTAGCATTGAAGACGTACCTGTCAAACGAGTCTACCGAGGGTCTTCACTGATTAAATATCACAATCAGAGTTTGCTTCAGAAGGTCTGAATACTCCAAGAATTCCGATGATGATAATGAAAGGTTAGGGAAACCATCGAGCAAATCCACAACCTTCAGGCCATGTGGGATTTGAGAAAACGCCGGAAGCAAATCAGGTTTTGAGAATGGTATGAATGGTGGAGAAGCATATTTTATGGATGGAAAAGGTCCCTCCCCCATTAGTGAGAGAGGGACTAGGGAAAAATCTGCCACCATCGCGAAGGGAAAATGCCGCTAGGGTTGCCTCCCCCCAAAAGCCTTTATCCTCGAGTCGTAAGAATAAATAATACAGATCTATTTGATGTCAAACATGTTCAAATGAACCATTTAAACAAATATAAATCATATAGAAAATATTTTGGTATCATTGAAAAATATATTAATCCTCTATGTATGTGTGATAATTTACTAGGTATAATTTAAATTCATAAAAGAAAACTCCCCATTTAACTGTCACCTTCTTTCCTTTAAGGATATGAAATATTTCTCAATGCATTAGAGGGATATATCAGGATCACCTATCATATAATCCTTATCAAGGTCACTAATAATATAAATTATATCATTCCCACTTATCATAATATATAATTTTTATGTAATATACATGAAAATATAAAAATGGACTCTTATATTTTCATCATCATTATTATAATAATATCTAAAATTAATTTATAACTTGAATTAGCCAGGAAAAAATTTGGTTTCATGACAATCAATTTAAAATATTCATTGTAAGGATTCGTAATAGGGAATATATATGGAATTATAATTTCATATTTTTAGTTATTAAATAGAATCCTTAAAGAAAACTGATAATGATGAAAATATCTTTAAAATAACATTTAAACCATTTCTTTGAAAATAGAAGGAAAAAATTTCCTTTTATTTTTATAGTACATTATACAAATATAAAAAGATTGTAAAAAATATTTTATTTGAAAATAAAAATTAAAAATTATAAAAAATTATATAAATACCTGAATAGCCTTTATTGGGAAAAAATTCATTCATGTTGTACAATTTAAAAAGAAACATTTTTTCAAAATTTTGTAAATGGAGTCAAATGTGACTCGTGTAGAATTTTTTTTGAAATATCATTTTAAAACATTTTCCTATAAAGTCTGTAATCATTGAAAATAACCCTATAAAATTATTAATATTTATAAATGAAAATTATATAAATAAAATAATGATTGTAGATGAAGAGTTTGGTAAAATGTCTTCAAAAGCATTTAATAATGTTTTTAAATAAATTCCCATTTATAGACTTCCAATACTAAAAACTATTTAAAACAAAGAAAATAAGATGGAATATAAAATAACATTAGTAAAGATATAATCATGATATTATATGTAATTATTCATTTTATACACCATATAAATGAAATAGGTTAATTTGGAAAAACCATTTCTGATAGTATGAGATTTCAGATGAAAAACACTTATAACTTGGGTAATTCTTGAATAAAAAATCCTTTGAATGATAGAAGATTACTTGGTTTTATAAATAAAATAAATTTTATGAAATAATATTTTAAATCATATTTTTTTGGAAATATTTACACCATATAAAATAAATCACAGGGCTTAAAATGAATTATATATCAAAAAATATAAATTTAGACCACAAAAACTATTATTACTTCTATAAATTTTAAATCTATATCTCATGAAAGAGTGAACTTGAAATAAAAAAAATATCATTATAACATTTTCAATAATGATATATTATCTAAATAGGCATCATATAAACCTTATAAAAAGGATTAGGTGAATATTACAATACATTTATCAAATAAAACATTTTGAGATGAAAAATCTATACAATGATCGTATACTTGAGGATATAATTAATAAATGAAGTAATTATTTTTTACAATTTTAAAATAATAAATTGTGTAAAATAAAACAAAATAAAATAATTTCTCAATACACACACAATCATGTCATAACAATGTTAATGAAGTAGAAGTATAACCCAATGAAGGGAAATTGAGTTATGAAACCCCATTCCTTGAGTCAAAATGTCCTATGTATGTACTTTAAAACTTATATAATGATATCATATTAATTTTTTAATTATTTAATTACATTTCCTAGGATTATTAATTTATCACTAAACCTTTTATTTAATTTATTTTAATGACATATTTAATTTCATAATCTATTGAGCTCATGTCAGGTGTTTTTAGGACGTTTAGTTCATTATTGAAAAATGACGTTAGTTCATTGATTGTGGTCAAATGGTTTATTATTTCACAATATATAGAATAAAAATAATGTCATAATTATCATTTTTAGAAATTAAACACTATTTTATAATCATACATTAATGGTGGATGTGAACAACGAATCACATAGCTTCATGGAGGTAGTATTACACACGTACACACGAGTGATGTAAAAATTTTTAATGGGAAAAAGGTAAAAAGGTAATTTATATAATATATTTAAAGAATAATAATTAATTCATGAATATAATATTTCCTTTTAATTTTTCACAATAACTATATTTTTTGGGGGTAATGAAAAATAAAGCACATATCTTTGTATTGGTGGTTGTCCACACATATACAATTTTTTTTCTTTCCCCATTGGATGTAAAACGATATTAAAAAAGGTGATGAAATCTTTATAATAATTTCATAGTATATGTTAAATTTTTTTTTTATGGTCTAAGGGTTATGATAGAGTTTGATATGTTATAAGATAATGTAAAATAAAATTTCACATTTATTATGATTAACTCATCTTTAAAAAACCTCTTTTGGATCTATCCATAATGGCCCTAGGGATGCACTTTTAAGAAGATCTGAACCACTATAATGTATTTAATGAATTTAATAAAAGCTTTTTGTAATATTTTTCTGGATAAGTTTCCCAATATTTGTGAGGAATATTGGAAAGGTCGTGTCACTTGATTATTCTAGTTCTTTAAAAATAGTTGTGTCTATGTTGCATTGAAATTTATGTTATTTATTTCAAATAATAAATTTGAATATAAAATAATATCATAAAAAAATTATTACTCTTAAAGATAACCATTTAGAACATTTCATAACTTGCTATTATCCCAATAAAAAAATATTATAGTTATTAAAACAATGAGACTACCATGTTGTATTTATTCATTATAAATAATAATTTTGTGTTCATTATTAGAGACAAATAAAACAACATCTAAATGTAATAAAGTATTTTATGTTTAATTTTGAAATAAATTCATTACATTTAAGTATGTTTGGAGTTAGATATTTTTTGTATCCTTATCACCTTATTTTTAACCATAATTACCCGATTTTCACTTACAAAGATGATAATTACTTTCCATGGTTACTATTCTTAATGGAAAAAAATAGAAGGCATCTATTTTTTAAATTTAAAAAACTTGATTAAAAATATTTTACCAATTTTATTTAATTTTGTTTTTATAAGTGGTATAAATTAGTTTTGAAAAAAGCTAAAAAACATGATGACAAATTATTTTTGTAAAAAATCTATTTTAAATATATAAATGTTTTTATCAATAATAATAATAATTTTTGTTTAAATATTATTAATTAGACTATGTTTAATTATAAAGAGTTAATTATATTTTAAACCCTTTTAAAAAAATGGGACCATGTAAATATATGAAAAGAAAATCCAATTTTCTATGAAATTAATATTTATCTTTATTATCATGAGAATCAATCTTTTCGAAAAATCACAAAATTAATAAAATAATACACTTTTGATATGTTGATTTAAAAAATATTGTTATTTTATAGAGTATAATTTCCATAAGTGACAGAAATAATTTATAATATCCTCTTATGATAATTAACAATATCCAATTTTTGGGGAAAATATATTTTTGAAATAGAAAATAACATTACTACAAATTGAGTTCTTATTTATTAAAAATTCTTAAATACATTTTTTAGTTGGAAAATTATATATATTTATATTTTTTTATGTGGTTACACCTATTCATAACCACCAAATTTTTGACTATGTTACAAAAATCATTTTTAGATGATAATATTTTGTGGTTGTTAAAGATCAGGGTTTCAAGATATGTCCACTATCAAACATTGTGTTCATTTAAAATCTCAAGGGTCTTACATTAAGTTTAAAAAAGAAGAGAAAATGGTTGAATGATAATATCATGTGGCATAGATACATAAAAAATTCATTAGATGTTGATTTTTTAGAACATATCAACATATTTGAACCAAAAAATGATATGGGATGCTCTGAAACCCAAGTACATCACAGAGGATGTGTCATCCAAAAAATTTCTAGTAATCAAGAATATTTCACACAAATTGGTAGATAATAGATTAATTATAGATAAATTCAATGAAATACAATTCATTTTACAACACCTTAATAAAAAAAATATGTTCGTGGATCATGTCATTGTCATCACATCAATCATCAATAAAACCCATAATTAATGGAAAGATGTTAATAATTATTTTGAAAACAAAATGGTAGATATTTCCCTTAATGAGTTATGTAAATGAATAAAAAATGATGGGTAATTTAAAAATAATAGGGTGTAATATGAACTTATAAATGGTAAATCTAAGCTACTCAAGGAAGAGGAAATGGGTCCATCACTTCTTAAATGAGGAAAAAATTAAAAAAGATCAATCAAAGGTAAAGGTAAAATTTAAGAACCAAAATAATTGGGAATTAATCATATTTTTAAATCTATAAAACTTCAAACAATAATATTGTATCCTAAATAAAAAAAATCCGCAACACTTCAATGGATCACATTGTATCCATGATTTTTGAAGAAAAACTTCATGAATACTTACGTTATTGGTTGTTTTGTTCTAAAGTTTCATGACACATGTACAATAATAAATCTCTAATCTTGAAAATTGAATCAATAAAATATGGAATGTCTTTCTACATGTGGAACTCTTCTAGAATAAATGTACAAGGTAAGGCAGTTGTATATATTGATATTACCCTGGAAAAATCCCCACCTTATATGGATTCTTATATATGATAAATGTTTATATAATCATAGTCTTAGGGATCCTAATTAAAAAGAATGGGTAAAAGTTTTATTTGAGGTATATATCATTTTTATGTATATAGGTGGGATATATTTAATGGGTCACTATTATAATAGAATATAAAAAAAATATTTATGTTTTTAACTTACACTATAGTATTTTGCTATATTGCATAATTTTTAAGTTATATAAATCATAAAAAATGCATATCCTGTCAAAAATAGAATTATTTGGTAGTAGAGATAAAAATATTAAATGTGTGACTTTTATACAAACTAACATCATTATAAAAACACCTCTAACTATATAGAGGAAAAGTAATTTGTTAATATATATATATATATATATTTATTTATTCAGGTTCACTACATGTTACGTCCATCGTAGGTAATAAAAATTTCTCCGTAACTTTTATTGATGATTATTTTAGATTTCTCTTTGACTATATTTTTCATGATAATGATTATGTTATTGATAAATTTAGTATCTATAATAATGTGGTTGAAAAACAATGTGGGTATATAATTAAGAATCTCATATTAAAAAGGGGAGGTGAATATTATATTTTTTCATTATTTGAAGCCCCCCCATGATCATACATGAATTGGAATCTCCCTATATAACTCAAAAAATGGGGTAGCTAAGAGAAAAAATATTATATTATTGGGAGTGGTTAATTCCATGATGTCTATCTTGGTAATATCAAATCGTTGTAGTGATAGGAAGGACTAATAGTGTGTCACTTCCAAAATATAGTCCCCTCAAAATGGATGATATGACAACATATGATCTTCAGAAGAAATGAAAAAAAAAGAAATTAATAAAATTTTTATGTTTTCAAGAAAATGTAAGAGTAAAGTAACCTAAAAGATAAATATTTTGTTAATGAGGTATGGACATCATATATCTTGGATATTTGGAGAATTAAAAATCTTATAGATTCATCATGATATAATATAATGACCACAAAATTATGCGTCACCTCCAAAATACAGTCCATAGGGTTCATAAGATTAAAAAACCTCATATATAGAAGAAATGTGAGACTTAATTCTATAAAAAATTATTGGAATTAAATAGTGATTTTATTGTTACACAATCTATGGTTATTATTAATATAGAGTTAGTCCTAAAAACATTCAGATAATATATTTCACCATTTGATGCGTAACACTGAAAGGAAGCCATAAATTACCAGACATACTCTATGACTAATAAATATACATGGATATTAGTTGATCTTCCTCAATATTCACAATTGATATAATTTAGGTGGGTATTTATAAGAAAACTAGAAGTGGATGGTGAAATTGTAAAATATAAATCTATATTAGTTGCTAAGGAATTTACTCAAAAGGAAGGAATATAATTTTTCAATACATTATTTCTCAATGCTTGGACTACTTCTATTATAATTTAGTTCCTTTTTATTCTATGTATAATTGAAAAAATATACAATTTCATGTTAAAAAAATTCCTGAATGGTGGATTAGATGAAGAAATATATATAGAATAACCATATTTATTCATTATGCCTATACCATAAACTAAGTTTAAAAAAATTATTGTCCCCACATGGTTTTAAAATAAAAACAAAAAATTGAATGATTTTTTTAATGAAATAATATTATCAAATGTATTTTTTGAATCATGATTATAATTTTTCAGAGAATATTACATTATAATCATGGTGTGGTTATTTGTTTATAGATTTATAACAAGACAATATTTGCAACTGATAAGAACCAAGTGAATGGTGTAAATGTTATTTTATCTAAAAACGTTGATATAGAGTAATTAAGTGATGCTACTGTGATTTTATGAATCAAAAAAATATGGAATAATAATTTTTTTAATCTTTTTCTATCATGTTATTTTAAGGAAGTATCAATATGATTTATGAAATTTATTAATCACAAGTTTCTAACCCATTTTTTTGGAGTATGCTAATAAATAATTATGATGGTAAATTTTATTTACTATAATATTCACCAGTGATTGGGTGCATATATATGTTATGACTAGAAAAGAACCTGATATTTCATTTGATATTAGAATGTGTAACTGGTATTAAGTTATCCAGGATTATGTGCAATAGGATGCATTTAAAATATTACTTAGATATTTTAATGGTAATAATGATTATGATATATGTTATTGTTTAAACCAAAGGGTATTAGAAGTATTTTTTAATATAATATGTATTAAAAATTTAGAGGATCACTTTTTTTTGGGTGGACTGGATTCTACACTTGGATTTAGATCGATATCTTTGGGATCAAAAAAACAGACCTATATAATTAAATCCATAATGGATTCTGGGTTTGATTTCTAAGTAGCTATTGTAATGAATGTTGAATAGATTTTATATATTTAATTATATCTACCATTTATGTATATGATAAGGTATATGAAATATATACATTTTAATAGTTGATATACATTGGATAGGATATAGAACAATACATATATTGGAGAACTGAGGCACTTTGGTATCAGACATCACTATGTGAATTAATTTATAAAACATGGATTCTTAATTTAGAACATTAATATATTAATATAAAATCTTGTGGATCTATAAACAAAGAGAATTTAATGTCTATTAGTGAATATAACTTCTCTAGGGGAAGGTATAAATTCCTTGTGATAATCCACAATCGATAAGACCTCAAATTAACATGTTATCAAATTGATTATATATAATCAATGTAGGAAATTATTTCATATATGGGATAGAAACATAAAACATATATCTCATCTCAATGAATAGTGTTTGATGACTAGTAGAAAAGGGAGGGAGATTTTAAAAATATTTGATCCATGGAAACCATATAATTGTTAAAAATAGGAAGAATATTTGGGTCACCTATCAGAATGATTGAGTTGGGATGATCAAAGAAATTATTACATTGGATCTAAAACCTTTAATAATGATGAGTTACAATTTTCCATAATAATGACATATAGCAAATAAATAACATTTTAATTTAAATGGACTTCTATAGAATGAATTTGTCTAACAATATAAGTAACTAGTTCATGTAATATTACTCTCGTTTATCAATTATTATTTGATTTGTCTCTAGTATTTAAGGGTTCAAATTGAGAGATACATTTATTTATACATGTTTATTTAATGATATTATGATTCATGATTTTAAATGTGATTTGAATATTTTAAAATGGTGGGGAATTATTTTTTTATTTGTATTTTTAAAAGAATTGAAAGTGTTTTTTAATATAATATAGGGGAATTATTTTTTGTAACATAAACATATATTTTCTTATGGACACACATGTTCCCTAGTCAACTCCATACCACACACTTATTTGACTAGGAATGATCAGATAGGGTAGATTATATCTAGAAAAGAAATTCCATTCTAGAATAATTATATATTTAATTAAAATGGGGGTATTATTCCATACCCAAATGTATACTCTAATACCTATAAATTTATTTCTCCATTGGATTGGAAAATTATTTACAGGGATTCTAATTACTATTCCAAAAATTCCACTCATGATTGATATTCCCCTCATAGATTCTATAAGCATCAAATATTTTTTATTGATGCACAAAAAAGCATTCCAATATCTCATGTTTCAAAAGTCTCATAAAGGTTTAATTGTAAATATGTATAAGTACAGAGAAAAATTCAACCATTTTATCCTAAAGAAGATACATCAGAAACCCATTGTACTTCCGATTTAGGGAAGGTGAATAAACTTTTAATGTTAGAGACACCATAAAATTCTTCGACAGGATCCGTCTACTACTATCCTAAATTATAAATATACATTACCGACCTATATATCCTAAACATGAAACCATCTTTATTTAATTGAGGCTAATCACCAAACTCAAGGTTCCTCGATATGCATAGTTTTTCAAATCAGTTAGATGATATGTAGATCTAGGTGCAGTTTGATATCCTATATTTTCCTAATGAATTTGTATGAAACTCAATTATTTCAATGTGATCATCTTCAATCCAACATGATAATATTATCAAACAAAATCTTAAAAAAACCTTCACCAAATTTCTTTCAATCACCTCTACCCAAAAAAGATCATTATTCATCAATCCGTTGTTCTTAGACATATCTAAAAAGTTCTCCCAATTAACCACACATAACTCACTTTTAAAATCCTTATGAAATATATATGTGATTAATTACTGAGTGAAATATTCCTTGAAATATAAATGTTAAACAGTATTATGATATTTTTAAAAATAGAAAAAATTTATTAAAAATTTATTAAATAATTTTATTCAAATTTCCATTTTGATTCAATTTCATATAATATTTTAATATTTCACCACTAAACAATTTAAAAACATTAAATTATATTATTCAATAAAAATAATTTTTAACATTAATTAAGCTTTAAAAAATAATTAAAATTCCATAGTTAAAATTTTATATTTCATTTAATCTCCCCATAGAATTGTAGTTTTTTTAATATATATATATATATATAATTAATCACATAATAACTCATCATTTAAATAATAAACTGTTTTTATTTCACATTAATTAGATAATGAGTATCATATTTCAATAAAAATTATTCAAATATAAATAATTATTTATTATATTCCCATTCAAGAAAAATTCCATCCAAAATTGATAGGATTGTGTATGTTTCAAAGATACTAAAATGGTGTCACATCAATTCCACCTTTAAAATTATGATTTATTTTTCAAATTCAATCTCATGTCAACCAATTTCCATAATTTATCCATTCACATCCTACATAACCCATTGGAGATCCCATATCTTTCTTATCAATTATTATTTCATTCTAAGGATTCTCTTATTCTAGATATAAGGAAAATTGGTGGACCCCCTTTTTATACTCATTTTTCAATAGTTTTTGGTTCATCAATTTCAATTTTTGAGAATTTTGATTTAGGATATCTTTACGACATAAAAATACATGTTTAATGGTATTTTTTTGGATTCTATAAGAGTAATTTATGGTGATTATGTGTGTTTTTAAAATATATTTTTTGGATCAAATAAATACTTAGTGATTATTTTGTAGATTTAATTCATTATGGTGGATTGAAATTGTATGTTGATGAAATATACAATATTTTTTGTATCTATATGTTTTATTATGATTAGAATGCTTAAAATAAATGGTAGTTTTTTTATTAATGTTATATGAGTTTGGTGGAATTTTCTTGCAGAATGATTTATGAAAAATATGTATTGATTACGGTTTTCATTCAATTAGTTAATTTTTTAAACTTATTTTCCTATTTTTTATTTCTTATTATTGGTTCTATTTATGTGAAATTAATTTATCCAATTAAATGGGAATAAAAATTAGAATAAACAATGTTAAATTATTAATTAGATAGTGAAATATTTGTCAAAGTATTACTAAATCATGAATATGACTAGTGTAATTATTCATACGAGTAAACTATTATTATTAACTTATAGGGTATAAATTATAGTTTTTTAAATGAGTTTGAATTTGGTTTTTAAAATTATATAAAGGTATGATTCAGTAGTTCTTAGTTTTTTAAAAAAATACGATGATATTAATATCAATTTTTTAATATTTTAATGGTTTAATAAAGTGATCCACTAAATTATTAGGTGAGTTTGTTTTCAAAAAGGACTATATTGAAAATAAATTTATGAATTTTATAAATAAATTATTTACCATGAAATATAAATGTTATATGTTTTATCATGTGTAGTGGGGTTTCTCATGTTTGAACTGTATTTTTGATATATGTTTTATTTTAAAGATAAAATATCCGAACATTTTATTATTAATGTAATATTTTATTTCACTAGAATTTAGTTTTATTTTGGTGTATAATATTTCTTAAATAATTATTAGTAGTCTTACTGTGATTTATTTTTTAGTTTAGAATATGATAAATTCAATCACCTCTTATAATTTTCAATGATTTTATTGGATTTATTAGGAATTATTGTTATGAAAAGAAACCTTATAAATTGAGGCTAGTGAACAAATAATTTAATGGGATATTATAGTTATTTAAAGGTTTTAGTCTCATATATATTTTTTCTACTAATATTTTATTAGATTTTTAGTGGGGTTTTAGAGGAATATTATGAAAATCATGCATTAAAAGATGGATTGTGGATTGTGGAATATTTTATAGATCAAGTTCGTGGTTATGTTTCATATATAATAGGTACTATTAATGAATAGATATTTTGGTATGTTTTTTTGTATGTTTATATATACAATTTCAAAATAGTTCAGATTGAAAATATAGCCTTATATTTTCATATTTTAGATTATTGTTGTGTCCAAAAATATGCATATGGGTAGTGGGATTTCATTATACTTGATAGGGTTTGTGATATGGTTTTTTACACTTGGAGATTCATATGGATATTGGAAGGTTAATTTATTCTTACTATAATATTGATTAGGATCTTCAATGATTGAGGATTTTGTTAGAAAAATTTAGAAGATTGAGTAGTTTAACATAATTTCAAATATATGAGGTGTTTATTGGTAAAATGTTCCTAATGGATTAGAGAGTGAATTGTTTCATACTGATGTGAGGGGTTATACTTGAGAGGGATGGTGTAAACCTTCATGTTGATTTGATTTTGTTAGGCGATATTGGTTATGTGGGTTTGTCTTTTCAGGATGAATGATGTTTCTCCTATTTCTTAATCTGTACATTATAATAAATATTAGAGTTTTATTTCAATACAAATACTAGTTTTGTTTCATGAGTTTATTATCCATATTTATATATTTATTTCACCAGATGGTTTTCACTAATAATGAGCCATATGATATAGATATTATTGTTATATAAATACATGTTAATTATTTTTCCTGGGGTTTTATATGTGGGAGATAAGTTATGACCATTGGTAACATTATTCAATGTTCCCATTATTAGGTGAAAATATAATATAAAAATTTGGTAGTCTATCATAATTATCGTAGTTATTTGTGGAAGTTATAAATTTGGAAGATGAGAAATTAAATAACCATGTCTAATTAATATAATATTGGGGTTTTATATCCATTATTTAATTACTTGTTTTTAGATATTATTCATAATTTATTTGATCTCATCTTTCATGACCCATGATGTTACTTTATGTTTTTTATGAAAGATTAATTTTTAGTACAGGTAGATAAACCATAGGTATACCATGTTGTTTTTTTACCATTTACTACATTATTCTTAAGAAGAAAATTATGTGAATGAATTAAAAATACCAAAAAAGTTTTTGAGGTGTTAAAAAAAATTGGTTGATAGTTTTCAAGATGGGAATTTGACTCTTGTGATTAGGAGGAGTACATATAAGTTATATATTTTTTAATGACGGGTTTATCTCAAAAGGATATATTAGACATAGTTCTATGTGTAGTTATGTTATATAGTAGAGCTAACCATGGATAGATCGAGTTTTTATTTAATGTATAAGAACTGACCAATACATGTTTTTGGGAGTTATTTCGCATTTCATTGTCTTTCATATAGATTGACTATATTCATGTATTTTGGTTATTATTTATTCCATGTTATAAAATAATATTTTCTAAATTTCACCCATTAATAATTTACCATGAACCCACATTTATAACACTCATCCACTGGAATTGAGGATAGTGGATAAATAAGAGAATGTTATTTTCACGCAAAAATACCCTTGTACATGACATGGTTTTTATTGTCCATTGGTAGAATATATGATTTGTAAATAAAGATAATGAATCTAGGATAGAGGATGCAACTCTGGGAGACTTATTTCATAGAGATGAAGTATTGGGAACGAGGTTATAAACTGTGGTGGAGATCATGTGTCCTATTTAGTTTTATAAAAGATTCAAGGGAGATTAGAAATTTATCTCTTATTTAGATAAAATTTTATTGTAAATTTTATGTATAAATACTAATATTTTTATAGGTTATTATGGTTATAGTTACTACCAATTAACACAATGGGATTTATTAGAAGCCATGTACTATATTATTTATAGTTTCATTTTTTCTGGAAGGGCCTTATTTATATATATAAGTTATATGTGATTTTTCATAAATAACACTACATTCTGTTATGGGTGGTTATAAAAGAAATAGTGTTCCCATGATTTGGTTCAAGACCTTGTTATTTATTAGAATCACATATAATATTACAATTCCCGATTAATTTATATAAGATATTTAGTTTAGCAACCTGTATATCTTGGGAAAATGGATTTTTTTAATAAAAGTAATATTATGTTTTTATTAATTGATTTAGTTAGTTGTGGAAATAGGCCATCAAAACAATTTTGTTAGTCTATATACATGTATGAATACCATGGTCATAGTGGAAGTAAAATTTTAGATGGTGGTTTATTTTTTTATTCAACAATCTAGGGTAGGTTAGTAATTATTATAGACATCAAAATTAAAATATATAAATTATCTAAAATTTATATTCCATGGATAGAGTAGGAATTTTTTATTAGTTACTCATATATTTTTTTCAATATTTTTACAATTGAGATATATATTTCAAATTTATGTTAATTGTTTTCCCAGGGTTAGGGAAAATAATATTTATATTATTTAAAATATAATTTTTTTAGTTTTTTTTAAAAGAATATATTAAAAAAAATTATTAACACATTCATGAAAAAAACAACCCTTAAGATATTTTCATTTGATTAAATTTTTTTATTTCATGTTAAATAAAAAGAGTTTTATAAGAGTTTATTATAGAAAAGGATATTCTAGATTAAATATTTTTGAAATTTTAATTTAAAATTGATGGTTTTAAAGTTATTGAATAGAAAATAAATGAGTTATATAAGATATTTTATTGGTGTGTGTAAGATTAAAAACCATAATGGTATTTCATTTTCATTAATACCCATGAGAAGAAATTTTTTTCTTTTTATACTCCCAGAGTAGTTTTTGGAGTGAATAAATTTTTTGATTTTTTTGGAAGTCGAGAATGGTGGATTTAAAATATGGGTAACAATTTTGATGCCATGATAACACACACACACACACGTTATTAATAATTTTATATTAAGGGTTATTTATTTATTTTATGATTAAGAATGCTCTATTGGGGATCATGGTGGAAAATGGAAACATTGATTAGGGTTTGATTATTAGGTTCAAAATTTAGTATTATTTGAGAGGTGATAGATTAAGTAATTATTCCTCACTATATTTTACAGTTACTTGAGATCTAGACTGCAACATCCGCAACATTCATGGTATAATGCTTCATTAATTCAAAAATTTATTGTATTTTTTTCTCTATTGGAGGTTTTTTTATTGGTAATGGGATCATAGAGTTGGTGCTTTAGATTTAGAGGTTTATTGGTCTACCTGGTGGATGAAATAAGGACACCGACTTATTAGTGGGGTGAACATGACAACTAGTCGAGTTAAAGGTTGGTCATGTAATTCTAAAGATCCTACCACTTCACTACCGAGTGAGTCAAAATACTGGCATTCTTTCTCAAAAAAATGGCACACACAAGTCCAGGCACCGACCATCTAGTTGTACCATGAGTCTACTAGTGGTGAATAGATCAAGGAATAATCATAGTAATTCATTTATTTTTACTAAAATTAAATAATCAAATGAACACTTATTATAATACTACCCTAATGTATCCAAAAAACAAGGAGATATCTCCCATATTACTCTAGGAATCCCCTTTCTATCATATAGGGTGTATAAATTATAGAACGATTTGGGGAGTTAATTGATGTTAGATCTATCAGTTAATACAATAATTATTCTTTTTTTGGAATTGGTTATAGATCTATGAAACATTTTATAGATATATAGATTTCCAGAAAGATATAATGGAGAATTAATGTTTTATTGATAGAACATTGTTGGATCATGAGATTTAGTTTCCTCTATTTGATCGATGCTAAATATATCATTGGTGGAAATCCCAGTTGGTAAGTTGATATGGATTTTACCCCATTACTATATTAGATCCTTAATATCCAATCCTAGAGCTACTATATTTATGGATTGTGTATTTTTATAGTGAATGTTTGTATACGGGTGTGATCCTATTTTGATTCCTGGGTGTACATGTATTATGGAATCAACACATTAAAAATATAATGTAATTTCCTTCTTGGTAATTATTATGGAATTATTTGACATGATTGGATTCTGTATAGGTGCCAAGTGTAGAGACCCTTATATGAAATTTTATATTAGTGTCCATATGCCGCCCATAAGGCCTTTATTTTTTATGTGATGTGCACCTTTTGTTATGTTTCATGTTATTTTAATATTATTTCACAGTCACAAAATGTTTGATATGATATATTTAATCCTCATTATATTTTCCCTTTCTTATATGGCATTCAAAATCTATGGAATATTTATTGTAATATGTTGTTGCTTGTGATATTATTCATACATCTGGATTCTTACATAGTTGATGGAACCCTATCTTAGTGTTCATGTTGATAGATGTCCAAGATGTACTTAGTTAACTTTTAGAGGGGTATTTTTATATATATAACATTGTAGACATTGATTTTCATAATAAATTTTGTAACTGATCTTGTAACACGATTATCCCATGGGAGGAGAACTCTATAAACCATGGAAAGAGGGTTTTTCCAGAACTACCAGGATACCATCAAACTCCATACCCAATGTAGCCTACAGAAAGTATTGAAGCATTTTCTTGATCCTTATTGGATGAAAACTAGTTATGGGACATCAAAACTCACATTTTTGAATACTTTCACATATAAGAAACAATAATAAACATTCCAGATGAATGGAAGTTCCAATCATAAGAAGAAAAAATAAAAAAAATAAAAAAACTATAATAAGTTAAAAAACATACATTTTTAACCAATATCCAAAACAAATTTTTTTGAGGGGATCAAACTAGACCAAAAACCTTCATGGAACAATAGGTTCATCACAGTCATTCCCCCTCCACCAACACCTGAATGCATAGGATCACTAAAAACCAGATCCATCATCACCACCACAAGACATCCTTTATTTGTGAGGGTCAAACATAATATGGTCTATATACACCCGAGGTTGTATTTAGGGTGTAATCCAATTCCCAGAAAGATGCCACAAAAAATTCATTACATAACATTAATATAATGAATTGATATGCTTCTTTTTAAGGAAAATTGCAGGAAACAATTTTAAATGAAAAAATTATTTGAACATTAAAAGGATAGTAAATGTTACTACACCCAATGGGTAAGACTAGAATCACATGATAAAAATGGTAAATACATAAGGTGGAAGGGTTGGTAGGTTCCTAGAATCCTCATAACTTAGTGATAATCACAAAAAAACCCACAACATCATCAGGTATGAGACACTAGATGGGAATTCATCCCAAGGCCTAGTGATCTCAATCCAACATTATAGTTTAGTTATTCTTGTAGTGTCAATACAGCTAGAGGAACTAAGCCTTAGCCCTACCAGACCCTCAAGCATAGTAGACGTAGTCTACCATACCAAGTCTCCTAGGATTTCCCCATTCTCAATTTTATTCAATTTTTTGGAAGACCCACCTTATACATACACACACCCAACAATTAAAACACACCTAATAATCCACCATTTTCAATAATTAAAACATTTTTAAACTGTTACATGAACCAAAAACATTTTAAATAAAGTGATTTTTACCACTCATAGATTCTAAAAAAACTCATTTAGAAATCATAACAATCACACTAAAATAATTAGATAATATTAGGTCATGGAAGCTCCTACCTCAAGCTTCGTAACTTCTAGAATCCATTAGAAGGCCACAAAAGCAACATATTAAGACCCTATAAAAAAAGAATATACAACAACCATCATGATTTAACTCAAGAAGCCACAATTAAACCAACTTTAAAGAAATCAATATATTGGAGAAATAAGAAACCAAGACAGAAGAATAAGATGAGAAATACGAAGGAAGAAAATAATATAGGAGAGGATTACATGATGAGTTGTTAAAGGATCCAATGAAAAAACACTCAAGGGAGAGGAAAAGGAGGGGGAGGCAAGTAATAGGCTACGAAAACCAAATTTGATGAGTTAGGGTGGATTTGGGGAATATTTTTTGGAAATATAATATTTTAAATGATGTGGGAATGACTCATGGTTTTCCAAACCATTCGAAAATGGTGTGGTACCTCTATCTTTAATGAAAATAAGATGCATAATTTTTTTAGGGGAGTGTACACAACATTCAGTTGACCGTGCAACTCAAAATGACCTACCTGACTAGGTTCATTGTAGATTTACACCCATGTGGCATGCCATAAAACATGGAAAATGATACTATATAGGGTGCACAATCTCTTCTGGATGAGAGCACAATTTCTATTAATCCTTCACCGACTATACACCGTATTCTCCCAGGTAAAAAATAGCCATTTTTCTCAATAAAATTTAGTAAATAAAAGAAACAAAAAACAAAAGAAAAATTAAAGAGATAAATACCTAAACCTGTAATTATGGATGTTAAAATTATTCCAACCATGAATATATTCCATGAAATTAATTTCATTCCTAGGTATGATAAGAAAAAAATAATATATATTACTTTTATACCCAAGATCTCCGCTCCCATGTCTCATGTTCATCATTATGGTGCAACCAAATAATCAGAACTAACAGTATGGAATTCCCCCTAATAACATAATCTAAGGAATCCAAAATTTGTACTAGTGGCTTGAGCAATGAAAAATAAGATTATAACTCCAATTATTCACAATTTATCACATGAGAGGGTTCCTAATTATACGTATTCAATTATGATACATGAGGAACATCATGAAGTGGTGTCAAATGATACATAAAACCTAATTGATATACCAACTTTCTAAATATTTTTGTAATATCAAAATGTCCAACATACCTCAGCATTAGATTACATTTCTTACTTGACAGCAGTGACCCATGCGAGAGGCTACCCTCAGACACCCATAGTCACCAAATGATAATTCCATGGCTTGGATGCACTTGTCACTATAAGATTATGGAATTTATATGCCATAAATCAACTTCATAATCAGATTAAATTTTAAGATATCTCATGAACAAGGCTAGGTCCCAACAACAAGGTCTCACCCAACTCTATCTAGAAGAAAGGAGATCGACATGGCCAACCATAAATCACCTCAAAGGGATCCATTTGTATCAAGGATTGAGAACTATTTTTATATGAAAACATGACCAATATAGAACATATATCCCATGATCCTCCAAAATCCAACACACATTCTCGAATATTGTCCTCCAAGTAATGATTTTCCCCCTATGTCTAACCATCTGTTTGAGGATGGTATGCTGTGATCAATATACATTGTGACCTCATCATCTTATGAAGGACTTCCCAAAATTGGGAGGAAAGACCAGGGTCCCTCTCTAAAAAGATATCCAACAACACACCATAAATCCTCACTATCTCTAAAACATACAACCAACCCAAACCATCTACCTTGGTTGAGTCCTTAATCGAAATGAAGTGAGCTGATTTTTTCAACTTGTCAATAATGACCCATATGGAATTTATTCATCAGGGTGTATGAGGATGGAAAATCATGAATTACCTGGAAACCTCATCAAACTTCGAAGATGGATTGGAAAATGGCTAAAGCAAACTGGAGGTCCTCTAGTGCTCAGATTTCACCTACTAGAATGTGTGACACCAAGATACAATTTCATCTATTTCCCGTTTCATACCATGCCACCAGGAGTGATTAAAGACATGATAAAAAACCTTGGTTATCCTGAGATGGATTAACCACTAAGACTTTTACCTATAACAAATCACTATGTTTCACTGGGACAACATGGCCAAAGATGTGACCCTTGAAACAAAGAGTTCCCTCTATTGACAATGATCACCTCCCCAACATTAAGAAAATACATATAATTCTTGGACAACACATCATTCGACTGATTTTTCTAAATAAAAACGTGAAGGGAGGTCTTCAGTTGAATATTGTAAAATAATGCACTTAATCTATGCACATTGTTCTCTAGAAGAATTTGGGAAACTGCCCCCATTAAATTCCACTCATCACCAATATCTTTATAAGCTTGCATAAGAATTTTCCTATTCAAGAAATCTAATAAGATATTATGTTTACCAGGGGTATAGATGATATCAAGATATTAACCATGTAGAAATTCGACCCCATGATGTTCCCTCAAATTAAGATCATTTTGGGAGAATTTTTTTTCCAAACTTTTATGATTTTAGTATACTAAAAACTTCTTTGTGAAGAGATAATGACATAATTTCTTCAAGGAACACATCAGTACAGATAGTTCTATGTCATGGTTTGGGTAGTTCTTTTCATGAGGTCAGGGTTGGGGAGAATCATACACTACCATATAGTCATCCTACATCAATACATAACCATTAACTATACCTGAGATGTCAAAGAAGACCAAATATCATTTTCAGTGTTTTTGAATGATCAAAACTAGAGGAGTGTTAAAACAATTCATAAGATCCTCTAAAGACTCCTGTAATTCTAGGATCCATTAAAAAAGTTCTCCATTCCCTTTAATAACTATAGGGGGTGATTAATCCAATATACTTCCATAAAAAAAGAACCTATAAAACTCATAATGTCCCAAAAACATCCTTATTTTGAAGGTGTTGTTCGGTTTCTCCCATGACATCACAACCTCAATCTACTCTGTGTCCATTGAAACACCACATTCTAAAATCACATGGAAATTTTTTTACCCTCTATGATCTAGAAGGTAAATATGTAGAGCTTACCATTAATGCAATGATCCAGAAATGTTCCCAACACAATCCTCAAATGACTCTCACGGTCCTTATCAGTCCTCTAGTAGACTTGGATGTCATACAAAAATATAATGATGAAGGAGTCATGGTATATATAGAAAACCCTATTTATAATTTCCATGAAGACCATTGGAGAATTTCTAAACCCAATGGGAATAACCAAATACTGAAATTGATCTTAACTACTTTGGAAATATATATTTGGAACATTCATCTCTCTAACCCTAAGCCGGTGATACCCAAAATATAATTCGATCTTTGAAAATCACCTCCCCCTTAAGATGATAAAAGAGGGAATAAATATATGGAAATGAGTATTTGGTTTTAAATATATGACTATTCAGATTCTATTAATTGATATACACCCAGAGTGATCCATCAGACTTCTTTGCAAATTGAATTGGGGAAACCCAAGATGGGATGTTCGGGGGAATGAATCCTTTTGATTCAAAATTTATCTGAAATATATTTAATTACTTCAACTTAGTGGGGTCCATACAACAATAGGTAAGATATATCTATTGTTTTCATGGTAACAAATTGTTGGTGAAATCCACATCATTCTCCACACGTAAGCCTAAAAAATTATCAGGGAATACCTTTGGATTGTCATCCATTATAGGAGTCAATCCACCCTTAGAATATCCATATTTATCCTCCAACACAAGTTATGAGACCTTGAAGACAATATTTACCAAATATGGATGTGTATTTCTTGCATTACCAGAATGAGGATCCCATTCATCCACGAAAACCTAGGAAATCCCATCAGGTTCCACAAAGATAACCGTCCAATTTTAACAATATATGTTCGCCTAAAAATGCAACATAAAATCTAGACCGAGGAACTTGTCAAAAAGGACTTTGTCTAAAACATGGAAATCCCAATTGAAATCAACCCTTGATAAAGTGAGATAACATGTTACACACTTAAATTCTTCCCAATATTCTTATATAATTGCCTCACTAGCTACATCACATCTAGCATTATCTTAGTCGTCAATTTCCACAAATTAAAAAGACGGGAAGAAATTAATAAATTAGAAGAAGACTTATCAAATGAGGATATGACTATGGAAAATGAAACAATAACTATACCATGATGTGTTATCTGAACTACATCCAATCCCATGTGAATATGATCCTTATTGTGAAGGTGCCTCTTATATGACTAAGATTGAGGAAGACTAAAACCCCACAAATGTGTTATAAGATTACTCTCTCTTTAAGAAGATCTAGCCCTACCTCTATGAGCACCGAAGGGATAACCTAATATTCTAGATGGAATAGTCTAGGTTTATATTCCATGGTAGTCTATCGGACTTACACAACCATGATATGGGCATTTCACTATTAAAACTTCAAAAAGTTACCCATGGTTTTACTTTGATGAAATGGTCTCGGTGGGGTTGATCATGATGATTGTATGTGCCTCTAACTCCCACAATGATAGTATAAGACTAAAAAAATATTCAAAGGGAAAATTTAAGGTGGTCATGAAGGTTGTCCTATGATAACCTCTCCCCTATTTTCATTATAATTTTGCATTCCATTTTTATCTAACGAACCACTAATGTCCTGGACCACTACCGAGTCTACCTCACAAAAACCATATTTTCCACTCTAATCAACTTCAGACATAATGGAATGATTGAACACATCAGAATATATATTTAGATTGAATAGGAAAACATGATATCAACTAAATGGTCGCAACCCCATCTCAAACTATTGATCCTTTAGCTGCTCATTGGAATATAACTTAGGTACGAACCAATCCAACTTGGAAAAACAGTTTCCATACACCAACCCGATATGATCCCCCTGGTGGAGATACAAAAGCACATGGGTCTAGGAAAATGATAAGTTCTTAGGGAAATATTTCTCATTGAAGAAGACCATGATGTCTTTACAATAAATATTTCAATATTCCTAGCCTGAATCACTGAGTCCCATCCCCTCTGACAGGGACCTTCGAACTAGAACATTGTGCATTTCACATTAAATTCCATATGAGTATCAATAAACCCAAAAATCTTATCAATATTTTCAATCTAATCCTATAATTCTTGGATATTTGTGATACCTTTGAAAGAATGAGTATGGTTCTTGAGGATCTCCTAGTACCAATCATTTCCTCAACCTCGTTTGGCTTCCATAACTAGGGCATGATCATATCCCACTCCATGATCTAATGCATAGACATCCTGAACCACTACTTCCACAAGACATTGATCAACTAGTGAGTCATAAATATCTATGGTATCTTCTCATGGTTTTATAGGATGTCTCTAGAGAGGCATGATGATAAAAAAATTAACCAACACAAGGAAAACATCCAACACATCATTATGAAAATTTTTAGCAACCAATTTTTTCCCATATATAACCACAAGTAAAAATGATGCCAACAAAAAAAATCATATGTCAACTTACTCCACACTCACCCTCTATCTGTGCATAGTCTGTAGCCTATACGTCTCACCTAGAAGAGGAGTGAAATAAAATCCAAAACATCACCTAGCGACCAATGGCCTGGCATGAGGTTTGTTGGCTAGAAACCCCATTGACAACCATGGCCTTAATCCCAAAAAAATCCAAGATTTGTTCTATCCAAAATCTCCCAAAAACTACTACCCAAAAAATAGAGAACCCACCTATGAAACCATTTTAATGAAACAAGCCCAGATTCCTAAAAACCCAAATCATGGTAATGACCAAAGGGAATTCTCAATCCCTAGAGGCTGGAAAGTAGTTCCTAGGAATCAAACATCATGTCTGGAAATGATTTCACACATAATAATCAACCATAAACATTCCAATCCAATAGAATATCACATGGTAAGAAATAAAAAAACCAAAACAATAGTTTAATTACCATCATGCCACCTATCCCAACACCACCAAGTATAGGAACACTGGAAAATTGATCCCCCAGCACCACGATGGAATATCTTATATTTATTGGGGTCAAACATGATAAGGTCTATATACACCAGAAATTATATATAGGGTGTGAGCCAACTACCATTCATATTGAACCAAAATTTGATTCCATTTTATAACATTAATAAGACAAAACAACCTTCTAGTTTTTAAAGAAAATAGAAGGAAATAATATTAAATGAAAACATGTTCTGTATTGTAAATGGATAGTAATGGTTACCAAAACTGAATGGTAATAATAGAAAAACCCGAGGACCACTAAAAATACCTAGGGAACTAGAATTAGTTGGGTCATATGATACTTGTACGTCAATTATAATCACAAACCAAAACCCATTTAATTTTAAATCAAAATCCACAATTGGGGAATGTATCCCATATTATAGTGGTCTACAATCATAATCATTGTTTAGTAAGTGTTGTAACATAAATCCTTCTAGTGAAACCTAGCCTTATCTCTTGTGGAACCACTAGAATACTAGACCGATTATTCCTTACATATTCACCCAAGATTCCCTCAGGATTAATTTCATCCCATTTTTCATAAGAACCACATCATATAGACACACACATAAAAAAAATAGTCAAACAGATTAGAAAAATCAATTTTAAATAGGAAAACCCCTTTTTAATCCCTTACACATACCAAAAAAATTTGAAATCATGTTTTCACCACTAAAAAATTCATATAACTCATTTTGAAACCATAATAAGAACTCCAAAATCATAAAATAATGGTAGAGTATGGAAGCACCTACCCCAATATTAGAAACTTTTGAAATATGGTGGAAAAAACAATCACACCATAAGGAGAACATATAAAGGCATGAACATATGACAGTCGTCATGATTTAACTCAAAGAACCATGGTTTAGACCAATTTAGGGAATCCAATCCACTATAGAAGGTAGAACCCCAAAAGGAATAAGGTGATGATCAAGAAGAAGGAATAAAACAATATAAGAGGTGTTTACTTGATGATTTCTTGACATATCCACACCAAACCTACCTAAGGATTCAATACTAAGAGAGAGGATAGGGAGGTGGAGTCATGGCTTGGGATGATAATACTTAAAGGGGTGAGTTATGGTGGATTTTGGGTTATATTTGAGGAATGGTAGTTTAATAAATTTATCATTTTTAATGATATAGGTAGACTACATGATTTCTCTTCACTATTTTACAAACCATATAATGATAGTGCGAGAACTCTATCCTTAAGGAATAGAGGGAAACCATTTTACCGGTGGTGGGTGAATGAACATTCTATAGGCTATGTGCCTAAAAAAATTCACTATTCTAGGCACATGGTTAGCTACAAGCCCATACGACAGCATGTGTGGCATGTAAAGTTCCACAGTCCTTGATGAATGGTGTTTTTGGTCTCACACACAGTTTCTACTAACCATGCGCCACCTTCCACATGGTCTAAAAACTACCATTTTTTCTAAAAAAATCCGAGGAATAATAATAATGGAATACAAGAACAAAATATAAAAGTATAAAACCTTAAAATAAAATCACAAATGTGACTATGTTCATTTGTTGGTATTAGTTACTTCTGGGGAACATCTTTGATAATGTGTAGAGTTATATTATATGATCATTCCAAGCCTATGTATCATCATATGGACTGGAAAATAATTTTTTTATTGAGAATAACCCTCTTTTAATGGAGGAAGGGAACCCATAATGACATCATTGAGATGGATAATAAAAACATCCCCAATAGAAAAAAACTCAAGATAAAAAACAACCCGCACTACAAGAAAGAAACTCCACACAACAACAAAAACATTAAGTCCCACTTAAACTGTCTCAAGTCTATATGACTAACTATCCTATGAAAAATTGCATGGTCCTGGTACCAATGGTCGAGACCATACCCTCTCAAATATCCAAATCCGAAGAGCCATGATACAGTAAGAAACCATTTCCCTGCACCTCATTCGGAACATCTTCTTGTAGACAATGGGTTGAAAAATCCCTTGAGTCTTGGACCACAGAGGCCAAAAAAAAATTCTCAGTACCAATAAAACAGACCACCAAACAAAAAAATCCACCAAGAAAAACAACCATAACATCCCAAGCACATCATCACCTCATGATCATGAACCTACCGAGATTCATGAAACCAACACCATGAAAACACAGGATCGTAAGCAAGATACCACATTCCCCATCAAAACTGGTCTCTTCATTTCCAAATCAATAAAAAAGGGGAAATCCACGAGGGAAAAACCACACCACAAAACCTCAATGGAGATCCCTCCACTACTTGAGAAAAATCTTGATCCAAACCCATGAAACCAACATGATGCATTCATAGATTTTAGGTCATACCTCGTGATTAGAATTAGAAAACCCTTAAATATTTTTCAAAACCACCGCCAGAACCAGCCGTCGCTGCAACGCCGGAGAGAAAAACCTAAAAAACCGTACCCAAAACCAAAATAAGAACCCAATATCATCCAAAACAAACTAAAAAAACAAAGAAAAATCAACAAGAATCACCAGAAACCGTCAACTATATGCAAGACCATACCTGAGGAATACTAAAAATACCGTCGCCGACTTCCAGCGTACGACAACAAGATCCGCAAAACACTCTTGATGCCAAGGCAGCAACATGACAATGACCATCAATGTAGTAGATGGAAACTCGAACATTGGACCCTCACCATTCCTCCATGAAAAGCCTTATCCAAAATGGCATGAAAAATTCCTACAAACAGAAACCTTCGCTAAGATGTTCATGGCCACAAAGTCACATGACAACTCTATGGAAGAGACATTTCACACCACAAGATCATCGGGCCGAAGAGTCTAGAAGAAGCCGATCTATGATAGGAGAGGAAGGCGACGATGAGTGGAGGAAACCCTAAAGTAGAGCCGCTTGCAGGAATGTCTTCCTATTACCTAAAATGTGTTTCATCATATGGGATCTGGTTGTAATGTGATAGATGAGACTTATTACAATAAATGTCGGTTTGTAATTACTTCTTAAAAGAAGAAATGGAATTTTCTTAATGTATGTATATTCTATTATTAGATGATCTATAACATATTGTGACTATGTACGAAATTCTTATAGCATGATGTTGATGCTTGTATGACTAGTGTAGATGGAATGTTAGTTATCACATGGTCAACCGATACATGTTTGGTTGTTTTATTTTATGATAATTTATCTTTCTGTTATTACATAAACATTTATATACATGTACTATTGTGTTATGGATGAATTAGTGGTGTCCTACTAGGTTTATACTCACACCCAACACATGGATCCTAAAGCACAATTATACCTCATTATCAAGCCCAATAGAAGGTAAATGGCCCAAAAATGTGTTTTTGAGGTGATCAGTCTTCAAATATGGATGTGTTACTTGGAAAGTTTCCATATAGTTTCCGTATCCATTTAATTATTTATTAATTTTACTTGTACGACTTTGTTTGTTGAACTACCACACTGGAAATCCATTTTTAGCATTTAATGTTCGGAATTTTCTTATGTTATAACATTAATTAATGTTATCTTCTAATTTATTTTTTAAATGAATTATGTTAATATCATTATTTATCTGGTGATGTCTATGATTATTGAGGGTATAGTCTCCACACATCACATTAGACACCCACCTATAGTCGATGTTCACTTATGTATTAAAAGGAACACATGATTTTATGTTTCACTTCATTTCTGAACCGGTGATTCCTATCAGGGTGTTACAAAATAGTTTCAGGTCATTTTATTTTCATTTCTTTTATGATATGGTATAAAAGTGATAGGCCGTGTGGAACGTCGATATGAGTCTTTCTAGGTTCATAGATAGCACATGTGTAACAGACCTCTAAATTATTATTAAATGATTTATATTATATTTTATGGTATTTTGGTTCACTCTTGTACCATGAATATGCACGTAGGGTCTCATGTCACACACACACATGTTTTTTTATAAATAGTAGTTATTTAATTTAATGCCTTCAATTTTGTTTTTTTCTATGATATATGTATACCCTCAAATATTGTGATATGTCTATTCATGAATTAGTTATTTATATATCTTCTTACTATTATGTTTTATAATTATATAATTGTTGATAACATTAAAGTATAGATTTTAAGGAATGTACCATGGATAGAGAGAAGTGTGTTATAACTTTTGTTTTTGAATCTCATAGAATAAACTTTCATATATAAATCGCTTATGTGTGACTTATAACTACATATGTTGTCCATGTGAGGGAGTTTTTATAGGCACTATAGAAATTAATTTGAATTTCATAAAACTGATTCCTCAAAGAAACCCAAATGATATTTCTATATATGATGTTGTAGTTCCACCGCCTGCTATGAGGAATGATAAAACTAATAATTCCTTCACACATAATTCACTGGTATAATTAGAAAACACTCCCCCATTTCTAGTATTATAGAATTTTTCTGCTTGTGATGGATGTGAACAAAGTAAAATGGATTACTATGGCTAATACCTCTAGCTCCAACATTTTCCAGGATTATAGGGAACATGTAATCCTCAATATACTGAGGATTATGTTGAAATTATTAAGGAAATCTTTGATCTAGTAGAGACTCTAGAGGGTTGAATGGTGAATCTCGATTCCATTATTCTTAAAGGACCCATCAATAGGTGGATTGGATTTTTTATACAAGAAACATTGTTTTATAGTCTTAATTGGGAGGCCTTTAGGGAGGATTTCATTGAAGATTCCTATATAGACTATCTAAAACTATACTAATCATAATATTTTATAGAGCTTTAGAAGGGGATGGGGTTTGATTCCTTTTACTAAACTCATTTCATAGAGTCAACATGAATTGTGCATATTTGTTTTTTGGGAATGATGCATAGAAGGTTAGGAAGTTTGGTATTATCCATATTTCAAAATATAGACATCATGTTAGGGTGTTTCTCCAAACAACAATCCTCAAGGTGCTTTACATGTCCATGACTGTTGATAAGGGTCTATAGGTGGCCATATTTTCTAGTTTTCTTCCTGCATATATTACCATGAAAACCAAAATTTATAGTATTGCATAGAGTACCACTTTTAGTAGTCTGAATGAGATGGATAAGGAGGAAACATATAGTTTCATATTGAATTCGTGTAGGTATTATTCTTATCCCTCCATGAGATGAGGTTATACTCTGTGCTATAACTATACACTGAAGGGAAACTTTAGTTTATCATGAAAAAATACACCAATAGAATATTTAAGAAGATGAAATATTGGTAAAATTTAGTGATTTTTTATTTAGTGACACATTTGGACTCTAGGAGTTTATAATAAGTTGTTGGAATGGGTATTCAATAGCAGACTAAGGACTTATAGATGCAGTGCCTCAAACAGGTTATGCACTGTAGTGGAGAAGATGTTCTCCAAAGGAAGAAAGGATGCATATGAGGATGAGGTCCCAATCATTGGTGGGGGGGGATCATCTAATAATAGAGGTAAAATTTTTATTAAATGTATTCTATCTAATATTTTGTCTGATATAAGATTTTCTCAATCATTCATATATGCTCATGTCATCTCAAGAAAAGATTTACTATTAAAGTTCCCTTTGATGTTTCTCTCTATTTTCAAGCACTTGGGAAGGAGATTAGATCTTCAATAATTATTTTTTAAATGATCTATATCTATTTATATTCAAGTAATTATTTGGGAATTCATGATCATAAAAACCTATAGTTTTTTTATGGGATTTAGAATGGACTTTATAACATGTTATCGTGATCGTATCAACATCTAAAAACTATATGTATCTTTATGTATGTATATATGATAGAGGTTCATGTTTATTTTTGAATGGGATTTCAAAGAAGGAAGAATGAGATTTTACCTGATCCATATTAGAGATAACAAGATGTAAGTAGTAGGCTTGGATCTTATAGCTGAATAATCAATTTATTACTCTACGTACCCTATATTGGTGGATCGTTATCTAGATATCTTAATAGATGACTTCTCAAGTATTCCTCTAGATATGGGAATTGTATTTGATATTTATGTTTTAACTAAGGAGGAACTAATATAGATTTATCCTTAACATATGGAACCAGATAAGTTGAGAGAGTTGTAGGTGCAATTTGATGATTTTGTGGTGAAGGGAAAAATTAGACCTAGAACATGTCCTTGGAGAAATATAATGTTTTTTCTACTACGGTGGACTATAGTCTTTGAAAATGTTTAAAATACTGTATAATAAATCATTTATAGTGAAGAACCTATATCACTTACCTAGGATTGATGATATTATCGATCAGTTATGGGGAGACCGATGGTTTTCCAAGATTGATATTAATTTAAGATACCACCAACTATGGGTCAGAGAAGGGAATATTTTAAATACAACATTTTGGAGTAGATATTTATTTTATAAGTATCTTATAATGAATTTTTTCGATGAAAAATTCTTCAATGGTTTTCATTTCTCCCATGGAAATTATTTTCTATCCAAAACATAGCTACATCATTATTTTATTCATGCACAATATCCTATAAAATTTGACGACTTTAGATATTCATGATAGGTACTGGGATATTATGTTGAGTACACTTCAAGAACATTATCTTTAAGACAATAATTTGAAATTTTATTTTTTAGATTAAGGAAGTCATAATCCTCAGGTATGTAATTCAGTGGGACTAAAGATGGTGTAGGCTATGTTGTCTTGGGAACATCCCTAGATTGTGTTTGAGATTCATTGATTCCTTAGGCCTATGAGGTTTTATCAATATTTTATCTAGGTAATCTCTCATTTGTTGCACAAAGTATTGGTATGAACAAAAAGGGGGTTATGTTTGAGTGGTCTAATAAGTGGGAAGAGGCCTTCCCAGAGCAAAAGATGGCATTGATGAAATATAAAATTTTAATTATTATAGATCATGGGATTTGATACTCAATGAAATGTTATACCTCAGGTGGTGGGTTTCGAGCTAAGATGGTATAAGGATTATGGGTAGTCTCCTATGGGTCATGTCAACTATGAAACGAAGATAGGAAGTAGCTAATTCATGACTATATAGTTGTAAATTATGGTCCTCTCTCTAATGTTTTGGAGTCATTGTCTCTTAAGTGATATGTTTATTATCTATATGCCCTAAAATAGATTGAGATACATCTTTACATAGTGATATCACAACCCGAGGAAAAAATATTTGATGGATTATGTATAGACATTCAATATTGAGATCTACTATGTTCTAATTATTGTTAATTACCTTGTTTATTCTCTTAGCATGATATTGTCAAAGACATGTGATCGTTGAATATGTCCTTCAGAGGAAAAATAGTTTCAGACATGTTATTAGATAAGTATTTAGTGAATTAATATTAGGATCGAAGATTTTTCACATGATTTATACTATTTATCCTTAATTCATTGGTCGACTAGAGAAACACCATCTAGTTGTCGAATACCGATTTTTTAGTGACGTGGGAGTGTTTAGAGGGGGATGATGTAGTTCTAGGGTAGACCTTGGATACTGATGATGTGATATATGTTCATGAGAGGTTATTAGTGGTAGAATCCATGATCAAGGATATAATGACATAAATTCATGATTCAATGTGTGTAGTACACCCATGTTTAATAAATATTCATTGTGATATCAAACATTAATTTTATTGCATGGTGTGAGGATATAAATGATTTTTTCCCAGAATTCCATACACCCCATAGGGTAATGGACATGTAATAGAATCATCATGGTCTGAATCAGACACTTCACAGTTATATATAAAACTGGTTCAAAGTGAAAATGGTATTAATGATGGGACTTCCCCAGATCATGAAGGGTTATGATGCTATTTAGATGATATTAGATCAGTTAATGAAAGTGGAACATTTTTTCCAAATTCAAGAAACCATTTTTTAGATGAGTTGGGAAAGCGGTATGTATAGAATATTATATACTTTAATGGAGTTCCTTTGGGTATCATATCATCCAGGGATTTTCATTTCACTTCATGGTTTTGGTGTGTCCAATATTGGTTCATGAGACATCCAAGAGAGTGATGATGTTCCCAATGTGGTTATTTACCAGTCATCGTAGAAAATGGTTTCATAATAATATTTTTAGGAGACCATTTTTAGTGGAATTTAGTAAACCATTTATTATTGAAGTAGACACCTTGATTTCGACATCGATGGATGCAGAATCAGGGGAAGTTGACGAATGTATTTATTCACCTTTAGAGATTAATGATATTTTTTGGATAATAGATTACTATTTGGATATCCCTCTATAATATTGGGGTATACATGTTTTTTTCCAAATTCATCATTTCTTAAGGTACATATGTTATCCTACGTATGTGACCAACTATGAGAACATTGATTTGGAACCTAATGCATCATTGTTGGTGCGCTCTATCCGTATCATTGAACGATGTGAGAAAGGTTCATTAGGAAAGGTGAGGAAACTTTCCCATGAAAATTGGTAGCATGGACATATCCATTAAATAAGTAGGAGTGTGAAGTTTATTTTCAGCTGTAATGACATATGATGATTGATAAATCCTGATAGAGAAACTTCTCAAGGGTGAGCAGTTGTTAGATGGGAGTAATTATAATGTCCTCAAAATTCAAGGCAATTTTTTTGAATTAAAATAGATATATGATTGTTTTAATCTGTTCATGGGTTTTTATATGTGAAGGTGTTTCATAGTCAGTGTTTACTAGTTTGGGTTATTAGGGGGTACAATGTGGATGAAACAAATCCACCAAATTTCCAATGGGGTTCACTAGACAACCATTGGTTTTGGTAGTAGGACCTCAATTTCAGAACATCATATATACCATATAGAGGATAAAAAAGAATTAAAACTATAAGAAAATGATATTTTATGGTATATATATTTTTAAATTGGAATTATTTTATTGATTTTTTTCAAAAAAAATCGTGTTTAAATGAACAACATTACACTATTGAAATATTTTTATTTAATATGATAGTTATATCTTGGATTTTGGACTGGTGGGTATGGATAATAATAACTAAATTCTGAAAAACATTATTCTTTAAGAAAATATATATAATTAATTCATTGGATGTATATGTAGTTCTTTGCCCAAAATATACTTTTTATAAAAATAGTATTGGTCACCTTTTTAACTCTTATTTGAAAAAAAATTTCTACCAGTCATGGAAATTGAATCTTGAAATATATATTCCATATTTTATATCAATATTTTAATATTTAGTATATATACCCATTTTAGTTTTATACATTATGTATAGTAACCATGGTAAATATTATCACCCATTTAAGGGTTAAATTGGTAAAACAAGGTTTAAACAATGAGATAAGGACTCAAGATCAATCCAAAACAATAATTTATCCCACTTTAAGGGTTTACTTAATGCAATTCTATATGATTCATAAATATATGGAAAATAGGAGCTATTTTCCATTTATTTTGACCAAAAAATATTTATTATGATATTGATAAATAAAAAATGTCACACTATTGACTTAAATAACAATAATTTTTTTGTATATTGATAAATTTATGATAATATAGTTTATAAATGTTCATTATAAATATTAATTAATTATTTTTATCTTGGTAATTTGTTTATAATTTTTACTTATTGAATAATTAACTTAAATTCTTACGTAACATCGACACCATATTTAATATTTTAATTGAAAAATATAATAAATTATTTTAAAAATATTTTAAGTAATAAAATGAGGGTGGATTATAATGTCGAATAAATTTTATAGATAAATATAAAATATTAGGGGTTTCAATGGTTTGTTCTTGAATTCCATTACTATCATGTTGTCCTTAAAGACAAATTAAATGAATTGTGTTAAAAATGGCATTAATTATATTTTATATTAAATAATTTTTTATTTAAATATTTATAAATAAATAAAAATGAAAGAGTAAATGTTGCATAATAAATCATAAAAAATGCCCCCCTTGGACATTTATGATCCAATTTGTACCTTATATGTAAAATTATAACCCTTCAATATTAAAAATGGTCATTACCATTATTGAGATAAAAATTGGTTAACCAAGGTATTGAAATAAAATTAAATGATTAAAATGATACCAAAACCTATATAAATTTCATTTTATAGTGAAATCTCATCCATATGCACATTCTTTATAATCAATATGCATTTGGTAGAATTTTTTTGAGAATGAATAAATTATATTTTAATTATTTTTAATTCCATGAGTTTCATTTCAATATCTTATAAAAGAAATCCCTTTATCTCTTTTATTCTCACTACTATGTGCCATATTGCTAGACCAAAAACATACTAAAATATCTCCCTAAAAATCTTATCCAGGTTCTATAGGTATTGATCTTTCCTTATTACCATAGCTTGGGTCCTTAAGGGGAGGTCTAAAGGATTGCTTCCAAGATGTGGTAGTCTCATTAACTAATCACTTTCGTTGTTTTACGTCACATATTACCTTTACTAAATTTCAAGTATTAATCATAAAATAATAAATTTAGTATAATAAATATAAATAAATTTATTATGAATTTGGAACCTGTATTATTCACCCATTATTCCTTCTAATGGGATGCGTAAGAATAAATCGTGTGTACGTATATCTTATCCTCTCCAAGAAGAGGTATGAGGAATTTTCTATATACACTATTCATGAATGATTATAAAAATGTATTCAATGAGAAAAATAAAATTTATAAAATAAGTAAAATTATTGTATTTATCATATCATATCAACCTTCTTATCTGAAAATATCCTATAAATTTACAATCTTTCCCTTGTATATGTGTGAACTACTACGTCTTTGAAATGTTATGATCCATTTGTTCTATTTCAGCTTTACATGGATAGTAATAAGGGAATATTTAATATATATATATGATATATATGATATATTAAGGATTTAGGAAAGGTTATTTATTATTTACCTATCTTTTATTCCATCATTCGAATTGTGAAAACAACTTTCTTGCGTACGTACATCTTGTTGTCTCTATGAATGATGTATTTCTTATTTTTATCTCTGCATTTTATAGATAATTATATATATATAATTAATATATATGATATTTATATCATTATTAATGTTATTTATATTATTTAACAATGATCAAATGGTAATGAAAAATACAACTGAACTAAAATATACATGAAAAACCAAGCAGTTAACATCCCGAATAGAGATTTTTAAAAAAATTGTAATTAACCGTGTAATAAAAGGATATAAGTAAAAAAAATTGGTATTAATTATATATATGAGTATATTTATTGAATATATATATTATAAATATATATTTATTATATAATAATCTCACACACATACTAAGGATGTCGACCAAAAGTAAGGGTTTATTTCACAATCTCATTATTAATTATGATTTTGTAGGTTTAAGTATTGAATGGTGTGATTTATTTATATTTATATATTAAGAACAATATATTTTATAATCCTATGCTTATTTCTATTAATTTCAATTTTTTTCTTTCATTTATCACAATTTATGTAACAAAGATACCTAAATAATATTTGTAAGGAAAACCCACTTTGTTTTTCTACTTGATAAAGAATATTTTTCATCCATTACCCGTATTTCATTAAGATATTCTAAAGAATGTTTTACTAGTCTCAAATGATTTATTTTTTATTTTTTACACGTATAATAATTTTTAATTTTTTTTAAAATCAATATTCTTATCATTTTCTAAATGAGGTACTTTTGACTTTTTACTAAAAATAAAAATGTAATCCATATTTTATTGTATATGATATTAAAATAATTTTCCCCATCATGACATTATAATTATTTAATTCATAGTTTATATATTTCAAATTTAAATTTCATTGAAAATGTTATTTTTAATATTTGGTAATTTTTTAGATTTTAAATAATTCAGTTCAATGTTAAAATGGAATTTTCCTCAATAATTTTATTAGTTATATATTAAATGTATTTTCATATATATAAAAATACTTTGAGTAATGTTAATATTTAATGATGATATTGTGTAATTATACAATCTATATTATTTATCTAAATGATTTATGATTGGTTGACTAGGGAAATTAATGACATTACATATGCCACCTCTTCCCATACAAAAATTTATTAATTTTTAAGTCATGCTGATTATGTTGTATTGTGTATTCATAAGATGAATGCATTGGAATTATTTGGTTATGGGTGGGGACTATAATTATATTATCCCTTGAGCAATCATTATGTCTCACGAGACAAAATTTGTCAAGAACCATGCCAGGATTCCATCAAGGGTGACATTCAACTCGATGAATTGAATGGAACGTCGGGTGTTCCTGATCTCCATAGGTTGGATTCAAGTGTCTAGCATTAAAAGATAATAAATATGGAACAATTTATCCCAATAAAACAAGATCAAATAAAAAAATAATCAAATAGAGAAAACAAAAATAACTAACAAATGATCATAAATAAATACATAAACAGACTAGGATACCGTTATAATTGAAGAAGGAGAAAAAGAATTAATACAAACCAAAAATGGACTACACTAAATAATCTTCATGTGACCTCTTTCTCACCTCCAACCATAAGACCAAACTGCTCTAACAATGATCACCTGAACCCAAAATTGGAAACTTCAAAACAGTACAGGTCTACCAACACATGAATGGTACAAGTAGGTTGTGAGATTCAAAACATAGTAGGAAACCACCTAAGAATCCATAAATTTATTTTCTAAAAAAAATTCATTATCAACACATTGAAAATAAATAAATAAATATAATATTTTATCCTTTTATTTAAAAAACATAGATTTCCCTTTTAAAGACCAACACACACCACTTATAATTTTCAAAACAGAATACCATTTATCGTCAAGACCCTAAAACAGAACCCCAAGAAAATAAATACCAAGATATTCTAAAAATAAAGGGGAAATAAAAAAAGAAAACAATGTGTAATAAAAATTAAATAATAACATATAGATTGTAAACAATGGGAATTTACTAAACTTCCCTAGAGTGATCCCTGAACATACTCAGTTCTAATCCACCTACCGAAATATGGTGAAATCCCAATGTCTATAACCAACTTGATTCCCTAAAGAAGTTAATTCAGTGGCACTACCCACATCAACTTTAAATCAATCCAAGGGGTGCCAACCTGTCCTATCAAGGTTGATAAGAAACTACCAGTCAGACATAAAACCCCCCAGGAAACCCATGGTAATATTATATTGTTTATATAGGAGGCCCTCACAAGTGTGACTCACCCTACCTTCCATCACTGCACTTTCCTACCCCAAACACTAATACCATATATAAGACAACCCCTAAGGGGAAAATAAATATTTAGTGGTTCCTATCATATAACAAACTATTCACTGGGGCCAACATTTCTATCACATCACATGACCTTTCAAAACATTTTCTCAAACATGTCAAGGTGCCAATTGGAAAACATTATTTCAAACGCCACATTCATTTCTCAAACATTATATTGTGGATATATGTACATAAATCAAATAAATTTCAAATACACTATCAAAAAAATTCTAAACTATTTTCAAAAATCAATATAAGAAACCCCTATGAAGTTCACAATCCCAAACATGTTTTTATACGAAATCTAACTTCATTTGCAACCTTATTTCAAGACCAAGATGAAAAAATCCAACACACGTAAGGATGCCAAACGTGATTTCATATCATTTATAAAAAAATAATCTTTTATAAAATCCAAATGAACCATAATATTAAATATATAATTGGAAAACACACTTGTCTTATTTGGAAATAAAGGGAGTTTAATAAAACACCATGAGCCAAAAATGACACAAAAAGTGTTTTGAAATCCAGGTTTTAAGTTATAGAAGACCATTATCATCAGTGTCTCGATCCATGTGTGCATCCCAAGAACACATGGATATTCCCACATCCCATGTATCCACTAGTATCTATGAAATTTTACAAAACTAATCTTAAGGATACACCACATGTTTTAAAACTAAAACAACAAGCCATAAATAAATGCCATGACATAAAAATTTACCAATTCACACAAACGATGCCCAAATCAAAATCCAATAATGATATCATAATATAAATAAGGCTAAACAATTATAAAACACCAAATTTCATTTTAAAAGAATACATGAAGAATCAAAGAACACATTAATTGATCATATACTTAGTTATATTTCAAGAATCACTATAAAACCCCATTTTAAACAAAATATACCAATCCCAAAACACCAGAATAATAATCAGAAGAAATTACTTGTAATGTAAATAATTTTCATAAATTAATTGGAAACATTCAAGCACAACTAGATTATGCCAAAATGGAAAATAATGGAAACACCTACCTCAACGGTGAGTTAATGCGAAGAAACCTCAAGGGAAGGGGGAACCATTTCCAATGGATGATCCACATACCCTAGATGTAAATTAAAAACAACCCACAAAAAACCATATCCATTAAGGTTTATAAAAGAGTTAAACCCAAAAATAAAAGCCAAATAATCATGGGAGGAGAAGAGAGAGAGATGATAGAAATGTAAAAAACCCTAAGAAATAGAACTTAGAAGTTTGGTGAAGCATCCATGTAGGTGGAGGAGCCAAGGAGAGGGGGTAGGGAGATCCTTTATAGTACAAAAATTGACCCAAGAGGAGGGGGCTCTATTTTGGGCTAAAAGGGAGAGATATATGATTAGGGATTGTAATATTTAATATTTCTAGTAACCTCACACTATTTACAAAATCGTACACCAATCGTGTGGTAGCTTCTATTCAAGAGAAGATCGACCGCACGACCAACCCACACTATTTGAAAAACTATGGTAAAACTATGTAGTAGTTTTTATTCCACTCCAGGACCTTCCACATGGTTACCTGTAATGGGACACGATTTCTACTAATTGTGTTTTTTCAATGCACATGCCGAAAAATCACCCAAAACTAAAAAACTAAAATATTTAAGCTGGGAACTCATCCAAAACCTCAGCCCATGGATCCAAGATCATGATAGTAATAAAATGAAGAAGCACCAAAGGTTTGGGTGTGATAATTCTCCCCACCATAGATATTTTCTCCTAATAAAAATTCACCCATACGAAAGTTAACCATAATTGGAGTCGATGACTAATCAAAAACAAAATAATTCAAAAACCTTATGATGACCCTTTCACTTCACTAGTCACACATAGTAAAAACCAGGGGAAACCACCCCATGAGAATAAGGGGATAACACGAAGGGGTTATCCCCAACACAAAAGATCAATTATCATTGAAATATTAAAACCCAAAAAATAAAACCAAGACATAAATGGTAAACCTAGTACAAGGAAAAACAGAAATTGGGATAACACAAATAATAAAAACCATTTCACATTGACCAAATAACACCCCCAACAAGGCTGGGAACTACCAAAAAACATACCTAAAATAATTAGCATGAGAAAATCAAAACCCTCCTCAGGACTAGATACTTTCTATACTATCCAATACCCTAACACCAGGGGATAAACCCAAAAAATAATATCAACCAAAAATCAAACCCAAAAATAACTAAGAAAATGAATTTACAAAAGGATAGATATATCTAAAAATGTATGGATAAATTGAGACCATCCCATAGAAGGTATAAACACACTCAAATAAGATAAATCTATTGAAATATCCACAATTAGATAAAAAACTACTCGTATTATGATATAACTAGTCCATCGTACTCATAAAAGGTAATGATGATCTCCTAACAACATCATAAACTACAATAAAAAGAATTTAATCTATTCTACCCTAACAAGGAGAATAAAACTTGTCCAAGGGTTCACACACCCCAACGAGTCATGATTGCATGCGAGATTCAATACGAGGCCTATGTCAACAGCCTTGGTGTCTGGATAATTTATTTTCTCATAGATAGGTTCTAAAATCCTCAAATAAGATCTTATTTATTGGAAATCACTTCATACAAAACATCCCCAGAAGACCCAAATGAGTACATCATTTGTAAGCCTTCATAGGATTATGATAGGATGGATTTGAATGCCCAAACCGGCCATAATGAAGACACCCAAGAAATTGGTCTAATGAATGAAAATCCATATCCCACAAGGGAGGCTTCTCATGAATAGGTTCCTCTGGCACAAGTCTTTTTCTAGATAGAGAACCTTCATAAAGAAAAATGTGTGATTGTTCATCAATCCCTACACACTGTTCTCCAAGAACTGATTCAGCTAAAAATAAACCATTCACCAACATACAAAAATGAACTTCAACTGATGAGAGATATTTTTCCACTATCTAAATGAAGGACCCAAAAAATAAGGGGAGTCTTTAATTAATCCCGTAACTCCACCTATAGAGAGTAAGAAACCAACTCTTTGATTTGATCGACACAATCATTCATGGTCCTTTGGCCCTATTAAACATCCCATAGCTCTAAAAACTTCCTTGCAATTACCTCATCAGGTACACGAATTTGAAGAATGGTGGTCTTAGATAATTCAAATGTCATCCCAACATCCAACAACTATGGGACAACCAACATCCATTGGTCTATATATTACCCTAAAAAACCCATAACATCTTAAAACCTAACATATGCAAGAGTAAACAAAAATTTGAATACACACTCGTCCTTTTCTATCAACTCCAATACCTACAGAGAACTTGGATAACCATGAAATATTTGAAAAACTATGAATAATCAAAAAATAGGAATGAATCAGAAGAAAATTTGCAGACCTTTTCGGCTGGAATCTTCTGAATAACACATGAAAAACAATAAAAGACAAATCCCACATTATGAAACAAAAACCAATTTCTAAAATCATTTAAAATTCATAAAATCATTTGAAAAAATCTAATTCAACCCTTAAATTTCAATACCACATCCATGAAATCCTATGAACCATCACATATGTGTTCATAAATTTCCATCCACATGTTCCATCATTCTCTTTATACACATACCCACATACATTTAAAATTCAATAAAGTGTACCAAGTATCGCACACCTCTTTTCCTCATCAAAACCCATGCATTTAACAAAAAAATTAAAAATTTATGAGCCAAATTTTCTTTTATAAAAATATTATTTAACTTATCAATTTAAGAAACATGAACAGATCATTTTCATTTTAAAAACTATTTTCATTTTAAGGGATCACATACACCAAAAAAAACCAAAACAGAAGAAAACTCACACCAGCTAAAACTAGATTAGTGAACAAATAACATCAAACAGTAGGAATGAGGAACTAGTTTCCATGTATACTCCAACTGTATAGTAGTGGGAATGCCCTTGGTATGGATCAACAATAAGAGGAACTTGAACCATGCATTCAGACTCCACATGGGTCACTACTCTGTGTGAGGTCACAACATGACACTATCTCAACTACATATTCATTCCTCAGTTAAAAAATACCCAATAAAGACAAAAAATCAATTCCCAAACCACCCATGATAGGTCAAGGATTAAAATTAGTAGGTTTTTGTGATTCTCTTCCTATACCAACCTCATGAGTTCTGAAAATCCCAATCTCGATATACCAGACACCCATAATTGAAAGGGCCTCTTTTGATACTATTTTTTCAAGAACCATGCCATAGACTGAGCTGAGTGTCACATTGGTCAGAATCAAAGAATATTTCGTGACAGAATTTGTTAAGTATTTTTCAATGTGATTTCCTATTTATAAATTCATCTCATCATGATGGATTTATAGTATGTTTAAGATGTTCGAAATTATGAATTTACTAGTTATGAAATGAAATATTAGTTTCCATATTATTTTTTGAATTGTTATGGAATCCATGTATATGTTTTATATTTATGTGATTATTTATAGGAAATTATTAACCTATTCCTGCCATATTATTCATGCCTTATTTGGCTTCTATTTCATGCATTCCATTATTGATAATTTTAGCTCAACCATTTATTATGTTTCAATTCCCAAAGAATCTATATAGATTATTAGTATTGATATTAAGTGATATGATAGATGGAATAATGTTATTTTCAATGATAAAAATATATTGTATTCTTTTTTTTCAAATGTAATGTGATTTTCAATTATGTATCAAGTTTTCCAAGCCTTCTAAACTATTTTGGATATTTGGGGCATGATAACTTTTATATAGTTCAATGTAATATAGTTACCACTGACACTAGGATTCTAGGGCTCGATTATTTAGAATTGGTATTATATTATGTTTAGTAAAAACCATTGGAACTATATTTATGAAAACATAAATTGAGGAACATAACCCTATGAATGACTATGAGGATATGTCTATGAATATGATCACATCATAATGTTTTTTAATTTAGAGATTATTTATTTTTTCAAAAAGTACATTAATTTCTAGAAACTATAATTGGGATTGGTTTTCGAATAGAATCATAAAGGGGTAGTAACCTCGAAAAGAGTTAGTCGAGTGTATCTCATCCTTCATTCTAGTGCATGGGGAGTGTGAACATCCAATGTACTTGGTTTAAAACTATCATGGATATTCATTGGTTACATCATATTTAATTTATAACTTCTTATTAAATAATTGAAAATATTTATTTGATTTTATAATACTCCCACAGAATCTATGTTTATTATTTTTAAATTAGTTATGTGTAAACATTAAATTTATGTTCATTTTTTTGCTAGTTTCAAAATTATATATTATGATTCATAATTTTATAATTCAATCTATTATATTATATTATTTGGAAATAGAACCTAGAATAAGGAATGGAAGTTTTATAAATGAATGTAATATATATAGGGGTTTACCACATGGGAAAGATAATGGAGTTGAATCTAGAACTCCTGTTAAAACATAATAAATTAATACTATATTATTGTTAGTGAATCAAGTTATAACCAATAAAATTTCTTGTAAGGATTATACCACAGATTCATAAAATAGTATAAATATTTTAGGAAATTTTATGGAACAAAAAAATCAATTATACAAAAGAACCACAAATCAATATATATTTGTGAAATGGAGAAGTTCATTTGAAAATTTGTTTCTTAATTTGTGATGTAATGAAAGGTAGAAGGCTTCAATGGAAGTTTATCATCTCAAGAGGGATTAAAATCAATATTTGTAATTGATTAAGAACACTAATGATGAGGATGAAATTTTAAGCATGGAGTGGAAGTATTTTAATGTATATTTTTTAAAAAAACATTTACCTAATGAAGAAAGAGAATATATTGAGATAATATTATGGAGTCTAGGATAAATGAAAGTGAAAAAGGTCACTATGTATGAAGCTAAAATTATATGATTATAAAGGCATGTTTCAGACTACATATGTAATTGAACGCTCAACATTGACCATATATTTGATGGGATAAATCCAATACATCAAAGGAAACTATTCTCTCAAACATTATCATTATTTGAAGATATATTATTGTAACATTATGAGGTTTTATGAAATTTATTCTATCAATTTTTTTAAATTTTAGGAAATCTTCAATCACACACAATGAATAGTGTATGTTGGGAATTATACAACACCACATTTATATTAGTTTTCATGTAACATTGAGTTTCTTTGATAATTTGCATTACATGAAAGGGTGAGTCTTACCGAACAATAACATAATATTGATATTATTATTTAATATGGAAGTTATTTTCTAGCTGTTATATTTTTAGGTGTGAATAAAACAATATATATTATGTTTACACACGTTTTTAAAATGTTCTTACATTAATTCAACATATTTTATAGGAATATGATATGAATAAAATCAGTTTTATGCTTAAAAATAATATTTTTCTAAAAAACTGTTCGATCGAATTTTAATGGATGACTTGTTTTAAAAATAAAATTTGAAACATTAATAAATTTTATTTTACAAAATAAAATAATTTTTTGAAATAAAAATATTATAATTTACTTTGGGTGATTATTTTGATAAGTTTCATTTTTAATGAATATTGAAAAACAACAATTTAATTGAAAAATGTTTTTTGTATAATTTATTTATATAGATAAATTATATTTTAAATTGGTTTTAATGTATTATTAGTTCAATTTCACATTATTAAACCCAATTTAGGTCAATATATTAAATTTCAGTATATATATGTATATAAAAACATTTCAAACGTTTGAAGTTTTCTTTTTTAGTACATGAATTCTCGCATCATCTATGAGATTAATTTCAAATTAATTCTATCAACTTATATGAATTTAATTTGAAAAAATGGGTATAAATATTTGGAATCAGCATGAAATTTTTGTTTGAATAAGATATAGTTATCTTTTTTACCAATCAAATTTTGGAAAACAATTAAAATATAATACCAAGATGCACATAACATTTATCCCGGTTGGTAAGGACTCTGTAAGTGCATCCGGGAGACTCGGGATCAAATCCAAGCAAAGAAATCATTTCTAGGGTACTGTAGCATTACTATAGCGGGGACTATGTAGTACTTTAGTGGAAACTATTGTAGGTACTATTTGGCATTGTAGCAGCCAGAATATGCCCTCGTTTGGGCCTTTAGGCCACCGATTTGGTCCTTGAGTCCTTTAAGGCCTTCACGCCACCTAAAGTGCAGATGAGAACTAGACGACCTACGAGGAACCATCTCTACAAGGAGGATGAGCAAGGAGCTTTCACCATAGTTGATGCTAAAAAGATTTCAAGAATGAGAGGGTATGGCACCTAACATCGGGACAAGCATGTGCATGCATGGGAATGCCTAGCCGAACAACCATGCGAAGGTGGAGAGATGATTTCACGATTAAGATGTTGGGGAGGAGCAGTTCCAAGTAGTTATTCTGGGTTGTATGTAATGTTTGAAGCCTACGGGAAAATGAATTCCTCTAAGTCCTATGGTCCATGTAATACTTATGCCTACGGTCCTTGTAAGGGTTCCACCTCACCCCTTGAAAGGTGTATTATCAAAAATAAATAAAAAATGAAGGCCTTCGGGCCATTGGAGAAATAATACAATGATCATGGTAAGAACAATATTAATTAACGATTAAACATAGAATATAAGTTATATAAATGACTTAAAACATTCCCAAAAACTATTTTATAGACATATTTATACTATGACCATAATAGTAAATATTTTTATTAGTTATTTGGATACTATTTAGTGAAATTGACCTATAAAATTGGTTATGTAATCAAAAATACAAAAACTAAATCTTCTTTTCCTTAACACTTATAAATATTTAGAGGAGGAAAAAAGTTTCAAAAGTTTAGTTACAAATATTATTTTTGATTTTAAATGGGAAATTTTTATAATATTATTTGAAATATTATTTTTAGTGATGAAATAACTACATTAAATTCTTAAGAAAAGTCAACGCATGTATTATTCAGTTAATAATTATATAAAATAAATGATATTTTATTTAGTGATTTAAAATTAAATAAAATATTATGTTTTGCAAGTCATATTTATGTGTTAATAAATATAAAATATAGTTCATTAATGGGCCAATTATTATTTTATAATGCACACATTGACCCATAAATAGTGACCCCTTTTAGCGTAGTTAGGGTTAAAGTAGTGTTTTTATATGTTAAATGGGTTTTTGTTAAAATTAATTTCTAACACATATGTGTTTTTTATTTTAAAAAATTTATGTCCTATTTTAGAAATTGTGGGTATAATATTATTAATATCTATCACATTAATTTATTTTTAATTAATTAATTATTTTGGTTACAAAACTTGCTACCGAAATAAAAAAATGAAATGAAAAAAGTAAGAAAACCTAAACAATAAGGAACAAATGATAAAAATATTTTTATTTTTGTGTGGTGTGAGTGTGGATAGACTATAAATTCCATTAATCTTTTATTTTTCATTTCAAAGAACATGATACAAGGGAGACCTTCTAATTGTTCTTAGTTTTGTTACTTACAAGAATGCCACTCGTCATCAACTATGAAAGGGCATACACCGTTCTCCCCTCATTACACATCTCAAGATTTTGTCTCATCCAACCCATACCCATATAAGCTCCCAAAATACCTAAACTCATCCTATATATCTCAATTTGGGTGGAAATCCCACAAAGGATCCCCATTTGGTAAAAAATACGAGTTACTAGAAAAAGATTAACATAAATAGACACATGACATGTCAGTCTCAAGGTAAGGGATTTCATCTAAATATCCTTTAATTGTAGAATATTTTAATTTTATACACTAAACTTCTTTTATGAGGTGTATATAAATCCCTTTTTACCTATCGTATAATAAATTTTTTTATTGACATTTTATTTAATGTTTTTAATAATTTATTCTTTCATGAAGCATATGATTTAAATTTTCAATGTGGTATGAGACACATTGAATGTTTAAATATTTAATTATAAGATTTTACCCCATATAAATATTATTCATATTATATTACACATTTATTTATATGAATGTAAAAGGATTATTAAGGGAATTTTATGTTACTTTTTATTTAATTCGATGGTTTTCAAAAGGAATCCTTTTATGTGTTTTTTACAAAACATTTTGATAAATGAAAATAAAATAATGTTCTATTCTCAATGTACATGGAGACAAATAATTTATGCCACTATGAATACTATTTAAATTATAGATTACTTTAAAAGATTACATGATTTTTTAAATAAAATATATTCTATTTTTTTGGTATTTTGGTATAGAAATTGTTTTTGAAAGAAAGGGTTATTTAGTGTAAAGAATTATTTTTAAAAGGAAAATTGTTTTTCTATCTTATAGTGTTTTTTCATATGGGTTTGAAACGTTTTTTGAAAAAAAATTAAGAATGAATTATTTTATTACTGATTTGTTAAATTATAATTATATGAAACTTGTGAGTACATTACAGGTTATATTTGGGGTGTCCCAGATAACATTAGTTGAACCTGTTAATGCTTATATGTTGGGTGGCCTAGATATTTCTAGGTGATCCCACTACAACTTATAAATAGGGTGGCCCAGAAAGAGTCAGGTGAGCCTATTATAGGTTAAAGGATTGGTGGGTCTATGAGAACACTCTAATGCATTGCGTATAGAAGTTGACAGTATGGCTATTTTTTGGTAAGAGTGAAATATTTGGAATTCATATTTAAAAATATCATAATCAAAAGGGTTTTTAAAGGGTTTAAAGAATATTATAATCTATGTCAAATAAATAATTTTTAAATTATCTATATGGGTTTTAATGTTTTTATTTGATCAAAATGTTTTTTTATCATGTTAAAATATTTTAGATCAAACTCTCATATAACTTTGATGATAAAGGTAAAAATTATAATATTTTTCATGTTTTTTTCTAAACTAAATGTTTACTTTATTTTTATATCCCTTACTGTACTTCTGTTCTCATCCAATGTTTTTAAAAAAATTTCACAGGGATTAAGGATGTGGAAGGGAATGTAATAATTTGTGTTGAAATTCATGGATATTTTCCATGAAATAAATTCATGATTTACTTTAAATGTATTATATTTTAGAAAAAATAGATACTGATTAGAAGTGTCTACATTGTATTTTATGGTTTTGGTATATATGAGTTATGGAAAAATTATATAAAACTATAAATAGAAAAATATCATTATTTTTAGAGAAATAAAAATTCATTACATAACTCAATATTATGTAATGATCATGGAAGAGGGATTATAATCAGTATCTAAGGAAATGATTAGAAAACATTAGAGGTTATGATAATGTCAAATAGAATTACCTTTGAAGATTTTACATCATGGTTAACCTAAAAAGATAACGAATACTAAGAGTTACATGTTTCTTCATCTAAAATAAGTCCGTTTATAATGGTTCTCTATAGAGGAAATAAGAAAGCTGTAGTGGGAAAGAAGATAGAGGAATATATCCTACCAAATTAGAATTCCAAGAAGGTTGGATTTGGAATAAAACAATTTGTTACAGTGACGGATCAATTGGCACAAGATATTAATGGTGGTTGTTTCCATGATAGGGAGGTAACTAATCTACCATGGAGTAACATGTCTATGGTGGAGTATTTCATGAGATAGCCCCCCCCCCCTCATTAAATAGATTGTGTGAACCAGTAGTAGCTGAAAGACATATCAATTCCCTATATAAGATTTTGGAAGACATAAGATGTTTGAAATTTCAAAAATTGACCCTTTATATGTATCATTTTTAAGTTTAAGATGATTGATAGTGTTATTTGGTTACGAATAGTATAAATAATGATTATCTTGATTCCATGGAATGTAAAAAATTTAAGAATTCCTTCCTTTATAAATATTCCCATATGGTTGTTTGGAATGGTTTTGAGAGAAAATTATTATAATTAAAGTAAATGGATGAAGATTTAGTGGTGGTGTATAAATAAAACATCACAACATTGGCAATGTATTTTCAGGATTTTATTTGGATATTTATAGTAAAATTAATAACTAAATACTCTGGATTGGAACCAAGTCCACGAAGAGCTATGGCCTCTCAAGAATTTAAATGCTATGAGAAAGTGGTTCATTGTGATTAGAAAGTAAGGTGGATTTTACTAAAACCAATGTTCCATGATATGATAAGATTAATAAATGGTCAATATGGTCGGAAATGGAAAAAAACACTAAAAATACTTTAGGGAAGCCCCAATCATGATCCAAGTGTTGTATAATACATTTTAGGGAATGTTTCATAGGATCTGGAAAGTGTTACTAGTGTAGATTGATTGGTCACAAGGTTCATGACAATAAGGTTAAAAGTACTGAATAATACAAGAATGAGATAAAATATAATTAGTCAATAGTACGATGCTTTAGCTTCAAAGATTTGTGACATTATGTTAACATGTGTACGAAGGTACTTACTCAAGGTGGAAATCATCATGATCAGAAAACAAAGGGCATGGAAATTTGTTTTTCTACTACTGTAGTTTATGTTAAGACATATAGTGAAGTGATAAAACTCCAGGGAGCTTAGTATTTTTTTATTGGTAGCCATAAAAAGTGACTTATCAAAATAATTAAAAATGGATCGAGGAAAGGTTTTTAGACACTCATTTTAATGTTTTAAGTGATGTGATCATAAAATGATCATGTAAATTTGGGGAGAGGTTTAGATTGGGTTATGTTTATTTAAGAATTTAGTTTAATGATAAGTATGAATTTACTTTTGGAAACTAGTTTTGAGGTATTGATAAACTTTAAGGTATATATGATCTTTTATTATTAATGTGATTCTTCGGGATGTTCATCATATTTTAGAAAATGTTATGAGGGTAAAATTATTCTGATAAAAATATATAAAGTAATTATATTTCCATTCATTATTATAAAATGAAATAAATCCATACCATTTAGAATATTATATTTTTAAGAATGGTATTTTCAAATGTCCAACCATTGTTTACCGAGGTAAAGTTCAAATTGCAAGGTTGCAACTTTTTAAGGGGGTGAGAGGTAACATCCCCTGTTTTAATGAAATATATTCACTGAAATTTATTTAAATTAATTGATATCTTGAGTTACATGAAATTAAAAGTTTTTATTTCATTATACCCAACCCAAATCTTATATTTCTATTCAAATAACATCGAATTTCTTCAATTACACATGTTACACCAAAGATCGAGTCTTACCAAATAATAATATACAATTGATATTATTATCTAATATTGAAGTTATCTTCCTTCCGATATATTTGATGGTGGGAATTAGAGTAACTATATTATGTTTAAACAATTATATCACTTTTTTAAATTCATCCAATAGATTTAATATGCAGAAGATAAGAATAAATATTATTTTACACAAAAAAATAGTATTTTTCTAAAAATTAGTTTTATTTTTTTAATGGAAGAATTGTTTCAAAACTAAATTTTTAAAAAATCATTAAATTTATTTGAAAACATAAAATAATTTTTTGAAATCATAAAATCAATGATCACTTTGTGTGATTTTTTTGATATTTTTGTAAGAAGTCTTATGTTTTGATGAAGAGTGAAAAACAATACATTTTAATTGAAATATACTTATTAATCTAAATTATATATAAAGTTAAATTATATTTTAAATTTATTTTAAATTATAATTAGTAAAATTATACATTAATAAATCCTATTTCAGTTAATTTTTTCAATTTCACATTGAAAATGGATATAAAAACATTTCAGTGTTTTGATATTTTCTCTTAAAAAACCAACAATCTCACATCATCTGCAATATTAATTTTAAAAGAATTTTACCCAATTATGTTAATTGAATTTGAAAAAAATGTATATTAATATATTTAATTAGTATAAAATTTTTGGTCTAATTGAGTCAACATAATTTTATGATTGAAATGATAAGTGAAACTGTTAAAATTAATTACAATGATTACGGTAAGAACAAACTTACTTAATTATTAAACAAGAAATATAATGTGTATAAAACACCCAAATCATGTCCATAACACATTTTATAGACATATTTTGATAGTAATAACATTTTTATAAAATGTTAGGAGTTACTGGGATACTATTAAATGAATGTGACCTGTATAATAAGGTATGTAAGGAAAAATACAAAAAGGAACCTTCCTTACCATTAATACATAAAAAGATTTGGATTTGAAAAGAAGCTAAATAGGTTTTGTTTTAAATATTAATTTTGAATTTAAGTGAGATATATTTATCTTACAAATTTATATTGAAATTTTATAGATGATATAATTATGTTAAATACTTAAGAAAGGCTAATGGATGGATTATTTAGTTAATAATTGAAAAATAAATAAATGATATTTTATTAAATTATTTAAAATTACCAAAAATATTATATTCTTAATAGTGAGTTTTAGGTTCTAATAATTATCAATTATGATCTATTCATGGGTTGTTTGATCTGTTATAAAGAACACATTGACCCATAAATAGTAAAGACCTTGTTCGTGTAGTTAAGGTTAAAGGTGTGTTTTTGAGTGTTACATGCATTTGTACTAAAAATAATTTAAAGAAAATCTAAGGTTTTTATTATATAAACAATATGTAATAATTTATAATGATTGGATCAAAAATTTTAAATAAATTTGAATTTTATTTATTCTTTAGGAATGAATTATATTGGTTGGAAAACCAGCAACCTAATTGAAAACCAACATAAGAAACTATGTAATCCAAATAACTACAGAAAAATTGATAAAAATGATTTTATTTATGTTTAGTGTAAATTTTTATAGAACATAGTTCCTCATTTGTAACACCCCGAGCTTCCATGATACGCTTCTCATTCAATAATGCAATAGCTTTCATTGTATGCAACTTCGAGTTCTAACACACCGCAACTAATCAAAGTAGCTGTTATGAATAGTAATGCCCACTTTTTGAAATTATATAAATTTTATATTTCAAAATGGACTTCATTTTTGTATTCGGAATAACGAAATTATCCTAACATGAATTTTTTGTAATTTTCTGAGAACTTTCAATTTTTTATGAAAAGTGAAAAATACTTAAAACAACTTTTTCAATAAAAATAATTTATATTGATAAATTATACTATTTAGTGGTTTTAAAGTATAATTATAATATATTTTTAACATTTTAGCCAATGGTGGTCATTAGAATTAATTTAACATTGAAATTGGACATAAACAATTGTCAATCTTTTGATATAAATTATTTCTTAAAAAGACGCTATTTGTTTTGACAGCGGGAATTAATTATAAAATTAATCAATGCAACTTATATGTTTTGAATTTTGTAAAATAGAAATCATTTTTGAAATCGGAATATCAAATATAGCTTAGGGTGAATTTTTGGGATTTTTCTGAAAAACTTCAATTTTTGATGAATAGTGAAACCACTAAGTGGTACTTATAAAAACTGATTTTTCGTTTAAATGAAACATTACCACTTCTGTGTTTTGAATTTCAAAAATCCAACATACAAGGTTTTCATTAAGAAGTAAAATTTGGTTCAATGAGATTAAAATAATTTTTGGTGAATAGTAACTTTTAAGTTCTTAATCGCGATTAGAGGTAATTAGTGTAGTTTAAGGTAAAAATAATGTTTTAATAATATGAGATGAGCTTGACACATGTCCTACCCTCATTGGATGTGCCAGGGATGACCAAAAAAATCCATGGGTCAACTTAGGGACACCATGGAGACACTTTAGTTGGAAAATGACATAAATACCTTTTATTTAATGTTAAAGTAAAAAATGACACAAACATGAAATGTTTTACTAAAACAATTTTTACATGGGGTCATACAAGTCATATTTTTGGCTATAAATAGTAATTGGAAAGCTAAAAATATTTCCTACATCATAGTAGTTTTTTTATAATTTTTAGACATTAAATAAATTAAATTATTTATGACATCATGATGATGCAGCGATGACCTCATTATTTAACGATTTTAATAAAATGAAAAGATAATGTGAAATCCAAGACCTAAACTTGTCCAAAGACTATTGGATGGGCATATTTCGAACCCTCATCACCTTATCCTCGAATTATATAAGTGTGGGACCTTTATAATCCGAAAAGCATTGTATAATAATGTAATATTTCCTTACATTCCAAGAGTACCCCTCCTCTCCTCTTATAAAAGGCCCCCGCCACTACCACCTTACTCACCCTTTCAAAGCCATTTGGATCGGCCAACCTCTTCCAAAATACTCTCCCAACTTCTCTCCCTTACTCTTAGAAGCCTCAATTTGGGCAGAAGTCTTCCAAAGGAAGCCTTTGTCTCAAATCAAAAAGAGTTACCCGATTTTAAGGTAATGTCTTCTCTAATGTTGTTTTGTTTTATTTTGCTTCTCTAACCCCTAAACTCTTTTTATTCCTTTCTTTTGTAACAAAAACAGTATCCTAAATATTCTAGGATGTTTTTATAATGATTATTATAGCTACAATTACACACACCTACATCTAATGGTTAAAGAACATACAGTTTCTGTGGATGGTGAATTTCTGCCTCACGAAACGATGATTGTTCAACACTCAAAAAACACCTTCAAAGGTGGCCATTAATATGTCACTATATTTATAAAAGATATATAATATATTTATTTTTTACTTAAGGTTCTGTATTTTTTTTCATTTATGGCATACCTTTGTTGTTTCCATTATGGGTAAACACGATATTTTCATTTTAGGAAGTGCGGACTACCGCCCCCTCAAAGTGATTTGAATCGTTAATACCATATGTGGAATGTATAAAGGATGGAGTAAATGATATTATATATGATTTTATACTATAATTATAATATACCTTTATATCATTATGATTTCATTAAATATGAAATATAAATGAAAGTAGCATTCATGCGTACGTATGGCTTACCGTCTCCATGAACGGTGCATTTTATTTCTTACCTCTAAACGTTATGGAATATTATAAATGCATGTATATACTGGATATATATGAGATATATGATATCTATATCATTAATATAATTCTGGATATAATGGATATATCACCACATGAACAACTTGTAATTATAAGAAGTTTATTTTTGACTCAAGTACCAACGATCGATAAAACGACCGATATTAACTTAAATAATTACATAATGTTCATAACATGGTAATAAGTGATATAAAAGCAATAAAAACTTGAAAAAAGTTCTTAAGAAATTATAAATTAACTCTAGTTTATTATTCAGGAGGTTAAAGAATGGTCGATTCAAGACAGTACGCAAGGTAAGGGAACTTCTTAGCCCAATTTTCATTCATTGAGTTAATCTCCTATATTCAAATTATGTCATGATATTATTATGTCCTATATTGTATTTATACTTTTTTTATGTGTACAAATACTGAATACACATAATAGATCTATTTTATTTAAAAATGATCTTTGTAAGGACTTCGTCTCAATCCCCATTCATTGAGGCATATTTTGTTTTATACACAAATTTCTTTTATACGGTGTATAAACCCCTTTGACTTTTACCTTTATTCAAAAGGAATCTTTTTATACGAAGCGTTTTACTAAATGACAAAAGTGAATGTTTTTCTTGTCGTACGTATGCGGCGACAATGACTTCTCCGCCTCCGTGACCATTATTTGAATTTTAGCTTCCTCTACAAGCCATAACTTTTTTTAAATGAAAAGTAAATACAATGTTTTAATTTTCTTTAATTTTGGTATTGAAAATGGTTTTGAAAGTGTTTTTATTATATCAATGTATTGTATTGATATCTTGTGATTGAAATGTGGCAAGGTTATGTTTCCTTTATGCATGTTTTATGTGATACGATTATGTTATGGTTTATGATATGTTTCAACCTATTCATATGAGGAATGCATTGGACTTAATAAGTGACGGGTGGAGCCCCCTATAGCTCCTCGATGCATCAACAGGTCTCATGAGACAAACTAGTGTCTTGGCATGAGGCCTTTACAAAATCTTATTTGTGGATTTGGCACGAGGCCTTGGCTACATGGTTATGATAGTCTGGCATTATGCATTCCATCATTATGAAAGTGGTTATTGATATTTCATGTGATTATTCGACCAGTAGAATATCCATGTGAGTAAGTAAATGACATTATCTCATTTTACTTTTTCCATATTATGTTGAAGTTAATGTTTTAAAAGGCTTTTGTTTTAGTTATACATTTCCCTAAATGTAAATGTTTATTTATGAAAGCTTCCGCAATATTGTTATCCTTACTGAGTATCTGAGCTCACCCCTTTCAATGTTTTAATATTTTCTTGGATGTCAAGAAGTATTTTATGAATGACCTGTAGGGATAGTCGGAAGAGGATATGAGTGTGGACTATGGAGACTTTGTTATTTTAGATTTTCACTTTTTGATGTAATGTAACATTTATGAATGTATCTAGTGTTTCCAAGGCTACTAAACTAATTGGTCTTTCGAGACTTGATCTTTTGTGATCATGCCAATGTTACGAAGTAATGCACCGACTCCGGGTAACTGGGGTCGGGGCATTACTATTGGTGTCAGAGGCAGTTTAGTACTAAACTTGGAAGCTAGATTTAGATAAACACTGATTAGAGCACATAGCCCGAAGATAGACTTTAAGGATTAGTATAGAAGAACTTCCTAAAATTTTGGTATTATAGAGATTTTGTGAGTATTCCGAGCAATACATCCCTGTCTGGATACGAGCAGGTAGAAGCGGCTCTGGCAAAGATGTACCAAGGGGTAAAACTCGAAAACACCGCTTTGAGCTAGACTCAAATGGGAACTGGTGCATGACAACGGGTCTTGCTGCACTCTTGGTTACGACACTCCCGGGGGATATGCTTAGGATAATTCTCGTTTTCCTTACAAACCACTATGAAGGCTTATGAGTATATAATTCCTCAAAGAAAACTTTTTTTATGATTATGGATTATATCCATAAATAGTTCAATTAGTGTTAAGTGTTTTACAAGTATGGAATTATGTATTTTGATTCATAAACTAATCTAGTTTATGACATTGTTTAAAAATGGCACCTAGTGGAAGGAATGGAAACCGTATCAATGCATCCACTCCGTGAAGGGATTTTCCTCCTACTCAAGATAATTATTGTGGATCTAGAGATACAATTGGTGCTGATCAACTTATTACCATACTGGGACAACTCACTCAGGTTATGAATAATAACCTTACTCTTATAGAGCACCCTGATCCGAAACATGGAGGATTAATGTTAGACCGCTTCATGAGGCAACAGCCACAAACATTTAATGGGGGTAAAAATTCATTAGTAGCTGAGCAATGGATAAACTCCTTAGAGAAAATATTCCATGCCTTGGGGAATAGCGAAAGGGAGAAGGTTGTCATGGCAGTCTACCACCTCACTGGAGATGCCGATCAGTGGTGGTCGCTGATTCAAAACACAAAGGAAGATGATGAAGTATAGAATATGGAATGGAGGGAGTTCAATGAGCTTTTCTTAGAAAAATACTTTCCGCATGACCATCGAGCAGATATGGAAAGGCAATTTCTGAGTCTAAGACAAAAGGAGGATGAGAATGTCGCAAAGTATGAGGCTAACTTTACAAGGTTAGCAAGGCATGCAGCATATTATATACGGAACCCAAAAAGTAAAAATGATCGTTTCTTTGATTGGTTAAGACCATTTCTTCATCGAGAATTAGTTTCACAAACCTTCTCATCGTATGAAGGCATTATCTCATGTGCTATCAAGACAAAAAAGGAATTCTCTAAATCTTATGACAATAAAGTAAAGCAAGAGAAGAAGAGAACTGTGGAGCAAGAGACAGATAAAGGGAAAAAGGGAAAGAAGGATTTTCCATTATGTGATAATTGTGGGAAGAATCACCCTGGTACTTGCCTAAAGGGAATGGGAGTTTGTTATAAATGTGGAGAAAAAGGTCACCAGGCGCGTGATTGCAAGGGAAAGAAAGAGGCTATCAATGTTGAATGCTACAATTGTAGAGAAATGGGGCATTATGAAAATGAATGTCCTAAGAGTCGGGGAAACTTACCTCAGAAGAGGCCAAGGGATCAAGGACAATCTTATTCTGTTACTACAGTTGAAGCGGAATAATTAATGTATTGGTGCTTTTGGACTCATGGATTATATTCTGGTTATTAGAATAATGTGATATATATATATAAGTATTGTAATGCAGTACTTTTTGTTATCATTAAGGTTTTAATATGATGAAGGAAATCATATTTTTAGTATGTGACAATAAGAGAAACATTACTTTGTTTGGGGAATCTGATGTTACAATTGATTTTGAAATTTAGAGACCTTTTAGAGAAAGTCTGGACATGGGTATTTTGGATAACAATAAAGGTTGGAATGGATTAAGTTGATCTTTGGATAGTATTGTTTAAGGTTAAAACATTTATGAAGATTGTTTTTGGAATAATATAATACTATAGTTTTAGGAAAAGGACAACCTCTAGGGTGGTGCATAACCCATCGCGTTGGACAAAGCTACAGGAATCGAACCCACAACCATAGTGCGACAGGCCTTTATTACCTACCACTAGTCTACAGGAAGTCCCTGGTTATTACAAAATAGTTTTCGTAATCTAAATGTTGTGTGTTAATATTTTTAACCTTGTATGATTAGGATAAATATAATATTTTTGAGTTCTATTATCTTTATGAGTGAAAGATGAGTTTGTGGTAGAAATTAGTTGAAGGTTGATACTCTACTTGTCAAGCATAAATATATATATATACCTATATCTTATTCTATGAGTAAATTAATTCTTAAACTTTATTAAAGGGGTATTAAAACAAAAAAACGTGTTTTCCTAAAACCTTATGTCTTGTTGAACTGATGATATTTTAAATCAACATAGATTGAAGGCTTTGAGGCCCTCAATTTGACAGTTGTTTGTGATTGATGACCTCAATCACTCCCTACAAATATTTACGTTTTTCCTCCAATTATATGTCTCTAATTTCCACCAATGTTCTCCTAATTGAGATCATAATTGGGTAGTGACTTTTTCATTTCCCTTTCCCTCTTATTAAGGCTAAATTTTATTAAGCTTATTTCCGATGTGGGTTTTCCACAAAGGTATTTTATATTTTCAACCTTTTATTTTCGAAGAACATTATCAAATTGCGAGGAAACAATTTATTGAAGGAGGGGAGAATGTAACACCCCAAGCTTCCATGATATGCTTCTCATTCAATAATGCAATGGCTTGCATTGTACGCAACTTTGAGTTCTAACACACTACAACTAATCAAAGTAGCCGTTATGAATAGTAATTCCCACTTTTTGAAATTATATAAATTTTATATTTCAAAATGGACTTCATTTTTGTATTCAGAATATCGAAATTATCCTAAGTTGAATTTTTTGTAATTTTCTGAGAACATTCAATTTTTTATGAATAGTGAAAAATACATAAAACAACTTTTTCAATCAAAATAATTTATAGTGATAAATTATACTATATAGTGGTTTTAAAGTATAATTATAAAATATTTTTACCATTTTATCCAGTGGTGGTCATTAGAATTAATTTAACACTGAAATTGGATATAAACAATTGTCAATCTTTTGATATAAATTGTTTCTTAAAAACACGCTATTTGTTGTGACAACGGGAATTAATTATAAAATTAATCAATGCAACTTATATGTTTGGAATTTTGTAAAACAGAAATAATTTTTGAAATCGGAATATCAAATATAGCTTAGGGTGAATTTTTGGGATTTTTCTGAAAAACTTCAATTTTTGATGAATTGTGAAACCACTAAGTGGTACTTATAAAAACTGATTCTTCTTTTAAATGAATCTTTACCACTTCGGTGTTTCGAATTTCAAAAATCCAACATACATGGTTGTCATTAAGAAGTAAAATGTGGTTCAATGAGATTAAAATAATTTTTGGTGAATAGTAACTTTTAAGTTCTTAATCGCGATTAGAGGTAATTAGTGTAGTTTAAGGAAAACATAATGTTTTAATAATATAAGATGAGCTTGACACATGTCCTAACCTCATTGGATGTGCCATGGACGACCAAGAAAATCCATGGGTCAACTTGGGGACCCCATGGAGCCACTTTAGTTGGAAAATGACATAAATACCTTTTATTTAATGTTAAAGTAAAAAATGACACAAACATGAAATGTTTTAATAAAACAATTTTTACATGGGGTTATACAAGTCATATTTTTGACTATAAATAGTCATTGGAAAGATAAAACTATTTCCTACATCATAGTAGTTTTTTTATAATTTTTAGACATTAAATAAATTAAATTATTTATGACATCATGATGATGCATCGATGACCTCATTATTTAACGATTTTAATAAAATGAAAAGATAATATAAAATCCAAGGCTTACACTTGTCCAAAGACTATTGGATGGGTATATTTCAAACCTTTATCTCCTTATACTCGAATTATATAAGTTCGGGACCTTTAGAGTCCGAAAATCATTGTATAATAATGTAAACTTTCCTTACATTCCAAGAGTGCCCCTCCTCTCCTCTTATAAAAGGCCCCCACCACTACCAACTTACTCACCCTTTAAAAGCCATTTGGCTCGGGCAACCTCTGACCAAATACTCTACCAACTTCCCTCCCTTACTCCTAGAAGCCTCACTTTGGGCAGAAGTCTTCCAAAGGAAGCCTTTGGCTCAAATCAAAAAGAGTTACCCGATTTTAAGGTAATGTCTTCTCTAATGTTGTTTTGTTTTATTTAGCTTCTCCAACCCCTAAACACTTTTTATTCCTTTATTTTGTAACAAAACCAGTATCCTAAATATACTAGGATGTTGTTATAATGAGTACTCGAGCTACACTTACACACACCTACATCTAATGGTTAAAGAACATACGGTTTCTGTGGATGGCGAATTTCTACCTCACGAAACGATGATTGTTCAACACTCATAAAACACCTTCAAAGGTGGCCATTAAGATGTCACTATATTTATAAATGATATATAATATATTTATGTTTTACTTAAGGTTCTGTATTTTTTTATCATTTATGGCATACCTTTATTGTTTCCATTATGGGTAAACGCGATATTTTCATTTTAGGAAGTGCGGACTACCGCCCCCTCAAAGTGATTTGAATCGTTAATACCATATGTGGGATGTATAAAGGATGGAGTAAATGATATTATATATGATGTTATACTGGAATTATAATATACCTTTATATAATTATGATTTCATTAAATACGAAATAGAAATGAAAGTAGCGTTCATGCGTACGTACGACTTACCGTCTCCATGAACGGTGCATTTCATTTCTTACCTCTAAACGTTATGGAATATTATAAATGAATGTATATACTGGATATATATGAGATATATGATATCTATATCATTAATATAATTCTGGATATAATGGATATATCACCACATGAACAACTTTTAATTATAAGAAGTTTATTTTTGACTCAAGTACCAACGATCGACAAAACGACCTATATTAACTTAAATAATTACATAATGTTCATAACATGGTAATAAGTGATATAAAAGGAATAAAAAACTTGAAAAAAGTTCTTAAGAAATTATAAATTAACTCTAGTTAATTATTCAAGAGGTTAAAGAACGGTCGATTCAAGACAGGACGCAAGGTAATGGAACTTCATAACCCAATTTTCATTCTTTGGGTTAATCTCCTACATTCAAATTATGTCATGATATTATTATGTCCTATATTGTATTTATACTTTCTTTATGTGTACATATAGTGAATACACATAATAGATCTATTTTATTTAAAAATGATCTTTGTAAGGACTTCGTCTCAATCTCCATTCATTGAGGCATATTTTGTTTTATACACAAATTTCTTTTTTACGGTGTATAAACCCCTTTGACTTTTACGTTTATTCAAAAAGAATCTTTTTTTATGAAGCGGTTTACTAAACGACAAAAGGGAATGTTTTTCTTGTCGTACGTATGCGGCGACAACGACTTCTCCGCCGCTGTGACCATTATTTGAATTTCGGCTTCCTCTACAAGCCATAACTTTTTTTAAATGAAAAGTAAATTCAAAGTTTTAATTTTCTTTCATTTTGGTATTGAAAATGGTTTTGAAAGTGTTTTTATTATATCAATGTTTTGTATTGATATTTTGTGATTGAAATGTGGAAAGTTTATGTTTCCTTTATTCATGTTTTATGTGATACGATTTTGTTATGGTTTATGATATGTTTAAACCTATTCATATGAGGAATGCATTGGATTTAATAAGTGACAGGTGGAGCCCGCTATAGCTCCTCGATGCATCGGCAGGTCTCATGAGACAAACTAGTGTCTTGGCACGAGGACTTGACAAAATCTTATTTGTGGTCTTGGCACGAGGCCTTGGCTACGTGGTTATGATAGTATGGCATTATGAATTCCATCATTATGAAAGTGGGTATTGATATTGCATGTGATTATTCGACCAGTAGAATATCCATGTGAGTAAGTAAATGGAATTATCTCATTTTACTTTTTCCATATTATGTTGATGTTCATGTTTCAAAAGGCTTTTTTTAGTTATACATTGCCTTAAATGTTAATGTTTATTTATGAAAGCTTCTGCAATATTGTTATCCTTACTGAGCATCTGAGCTCACCCCTTTCAATGTTTTAATATTTTCCAGGATGTGAAGAAGTATTTTATGAATGACCTGCAGGGATTGTCAAAAGAAGATATGATTGTGGACTATGGAGACTTTGTTATTTTATATTATCACTTTTTGACGTAATGTAACATTTATGAATGTATCTAGTGTTTCCAAGGCTACTAAACTAATCGGTCTTTCGAGAATTTATCTTTTGTGATCATGCCAATGTTACGAAGTAATGCACCGACTCCGGGTAACTGGGGTCGGGGAATTACATCATTAATCCATTAGTTTTCATTATTGTGTAACATATGGTAAGAGAGATATCCCTAATAGCTTTGAACTTTTTGAATTTATAATAATTTCCCTCCTCCTCCACTATAAAAAGAAATTCACTCTTCTCCTCTCTCCACACCTATCAAGAATTTTGGAGCATCCAAACCCCACCCAAAATAACTATCAAAATCTCTACCCTCATAATTTAAGCCTCAAATTATGAATAAATCCAACCAAGGGATCTCTTTTGTAAAAAAAAGGATTTACCCTAAAAATGAGAAGATAAAGACACTTGTGACAAGTCAAACTCAAGGTAACAGATTTCATCTCAATCTCTGTTCATTAATGAATATTTTGATGTTATACACCAACATTATTTTATGAGGTGTATATACAACCTCTTTGAAATATCATATCTGTAGGACTTATATAGTATATGTAGATGCTCAATTATAAGAGGGTGAATTTTACATTAAATAATTTTCATTTTTAACTTTAAGGAAAACTATATTTAACAATGTTAAACTAGGTAAATTCACAAAACCTATTTAGTTATTAACTATGGAACAAACATGATTAGAGTCCTGAAATATGAATGTAGAAAATAAATTTAAGAAAAATTTACTTAGAGAACAATTCTACCTTAAAGAATCTAGAATCATTTTTATTAAAGTAAAAGTAAAAGAAAGTAAAAGAAATCTATACATTCGTTCTTTAACAAAATACAGTGGAAATAAAACATGAAAAAATCATGTAAACAGGTATGAAGTCTTTTAACCCAATGATTAGGGTATCCAATAACCTTGGATAAAGTTCCCTTGATTTATACATTCAAGAAATTCTGTCTTACCAACACCAGGGTAAGCCCTCGAAAAGAATATCAGAGTCTGTCTTGGTATCTCTAAAATCACTCTAACTTTAAGATTGTAGGCACATCTTTTTTCTTATCCCCATAAGCCCTCGATTGTACTCATAAACAATAAGAGTCGTAAAAAGCAAGCTGCATAATATTTTTACAACCGAACAAAATGTTCACAGCTAAACATGATGTTCATAAAACGCTCAAGGCATGAGAGTCTTTCACTCCCTATAAAGTAAATCATAGCATGTAATCTCTAGTATATTGATATTATCCAGTTTATCATGAGATTATTCAAATGTGATCCTATTTATTGGAAAAAAATCAATGGTTATCTCATTCATCCAATAGTCATATTTTTCCATGTATCTCAGAGGGACCTGTACATGTGTCACTCAACCAATGTTTAGTTAGAAACAAATTGTATGAAACTGTTTCATTGAAACAAAAACATGTGTAAGGAAAATGAAGTAACTTAACCAAATCTGAAAAATTGGAGTCTAAGGAAAAATGGAAATCAGAGCCTGCTTGGATTATAGAAACATAGATATTCAGATTTTTTTTCAAAGAATTCAAAGTGTGAATTCTGAGAAATTTAGAGTGTGAATTATAAGGAATTAAAAGTCAAAATTATGAGGATGTATGAGTCATAATTATGAGTAATTTGGAGTCATAATTCTGAGGAATTATGAGTCATAATTCTGAGGAATTTGGTGTTAGAATTCATAATTTTGGGGAATTCAGAATTCAAGTGTCAGATAACTAGGTGTCTGAATTTTAGAGAATTTGGAGTCAGAATTTCTGATAATGTATTTATAAATTTAAGATAATTTAGAGTCTTAAAATTGAAATACTTGATATACTAGAAGCTCTATGATTCCAAGGAAATTGATAAGGATTATAATTTTTGACTTAGTAAAAAAAGAGTTAGTCTTGGTTTTTATAAGACATTAAATAAGGAATTAAAAATCAATGTAATGATAAAACATTCAGAGTGGAAAAGAATTACCTTAAGAAAATAATTCATAGAGAAAGATAATTTTCCTTAATAAAATTTGTTTTTGATTTTTAAAACATAGAGGAATGGAAAATTCATAAATAAAACTTATTTACTCAACATTCTCCCCCTTTTTGGAAAGAACATACAACATTTCAAAGAAGAATATAAGGGAAAAAGATCTTTCTTTTTGAACTATAAAAGAAATTTTTTCTCCCTTTACATATCAACCATGATGAATATGACTAGATCTCCCTTATGTTTTTAAATCCATAAGGATCATATTATTGACTTTCTTAGAGAAGTGACTTTTTATTTTTTATTAAAATATTATTTATGAAGACCCCCTTACTTAATCTCCCAATAACATATGGAATTATCTTATTTATACTTAGTATTATTTTGATTATTATATTATCTCCCTTTGTGATTTTAGGAAAGGAATAGAGGTATTGAAAAACTAATAGTACTTAAAGGGTTATTGATACAAAAGACAAAAATTAAAGTATAGAAAAAATTCCATTATGATATAAAGATGTGTTATAGGGTAAAAATAAAACAAAAGATCGGATTGACATGAAAAATCATTCAACTTTATTTTCTTTGAGCAATATATTTCTCATGGTAGTCTTTATCGTCATGAGATCTTTGTGATCATCCTCAAACCTATTGAGCAATTGAACCTGATCTCGATTATTCTTTTTGAGAGCTTCAATATTTTCTTCTTGTGACTTCAATACTTCATCCTGAGACTTTACCACCTCTTCTTTATAATTAAAACCCTCTTACAACTGTTCCATGAGTTCCATTTCTCTCTTTAATTTTAAGGAAACTATGTTTATCTTCCCATTCATATCTTTAACCTCTTTCTTTCAGGATACTTGCTCAAGATTCATCTTTTATGAAAAAGTTTTTTTTATAGTTTTTTATTCTATAAACTTCCTTACAGAAAGAACATTTTACTGAATCTTGGATGTCATAAGAGATTATTATGACTTCAATCATTATTTCCGACCATTTTGTTATTAACATTCATGATCTACTATGAGAATCATAACCAATATGAAAAGTTTGGATATCTACATCATGATTGATAAGCTTTTCCATGAGTATTCTTAACAAATCTGACTTCTGATTGAAATAATGTTTATAAAACTGAAATCTCGAATCAATACAAGTGATCAAAGGTATTCTGTTCACTAACATCACCAAAGACTAAAGAACGAAATCCTATCCCATTAAAGATGAAGATTCGGAATCTGATTCCCTTGCAAGAGAAGATAATTTTTCTAGCTCTTCATCTTTTCTCTTGGATGATCCACCAACATACTTCATGTCTTTTACAGTTACATCCTTCTCAGGTGTATCAAAAACCACTTTTTTCTTTTATCTACTTCGGAGATATGATTATCATCCATTGGATACTCATGCTCACTATCAGAGAGTTGGACTGTTATATCTCCATCAACCTTTTCTTTCTTAGAATCTTCCTTAACATCATTAGGTTTAAGGAAATAATGGTTTCTACTCTCATAATCAGTAGGTTTATCACCCTCTTCGTATCCATCATCCTCTATTCCTTAAGAAACATTTTTGGTTAACTCAACCTAAGAAGTTGGGATTGAAATCATTTCTGAGGTACTTTCTATCTCATGGTATTATCCCCATTACATAATCACATCATCACTTTCATCTTATTCTTCCTCTTATTCTTCTTGTACTTATTCTTCATGAACTATCTCTTATTCTATAACAAGTTCTAGATTTAGAATTCTCATTCCTAGAGTTTCTAAAAGAACTGATTCGTGGAGAAAATATTCTGGTATGTGAATCTGTTCAGAGGACTATTAAGTATATTTGAGTAAGGCTTGGACAATTTTATCTTATGTCATTCTCTTCTTCAACTTCTTCTATTTTTATCACCTTTCATGTTCTTCAGTAGTTTGTATTTCAAATTCCCTTTCATTATCAGGACCAAAACCAATGGTTGTATGTCCTTCCTTCTTCTTTTACTTCCTCCACTTCTCTACCACTCCATTAGAGAATATTGTTTTCTTTTTCATCTTTGGAGATGTTGCCTGAGTATCTAGAACACTAGATTTTTATTTTGTTTCCAATTACTTCTCTTTTATCTTCATCTGAGTTTTCTTGGAAGTTTCTCCTACTTCCCATTTCTTAATCAAATCTTCAATCTCACTTTCAGAAAGATCAAAAAATTCTCCCGATTTGTTAATAAAACTGACTTTCAATATCCACAAAGTATCATCACCCATCAGCATGATCTTAGCGGTTCTTGGATTATAATTGAAAGGAATTTTAAAAGATTATAAGCAAAGAACTAATATCTTCAACTAGATTACTGGATACATAATTATCTGAGACTTGAGAGTTCCATTCTTTATGTTGGAGATTTTTAAAAGTATGTCCCTTTTCACGTTTACCTTTTTAGGTTTACGAAATATTCTAATATAATGATATCACTTTTCTTTAAGGATTAATTTTATCCCTTTCTTGGAATAGGAAAACCTTTTACCCAAAAGGATAACATCCTGAAATTCATTGAAAGATGGATGATCTTCAGTGATTTTACTCAATTGAGTCCAAGGAACTCACTTGCATTTTCCTTCTGAGAGAATCCTGACTTATCTAGAAACTTGTGAGAGAAAAAGAATGACTCGTCTAAAAATGGATAATAAGAATATTATTTTTTATATTGAAATATAGGGAAGAGGTTTTCCCATAGCTCTTAAACTAAAACTTTTCCCTTCCCCCTTCTTTATAAATACAGGTTATATCATAAAACTCTATAAGAAAGTCAGAATAAAATTGATCTTGACTCATCATCTTGGAAACCCAAAACCCTCCCATCCATTTAGTTTGACATTCATCATAATAAAGTAATAATACTTAGAAAAGAAATTTTGGTCAAAAATCCTTACCTTTTATATTTTCAAATCCTTTATTTCCATTGTTGAAAACATATGTTTCTATGAGGAATCTTCAAGCGACATCTAGAGTGTAAGCTAACTTGGAAAACTAAACGAAAAATTTGAAGAGGAGTAGATCTTCTGCGCACAAAGAATTGAAAACATGATGTGGAAAAAGGAATAGGGGGACTTTATATATGATTTGAGGCAATGATTTGAATTCCCAATTGGATCCACTAGTTTAAATAAGCATGATTTGTTCTGGAAATTTATATAAATGCTGAAGAATGACTTGGTAGGTTTTAATATTTTATGGTTTTCAGGAAAATCATATTTAATTAATGTGAATCCAATAGAGTTTTCATAAAACAAGATAAAAATACAAAAAATAAAAAAATTCAATTACAAAAAATTAAGGTAACATACCTTTCAGGTTTCATAGAAAGAAATTTCAGTATTAATATAGTTAAAAACCTAGATGCTGGAAAAAAATTTAAGGAAAAGAATTTTTTTTCGAAAAATAAATTATTAAGAAATAAAAAAATTAGGGTTACAAAAAATTTTATTAGGGAAGAAAAATTATAGGAAAACATAAAAATGTAATTCCTATATTAAAAGGAGTTTCTTAATGTAAGGAGATATGATTCAACATAAGGATAATATGAAATATTACCTTATGGTTATCATTACTAACTTTATTTTAATTTATTAAATCTATTGGATGTAATGATTTGATAAAAATATCAGAAATTTGATCTTGCATTCCGATAAATTGAAGAATAATATATCTTTTAAGTGTGTGATCCCTAAGAAAGTAATTCCTAATATCTATGTGTTTTTCACGAGAGTGATTAAAAGTGTTTATTCTTAGGGAAATAGAACTTTTTTTATCACACAATTTCTATTTTTTATTGGAAAAACTCATGCCATAGTTCGTGAGTGTGTCTTGCATACACAACACTTGAGGACTATAACTTCCAACTACTATTTATTCAGCTTTAGTTGTGGAAAGTGAAACTGATTGTTACTTATTTAATGACCAAGAAACTAATGATTCTTCTAATAAATGGGATGTTCTAGATGTATTGTTTCTATCTATTCTACATCTTACAATATTATCATTTGAAATAAATTTTAAAACAAAATAATTTCCAGAAGAATAGAAAAGTTCAAAATCAACGGTTCCCTTAAAAAACAAAAAATATATTTTCACTTAATTTAAATGATATCCTTTGGATTAGATTGATATATTTCACATTATCATACTGAAAACATTCTGTTTTGATGGAAAGATGTGATGTATAATAAACTTTCTATCATGCCTCTAAAAGATGATTGATCAACTGGTAATCTAGATTTATCAAGATCAAGATAATTTGATGTAATGATTGGAGTGCTTATATTTTTAGTTTTGTTATATCCATACATTTTAAGAATATCATTAATATACTTATGTTTATATATATATGTTCCTTATGGTTTTTGAGAAATTTTAACCCCATAGAAAAATGTTAACTCAACCATCATATTCATTTCAAAATTATATTTTATAAGAATCACCAATCAATTAGTTAAACATTGTTGAGTTGATCCGAATATAATTTTTTCAACATATATTTGAACAATAAAAACATATTTCTTATCCTTATTTATAAAAATAGTTGGATTATCAGTTTCCTTAATAAAATTGTTTTGTAACAAAAATCATGTAATTCTATCATACTAGGATATATGGGCTTGTTTAAGTCTATATAATGATTTTGAATGTTTGAAAAAATGTTCAGGATGTTTTGTGTCTACATATCCAGAGTTTGCTGAACATAAAATTCCTCATGAAAATATCCATTAAGGAACGCACAATTCACATCCATTTGAAAAAGTTTTAAATTAAATAATTTTACAAAGGTGAGTAAAATGTGAATAGATTCAATTCTCGATACTAGAGAATAGGTTTCTTCATAGTGTATTTCTTTCTTGTTGATTATAACATTTAGCAACTATTCTAGGTATATTACTTACCATGGTTCCATTTTCATCACATTTATTTCTAAAGACCTATTTTACTCCAATTATAGAAGTTTTCTTAGGTCTTTCAATCAAGGTCCAGACTTTGTTCATTTAGAATTCATTTAGCTCATCATTCATGGAATTAATCCAATCATCATCACCTAAAGCATCATCATCAATTTTTTGATCTAATTAAGAAAGTAATTCTATATGTTCTACTTCATTCCATAAATATCCTCTAGTCCTTATAGGTTGATTTACAACAACAATGATACTATCACTAGGGTGATTCTTAAGAAACAAATGATTTGGGTTTAGTAAAACCCGTTCATCGACATAAGGTAGAAAATATTTTGGGGTAAATACTTCAGAAATATTTTCTTTGGTATTTTCCTTATTAAATGAATCTTTTATCAATGGATAATAATCTGTTTTTGAAAAAACATCCGAGGATGTAGGTTATGGTTGTTTAATAACAAAAGGACCATTTTCATCAAATCTAACATTCACTATTTCTTTAAGAGTACAAGTATCTTTTATTAAAAACTCTATAAGCCTTAGAATTAGTGGAATATCCTAAGAAAATTCCTTCATTGGATTTGGGTGCAAATTTGTGTATGTGATATTTAGTATTTATAATGAATATATTTCATCCGAAAAACTTGAAGTAAGAAAGTCTCTTTCTTCAACCAGTCCACAATTCATAAGGAGTTTTGTTAGGAAAAGGTCTTATTAAAAATAAATTTATAGTATAAAAAGAAATACTAATAGCTTCATCCCAAAAGTGTTCCACAATAGAATATTCACTCAATATGGTTCTAGTTATTTCTTAAAGAATTTGATTTTTTAATTCCATAAAACAATTATATTGAGGTGTTCTCAGAGAAGAAAAGTTATGAGTAATGCCCTTCAGACTACCAAAAGTTTCAAAGTATGAATTTTGAAATTCTCCCCCATATCCACTTGGAATAGTTATTAATGGATGTTTTTTCACATTTTTAATATGGGATCTAAAAGTTTTAAAATAATAAAACACTTCATATTTCATTACTAGGAAATAGACCAATGTAAATCTGGTGGAATCATCCACAAAAACAAATACATTATATTTTCTTCCAATACTTACAGTTTATGGTGGACCAAAAAGATCCATATTCACTAACATTAATTCATTATAAGGTGAGACAACACCAATTTATTTAAATATTTACTTATGTTTCTTTCCAAATTGACAAGGAGTACATTCTTTTGAATAATCAAATCTATAATTTGGTATATCATTAACAAGTATTAATTTGAGAGTTTTAATAGGATTATAAGTTTATTGTGTCCATGTATTAAATGACATATCAATTATTGATCTTCTATTATGCTGAGGAAAGGTAGTTCATGGCTCTTAAGGTCTTTTATGTTTAGTATATAAACATTCTCATGACTAAGGGAATAATGAATAAAATCTTTTTTGGAATTGTGTACTAACCATTTATCATTCCGAAAATTCACATGGGAACCTTCATCACATTATTGTATTATGCTAATGATATTGTGTTTAATACCTATAACAAATGAAATAATTGAAATTAAAGTTTTTCCATGAAGAACATTGTTACATATTCCAACAATCAATCCCTTAACTTATCTGTAAATGTTAATTTTCCTCCTTCCATGTTGATAATATTCTAAAAAAAGTTTTATTTACCAATAAAGTGCAAGTAACATCCATTATCCATGTAACTTTTATTGTTGTTACTACATTATTTATTTTCTTCAAAATAAAAGAGTTAGACTTTTTGAATCAAAAACTTATTGGATCTAAAAATTTCATAAAGTAAGATCTTGGAATCCAAATTTTCATATAAAAATATTCTTTATGAAAACCTAAATATTGGGTTTTATTTAAATAATAATTTCTTTCTAAATTTCCACCATATTAAAATTTATTGCAAAATTGATCACTTTTGGGAACAAAATAATTATGACTAAAAACTGGTTTTGAATGAGTTAACCAAATCTATTACTATTCATTGGAGAATAATGTTATGAATACATTTTATCAAATTACATCATTCCTCAAGTAAAATTTGATAAGTGTTTATTTAAGGAAAAAATTTAGGATTTTATTCTCAGGAAGAAATTATTATCCTCAGAGTCATTAGTTTAAGAACACAAGTTATTCTCCAAAATATATTTCATAGTAATAATATTTTCAAGATGCATAGAAGGTTTATCCTATTCAGAATTAACATACTTAATGGTTTTAGAAAACCCTTCAAATTCAAGAGTTTTTTTTATCCAGAACCTTTGAAAGATCTGATAATTCTTTTGTTAAAACATATACTCTAGAATTTTATTTATATGAATTTTTTTTATCTTACAATTTTCATTCTCTAGAAGTTTAAAAAATCTATAAACTTCTAAAAATTAATTTAAGGTATTGTCTTCTGATGAGGTAAATTCATCATCTCAGGATTCGTAATATTATTCATTGGGAATATTTTCATTTAAAGAAAAATTGATTAAATATTCAACATTGTGTATCTTAGATAAAAGACAATGATTTTTAGTAGGTACTCTGGCTAATAGATCAATATTATTTAGACTATAAAAATCATGTTATGAAGATTCATTTGAAGAGTGACCACCATAGGCATTCCAAGTGCCATTTTATTTTGAGACATTTTTAGCCATAAAATTTTTATACTTATTTCTATTTCTTTTAGAATGCTCTTCCTTCCTGTCTTTTCTATTAAGCATAGGAAAACCTGGTCTAATATGTCCAGCCCTTTTACATTCAAAATAGGTTACTTTAGAATCTTTCTTTTCCTTTTTATCCTTCTTTTTATATCTGTACTGAAAATCATTATTTCCCATAATATTTTATATACTTCAAGAAAGATTGGATAATTCATTCTCTAAATGAAAACTATCACTTGATTCTGAAATAAAAACAAAATTCTTAGCATTAGATCTAGTTACCCTTTCGAGAGTCTTATATTTAGATGTAGAAGTGAATGGTACACTTCCATTACCATTATTTTTTTTGAAATCAATATCGCTCTTAATTCTTGTTTCGTGTTGAAGAAGAGTTCCATATAACTCAACAAGAGTAATGTTTGATACTTTTCTATTTTCATCAATTGATTTCCTTTTTGATTATAATTCATTTGGCATGATGTCAATTATCTCAACCACAAGAACATCAGCATTAAAACCTTTCAATCCCAAAGATTCCAGACTATTGACAATGGTCATCAATCTTTGTTGTGCTTAGCAAATAGGTTATCCATAAATAAATAAGAATCCATGATATGTAGCTCTTAATATAGCTCTTCTAGTTTCTATCACATTAGAAGTCCCAAAATTTGTAACTTCAAGTTTCTTCCAAATGCAGTTGGAAGCTTCACAAGAAGATATTTCATGATATAAATTCCTAGTCACAGAACACTATGAAGTATTTCATACCTTGTAATTTAGTGGGTATTCTATTTTTTCTTGATTGGTGAAGGTTCTGACTTCCTTTTCTGTAATTTTGTAATCCCCAGTGTGAATTAACAAATTTTCTACTTGAGTGTCAATGAAAAAAGTCTTCAACATATTTCTCGAGTACTCATAATCATTACCATCAATGATTTATGGTCTGGTAGGATATAAGTTATCAATGGAACCAAAATTTATACCATCCCTTCTATAAAGAAATACATTCCCAAAGACTTTTTAAAAGTAAAAATTTATAAACAAATACAAAAATTTTTAAGCGGAACATAAACAAGAAAAGTTAAGCATTAAAAGTTTAGAATATGGAACACATTAGGAAGAAAACTTATATGTAAGTAAAAGTATTTCAGAGGTCCCCTCTGATACCAATTGTAGGATCAAAATTGTATATGTAGATGCCCAATTACAAGAGAGGGTGAATTGTAGATTTAAAAATTTTCATTTATAAACTTAAGTAAAACTATGTTTAACAAATAAAAACAATGAAAATTCAAAAACCCTCTACGGTTTTTAACTACGGAACAAACATGCTTAAGGTACAAAAATACAAATCTAGAAAATAACATAAGAACAGTTTATATAGAGAATGATTATACTTTAAAAAATATAGAATCTTATTTATCAAAGTTATAAAAAGCACAAGAATTTATAACAAATATATACTTTCCTTCTTGAACAAAAAATAGTAGAAATTAAACATGAAACAATAATAAAGTAAATAAGTATGAAATCATTTTACCCAAAGAGTTGGGTATCCAACAACCTTGGATAAATGTCCCTTGATTTATAATTTCAATAAATTCTGTCTTACCTACACTAGGGTGTGATCTCGATAAAAATATCAGAATATCTCTTGAAATACCCACATGCCCTTGATCTTTAAGGTACCCAACACCTCTATCTTCCTATCCCTGGAAGCCCTCGATTTTACCCAGTAATAATCAGAGTCACACAAAGCTTGCTGAACAAGTAGTTCATAAGTAAACAAAATGTTCATAAAATGTAAAAGGTAAGAAATACTTTCTCTCTATATAAATTACTTCAGAACATGTAATATCTAGGATCTAGTAATGAGATCATTGATTATGTGCTCATTCAAATGAGCTCTTATTTATAAGCAAAACTTCAACGATCTTCTCCCTCCTCCAATGGCCATATTTTCCCTTGAATCTTATAGGGACCTATACATGTTTCAATCAACCAACGGTTAGTTAAAAATAAATTTTATGACATCATTTCATTGAAACAAAATCTTGTGTAAGGAAAATGAAGTAACTCTACCCAATCTAAAAAATTATATTCTTTGGAAAAATGGAAATTAGCATCCAATCATATTAAAGTAACATGTATATTAGGATTTTAATTTCAATTAATTTGGAGTCTAAATTCTATGGAAATCAGTGTATGAATTCTGAGGAATTCAGATTCTTAATTTCATATAATCTTGAGACTGAATTTCAATGAATTTGGATTTTGAATTTCAGAGAATTTGGAGTCTAAAAACAGAAAGGCTCGATATCCAAGAAACTATAAGATTCCTAATAATTTTATATGGATCCTAATATTTGACTTATTAAAAAAATGGTTTGGTTTTATTTTGGGAAGTCATTGAATAAAGCATTAAAAACCAGGGTAATGATAAAACATTTAAAGAGGGAAAAAATTTCCTTATGAAAATAATTCTTAGAGAAAGATAATTTTTCTTAAGAAAATGTGTTTAAGATTTTCAAAACATTGAGGAATGGAGAAGTCATAAAGAAACCTTATTGACTCAACAATATCATGAATTTACTTATATTGATGTTATTTTCTTGAATGTTATTCTTTCATGGAGCATATCATTTCAGTGTCATTATGGTATGGGATACATTGAATTTAGAAGTTTTAATTATCAAATATTTTTTTTCAATGTAAATATTATTGATATAAGTTTTTATATTAATTTATATGGATATAGAAGTATTAGAATTAAATTTTATTTCTATTTTTAATTTTATTGAATGGTTTTCAAAAGGTATATTTTTATATGTTTTATACGGAACATTTTGATAAATGAAAAAAGAAATATTCTATTATTAACATACATAGAGAAAATTAGTTTTCCACTATTGTGAATATTATTTAATTTTTATATTCCATTAAAATATTACATGTATTCTTAAACTTAAAGGCTTATTTTTATTTTTATTTTGGGTATCTTTTTATGGAAAATGTTTTTCAATGAAAAGTGTCTTTTCGTGTTGAAAATGGGTTTTCAAAATAAAATAGTAATTTCTTCCAAAAGTGTTTTTCATATGGGTATAAAAAGTGTTTTTAAAAGAAATTTATGATGATAGGGTTTTATTTATGATATGGTACTTGAGAATTATATGAAATGAGTGATCTTATTATAACATATACATGGGGTGGATAAATTGCATAAGGTTATCCCGTAACACATTATACATGGGGTGCCCCAAATAGCACTGAGTGTTCTCAATAAAACATATACATGGGGTCGACCAGATTGGATCAAATGATCTTGATAGAACTTAAAGGACTTGTGGGTTTATGATATCCCTCCAGTTCATTGGGTCTGGACGTTGACCATATTATTATTCCATTTGCATGAGTGATATTTTTATATTTTTACCATATGGATATTCTAATAAATGTGGGTTTGAAATGGTTTAATGAATATAGTTATCTTATACACCTTAATGAGTTATAATTTCTTTTAATGGGTTGTATTGATTTTATTTTAGAAAAATGTGTGTTTTTTTCATGTGAAAAGGTTTTATATCATATTCCGAAAGAACATTGAAGATAAAGATAAACGTTATATGACATCTTATGTTTTCTGTCAACTAAAAATTTCTTTTATTTTTAGGGCTAATATTGAGTTTTTGTGATCATCCCATGTTTTTGAAAAATTTTAAGAGTGTTTAAGAATGGTAATATAAAGGAATATGTCAAGTTGAATGTCTTGAAGATTTTCATTGAAAATAATTTTTTTATTTATTTTAAAAGTTTTATATTACAGAAAAAAGGATACTGATAAAAAGTTGCCACTTTTCATTTTATGGTTTATTTATTTATTATTTATTTAAAAATTCTCTAAAACTCTCAATTCAAAAAGATCCTAAGTTTTAGAGAATGTAATGTTCATGATTTTACCTGAGATTTTTTATTGTTTATGTTTGGGGAATTATAATTATCATTTCTCCTCAAGACAAAGGTGGAATTTTATAAGCCTTATGGATTTGAGGGAAAGTAATAGAATAAGAGTAATATAGAGAAAAAATTGAAAAGGGGATGAATAGGAATGATAATTTCCAAATTTTGATAATTTATGAAGGAAATCCCTTTGTCCATTCTTGAAAGAAATGGTTGTTTTATTCAAGTGTTGAGAAAAAGTCCATCATTCTCAAAAATTAAAGGGTATGGTTAAATAAATAAATGTATAGTGATTTAAAAATAAATATATGGACAAATATTATGAAAAATGTCCCAAAAATTAAGGTAACATACCGTAAAATAATACAGTGGGAGAAGGACATGAATAAAAAATTACAACAACAAAATTTAATGTTCTTAATGACATAGTGAAAGGTACCCATATTGTCCACTAAAGGATTGATATTTTTTATTCAATTTCTACCCACTCTTTTATATTTGATTAATATTATAAGGTATCACATCACCACCTAAATGATTACATGTTAATTACATGGTTAAAATAGTTAATTGTAGGATGAACATGTAACAATTTTATATCTTATCTCTGATAGAATTTTATGGGAGTTGTATTCCTATGAATTATGTTATTCTTTATCTAGTTTAATTTGATGTAACTTGTGTAAGGTTAGACTCTATAGAGAAATAGGCTTAACATACATGGATATAGCATCATTTTGGATGAATGTTTATTACATTGCAATAATAGAATCCTGAGGACCATAATAGCTAGTGTCTTTGGAATAATGGAAACAAAATCTTCTATCTTGGATAAATATCATCAACATCTCCCATAAATATTTCCACAATTAGTACTTCTACCTAAAACCATTCTTCGTAACATGGGGAAAGGAAATATAAGAAATGGGTGAGATCAATTTCATAGTAAGGGTAATCAAGGGAGATATGTAAAATTATACAGTAGAATATGGGTATGAGAGCATGATCATGAAAATAAAAGATCATACCCTTCATAATAAAGATCATATAGTTGAATCACGACATAAATAATTTTAGTTCATAAGACATGAGTCATAATGAAATATATAATAGAGGTCAAGATATCCTAAAATATGAATAAAACATGGAATTATGCTAGAAATATTATTATATACTGATTTCCATAGTTTCCAATGCATCTCTGATAAGAAAATATTACTATTTTGGGTTCACTCATGATGTCATTATAGTAGTCATGGTTCACTCACATGTCATATTAGTAGTCAAGGTTAACACACCAAACCATGTTATTTTATCTCATAAGTTGAAAATCTTTACCCAATGCATTGGAGGGAAATATAGGTCCCACCCATCTCAAAATTAAATCAATCTTATATGTTCCACAATAACATAAAACATTTATCATAAATATAATCCATGGAATAAAATGGGTTTCTTAAGCATCATTCCATCATAAAATAATAGAAGTAAAATTAATTAATTTCATAAATATAATTCCATAATAAACATAATCATCCATAAGAATTTTAGGTAATGTATACATGAAACATAACCTTAATCTTATATGGAAAATAATTTTGACAAAACACTTGAACTTAATCCTTGAGAAACATATACTTTCTTCTTAAAAAGCATTTTCTTTTCTTAAAACACCATGTAATTTTAAAAGAAATGAATTTCATTTAAAATAAACTTTAATAATTTTAAGATAATATTCATGGAAATAAGGTTTTATTAAATTGTAAAAATCTATTCATCCCATATAAGTTAAAAATACATTCTTCTCGTACTTTTGTCAAAACTTTTAAAGAAATACCTCGTATGGAAAATGAAAGAAATATTCCATCCAAAATGTGTAGTAAAAAGTAAAAAAAGGGTAAAAATTACATTAAACATCCACTAGAGAATAATAAAACATATTATGAAATCATATTTTTAAAACATGGTCATGGATGATAAATAAAACCTAGTAAATTCTTTTGTATAACTAATCTTGAATAGCAATGATATTGTGAAATTATCCGTTACCTTGTTTCTTTGAGTCTCTTCATACTCACACAAGATTACTATATAATAAATATAACATTATTATATATCTTTTACAGAATAATATTCATATACATAAAACCATATATGGATGGATTATGAACTTATATCACCCTTTTGTTATGATCCTATATTAAGGTTTTACTTCAGGTAATATTTTCATTGTTATTCTTATTTGTTGTAGTTTGTTATATCGTTTGTAATTATAATTATATCTTGATTAACGAATGTATATCAGGACCCAAATATCATTTATATCTACTATGTTTATATTGTAATAATATATATCATAATGAAGTATGAAATTGAATACACTATTCCTGGAGATGGTAAGTCGTACATATGCATGAATGCTGTTTTTGTTTTTAATATTCATGTTGAATGAAAGTATATAAATGGCATATGTATATATACAAGTATATATATAAATATATCATTATTCCAGTAACATGATCATATCATAAATTTAACAGTTATTAAAAAAATATATTTTTATAATCATCATTTAAAAGTTAACGTGGGTGATGAATATAATCGTCTCGTGGAGACGGTAAGTCGTACGTAAACACGAGAGAGGATATCATTACGTATTGGTAAAGGGTTGGGAATTGGACGAAATATGAATTATCAAGAATATATATTATTTTATATTTATTATTTACAACCTTTATATTCATCATCATACCAATAGAAATAAGGTATACACGAAAAACAGTTTAGACCACGCCGTGGAGACGGTAAGTCGTACATACACACACATGGTGATATTATTTTTAATAAGATGGGTAAAAGGGGGAATTTGGTTATAAATAATCTTAAAAACATCAAATCATATATTATATGTTCTATTTAATACTTTTGTATGGAAGAAACATTGATAGAGGAATTATAAGAAGAAACGAACTTTGAAATAGGTGATAAAACAATTACCACATTTTCGGGTATCTCCTTTTGATTTTAAAAAAATGATTGCATTGGATGGCTTTCATTTGAATTTATAGCCTCTAGGATGTTGTGAGAGAATTTGGGATAGTTAATTGGAAGGGTTTTTCCAAGTCAAATATATTTGGTGGTGTAAATTAAAGAGAAGGATAAATTCATTTTTATTAGAGAGGTGAGGGATACTTTAGGAAAATTATAAATTATTAATTTATTATAACGTTATTTTCGGTTTAAAGTAGATAAAAATATATAATTTCAAGGATATGATTAATATGAGTCTAAATCTCATTTTCAATGAATTTTATACATGTTTAGGTCATAAAATTAACCTTATCTTTTGGATTTAACCCTTAGATAAACAGTTTAACTTTTAACACTTCTTCTTGTGTTTTTACACTATAGGGTTAATATAATTTCAATAGAATAAAAATATAACCCCAAGTGGATCCCATATTAAATATATACAACTATAAAATTTATTTGGATAGTGTTTACGTTTTTATGACTTTTATATCATATAATAAAATATTATTTATTTTAAAGTATCATTTTTGTAGATTTTAATACTATTCAACATTTTAGTTTTTAAAAATATTAAACCTATATGATTACATCAAACCAATACTTAAAATATTTCAATAACATGCCTAAATTATCTATAAAATTAGTTTCTCTAATTAATTAAGTATAATTAAAATTATATTAATATTATTAATATAATTTATTTGTTTCATCCTATAATAAATAAACTACTACATCACCATGGTGTCACTATAAAATTTAATTATTTATTATGTAAAATTTATTAAAAAATTATAATTATGTAGTTAAATTACATATATTTATAATAAATAATTATATAAAAATTTATCTTATATATAACCCTATATTAAAAATTATTTAGTTATTAAAATTTGAATACTACACTTTTAACTCTTCTTTAAATAAAATATAATAAATATCTTAATCATACAAAAGTGGCTTAAAAAGGATCAATTTTTTGACCTAAGATTTATTTTGTTATATAAATAAATATACAATTAAATTTGGTTATGTTTTATTATAATTGAATAATATAATTATATAATCATTACTTATAATTAACCTATTTACCTTTAACCATGGTCAATAAAATTTAAAAGTTACTATTATACTAAATTATTTTTATTCTATACGATCACATGTTTTATCCTGATTAAAACCATGTATGTCCAGTTTTTTAAATTAAATTCCCAGAAGTAGTGAAATATAATTTACTACAACTCTCGAAAATGTGGTTAGAAGGAGAGAAAAGAGTTGTTCAAAATTTCAATAATTTTTTATATCTAATTATATTGTAAAAATTATTCAAATAACCAATATTGGATTTATATATGTATTATTTATCTATTGTTACTTTAAAATAAATATAATGTGGAAATAATTATTTAATGGAAATAAATCAGTTTTCAACTACTATGCATTATTTTTCACTATTCATAAAAAAATGAAACATTTTATAAAAATAAGAAACAAATCACCCTAAAATAATTTCAACGTTACGAATTAAAAAAAAATTATTGCATCACATTTAATTTCAATAAGTGTGTTAAATAAATTTCATTATTATAAGCTATTCATTCGAGAAAAAGATGTTTTTAAACATAGAAGGACTTTACTAAAAATCATATCTTTTGTTATCAATATGTTTTATTTATAAAAAACATTTTTTGAAAAGATTAATATTCATATTACTATGTATAACAACTAGGTTATAATTAAATAATTTAATTAATTATATATATATATATATATGATTCATTGAAACACAGTGTTGGGTGCATGGTATGCCAAGTCGGTGTTGCTTTCAGCGCAAGCCAAGTTGGTATTGCATGGAGCCCAAGCCAAGCATGTATTGTGTATGAAATGAATGTTTGACATGGTTTTTTTAATATATATATATATATATATATCTATCTATCTATACATACATACATACATATATACATATATATATATATATAAAGAACTATTTTTATTGTCACTTGAAATGAAAAATATCAAAAAGAAAAAATAATTTGAAAAAAATAATTCAAAAAATCTTGGTGTGTTACAGTCCCCCTCCCTTAAAATTAATTTCACCCTCAAAATTCATCTAGGTATTAAAATGTTTAATACTTGAATGTTTCTTTCACCTAATACTAAATCATCAAAATGGATACTAAAAAATCCTATAAAATGGGAAATTTGGAACCGTAATGTTTACCCAAACAAACAAATAAATGGGTTTCCACATTAGAGAACATAGGTTGAAAGTAAATATTGGACATGGGAAAAAAGATTAAATATTTATAGGTAGTGATTGAGTTCATCAATCATAAAAAACTGAATGATCAAATAAACGTTCAGGGCCTCAAATTCATAAATATGAGACGATTCTAGAGGCCAATGTTTCAATAAAATTTAAGGTATTTGGAATCATTTCTCATATCACATTCGGAACATTGAGTAATTTTTAATTAATTTAAATAAAAAAATATAAATATTGGGTTGTGCTTTGAAAAAATTATATTACATCAATTACTTCATAGAATGAATGTCATGGAATTAACTATGATGATTAAAGCACTAAAATACGCTTTTAATGGATATTTAAGCCCACAAAAGAATAAAAAGTAAAACTATTTGTCTCTAAAAAACCAATGTGAATTAATCTATATAAATAAAAGTATCACTACCAGTTCATCATAAATATTTACTCAAAAAAATTATAAATTAACCAGGATGTCACCTAGGCTAGTGGTTTGTGTGAGACCCTTATCGTCTTTTGAAAATGGGTTCAAGACCCGCGACCTTACCGTACATTATTGGTTGTCACCCAATATACATTATGTTTTTTTAAAAACACTAAAATATAATATATAAGAATGAAATCTATGAAATTAGTTTAGTCACTGATTATCCTTTTAACCATGCTTTTCAACACAAACTCAGTGCAAAAATATATCCCTTGAGTATTAACATAAATTTTTTCATGAACAATTAACCTCAGAACCCTTATCCTGGATTAAAAGAATCCAAATCATTGGAAATAGAGTTAAAAATCATATTAACATTGATTACACAATATATAAAAAATTATATCTTAGGATTCACATTCCACACCGGTGAATACACACATCATATATTCTATTGAAACATGGTAACAACCTGAATTACCCAAATTTTTTTTGGAAATAATGCATGTTTCTATATTATAAAGGTGACTGATTATATTAAATAAATGCAACACTACTAGAAATTCAGGCTATAGTCACGATTTTAAACCGTGGCTATAGGTCCTCAAACTGTGGCTAAAGGTAATAGCCACGGTTTGAGAAACCGTGGAGAACTTTCGTGTGGCAATAGGCCTAGACTTATAGCCATGGTTTGGAACCATGGCTCTAGGTCCACAGCCACGGGTCAAACTGTGGTAATATCTCTATATCCATGGTTCAGAATCGCGGCTATACTAGAGGAGGGATATAGTTTGTTGCCACGGTTAGAAACTGTGGAATTAGACCTATAGCTACAGTTTGTAACAGTGGAAATAGACCTATAGAAATGGTTAAAAACTGTGGCTATAGGGTCTGGAAAACCATAAAAAATATCCCCCACCCCCTGCACACCCCCTACAGTAGCCCACCCCCTTGCACACCCCTCCCTCTTGGACATTGGACATCCCCACCCTACATAAAACCCATCATGGACAACCCCTGCAAAGCCCCCCTCTTGGATAGATCCTGGACACCCCCCCAAATAGAACCTAGACACCTCCCCCTCAGACCCTGGGAACCCCCCTAGAAACACCCTGGACACCCCCCAGACAGACCCTGGACACCCCCCCAGATAGACCCAGGACACCCCCCAGACAAACCCTGGACACCCCCTGGACAGGCCCTGGACACCGCCCAGATAGACCCAGGACACCCCCCAGACCCTGGACACCCCCCAGACCCTAGACAGATCCCTTTGGATAGCCCAGACCACCAATCCCATGGACATCTACCACCACCCTCCTGGACAGACCCGAAACCTCCCCAAACATGGACACTCCCCAAACCCTGGACAGATCACCTTGGACACCCCCCCAAGAACCTGGACACCCCAACCCTTTCACCCTCACTTCCAGTTACCCCCTCCCCCTGCTAGTTCACCTTCCAGTCTGCCCTACTAGTTCCCCCCCCCTCCCCCTACCAGTTCCCCCCTCCCCCAATGCCAGTCCTACCCCCTCCCCCCCAAAAAAACCGGGACACCCCCCAGACCTCTTGGATAGACCCCCCCAAGACAGACCATGGACAGACCCCCCAGACCCTGGACACCCCCCAGAACCTGGACCCCCCAGAACCTGGACAACCCACCCCTTGTACCCCCTCCCCCTGCCAGTCCCCCTACCATTCCCCTCCTCGTCCTATGTTCCCCCCTCCCCTGCTAGTTCCCCCCCCTCCCCCTTCCTGTCCTGCCCCCCGCCCCCAAAAAACCATAGACACCCCCTAGACCCCCTAAACAAACCCCACCGGATAGACCCTGGATAGACCCCCACAGAACCTGGACACCCCCCAGAACATGGACAGATCCCCCTGACCCCCTAGAACCTGGACACCCCACCCCTTTCACCCCTTCCCTTTCCAGTCCTTCGAGAGACCAACCTAATAGAAAAGAAGATTTACGCATTGGAAAACCAACAACAGTCCTTGATGACATTAAGGAAAACAGAAACTCTATTAATAGTAGACCCAAGCAGCCAAGGAATAAAGCTTCTCTTTATCCAAAATATCTCAAATGCTAGAAGAAAAATCATAACAGCTTAATTCAATAAGGCTGTATGATCAAGCATGTTCTTAAAATGATAGGAGTACATTTCAAATCCCCCATAGCGTAGGTCTGCAAACATCCACTGTATATTGCTATTGAGTATAACATGTTGAAAAATAGAAACAATGCAAGACAAAGAAGAACATGCTTCTGAGAATTAGAAGAATCTCAACAACTTCATTTCCAAGGGATTTCATTAAAATTGAAGCTTGGATTCTTTTTAAATTCCTCTACCACTTTTATGAACATCCTCTTTCTGATATCAAGATATGCATCTGCTGACAACTCTCCATTTTTATACAGTCTAAATACAGTAGTGTATTTCTCATCCATCCATTCATCAAGTTCATTTGGAAAATCAAGATTTTCTAGAATTATGTAGGCATCCCTATAAGCTGGGTCATTTTCATCATCCTCACTAGATGACTCATTTGAGTTCGAAGAATTGGAGGATCTTGCTGAAGCATTTGATGATGCATATACTTTTTCAGTAGGGGATAGTTGTGGGGGTATTGTGTTTTGGTCCTTCATGTTGGAATCTAGGGAACGTGTGGTAATTTTTATTTTAAAATTGGAATATTCCCCTCATTTCCAGGTGTTTTTAGCACGTGGAGTGATGAAGCCATCAGATTCAACCAATGGTTTCTTCCATTTCCTAGCCCTTGATTTTAGAAAGTCTTCTTCCAATTGGCAGGGTTTTTCAATCTCTACACGCTCAAGGGATCTTCATGATATGATTGCACCTCTTCTTTATATCTTTGTATAGGTTTTCTTGATTCAAGAATAGGTGAGTCAGCATTGAAGACTTGCTTTCCTTCTTTAAGAGTTCTGAGGTCCACATGCAAGGGATCTTCATGATTCGATTTCACCTCCTCTGTATATCTTTTTATAGGTTTTCTTACTTCATGAATAGGTGAGTCATCATTGAAGGTATCTTTCTTTCCTTCATTAGAAGTCCCGAGGATGTGCAAGGTCTCGACCTCATAATGGGAGGGTGGATGAATTTTAAGAGAGGACATGGGGATTCTTGTTATTAGTGTAGTCAGTAGTAACTTTCTGAGAAACAGGGGGATTTATGGGGGTTTCCTTTTCCACCCAAACATATTCATAGAGAGGGGGAGGCTGAGGGTCATTACATTGAGTCACACATTCATTCATAGAGTGACAAATTCGTGAGCATTTTTTTCAGAAAGTTGGGGCATTCACAAATCACAACATTACCGCGGCGTGACCGCGGGGTGACTGTGGCGTGACCGCAGTGTGACCGAGGCCTGACAGCAGCATGACCGCGATGTGACCGAGACGTGTTGCCCTAGTCCAGTGACATCCGTGGGGCAGCATCTTCTGACCAGGAGCGAAGTGAGCGGGAGGAGGCGGGGCAACATTCCAGCCTTCGCCCCACCGGCAGAAATTGTGATTAGTCAGTCTCAAAATTGATCACAAGAGTCATGGAATATTATCATTGCGAACTGCCGTGGGGTGTCGTCCTGAAGCAGGGCCAAATCACAGTGTGACAGCAACGTGACCGCGGTGTGACCGCGGTGTATTGTCCCAGTCCAGCAACATCCACATGGCATCATCTTCCGGCCATGAGCGAAGGGAGCGAGAGGAGGCGGGGAAACATTCCGATCATCGCCCCACCGACATAAATTGTGATTATTAAGTCTCAAAATTGATCACAATACTCATGGAATACTATAAATGCGAACTGCCGCAGGGTGTCATCCTGGAGCAGGGCCAAATCACGGCATGACCATGGTGTGACCGAGGCGTGTTGGCCCGGTCCAACAACATCCTTGGGTCAACATCTTCTGGCCTCGAGTGAAGGGAGTGGGAGGAGGTGGGGCAACATTCCGGTCATCGCCCCACCGGCATAAATGTTTATTAGTCAGTCTCAAAATTGATCACAAGACTCATGGAATAATATCATTGCAAACTGACACAGGGTGTCATCCTGGAGCGGGGCCAAATCACAGCGTGACTGCGGCGTGACCGCGGTGTGTTGGCCTAATCCAGCGACATCTGTAGGGCAGCATCTTCCTTCCAGGAGCAAAGGGAGTGAGAGGAGGCGGGGAAACATTCCGATCGTCTCCCCACCAGTAGAAATTGTGATTATCTAGTCTCAACATTGATCACAAGACTCATAGAATACTATCACTACGAACCGTCGTAGGGTTTCTTCCTAGAACAGGGCCAAATCACGGCGTAACTGCGGTGTGACTGCGGCGTGACTGTGGCATGTTGGCCCGGGCCATCGACATCCGTGGGGCAGCATCTTCCGGCCAGGAGCGAAGGGAGTAGAAGGATATGGGGAAACATTCCGACCATCCCCCCTCCCCCTTTCCCAACAGACATCCCCCCTGCCCCTGCCCCCTGCCCCCCTCCACCCTGCCCCCTGCCCCACTCCACCCTTTCCCTACCCCCTGCCACCTGCCCCCTCCACCCACCACCGTCCCCTTCCCCCCGCACAAGATCATATTGCAGACTATGAGATCTTAAACACACATGGGATTATTCCTTAATTGGCTCCATAGTATTCATGGCCAAATAATCCTCACCTTTTTTGGATTTTATCTCAGATGTTTCAAGATTCTTTCTTACAACCCTTGAAAATCTATTAGGTACTGTGGCGCTTGATTTCTAAATAGAAAAATAATTAGGAGACACTTGTCCCTCCTTAGGCTTAGTTTTATCTGAAGCACATGGGTGTTGTACCTGATTATCTTCAAAACATTCAAATAATTATACCCATATTGAGTTTAAAGGATATTGTGACCAGATGATCCTCCCCACATCCCCTTCATGTGTCAAAGGACCCTTGGTATCTAGTGACTCACTATAAAGAGAAGCATAAAACACATGTTCCCCATAAAGATGAGTGATAGATTAATCCATGAATATACCTTTCGACCGAGACTCTTGTAGTTCCCTATGAAATTGACTATGTTTCCTAGACAATGTGTTGTTTAACATTGAACTGTTTTTAGCAGAGAACCAAATAAACTCTAGATGTATCTTAGATAGGTCAGGCTCCACAAACAAAAAATAATGAATGAGAAGTTTCCCTTTAAGAATCTGTTGATTGACCAAAAATATTTCAATGAATGTTGCTGAAAATAGTAATAAAAGAAGGATATTAAAAACGCAGATGCAATCTGATAATCTAAATCCATTGGGATGAAAATCGAGAGTCTCTCCTAGAGTGAAAAATTAGGTTCCACTTGTAGAGGAAACATGGTTAACAGTTGAAAGAACATGAATATTTGGACAAAGACAAAGCCAGATCCACCACTTCATGAAACCTAAGAAAGAATCAATGAGAACATAGTTTAATACACCTATGATGGGTCAATTCTTATATTAAGGAAGTAAAGATTTAGAAATTTTGAGGAAATAATGTTCGACTGCTGGAAAACATTTGAAAAATACTGAAACATTCTGGTTAACTTGAATACTAGTGATCGGTCTTGAAAGAAGTGATTATAAAATTGATGCATGTCGAACCCTAGGAAAAAAGATGTAGAAGAAGAAGGTAAATGAGACTTCAAGGTACCAAATAATAGATAAGGTGAAGGATGGGAAACTATGAGGGGAAGGAGTAGGCCTGAAGGCAACTCCAAACCCCTAAAACCTCAAGTCACTTGTGATGCTTAGTAATGTTTCTCATGGATGAGAAATGGTATAGTAGATAGTTTTTAATGATGATGTATTTCTTTTTTGGGTTCTTAAAATTTAATTTTGGTGATTTCTAATTAAAATGAAAATGTTTTAATTTAAATTTTATGTTTCAGGTGGATAGATTTAGTAAAGGGGGGAAGAAGTATGTGGTTTTCCTAAAAAGCTACAGATGGGGCTACCAGTTAGCTATTATAAATCACCATGAACATATTAATAGTGATAGTGGGGAAGGGTTGGCTTTATACTAACTACTGGATGGTTGATGGTTGGAACCAAAAAGTTTGTGGCCATTGGTCAGTTTGTGGTTTTCCACTGGTTAATTAGTTCCTTCCTTGACCTTGTTTTTCATAAGGGAAATTTATGTCATTTTTATTATGGATTTTGGAGGTGGATTAGAATGGAATTGGAGTATCTATTCCACATAGTTTCAAATATGATGATATGGATGGCATGAGAGGATGTTTTCTCAAAATATTTAAAGAAATGAATGATAATATGTGATGAATAGAGGATTGGATGACCCCTGATATACTTAATTCGGTGAGGTTTGGATATCTAGAAATGTGTAGGAATACCTAGAGGAATACCCCATGGGATCAGGAAAATCACAGGTTACATAACATGTAAACTGACATTACTGGTACTGTGGGACCCCTGGGCTATGGAACTGGGCTCTTCATTGGATTTAAATATCACATGCCATGTGACATAGTCACACCACATTGGACCCATCTTAAAAGTCTAATGACACTTAAAGAGTGTCTTGGTTCAATCAGCCGTTTTAATAAAAATAGGGAAACCTTCTACAGGGATATAAAAAGGGTCAAGTATGAGGTGTGCTTTATGAATAACAACAACATCAAGTATAAGAAAAAAATCAATGCAATAATGTTAATCATGGTATACCACTGTGAGTTTTTGCAGATAGCGCACCTCCGTTGGAGGGGTTTTATTACAAAACTATGACTTATTTATCAAATGAAACAATTATCTTAACTAACACTAATTCCAGAATTGAAATATAATATAAACATGAAGAATTAAGAAGGAAACTAAATGCAATTTAAACCATTCTTGAATTAAATAGGCTAGGAGAGGGACCCTACCTCAACCTCAAGGGTCGTTTGCATTTGCCAACAACAACTTGAATCTTCTTTTTTTCCGCTTGCAAGAATATGCAAATTAACATATATATAAGGACACGTAGCACCTATGTACATATTTTCATGGCCAAATATGCACAGGGGGGTCCTTAGATATATTTTTATACTTGTATATACCCTTTTACACTTACACGCGTATGAATTTTTCATATATATATATAAGCACACCTATCCCCAATATATATATTCATACTACCATGAGTAAATATATATAAAGGGGGAACTTATATATGCATATGCCTACCTATTCATACACATGTATGTCTTTGTCAATAGCGACTTGAATCCACCTCAACGAAATACAAAACACACAGAAAAAAATATAAGGAACCGAAAAATCAAAAAAGCCCTAATTAAAATTGGGCCAAAGAATAAAAAAAATAAACCTTACCCAAATCTTGAACTCATTTTGTTCGATGGTGGTGGATAGAACTGCTCTTATCATTAGAAACCACCTATGAGAAAATAGTGGGAAAAGAAATGAGATATAACAACTTCTTATATATATGTGATCAGTGTGTCAACTTCACATAATAAATGATACACGAATCCATAACCAACAATGAAAAAATAATATTCAAATTGATCTGTACATCCCAATACTAAATAACATGATCATTAATAAAACTCTTTATTTTTCAAACATCAGATTCAATTGCCTATTCAAGAATAAAAGATCACCAAAATATGAGAATAAAGTAAACCTCCATCATCACTTAAAAGCGAGAAATAGGGATTAGACATTGTTTTTAGCTGGGCAGATGGTGTTAAAGAACAAGAAATTTTGATTAACGATCAAGGCCTTTTAATTGAAATTAAAAATCTAGTCCTAGACACAATTAGGCTATCCATTGAGCAGGAAAAATCCTGCACTAAAGTAGACATGATAAAGAACATGGAACCTGTCCTACATAACAATACACCTTCGGTTCTAGTACCCAAACATATGAAGATTTTTATAGACTCACAGGAGCATAAGAAGAGTCATCTGAACTCTGTAAAAAAGCAGTCTACTTTGGATCCACCTTTCCTAGGTACGCCTACTCCTCCCACTATTGTTGGTGGAGATTATTCTATGAAGTCTAAAAATATTCTCTATGGTCAAAATGTCAGCAATTTACTTCTAATTTCCAGTTGTTTCACAGACTCATGCACTAATGTTTTCAATGGTGATTCTGCTTCATTACACTTATGTGATCTGAACACCACTGAACCAACCATTAATGCTACAAAAAAACACTAGAAACAGGGACCTGAATTTAACTCCAAGTACAACCACTATCACAAAGAAAAATGAAACCAAAACGCATGATTTTTCTACTCCCTCTGCTCACACTTTCTCTCTCAACAGGGCTGTTCAACCCGAGACACAGACCCTATGTACAGATTATACTGCATATGTTAACAAGCCATTAGAACCTGTTCTACATGATAGTCTACCTGTTGTGCCGGAACCGATCCATATGTAGGAAAATAAGAACTCCCTGGAATAGAAACAAAGACTCTCGTCTAACTTTGTCAAGCCACTATCAACAGTGGGTTCAAAGGCTCAAGGTAATTCCAATCCCCTTACTTTATTAAATGCAGATTGTGCTGCAATGTCTGAAATCCTGGTATCTCAATTATCAATGACCTGTGTCCTGGCTCAAAAGATGCCAAAGATTCAGATATGACTACACAAATAAAAGAACCCACAAATAAGAACAATGTAATTTCTCAAAAAGAACAAGAAAATACAACTAATACTCAAGAGGATGGAAGGTCTACTAGAAATAATGGATCTGGAAAAAAGAAATAATGGAGTTCTAACTCCAAAAACAGGTTTAAATGAAGATCTTTTTTTGGAATTGTCAGGGTATTTCCAACTTTGACACCCTGAATGTTTTGAAATGAATGGTTAACATGCATCACCCTATTCTTTTTGATATTGCGGAACCAAAAAAATATTTCTCTTCTAAATATTCCCACTTGTGTTAACAAAATTATATATTTTATGGTGCAATTAATAATAATCTAATTGCTGATTATTTATTGATTTTGGTGCATTCATCTTTACAGGATTTTAATTTTTTTAGTAACTCTGATCAGATTCTCACTTTCACCTTTACTATTGATGGTACTCGTATTTACTACTCCTTTATTTATGCTAAGAATAAATACCAAGAATTAATAATTCTTTGGAATGACCTCTATTATTTAGGAACTGAGACGAATGCCCCTGGTTTCTTATGGGAGACTTTTATGCTATTCATAATTCTAGTGAAAAAATTATCCCATCTCACGCATCTATCTCCAAGAGATAATTTAAATCCTCGATCGAGGGAAAAAATCTTATTGAAATTAATCTCACTGGTGCGAAAGACACCTGGTATAGAAGACATTACCATAAAGTGGTTGCTTCCAAATTGGACAGAGCCTTTACGAATGTCCTGACTCTAGATAAATAGGACACTATCTATAGAATCACTCTTCACAGAATGAACTCTGATCATCATCCTATCCTTGTAAAAATTTCCTCCAAAGACATGATACCTAGGTTACCCTTCCACTTCAATAATGTGAAGCTCTCTGATGAAGAATGAAATCATGTCATCCAAAACTTGTAGTCCTCAATATCTCATACCAATAATGCCTTCACTTGCAACCTCAAACTAAAGCACCTCAAACAGACTCTCAAATCATGGTGTAACACCAAATCCAAACAAGTTAACAATGAAATTACTCTTCTTGAGAAATAACTCGATGATATCCAAAACAGAAACACCAACTATGACCTCCACACTGATCCCACACAAGAAATAAACATTGTGGTCAATCTCAATTCCTTTCTCACTTTTAAGGACAACATGAGAAATCATGCTTATAAAATTAAATGGTTAACTGGCGGTGAAAGAAATTCCAAATTCTATAACTCTCTCCAAAGAATCCAGAAGGCCTGCACACCCCCTTCCCCCTTCCCCAGCACCACCCCTACACATCCCCATCCCCCCTGCACATCCCCATCCCCCCTGCACCACCCACCTTGCACCAACACCCCCTACCCCTGCACCAATACCCCCCCTGCCCCACCCCCTCCCACTTGCACCCCCACTTGCCTAAAAATATCTTTCTTAAAAATCACCACATTTTAAAAAGAAGTATGACTACTCATTTCAAAAAGAAAAGAACATTGAATACAATCTCACATAAAAAATACAAAATCCATTTCATAGGGTAAAATCACAACTTCCCATGTATAGAATTTTAAAAAATATTAACACCAGATTTGATAATCATGAACTTATTTAAAATAAAATTTCACTCAAACTTCATAAAGTTCTCCTCTATTTTCAAAACACCTCATCAATTTCATCATAAGATGAAAAAATTTCCTAATACCCAATTTCAGTTTAAATCATTTCCTAAATTATATAATGTATTCAAACACTTTCAAAGAATTGCGTGAAAGTCAAAAAAAATCATAAAACCAGTTTTTTTGATCCAAAATATTTGTGAATCCCATTTTTAAATTAATCACAGAAAAGGGTTTAAATTAAAATACTTCATGAAATGTATTTTCATTTTAAATTATTTCCCAATTTCTTTTTAAACCTTACTACTCTTGAAAACAATATACATGATATTCAAAATACTTTATAAATAATCCCCCAAAACTGGTTTTGGAATAAAAAAATATCAATAAATGTACTTCTGTATAGAAAACATGAAGCACCAAACAAAAGAAAACCATAATGTGGCACAACAAACGAAATCCATTACAATTACACCAAAAATTCACTAAAACTTCCTTTGATTTGTCTCACAGGGATTAAATTTCCCTAGGATTATTTGGAAATCAAAATAAGTTTAAAAAATAAATCCAAAATTGATGAAAAGATGTGCATGACGTGGCCACATGGTTTAGCTGAAGATACACCAATCATACAATAGCATCTGAAAAATTTCTGAGATCACACACACAGGAAATATATTTTTTTTCAGACCAAGTGATATGATGATGATACTTTGGTTCCATCCTAATTTCATCCCAAATCTTAAATAAATCCCCCAAAGTATCAGATATAACTCGATGGGGATCTAATCATCGTTATCAAAATAATTAAAACTAGAATCCAAACCAATGATTGAAATAACAACTACCCATGGAAACTCAAGTTTTGTTAAGAAAAGTGGCGATCAATAAACTACTCGTGACCTACCTATTGAGTCCCGATGCTGATTATATATTTTTTATACTAATAATCACTCCAAATAATAAGTGAATCTTCTAAAACCATTTTTTAATGAACTGGCCCTGATCAACCTGACATGTCACCCAACCCAGATCTCCAGAAGGCCCAAATAATGTCTCTAATTATTGTTGGATTGTGACAAGTGACAAGGTATCAAATTATAACCATTGGTAATGGTTTCACTCTCTAAATACAAATAACCACATCAAGGAATCCACCCATAAATCCAACATCACTCATCTATACATTGGTCACTCATGCACAAAATAAATAGTTTCAATATAAACGAAACAATCAAACATAGTATAATATTTTAGAAATAATAAAAGGTAAATCACATCATCACATAATAAAGTAATAATAATAATCCCATGTATATAATAAACTGAAAGAAATATCTGGGCCAACACGGATTTTATATAAACATCAAAAAATATGACCAAACCTGGATCACTACTAACTACCTCCTTATGACCCACAATCCCCCATACCATCCTATACCATCGATCATTAGACCAACTCGAACATTATCTAAGGTAAAAGAACATAATCTGGGCACTTGAAAGTAAACATGAAATTTTCATACACCCATTGGTGTATGCACGATGTGAAACAAAATGTGCCTAGTAGGATTTCACTAAGGAGTTTGTATAATTCCTTTGAAAAGACGTTTTACTAATGATAGTTTAAAATATAAGTAGTGAATAGGTTTTTTACAAATGGTGTAAAGAAAAAGTGTAACATGCCATAAATTATTTTATATATCAACTTCCATTTTCATTTTAAAAGGAAATGCTTTCAAACTAAAGAAAAAAGGAGTTTCAAATCAATTAAAAGAGAACTGATCCTTTTCACTTTTTTGCAAATCCATATCTCAAAACCACACCATTAAATCAAAAATTCTTTTCTTTAATAATATACTTCCAAAACTATTTTTTAATTCAGTTTTAATATAAACCAAAACTATAACTGAAATAGAATATAGAAACTTAACATACACCAAAATATCAATGGGAAATTGGTAATAAAAAATAATTTAAGTAATAGTGGGGATACAAATAAGGAATGGGATGAGATCCTCTAATCAATGTTCAACAAACTATAGACATTATAGGAAACTCATTAGGCTCTAGAATGGGTGATACTAGACCTAGTTCATCATATTACTCATTGGGACCCTATGTGAAACTAGATCATCCCATTCAACTTCCCCTTTTAGGTCTCTTCACATATAAAATATACACCTGGTAGGGTGATAATCTCCTAGGGCACTATCCAGCTAACATACACTAAGCTAACATCACATGCCGCTATAAAATCCATTATTTACGTAAGTTACAATGATAAATCAATCCAGTGGATGTAGAAAATCAAAAGAATCAAAATAATCAATAAAATATTATTTTAAATAAATCTCATCTCACCTCAAACATCAACTCACTCAAAATAAATGACTCCTTTCACTTCATCCATATCAAAAATAGAATACAACATCACTCCTAGAGAGCCACAATTCAAATCAGGCATAATCAAAATAAGGAGAATAATCGATGGTCTGATACTCATTTTACAAATATCATATATAAAGTGAAAATATGCCTTTTCAAAAACCAGCTAGGAATTCCAAGTCATTTCAACCATTTAAAAACCAACTTTATCACCTTATTTATAACTATTCTATGTAAAACCACACTTAAAATCATTTATAAAACCAACTACCTTTTCATTCATGTCATTTTAAAATCTATTAAACCAATTTTATTTCAAAAAATCCTTGAAAATCATACCAATACCTAAATGGGTTCAAATACCTTTTGTTATATAAATTGTTTTAAAACAAGCTATATAGGCATTCCCATAAATGATTGTCATTTAATCTAATTAATTAAAATTTAGAAAACCGTTATAAAACCTTTATTCCAAGTGAGAAAAAAATTTATAACACTTTTTGAACCCACGATATCTATTAAATATTGATGTACTTTGATAAAAAAAGTTTTAGAAAACACCAAGCAGAAAATGACATTCTAATTATAGTAAATAAACCTAAATACCTACATCAATCCAAGAATAACTGGTTCAATAAAAGATATTGAAGGAATAATTTCATGAAATGTCAAAAAAATTGTATAGATTTGATAAAACATGGCTATGAATAACTGATAACAAAATAATGAACCCATAATTGTTCAAACAAGGAAGAGGAGGATCACCAGGAGTGGGTTGGCAATGTCAGAGAAGGAGGGGAGGCCACCTAAGAGCTGTGTCAGTAGGAAGAGTTGAGGTGTCACACATTTGGTGGTAGCGTCTGGGGAGGAGAATCGGAGATGAGAGCTCCTGGTGGTGTTTCCTCGTTCGGTGGCAGTGAGGGGAACCGTTGCGAGGGTCGTCATCGCGAGAGGCACCGTTGGTGGAGGAGGATCAGGGAGAGGAGAAGTTGCGATGGGCACCGTCGGGGAAGGAGGGTCGCACACCGAGTGTATTGGGGAGGATGGCGCTATCGTGAAGGTTGAGGGTTCGGAGGGTCGCGCGCAGAGGGTATCAGGGAGGAGGGTGTCGCTGTGAAGGGTTGGGAGTATCGGGGAAGGGGATGTCGGAGGATATCCGAGGAACACACGTAGAATTTATCAAGGAGGTTAGGGAGGAGGAACCCAATGAATTTCAGAGAAAAAAAGAGATGGCACATTTTAGCCACGCGGGTTCACTCAATCGTGGATATAGAGAAGCTATAGCCACAGACCTATAAAACCGTGGCTATAGGTCCGTGGCTATAGCTTAAATTTCTAGTAGTGTAAGAATTTTTAAATTTCATCCATGATAACATATACTACCTAGTTAATTAGTCCCCATTTATTTCCAAGGTAATCAGTATCATCCAATTTACTTATTAATATCAAACATATATTTATCCAAACATCATTATCTTAACATAAGGAATATATATAGTTTTATCTTTCCCTAAATCATAATTTCACCATATATTTTGTATTCCACCAGAACCATTCAACATATTCCTATAAATACTCCTCAAAAAATAAATAAACTAAAAAATACTTATGTCTTTCATAATAAACACTTCAATACTTCCTCTTTAATGATTGGCTTGGAAGAGGTCCTTCCTTGACATAAAAGTAAATTCTTAGGTCAGAACATTGATTTGGTAATTCCCATGTTTTCCACAGATAAGTAATTTAACTCTCTGATATTACATCACTCTATGACCCTTTTTCAATATAGATAACATCATTTCCTCCATTTGAGGTATTCCTCAAAGTTTTACTTACCTTATTCATGACAGGTAGGAAGCATAATCTTTTTTAATCAATGTTTTTCACCATGTGAACATGCATAAAAGTCCATCTTACTATTATTTAATGAGTTAGAAAAACCACTAAAGCTCAAATTGTTTATCATATATCATGATAACTCATTCAACGTAATCATAATATATTTCTATCTATTCATTAAGCAATTTATTTTCTCTTAATCACCAATTTTTCAATCACATTTAATATTTTCCCAATTCCTTGTGATTCTATCCATTTACTAAAACCATAAAAAATAGTGTATGAAACACTCATAATAATGAGGAAACAAATAATAATAAAAGTTCACTTATAGAATGTCCAACTTATGACACCTTCTTTAATCTATGAAACCTTATGTTCACCCTAGTTTATTCCTATCCAACTTCTACTCTAATCGTTCGTAATGTTTCATCATGTGTTTGTGAATTTCCAAAGAATAACACCCCCTGGAGTATCAAACTAGGTGTACAACAAGTCCCGTTGTAGTGTACTATTTTAGCCTGATCCAGGCCTAGAATATCTTATCAGAGTTTTTACTCTTAGGTGCATTTGTCCTAGAGACACATCCACTTATAGTATCTAGATGGGGATGTATTTTTAGAAAACACTCTCTCTATCCTTTACCAAAATTCCATACCAATTTCCTTAACATTGGATCATCGTTATACTTATCCTTAAAGACATACTCAGACAAATCCTTCGAAATATAGCTAGGTATATCACGAATATTTTCTCATACTAGTTCTGAAAGGTTGAATAAAACTTTCCTCTGGTACCAAATATAGAAGTAATGGTTTAACATACACAGACATTACATCATTTTTTCTGAATATTTTGTACATTACAATAATACATGCCTGGGGACCTTAACAATTTATTATATTTTGAAACATGAAAAGTAAATATTTTATCCTAGTGAAAGATCATCAACTTCTCCAATATATATATATCCACCTTTAGTACATATACCTAAAATATTTCTTCATAACCTAGGGAATGGAACCATAAGAAAGTAGTGAGCTCAAATGCTCAGAAAGGGTAAATAAGGGAGATATGTAAGAATAATCACGAGCATAAGTTCATGAGAACATCATCATGAAAATAAAAGATCTTACCCAATATAATAAAGATTATATATATGAATCTTGTAATAAATAATGGTAGTTCATAGGACATGAGTCGTAAGGAAATAATGATCATAGGTCAAGAAAGCCTAACATATGAATGAACCATGGAATTATAGAAGACACATAAGTATATACTGATTTCCTTAGTGTCCAAGGAATCACTTCCAAGACCATCATAGTTGTATTGTTTCACTCCCCATACTATATTAGTAGTCATGGTTCACTCTCATGGCCATCTTAGTAGTACGAGTCCACTCCTCATACCATCATAGTAGTCATGCTTAACTCTCGAGGGTATTTTAGTCTTTAAGTTTCACTCCAAATACCATATTAGTTTATCTTATGAGATATAAATCACTACCCAATGCATTGGGGAGAGATATGGGTCCCTCCCATCCCATAATGAAATCATTCTTATATGTGCAACAAAAACAAAAAAAATTATCATAAACACAGCCCAAGGAAAAATGGGCCTCTTAGACATCATTCCATCATAACATAATCCATGTAAAATAAATGGATTTTATAAATATAATTTCATCATAAACATAATAAATCATATGAATATTAGGGATAATATACTTGAAACATATAATTAATATTAGATGGGAAATAATTTTGATACAACACTTGAATTTTATCCTTGATGGAAATATCTTTTCTTCGTTAAGAACATTTCCATTCCTAAAAACACCAGAAAATTTCAAGATAAAATAATATTTTTTTTGAAAAAAACCATGAAAAATTGCAAGAAAACCTTGATGGAAATAAGGTGCTATAAAATCATAAAAATCCATTAATGTCGTAAGGTTTAATAAACATTCTTCTAGTACTTTTGCCGAAAAAAGTCAAAATGGGTAAAAATGAACTTAAACATCAATAAGATAATATTTAATCATTTTATAAAATAATTTTTTGTAAACATGTACTTGGATGAGAAATTAACCCCAGTAAATTCTTATTTATAAACAATCTTGAATAACAATGAGATTGCGAAATTATCTACTACCTTGTGTCTTGACTCACTTCGTACAGACACAATCTTCCATTATATTAAATATAAGTTTATTATAAATATTTTAGAGATGAATATTATTATAATTAATACCATATATGTTTTGATTATTATATTATATTACCCACGTTGTAATGATATTATGTTACTGTTTTACATCGATTAATATTCTCTTTATTCTTCACATGTGTCTTAATTTTCTATATCATTTATCCTTATACTTATATCATAATTCTCAATTTATATCATGATATAAATATAATTCATATCCTATAAAATTATATTGCAATAATCTATATCATAAAAATGTATGAAATGTAATACACTGTTCATGGAGACGGTAATTCGTATGTACACATAGATGTTGTTTTCATTTTTAATTATCTTGTTGAAAGGAAGTATCTAAATGAATTATGTATATATATGTAGGTATAGAAATTTATTATCATTCCAATAACGTTATTATATAATAAATTTTACAATTAATAATAATATGTATTTTTATAATCATCCTTGAATAGTGAATGTGGAAGATGGATCTCATTGCATTGTGGAGATGGTAAGTCCTACGTACGCAAAAGTGACGATATCATTCCGTATTGGTAAAGGGTTGGAAATTGTATGGAATGTGAATTATAAAAAACAATATTTGGCCATATTTATTATTTACATCATTTATATTAATCATTATACCGATATAAATTAAATTATAATTGAAAAACAGTTTACACCACGGCGTGGAGACGACAAACCGTACAAACACACTCTTGGTGATATTGTTTTTAATAGGATAGGTAAAAGGAATAAAATGGTTGTCCCATATTCATAAAAACTTCTTAGAATATATTATATGCCTGAGTTAATAATTTTTAATGGAACCAACAGAAAATAAGAAGTAGAAGACGAAAATACAATTGATTGTGGTGATTAAACAATTACCTCTTTTTTATGTATCTCCTTTCGATTTTCACAAAGGTGAAATTAGGATGGATTTTTTTCTCAAGTTATTTACTCTATAATGTAGTTATATATGTTGGGAGAGAAAATGATCTGGTTTTGGCCAATCTAAAGAGCTATGAAGGTTTGAATTAAAGAGAAGGGGAAGTACCCTTTTATAAGAGAGGTGAGGGGCACTTTAGGAAAATTTTAAAATATTAATTTATTATATATTTATATTCATTTTAAAAAAGATCCAAAGTGATTAATTTCAATTATAAGATGAATTTGAGTATAAATCCTATAAAACAAGTAATTTATGACATTTTAAGGTCATAAAAAGTAACATTATATTTTGGATTTAACCCTTTGATAAACTGTTTACCTCTTACCGTCTCTTCTTGTATTTTTATACAATAGGGTTAATATAGTTACTATAAATTGATAAAAGAACTCCAAGTGGATAAATTAATATATTTTACCATTATACTAGTTATTTTCCCAATATTTTATTTTTATGACTTTTATATCATTTATTAAAATATTATTTATTTTAAAGTATGATATTTGTCGATTATAATACTATTCAATATTTGAATTTTTAGAAATATAAAAACAAAATAATAACATCAAAAAATACTTCCAATATGTCAATAACATTTCTACATAATCTATAAAATTAGGTTATGTCACTAATGAAGTCAAATTATATTTAATTTAACATTATTAATATCATTTATTTGATTCTTAGTTTAATAAATAAATTATTGCATCGTCATTGTGTCAAAATAAAATTAAATTAGTAAATGACTAAAAAGTATAAATAAATTACCATGAAATATAAATATTAATCATCTTTTTAATTAATAATAATTTTATAATTTATCTTATATAGAACCCTGTATTCAAAATTTTTTAGTTATTAAAAATTGATTATGACATTTTTTACACTTGTTTAAATTATATATAATATATATCTTAGTCTAAAAAAAGTGGCTTAAAAATTATCATATTTTATACATAAGATTTATTTTGTTCTAAAAACAAAAATAAAATAAAAATAGGATAAGTTTTATGAAAATTTTGTTTTATTATTATATTTCTTTACCTTTAATTACCATTTTTACCTTTAACCATGAAAAATAAAATGTAAAAGATACTATTCACCAATTTTTTTTGATCCAATTAGATAAAATTATTCATCATGATTACAACCATTTGTGTACTTTTTTTTGAAATTCAATTCCAAGAAGCGGTAACATTACATTGATAACTAATCACGAAAATTTGGCTGGAAGACGGGTAAAAGAGACATTCAAAAGATAAATAATGTTTTTATCTAATTCACTTGAAAAAATGATTCAAATGACATAAAATAGATTAATATATGTATTACTTATCTAATTAGACATTAAAATGAACTTAATGAAATAATAATTATTCAAATGAAAACGTCTATTTTTAACAACTATGTAATATTTTTCAAAAAAAATACAAAATCGAAATTTAAAAAACAATACAAAAAATTCAGCCTAAGAAAATTTAAACATTCTGCATTCAAAAATGTTTTATATTTTATCAATTTTAATTTATATATGAATTTTATAATACTTTCATTATGAGGAGGATTTATTTGAGTTAATGGTGTTTTTAAACATAGAAAGACTTTACAAAATATCATATCGTTCATTATAAATATGTTTTATTTGTATAAAACAATTATAAAAAATATTAATATTAAAATTACTAGGTTTAATTACTAGGTAATAATTATTTAATTTAATTAAATATATATATGTGTGTGTGTTTCATATAAACTCGGTGTTGTCTGCATGGTACGCCAAGTCGGTGTTGCTTGTAGCCCAAGACATTTTGGTTTTGAGTGTAGCACATGCCATGTAGGTATTTTATGTGAAAGGAATGTTTTAATTAGTGTGTTAATATATATATATATACAATGAAGTTTTTCTAGTGTTACATGAAATGAAAAATATCCAAAAGATAAAATAATTTGAGAAAAAATAATTCACAAAATCACAGTGTATTACAGTCTCTCTCAGTATAAAGACCATATCATTTTTTGAAGAAGGGAAGTTTTATTAGATATTATGAATAAATACTTAGTAATCTATAAGGTCAAGGATGAACATGAACACAAAACTCAAATTACATCCATCATATAGGTTTTCTATGTATTCACGAGGGATTACTATCCCAAATGGTTGGTGAGAAACTCAACATTGAAAATGTTCCTATAGTTTGAGTATATGAGGTTGTATTTCTTAAGAAAATGCCTAGTCATCCCTAGAATAATGAATTTTATTTTTTAATATAACTCTTACGTATTTCTATTCATATATTAAAGACTCCATGTAGAATGAACCTAATTGAGTTGTAGGAATTGGAGATGAAACTCTTGGAGAATCAATATAAGGGATTCATTCAGTATAGTGCGTTGTCTTAGGGTGAACATGTTATTTTTGTAAAAAATTAATATGTATCCAAGTGTATTTATATTTTTTATCAGGTACATAACATGATCACTATTAAGAACAAGTAAACAATACCCCATAACTATGATCCATTTTATCAATTACACGGATCCATATATTTTCCCAAAATTGACCTTTGATGAAGATATCATCAATTAAGGACCAATAAAGAGTATGTATGCAATATTGAATGTTGTATAAGGTATATTCATTAATTATTTTTATTAAATCTATTTATACGTACCAATACTCTTTATATCATCATGGATTTAAAAAAAGTGTCTTTATATATTTTGATGATTAGTTTATTGTTTTATTTTTAGATGATATTATTAAATAGTCTATGAGTAAGGAAGTGAATTACGACCATTTCATGATTTTACTGAAGGCCCAGAGGAAGGAGATCCCATATTCTAAATTTACTATGTGTTAATTTTGGATTCATAAAGATTAATTCTTGTGTAATTTAATCTCATTTGAGGGTATTTTAGTGGATCCTTCAAAGATAGAAATTATTGAGCAATGGACTTGAACAACCATGGTAAAAAATATATCTATTTTTCATGGGTTGGATGGATATGATCATAGATTCATGATATTTCTATTATAACTATCTAATACACTAACTCTGTTGATTCATAAGGGGGCTATGTTATTGTGGATAGATGAATGTGATATTAATTTTAAAGAAATAAAGAGAAGAATAATCCACATTTCTGTTGTTACACTACCCCATAGTGGAAAAGGGTTTGTGATCTACAGTTTTGAATAAATGATCTATATAGGATGTTTCCTAATGTTTAATTAAATAGTGATAAGTTATGACTCTCGATAATTAAAAATCAATAAGAAAATTTTCCAGAATCATGATATGGATTATGAAGGGGTAATTTTCACATTGGTGATATGTTGGAATTATGTGTGTAGTGAAATTTATTTTATATAAATAATCATCATAATATATTGAAGTCTATATTTATAATGAAATATTTTAGTATACTCTAGAGGGGATATTTTGAGTTTATGAATGATTATTACTACATAATAAATTACCACCATAGATATGCGAACAATATGGTTGATTCTCTGAGTTGAAAATTACATTATAGTGTGTCCATGATGTGGATTGAAATAAATCCATTATTTATGTATTTTGAAAATATATATCTTGAAGTATTTAAGGAAGTGGATACATATTAGCTTTTTAATATTAATATTCAAACCACAATCCATGATAGGATTATGACCGTATAGAAGGATGATTTGAAATTATAGATGATGGTGAGGGATTTCATTGTGTTCAACCAAAGTCACAACAGATTGATAAGGTTTAGAAACTTACTTTTTACCCCATAAAAATAATAAATTAAAATGGAGATATTGTATGAATCTCATAGTTCATAATTCTCTATTAATCTTGGAATTATAAAGATATATAGATATTTGAATGATTATTTTGTTATGAAATAATATGAAAAGTGGTATTTGAGAGTATGTATAACTATGCCAAATATGTCAAAATGTCTAAGAAATGTGACTAAAGACTAATTAGAAGTTACAACCATTAACTATATAGAAATTTTAATAGGAAAACATCACATATGATTTTTCCATAAGACACCCAAAACATCACAAGGCCATAGTGCATTTTGAGTTATAGTTGATCTCCGTACAAATCCAAAAAACTTCATTTCTATAATAGTGGATTTGAATCTTGATTAACACACAAGAATATAAATTAATTATGTGGTACGTTTTGTTGGTGTACCAAAGTTTTTGGTATCTTATCAGGATTTAATGTCTACCTCGATGTTTCTGGTGAAGTATTCCGAAATATCTTGATACAGAGTTGAATTTATGCACTATTGGTTTTATTTATATATAGGGTCATTCTAAGATACCCCTTTAAAATATAGATGTCATTTTGAGATATTTATCCATAAGTTTAATTGGTGGTTGATATCAACACCTTCCATGGAGGAATTTTATTAAAATAATAACTTTCACTTCAGTATTTAGGTAACTCCTTATGAAGACCTCTATGGAATGAAATGTAGAACACTAATATTAAAAAATAAATTTTGATAATGAAATATATTGGGACATGATCTAGATGTTTCAATGGAATAGATGATTAGAGACAGTAAATTATACATAAAGATATCTATGTTTTGAAAAAAAATATTTTCAATATAATCATCAATAATATCTAGAGTTTGATTTGGGTGAGATGTTTTTTTTCAAATTTCTCCACAAAAGAGGGCAACGAGGCTTCGAAAAAAGGGAAAGCTGATACCTAGTTATACTATACCCTTTAATATAATTGATCATATTGTGATGGTATTGTATCACTTGGGTCTTCCTATAAATATATCAAAAGTTCCTGATTTGTTTCATATATAGATATTGGGGGGAATTAATACATAATACATCACAAATATTGAACTCAAAGGTTATATCACTAGAGTAAAATATCTCTTATGAGTAATAAAAATTAGAGATTTTTTATCAAAGATATAATGTTCTAAAAAATAATACCACTCACATGGTCAATGTTTTTTGGTTAATCTATAAATTTGTGGATGCTATGTAGGAACCCTAATATTTGATGCGCCAGAAGTATCCTGTAACACCCAGAGTTTTTGAAAAAAATTTCAAATAAATTAAATATTTTATTTATTATTATTTATAATAAATTTCACGTTTATCTCTTTTTATGCATAAAACTAGTATTATCTTATGTTACACACAATTTTGAGTTACTCATGCATTCTATAAAACTGTGAGTTAGCTTGTGTTACACAAGACATTTTGTTTTAATAAAACCATGATAAATTATTAACATGGATGTTATAAAATTTCCTCTAAAAATATAAATATAAATATTAATAACTGTTATATAAATAAAATGTATAACAGTTTTATAAAAAATATTCATAAAAATAAAAATTCACTTAATTTTTATGAGTATCCTTATATATTTCGATAATACTATTTTTCTGAAGAAAATGACGTTTATGGGTTTATAAGAATAATAATAAAATTAATTTTTGACATATTTAAGAATTTAACTTTATAAAATAAATTTATTTCTTTAAATAATCATATACTAATTAAATTCGGATGATTTTTTTTCTTATAAGTATCATATTTTAAAAAATAGTGATAATACTGAATTTTAATAAAAAATGATATCTTGTTGATTTTATTTATATTATTAAGTTATATTTTAATTTTATTTTAATGTTAAATTAGTTAAATTATATATAAGTTAACCAAATTCATGTCATTGGAATAAATTTCATATTGTGTTTTGATATAAAAACATTATAATATTTTAATCATTTTCTCTTTAAAAACCCGCTTTTCGTCGCGTCTACATGATTAATTTTATATTAAAATTTTCATCTTCTATGAATGGAATTTTGAAAAATGGATTCCACTATTTGAATAAGAATAATTAATAATTTATAAAAGATAAACATTCCTTTTGTTTAAAAATTAATAGTTAATTAAGTAAAAATTAATTTTCATAGTTAAGGTAAAAATGGGTTTACTTTGGGGAGGTTAAATCATGATGATATAATATAATAATTATGTTTTATAAAATTATATTTTTTTTATAATAATTTAATGACCATAAACCATCTCTACTTCCATCAAATGGGTTATAGAATCATCATTTGTGTGTACAGTGGACTACAACCCCATGAACTGATTTCATTCTTTCTTCCACTACCAACTTTCACGATTGTGTATGATGATGGATATAAAATATATATATTATAATTATAAATTATTAATACATATGTAGTAATTATAACATGTATATATTTTTACCCTTTATACTGTAGGAAACAGGGAAATGTCTCCCGCGTGTACAACAGACTAACACTTGACAAAGTGATGTGTTTTGTCTTTCAATAACTCCTAACGTGGAAGGTGATAATGATAATTTTTTTATTATATGTTATATTGGAAAATTATTTATCAAATATTTGGATAAAATTTCATATTCATTTTCACTCACCTAAATATGATGACATCATTCGTGTATGTGTAGACTACGTCCTTCATGATGTGATTTGACTCGATGTTATCATCACCACAAAAAATACATGATTTTTATAAATATATTCAAAGGAGTAATATTTTATTTATAATATAACGATAATTTTTAACGTATATTATATTAATTATTTTATGTCAATAATTATTATTAAAAACTAGGGATGTTACTCATTCGTACATACAGCCTACTATCTCCATGATTGCAACATACTTCATTTTTTAAAAAACCATTAATGATTGGTATTAAAAAAATATATCATTTAAATATATTTAAAATATAATTATATAATTATTATTATTTTATGAAATATGGAACCATGATCAATTTAGTAATACCATAAATAAAAAATCAAAACATATATGAGAAATGAAGCGATTATTACATGAAAAGTTACTTTAATATAGACTCATTAAAAAACATGTAATAAAGGGTCATAAGAAAATAATATATGGTATAATATATATAAATATTATTATTAAATATATTTATAAAAACTTTTATATTTATATATTGGTGTTTTGAATGAGTATGAAGAAATTCATGACTCATGGTAAGGGATTTCAATCACATTTTTTTACTTAGGTGAGAAAAATTTCATATTCATAACATATTTATTTTATGTGTTGGGTATGTCTCCTATAAATTTATTTTATGCTATCATCCATAATATTATTTTGATTTACATATCTATTTGAGTATATCTATTTGATGGGTATTATTGTCCAAATGTTAAAGAAGTGGTAAGGGATTTTTGTCCCAATTTTCCTTCTTTGAGACATAAGTTATGTTATACACCTATATATTTTCTTGAGGCATATATTCATTAAATTTAACATGAAATATATTGAATTAATTCATTATTATCATATTTTATGTTATTACAAAATGGATCTTACAATTCAATGTTACCAAAGTTGTAAATAGTCTTTTACAATCTCATCATTTATTAGGAATGCTTATGATCAAGTCTTTAATATTGAAATAATAAGACATACATTTAAATAATTTTCATGAACTTTTATCTCCTCTAGTAATTGATGATAATATATTGTAATGGAAACATTTTAAAATATTTTTACTTATGATAATTAAGATAATGTTTTTTAACAAAATATGATTTTAATTCTCTCTTCACTCGAAGTCAATTTCCTTCTAAAACCATGTTATCTAAAAATGTTTTCAATCATTTTTTTATTGGAATATTATGAATTTTAAAATTTATTTCACCCATTTTTTAATTTTTTAACGCAATATACATGTCATTTTATAAATAGTGGATTTTTTGATTTTCCAGAAAATATGAAACAAATATCCATTTTAATGCGCATAACATTAACAGAATTTGATAAGGTCATGAAAAATTATTGTGTTAAAGATTAATTTATAAGTATTTAAGGTTATGTTCATATAAATATTATTAGAAAATGTTTTATGTTTCAAAAAATGTTTTCAAATTGAAAAGTATATTTTCTTCATGAAATTTTTTAAATGGGTTTATAGATTCTGTTATAAGTTATGATGGTTAATTTAAAAAAAGGATTATAAAGAAGTTTATTAAAAAAAAAGAAAATATATTTTTCTTATTAATTGTCCCACACAATATTTCAAATTCGTTTTCTACCTAAGATCACATGCATTGTTGTTACCAATTCAATACTAGGTATATAAACTAATTATAAAGTTCTTAGTCTCTTTCTGGATGTTTTTTATTCAAAAAATGTTCATGAAACCCATCTTTATTCCTCTGGATATATCGTGATACAATTATTATGAAACCCATTTCCATTTCAATGGGTTATGATTTTATGGGATGATGAAATGATTATGATACTTGTTTATTTTCTATATATTAGGATATAATGAAATGTTTTATGGAACCCATTCCATTTCATGGGTTAAGATACAATGAACATTTAATGATCTTGTGGAATACATGTGTATGATATTTATTATGTGAAGGGCGGGACTAATATATCCCTCCAATTCCTTTGATAATTATTTATATCTTATTATATTGGCATGAATGGAATATAGAGTGAAAGGGGTTCAGTGTTGGACTTTGTCTACTAGTATGGACTTGGGGGTGTGCCTAGACTACTATGATTATATACATGTTCTTTTGTTTCATATCCTTAATGTTTATCATAAACCTTAATACATATTCACAATTCAATGTTTCAACCTAATTATATGTTTACACTGTTAGGCATCGAAAATAAATTCATATGAAAAATGTGATGTGAGGACCTGATTGTATGTCCCTAAGTTTATGCAAGGTTCTTATTTCATTTAATTAACATAATAAGTGAAACATTTTATATTTATATATGTTCACAATCTTGTAATATGATTCTTATTTTAGAAATCCATGTATTATATCAATGTTATTCTCTTATGGATAATGTTATTTTATTCCCTTATGATTCACATCTTATGAACTACAAAATTTTATTCCTTGTTTTATGATTAAGATATTTGATAGTTAGGGTATGATTTTCAGTTGATGCCACCATGTTATCATACCCTTATGTTTTATTTGTTCTTATGTATCTCCCTTATTTACTGTTACTTATCATCTAAGCTCACCCTTCTTAGGTTTCCTTTCCCTAATTTATGAAGAAAGGTTCACTGTAGGGTATGTCTAAATAGATTACTAAATGGGGATATATTTGTGGGACACATTGAAGATAATTAACCACATTAGAATATTATATTCCATGTTTCTATGGGCACTAAAATATTATAGTACTCAGACATGTGTTTATACAATGTAATGAATATTCATCTAAAAAGATTTAATATCCATGTTTGAGAATCATGGGTCCCAATATATCCTCAGTTGTTTATATTGGAGTGATGAAATTCAAGGGTTAAATTCATTTTAATGGGGGTATAATATAACACACTGATATTTTATGATATAGTTTTCGATAAAAAAATATGATTTCTTTGATAGCTTGCTATGAACATAAAAAAGATTTTAAATAAACTACATTATACTATCGAAATGTTATTATTTTATGTGAAATTTATTTACAATCTATTTCAATGGAGATTATGAATGAGGAAAAATAAATTGTAAAAAATATTTATTGTTAAAATATGTATAGAATAAATTCAATAATTATCAATTAATTAGGAAACAATATAAAAATTATTATAATGTAAAAGTTATGGTTTTTGAAAAATTGTTTCATACATACAATGTTTATTTATACTAATAAATTAAATCAATAATTATTACTGAATGTTTTTAAAGAAATGAATAAATTATACATTCAATAAAATAAATTAATAATAATCAAAAATTTTGGCTTGAAATATGAATAAATCCACTTTTATGCTCAAAAAATATATTTTATTTATAATGGAATTCATCTTATTTTGTACACCTATTTCAAAATTAATTTTATACCCTTATAGATATTTAATCATTAAAAATTTATTTCATTTAGAAACCCTAAGGTCCAAATCTGTTAAATAGGTCCATTTAATTTTTGGACATTATGAATAGTAATTGTGGAAAACATTTGCTACATCGGTAATGGGAAAATGGGTAAAACAGGGTTTAAAAAATGAGTTAAGGTCTCCAAATCATTTAAAAGCATACATTCATCATATTTTATGGGCGTATTTAATCCAATTCCAATTAGGAATCAACTTTAATTCCACTTAGTGTCATTTTGATTTGATTAAGACCATTAAATTTTTTTTAAGAAGAGGATAAATAAAAATGTACCTCTCTTGAAATTAATAGGTCTAAATTTATATTATAAGGATAAACTGAGGATACGGTTAGTTATAATGTTTTATTTTAAAAAAATCTTTCTTTTTTCACTGTAATTCAATTTTAACGTTTAGTGATTGAATAATTACCTTAAATGCTTATGTAACGACAACCCACTATGTATTTTATTAATTGAAAAATATAGACGATTTAAAAAATTTTAAAATTAATAAATATTTGGTTATTTATTTTGTTCCCAAAATATTATAGTTAAATATAATATATTTTTTACATGTCAAAGTTTTATATTTTCATTCTTTTCCATAATGTTGTATTTGGAGTAATTTAAATTAACAATGTCCAAAATGACGTTAATGATATTTTATTTTATACAATATTTTAATAAATATCTCTAAATTCATAATAATTTATCAAGTGGACCAGTACAATGATAAATTTTCAAAAATGTAATATGTTTTCCATTTATGAGATAATTTTGTTCTTATAAGTAAAATAAAAATTCTATAATATTTAAAAATTTAATACCACAATTAAGATTAAATTAGGTTAACCAAGGGGTTAAAAAAGGTTTAAAATTAAACTGAAACCTATCTAAATTGAATTTTTATGATATTTATATCTTATATTGTTTTTATTTGAATCTCTATCCATTTGTAATCATCATCGTTGATAATGAATAAATTATATTTTAATATGTTTTTTTTGTAATTCCAAGTGCATCTTTTCCCTTCCATATAATATAAAACCCCTACTCTATTATATTTTCATCACTTTGAGAAATATATCACAACTATTGACTCAAAAAATATCCTCCCAACATCCATTTCGATGTTATAGTGTTTTTTTATTCGTATAAGTTGAGAAAAATTGTTATTAATATTCGTTCCTTCAAAGAAGTTGTAAACACCCTAACATATCACATTATTTATTACTTATTCTTTTATCTCCTATACATTTATGGTATTCAGCATAAAAAATAAATTTAATATCCTAAATATAACTAAATTTTATTATTAATATTAATCCACTATTATCCACCATATATTCTTTCGAATGGAAGTTAAAGCATTGCCCATGTGTATGTGCTGCTTGACATATTCACAAAGCGATGAAATTCATTTTCCGTATCCATATTTAAAACATTTATCTAAAAGTGTATCTAATGATTAAATATGAAATATATATAATAATTATGATTCTATAATTATAATATCATATCCAACTTCTTACCGTCCAATCTGGTGGAAAATGATAGCACCGTTCATGCATACATGTGGACTACCACCTCAATGAAGCGATGAGATCCTTTATTTCATTTCCAATTTACATGGATGGTAATAAATAAATATTTAATAAATATATATGAAATTTTTGATATAATACTTAATCTAGAAAATGAAATTATTAATTATATTTCATTCATTTAATCTTTTTAAAAGTCAATTCAACGTCCTTACATACGTATAGCCTACCATCTCCATGAACAGTGTAATTAATTTTTACATACCTACATTTTAAAGATGACTATATATATAATGACAATAAATTATATTTAAATATTTATTAATATTATAGTAACAATTTAACCATGATAATGGTACATAGACCAAAACTCTCCAACCAAGAAATTCATGAGAAATGATGTAGTTATGAGAAAAATTACTGATTTTAATAAATAATTATTAGTAAATGGGTGATAAAGGTTATAAGTAAACAATATATGGTATGATATACATTTTATTATTGTTAAGAAATATATTTATTATAAATATATATTTTTAATAAATATATATTTATTATACCGAAGGTTCAAACACATTTAATAGATTTTAGACCTCCAGTAAGGGTTTATTTCATATTGTCATCATTATTCAAGATTTTTTAGGTATAAGCCTCCTATGAAATAATTTCTTGTTGTTTCTATGTTAAATCCAATATATTATCTTTTCATTTGGATATTTTTATAAATTATAACATTTCATTTTATGTTCCTCTCTTTATGTTCACTACATATTGAAATTTCATTTTTAAGGAAAACTAACTTGGTTTTCCTACTCAGCCGTGAATATCTTTCTTCCATGCCCATAATTTTCTTTGATTTTTTATAATAAAATTTATTAATTTTGTCAAATTTTTTATTAAATAAATTATTACACATATTTAACCTTTTTTATTTAAAAATTATAAGGAATATTATTATTGCTTTCTAAATGAGGTACTTTTGAGTTTTTGCGAAAAATATGATAGAAATACATGTTTTCACATACATAATAAGTGTTGAATCTTTTACCATAATGATTGAACCATTATTTGATACTTCCTTCAAAAATATCAAGAAAATTAAATGAAATTTTTTTTCTTAATATTTGAGAAATTTTAAGAATTTAAATAATTTATTTCAATGTGAAAAAAGGAATTTTTCCCAAGAATGTTTCCAGTGATATTTGTAAAATATTTTTCTCTTGATGTTTTATGTTCAGTTTTTCTTGGTAATGTATTGAAATAATATGTTCTAGTTCATCCAGTACATATATTTATTGATTTTATGGAATTTTGATTATGTTTTATTATTTATTCACATGATTAATGCATTGTAGTTATTAATTAATGGTTGGGACTTGGAATTAAATAACCCATCGATTCATTAGTAGGTCTCAAGAGACCAAACATGTTGGTCATTTAGTGGGTCCTTGCCCATTTATGTACATGTCTAGGAATGAGATCTCAACAGTAAGATTAAGATGTCCAACAAAATGAATTCCATCATTATGGAATCCGTTATTGAGTTCCATGTGATCATTTAAATAGTTATGATACCAGTAGATATGTTTCACGTTTATATGATTATTTATATATAATTATTTGATCATTAGTTTTTCCTTCCATATAATTCATGCTTATCTATGTTCCTCTGTGTGCATTCCCTAACTAAACATTTTAGATCTCCCCTTCTTATATTTCATTTACCCAGGATTCATGGTAGTGTAGTATAATTGATATATATATGGATATGAAAGATAAAATAAATGTTCTTTCAAATAAAATACTATATAACATATTATTTTCTCAATTCTAATTATATATTCATGTATGTATCAATTTTTACCAGATAACTAAAATATTAATCCCTTTTGGATGAAATCTATAGTATCTAATACCAATGTAATAAATTATCTATTGGATCTAGGCCAATAGGGATAGGATATTTAAACCTTCATTCTACCCAAGAACGCCATCTTTCTAGAAAATAGTCTTTATCCATCCGATGATTCTCATATTGAGGCATCATTAAGAGTGGTTCTGTCCATTTACACTAACATGATTATTAAAAGAACCATCACCCTAATATTAACATAATATTAAAATACATAGAAGGTATATCTCCATCTATTCTTGAGGTATCACATTTTTATCATTTTTGGTGTTGGAAGTCTATATCAATCGAGGGTTTTAACTGAAGTTAGATCTGTCTATTTTAGGTTTAATTATAACTCATTTTTTCTAATTAGTTATAGATCAAATAAATTGTTTCTTGATATATAGATATTAACCTATTTCGCATGTAAAATATATTCATTATTTATAGATCTATGTTGGAAAATGAAATTTATTGGACTCTCATTAATCTATTTTAGATCTATAATTGAAGGGGAATTCCTATTGGAAAGTTGATATAGATTTCATTACATATAATTATTCCTTACCTGCTTACCAGTATGGGGTCAATGGGTGATCATGAAGGCTCATGGACTAGACCATTGACATCCATTGCACGTTGGAAAGGCGTTGGCCTAACGTCACCCCAAGCGAGAGAGTGTACATCATAATTTTTGGAAGTGGGGACATGCATTGGTGCGACCCCTAAGAATAAAAAATAAAAAAGCTTATTGCTTACATAAATTAAATTCTTATAGGTTATATGTTTTTGGATTGGTTCTTTCCCTATAGAACAATTTTATTTTCGAAATTATGATAAAGGTTTCATTCCACAATATACCTTTTATTTTGGAAACAAAGCGTTAATGGTAGAAATTCCTTTCTATATAGAGACTTTGTAAGAATTATTTTAACATAATTGTCTCATTTTTAGGTAACTAGTGTATAGTTACATTGTTAATTTTTGTTGTTGAAAGGTGTGAGTATCCCATGAAACTATATTTCTGTTAGTTTTGTATGTCCCTTACTATGTTGTTTTTTATTTGAGAAAAATGTAATATTCATTGAATGTTTTATAATCCTTGTTTTTTAATTCTTGTATTGTGAATTCCTTAGGAATCATTTATAATTGTTGGAATATTTGTTGTAATATATTGTTCCATTTCATTTCATGACCAGATTTTGATTTATTCACAGTATTTTGATCATTTTATCAATGTTATGGTTGATGGATGTAACTGATGGATATCATCATATAAATAGAGGTGGACTTTGAGTAAATTGAATATTTAGATGTGGATCTATGTTGGATGGTTAGAAACTGATTATGTAATACAAATAGATAGTGGGGGGAGAATTTCATATGCCTTAGGAAGAGGGTCTACAGGCTAATATGATGTATATTAGGGAACTTCCTGGAGTATGTGTAGAATTTTAATGTACAAGTGATCCATGTATTCATATGATCAAAGGTGACCAGTTAGTAATGTGACACATGAGCCACATTCTTCTAAATGTGAGCATGGTTTTTTTACCTAAATAAAGAATCTGTATTTTACATAAAGAATGTATTTAACCATATCTCATGGTCTATGTCATGGGATGAATGCTTATATAATACTTCCCCCATGACATCAAAGTAATTAGTATCAAAATTCCAAAAAAATTGTTATCCCATAGTCACTTGATACATGAATTGGTGTGTTCTTGTGTGAAAATTTACATTAACATCATCTCATACACATATATATACATATCCACTATGGTTGATAATGAAGTAGTGGTTTCATGCTCCCACAAAACAAGGTAATCATGATGCTTGTGAAGACTTCTTGAATAGGGATATAGGGAAGGGAATATTCCATGCAAAAGGTTGTTTAGGAGCCAAGTGTTGGGAGATGTAAACAAATCAAAGACATAATCTATATGGATGTTTCATTACTATTAGTTATCAGAATTTTTTTTATTTTTTTTATTGACCTTCCATAGTCGGGTTCAATTTCTCACCATTATATGAATTTAAATGTAAAATTTCACATTATTTATTCATGTTATCTTTTGTTATGTTGGTTAGATGGGTTAACATAATGTCATTATTTTTTCAGTTATGGTTATGATTATTTAGGGTAATGTCGCCCCAAGTCACATTATTCCATCACCAATAATCGAAATCCTCTAGCTTATGTGGAGGTGTGCATGAGTTTACATGGTAGTTCATATTAGACATATTGATTTGTTTTGAGATGTTACATAGATACAACATGAAACTTTATTCAGATAGATTTCCATTTAATTCCACATAATATCAATTATTAAATTTTGATAGGTAGTTCAATGATAGTATAGATTTATGGTTTTATAATATTTATGGAGTATTTCATATTTTATTTATTTTAATAGGATAGTTCATTGAGAGTTTAACTTATTTTATTTTGGATGATTTGTTTTCCCAAATGGAGGGAATGATTGGGTGAGTGGGTAGAGATAATCATCATATTCTGTGAATGATTTTAGTTATCTTTTTTAGGGATAAAATATTTTCTTATTGATATTATTATAACCTAACTATTTATTTTTAATTACATTATGTAATATTTTTTATATTGAAATTAAATGATGAAAATAAATTTTATAAGAATGTTTCTTTTAGATAATAAGAGATTTATCATCATCTTGGTGGATTTTTGAGTTTTTAAAATCTTGTTAAGAACTATTTGGATTTATATATTCAAAAATATATGTGTATGGTGACTTTAGTAATATTTACATAATGAAATGGTGGCTTCTAAGATTTGTAAAATAATATTTTACTAATTAAAAATTAAACAATTCATTCACACAGTTCATCATTGATGTGGAAGAATCCTTTTATAGTTTTCCTACAAGGTTTGAAAACCATTTAAGAAAACCATTTTATCCTTTATTTTGTATTTTATTCATGAATTAATCCTCATATCCCTCAATTTTAATTTCCATTCCATCAATAAATTACAAAGAAAACTAATGGGTATTTTACTATCCATTTTCCTCCACTTATGTAGGATTCATGGGTGATTATTCATTTATATCTCTTGCATATACCTCTATTATTTTTTAACCTATTTTACTTACTTTTGTAAATATTTTGGGTTTATCCATCTCAATTTTTAGGGATTTAAATTTGGAAACATTTTTAATACATTGAAAATCATTAATGAATGATTTCAATTTTGATTATAGTGGCATTGGAGGTATATATAAGGATTTTTTTTAATTTAGAATATTATTTATATAGGAAGAATCATAATAAATATTTATCAATTTGATCCATTTTTGGGGTGCATAATTTTATGTTTATGACATTTGGGGATTTTATCCTTTTTAATGTTTTGTGAAGATTATTAGGTAAAAAATGCATGATGATGGATTTATTCAAACCATATAATGTAAGTGACCTTTTATATCTAAATAAATAATAATAAATATGTTATGAATGTGGGGTTTTATTAGTTTTATTTTTCATTTCTATTTATATTACTATTTTCTATGGGCGGTTGAGGGGTTCATACAAATCATGGGTCCAAGTCCAATGAAATACTCTTACGATATCTATAAATGAAGTTAAATAAAGAGTTTAGTTAGTGATTTTGTCAGATTACTATAATTGAATAACTATATAGGAATGCATGAGTATTATTTTGAGTATGATTATTAAAAATAATAATTAGAGCCTAAGGGGATTTTTATAAATTATTTTTATGCGGACATGTGAAATGGATTTAACAGTATGGTTTTTTTATTTAGTTTTGAAACTAAAAATCTATTGACACAAGAATTGATTAAATGCTATTTTTTTATTAATTTATTATATACCTATTTTATTTATGGTTTTTTATACATGGGTTAGTATAATAGATTATGAAACACTAAGTTGACATTGATATATAAGAAACACTATAAACATTATTGGTTAGTATTTTTGACACATTTAATAATCATGAAATCCGCATGGTGTGGTCTTATGTATTTTTAGATAGATATAATAATTAGAAATGTTTTTTAGGGTTGATGAAAATGTATGAAAGTAATTTCATTATTTATGATTTTATAAAAGTTATAAATACCCAAAAAATCCAAAATTTTATTGAGATAATGTTTCGAAGATTGACCACTCAATTTTAAAACGATTTCCCTTATAAGTTGTTATTATAATATACTAAAACAATTTTTGTTTTATAAGTACATGGTATCCACATTGGGATAGAATCATGGTATAAATTGATCCAATCCAAGAATATTATAATATAGTTATCCTTGGTGTGGTGTAAACTGCCTAAATAATAAAACTAGAAGTGATATATGGATTTAAACATGACTTAAGGGAGTAATCATTATTCCCTAAATAACATTTATAACAGATGTAAACTAAATAAAATCTTATTTAAATTTAGATTAATGGGTTTCTGTATTTATTGTGGAAAACTGAAGAATAATAGATCTATCAATTGATAAAGATATTATTTATTTAATTATTTAATAAATATATTTTTATATGTAGAATATTAATCTTGTAAAAAAAGATACAATCACCATCATTCAATCCTTTATTAGGGTGTTTTAACGAAACATTGACAATGAAGGTGTATCAGATACATATGATGATAGTTTTATAAGGATTTATTTTCCGTTATTCTTGTCTTTTTATTAAAAAATTGACATTATTTTAAACAATAAGAGAACACATTTATTCAATAGACTAATATTACAATTATGTAATGAATAAATGATTCACTATTTGTAATTATTTTTTCAGGATTAAAATAGATATATTGTTGGTAGAATTTTTATAATTGATCAATTTATTTTATATTTTATGGAGAAATTGGAAAAAGGAAATAAAAATTGATTATAATGTTACCAATTCATTGGAAGAGGCTCTATCTGACATAGTTTATAATAAGGTAATAACCTTTATAATATTAATTCTTCTAAGGAAAAAATATATTATTATATCTTATGTTCTTTTTAGGTGACATGGATTATGAAAATTACTTGGAATCCATTTTTCTTCCATTATATTATTTCACATGCACATTTTTTAAAATTTAATACTTTATTTTTTAAAATTTTATCTTGATTAACCATGATAAAAAATATTTTTATAATGTTGTTAATCTCACAATGTATAAAAAAGTAAAAATACACTTAATCAGATCATCATGTAGAGAGATTGACTTCTCTAACTAAACCATTGTGATTATCCTTTCATGGAAAATAATTTGGTTTTGATCAATGTATGAAATAATTTCATATTATTATAAAGGTATTTTTAAAAAAAAATATATATAAAATTGTTTAGGTATATGTCAACACAAATTATAAATCATATAATTTTATCAGAAAGAGGAAGACACCTTTGGTTAAAAAGATTATATGGAATAAAGAAAGACAATTTTTGGAAACCCTTCATATGGAATGACTAATATTTCCACAGATTTCTACAGTTTGATTCTTGTAACCTATTGAATATTAATCCAAATGTCATTAGACACAAATAGAAAATTAAATGATTTTCATTAATTATCTCATTTAGTCCCCATGGATATTCTATTAAAATATTTAGAACAAATTATATTTAACATAAGATTCTTTTTAATCATTAATATTCTTGATTTTTTATAAAATTAAGGTATTTGATCAGGTTAAATTAATGAAACTAAAAAATAATTTTAAATTTTCTAAATAAGTTTATATAATATATTCATAACAAGTGGAAATCAATGGTGATTTAATAAAGATGTTATATAATTATTTAAATATTTTTTAATTTATATATTTATTTTTTAAGAAAAAAATAATAATATAAGTAACGTTGAAACTAGAAAATGTAGGGTTGGATTGAATATAGAATAAAGAATAAGATGAAGTGTATGTTAGCATGATGTGTGGGTTGAGGTGAAAATGATTGAAACATGAATTAATTCATTCTAATATTAAACATTCATATTCATTTTTTTAAATATTTATAAAATGAATATAGACAAATAAAATCACATTGAAACACAATAAAATATGGATCGATGGAAATTATCTAGATATGTGGATTGGGGATTAACTAGATGGATAATTATTTAACATAGTCACATGTTATATGTGTCTATGTGTGTTTATATATATTCCTTAATAATAGAAATAGATAAGTTTGGGGGAGGTCTATCCCCCCATATATACAATTTATAATTTATAATATATTTAAAAATAGTAATAATTATATTATTTTTACATTTTAATTTAGTAATATTAAAAATATATTCATCAATAATAAAAAGTTAATTTTGTTTTTATATTGTGATGGAAATTATTTTAAAGGCTTTTGATATCATTTATAGGGATTTCTTGAAATAATAAAAAAATAGACACCAAAATTGACGATAACTTAACCAATTTTTTTATGGTACACTTTAGTTAATTTTATTTCCAAAAATAAAACCGTGACTTTAAATAGTTTATTTGAAATTTTTTGTATTATGCTTTGAATTGATCAAAATTTTTGGTATAGAAATACATGAATATAATAGGGTGACTCATTTTGTGAGGATTGAGCATGAGGATCTCATAGTGGGTCAATGAATCTTTTGGAGGGTGTGATTACCTTTGGTGGTTGGTTCTACAATATTATAAGAAATTTTTATGTTTTTATATGAAATTATGGATAATGAAACAACATTAGTGATTTAAGTACGATAAGATCCTCTAAAAAGAGGCACAATTTGGGCAATTAGAGTTTCATAACTGTGATGTATATACAATTTTTTACTGTGTAGTGTGTGATATGATGCACATTTTGATTTTCTTTCCATTTCTATGTTATTATTATGTTTTTAATGTGCTATGAAAATGGATGGCGGTGATCTAATGAATCAACATAAAACTATAACTAGATAATTTAAATTCTAAAACACAACTTTAGTGTGTTTTGAAACAACCAATGAAATTGGGAATTATTGATCATATTATTTTTTATCTTATGTGTTATTTGTGTTGAAGAAGAGTGGGAATTTTTTTATTAATGATTCATAGTTTTTATTTTTTAAATTACGTTTACATGGGAATGTACTATTTTTAAATATTATACTAATTTTATGATTGTGTTTCTAAACCATATCTTGAGGTTAGAGGTACAAGATTCATATATTTACTGATCTCATATGAGACTATGGGTATCCTTTTGATAGTAAATTTAGAGAACATGAAAAAATGTTGGATTCTCATATTTATATATGACTATTTTAGGATATTTATGATGGATTGATATTTTTTATATTATTTTGGATAGTTTTATTGAATATTGTGTTGACTCATTTGATTTATAAAGTACCACTAACATACATGGTTATGTGACATCCAATGAAGAGAGTAATTTCCCAACAACCAACTCGAGATAATAATTTTTTATTATTAAAAAATTATTAATATTAATTAATTTATATTTTAATATATATTGTATTTTTATAATGATAGGTTCTTTACTTCAGTTTTCATTTTATGTTATTTTCTATATGATACTTTTGATATTTAAATATCACATAAAATTACCACCACATTAAAAATTTGGTGATATTATGATAGTATTGTGAATTTTTTTAATGGAATAGATATATCAATTTTTTGGGAAATTTATAATGACTTGAAATTAGTTTTTGGGGGTTAATAAATACAAAGACTCCTTTTAATGATGTTAAAACAAGTCTATTATAGGTAAATAAAATCACTTGGAATAACATGATAATAGAAATTCCAAATATTATGTGACATTATAACTTCTTTTCTTTATCTTGACTATTATTTTCTTTAATGTTGATAATTTTCAATGTGCAATTTGAATCACAATCATGGAATCATTTCATTAATCATGATAATTTATTTTTGTGGGGAGGTAGCTTTGTCCTAGTGTATTATACTTAGTACAACATTGAATAAATGGAGAAAAGGTATTAATAATTTACAAAAGATGTAAGAATATATATTTTACCCTTTGATGTAAAAATTAGTTCCATCATAATGTCCATTTCTCAAGTAGTTGTTGGAAACTCAGACCAAGATAATCAAATAAAGATATTTCAATCACGAATAGATGATAACACTATCATAAATCATAATTGATGTGATAATATATGAAACAACTATTTTTTATAGGGTAAATATAGGGTAATTTATTATTTTCTATAACATATTCGTATATATTTAGAGGTATTTTTGTGATCTGATACTCCATTGATGGTCTAGAATATTTATGCACTATTATTGGGATTAGTTCCTAGTTGATTAAGACCATAATTATCTAGAATTTATTCTCATTGAAATGAATCTATGTTTAAGATACAGTGTTTCCCAAATGAAGGGGTCATTATTCAATTAATCATGATTTTTTAAATAAAGTAAATTAAAAAACAGAAATTATGAGTTATTCATGATCAGAATAATGTAAATTGAATTTCTTTGAAAATTAAATAAAATTTAATTTTTGATTACGTAATTCAATATGAAAAGTTAGTTATCATATAAAATTTGTATATTCAAGGGTTGTAACACATATATAGAATGAAATAAATGGATATATTTTTTTAAAACCAACCACATGATATATTTTTATTTAAGATGCGAGTAATGGGATTTTCAACACACTTAAAACAAGTGAAATAAGTCTTTTGAGGATTCTGGTTGTTTTTAAGATGTTTTCCCTTTATGTAAATAATTTCCATAAAAATGGAAACCTATATATAAAAAATAATTTTTTGGACAAAATTTACAGTCCAAACTTAGGGAATGAATTTGTATCCCCATCCCCCACTCTCTCAATATTTACACGGGGGATCAAAATTGAGTAACAAGATAAACATGAATCCCCATCCAATAAATCACAACCAGTTTGATAATGATCATATGTGAAATGTATATAAGTCAAATATTTCATGATAGTAAAAAAAGAATTTAATACCAACAACCAAGTAATTTAATATCACGTTTGGTTGTGAAGATAATGTTGTGATCTCATATTCTAGGTGACGCACCATCCATCATGGATAAACCTTCTCAAACTATATCATTTTGTTCATTTTTATCATTGTTTCCCATTATTATAAACACCTCAATTTTGAATGACTATCCATCAATGAACCATTAATATCATTTAAAAGTAAAAACAACCATACTATAATATTCACATCTTCACTATCAAAATATTCAATCCACATATTAACTATTTATTACACCAACCACTAGAAATAATGAAATTATACCAAATCATAAGGCTGAAGTGTTATAAACTATTTTTTATAAGCTTTAACTAGTCTTTGAAATGACATGTGAATTAAACCTACATAATTTATAATTTATAAATGAGGAAAATTCCCGAATGATAGTAAATATACCCATAAAAATGGTATCCCAAAAATCACACCAAAGAACTTCATTAAAACCAATTAGACCACTAGAAAAGAAACGAACTATCTTCTAAATAATCACAAAAAAATAATATCATGGATAATTTTTAAGTTCATTAACCACTAATAAATGATTTTTAAACAATATGTAATTCTTTTGTTTTAATTTTTCATGGTATTTCAATCCTAATCTAATGTGTCCCATTCTGTATCCAAGTAATTCTAAACAATGAAATCAAAATTAACCATATTCATACACTAAAGATTTATTTCAAACCTCATACTATTGAAAAAGGTGTTAGGAATGGTCTGAAGTACCTTTAAAATGCTATATAAATTCAACATTCAGAAATTAGATGATCAAGAAAAATGGTTTCCATATGGATCTTCCTTTCACTTTGATACTCGTAACATCATGGTATTTAATATGATATTTATTAAAAATGAATAAATAGGCCGAAAATAATGCATAAGGAATAATTCAAAACACAATAGAGTAACATAGTTTCATGTCCTGGCCTGACTAACAACTATACTGTTAGCTGGAACGATGGCACCATGGCCTCAAGTGTGCCTCCCAATATGCCAGATGTGGATAACTAGAAGTGAGGGTCTAATGGAGGTATTATGGTGAGACTATACCCTCAAGATCATAGTAACCTAATAGTATATCAGGTGAAGATCAATATAAAATTGTGTAAGCATAGAAAACAGAGAGACAACAAATAAAGAGTGAATGTAATAGAAAAATAAAAGTGACCAACACGAGTTTACAAAAAAGAGTTTAAGACAAATGATTCTACAAGTACAAGATGTAAGAATAAAAATAATAAATATAATGTAAAAATAAAATAAAAATCCCAATGACTAGCTCACGAGCATCGTGAGCACTATCTCATTACCCTACCCAAACTCTATCCTAGAAATTTAAATCAAAACACTGATAGTTGGATACTTCTCTATATCAATATCGACAGATATAAAGTCTACTCAGGTACCGATGGTCGAAGATTCAGGTGTGAGATACAACCTCAATAGGATGTGAACCATGATTCTTATCCCAATCCATTTCATGTAATATAAATATGAAGGGTTCCAAATGAATTAAATTAAGTACATAAATAAAAAATGCAGTGGACAAGGATCCACCTAGACATCCTTCCAATTACCTACATCAGCCAAAGTCCTTTTGTCTAAACCAAAATATCATACAATGGTAAATTTTGTGAGATGATAATTAAGAATTTGGACTATGACCAAGCTTTTAATTGGGATTGGATTACACTTCCCTATGCCTTTAATACCAAGGGATCAATTCTCATTTTTAAACCACACATCAAACCTTTTCTTTAATTATATTTTAAATCCAATTAACAAAATAATAGAAATACACCATGGTTCTGTCAATGACAATATAGTAGGACATTCCATGTATTTATCAAGGGGCTCCATATATGACCAATTCCTATGAGTACATCCATGGTGATCCATGAATGATGTCCCACCTGTTACTCTAAGCATGTTTTGAAATCAAGCACTATCCTCTGAGTCTATACCTGGTATTTTAAATAGGGTCCCGAGTCTCACTTGGGGCATTGTGAAAATATAATGGTTTCTATCCCATCTAAGGGGTATCTCCTATGTAAATAGTGATAATAGTTTGGAGCTAAAATATATAATACTCAGTGATACCATTTCATGCTTAGATGATATCGCCCCCTGTTTTTTACAAGGAATCAAAATTTCTAGAATAAACAAAAGAGATTTCTTCTAAGGGGTCATTAAGTCAGAACCCCTCACATCACCCCAACACTAAGATAATTCAACTACACAAGAATTTTTTCGCAATAATTCAAGAATGAGGGACCAATTAAAAAGTCAAATAATTTAAAACATGATAGTTGTATTAGTCGATCCATTTCCATTTTAAAGTCTCATTCATGGAATGAAAACAATCCACTAAACATAATCATATAAACAAGGATACAGGTATGGAACATATTCCCTTTTCTGATTGAATACATTATACCTCATCGAGGTGTTTTTTGAGGTCATTACATTGTTATTAAACAATTCATTTCCTTAAAATGTAAAAAATAAAAACCAATCAATGAATAAATTACATAGTCTGTGATAAAAAAATAGGATTTAAAGGCACAAGAATCACAAAAAAGCAATATAAACACCAAGATAAAAGAATCAATATCAAAGGCCTAAGTAATTGCCTATAATTCACCCTGTTATAATTTATAGAGTTTAATCTTTTAACATGGTGAAAAAAATTATTAATGGTACAACACAGTCTCAGGTTGTTTATGCAATACAAGGCTCAAAGGAATTAGGCTTCAAATGAGGAACGAATCCCTTAAAATTTTCAAAAACCAAGGTGATCACCTAACACGGTGATTGCCACTCTCTATGGTCATACCAAACAAGGTATCATTTTCAATTTAATTTCTATAGATAAAATGACGCATCAGAGGATGGGTCCTACATGAAACATAACTATGCACCAAATGAGAAGAAACAAAACATTGGAAAAGAAGCTAGACGAGCTATATTATAATAATGATGACTTACATGATTGATAACAAGCTATGATTTCACCAAGCATGGATGAAACTGAAGAAACAGATATCCACTCTAAAATAGGGGAAAAGACCTCCTATCAAAATATCATAACAAGAGGGATAATAAAAGATGAACGAAATCAAGATAAAGGGGGATAATTGTTAGGAATACATAAGAACTAATAGTTCTAAAATACGATAGTGAATTAATGATATCCTTAAATGTCTAGGCTAGGGGTTGGAAAAGAACCCATGCGAGAGGAGGTATTGATCACGACTGAGAAGAAAGGAGAGGAATAGGGTTAAAAATTAAATATTAATAAGGTAAAATTTATAATTTCAATCTCAAAACATGGACAAATGGTTTTTCTTCACTTTTTAATAAAACCATGCACCAACCATGTGGCTCTTTCCAGTTTGATACCCAGCTTTCAAGGTTTCTTCCACACAGTTCCCTAACGGCGTGCCATCCATGTGATGAATAGTTCGAGGGTACTGCATAAGTGGAACAGAACATGTGGTATAGGTGCATAGTTTTAGTAAACCATACACATCTAGTGTGCTTACCATCCTTTCATAACTATAATCCACATGGTTTACTCTTGGGGGATACAAAGTTTTAGACAAACCATGCCCCCTGTGTAGGCCACCCAAACATGTGAAATATGGGTTATGGAGCTCATGAAACTTAACAAGACATCTGTGGGTTCCCTTGGGACTTTACTAGAGTCTAAAAAACACATTAATGTGTTCCAACTATTTTAATTTTGTTCATATTTATGTTTCAATAAATGGACCATCGACTAAATTCTAAAAACTCAAAAATCCCTCATAAAATCATCGAGTCCAAAAACACAAGACAATAAATTCTCTCCACCTTATAACATATATTCTATAATAAGCGTTAAAATAATGAATAGAATGTCCCTCGACCCACTAGAGTCAATATGTCTCATTAATCTAATGGAATTTATTTTCTATTGGCCCAATGGACCATCAAGAATCACCTTAAAACATGCTTCACACACCATAGAATCTCATGACAATGCATGTTTATGAGATTGAGCATCATGACAAAGATTACTTGAACCTTTCAAACTAGAGACACTATGTCCACATAGTATCTTTATCCACATGGCCTATGGTGCTTCCACTATAGGTTTAGGCATTTAATATTCAATTAAAAATCATGGTACAACTTCCATTGGACTTTTTTTAAGAGGTGCCCGTAGTGATCCTATGATGCTCACCGAATGCGACACGATCTGACTGAAGGGTAAATTCCAAACTTGCGTCAATTAAACTGACTGTGCTGACTCTTTCATGAAAACTATAGTTGAATCTTACATTTCACCCATCATACTAGAAAAAATTAATAAGCAGTTCCTCCCTCACTATATACAACAAGAAAGGGTTACAAGTCACACCATCCCCAGTCGACTACCCTCCAGGCACCTAGATTAGATGGCTGGTGAATTTAAAAATCTATACCCAATGCCTATGGATGAAGGAACCTTTATACTTCTTCAATCATAATCACTAAGTCTTGTATTTTATTTTTTGCGATTCCTTTAAAAAAAATTCCCATATAAACTCTTCTACCCTAGTACGAACATGGAGAAAATATCGATCAAATACATTTGGATAACCACTGTAAAACTCCCCTATCGAGATTGACTGAAAATCAGGGTAACCATGGATTTAAAAACATCAATATATTGAGTTAATCCATGGAAATACAAATTCATGTCTTATAAGAGAGGTGTCTTAATAAGCCAAATTCCCATAGAACAGGAATACTAATTGACCCCAAAGTGGCATATGGCTGTATATAAATTCAAATGAAAAAAATGGTGTCCATCAGTCAATCTATGATGGTCCAACATGGTAACCCATGTATGACTTTGGAAAAAAATCCTTATGACCAACAATGTTTCTGAAATGCAATATTGATAAAAACAACTAAAAAACCCCAATGGTGTTTAAAACACTTTGCGTGGCATACGACCAACGCTCTTTCAGTGTAACAAGATGATACCAACATTGGGGGCACATACACCTTAAATCCAAGAGTACACTAATATGTTTTTAATGATATAAATAAAGGATCTGAGACACTTTCACTACAAATAGGGTAGAGTAGTTTGTACCTTTTCAAATAGACATTTCCCAAAGAAAAGGGAAGGTCATCGAGCCATTATAGGTTGACTTTCATGGAGGATCATGAATATATCCATTAACACATTTCCATTAACCATCCATGATGCCTTTTCAACATAAGTAATTCCATTTTCACCAAGCACAACATTGTCATACTCTCGAAAAAGTAATGACTAGATCAAAATAGATTATCATGCCCATGTAATTTTTAGCATGTATGACCATTTTGAAACGTTTTTCTAGGTTGTTCTTCTTCTACTAGAACTAAACATTTAACCAGAGTCGATAAGACACTACCCACCATAGGAGTGTCCTTAACATTGGATTCAACGGAGAATAAAATATAATTCCATGAAACATGTTCCATCAACCACTAATTGTGGTCCTAGAGGTTTTTGTCATGCTTAAATAGACATTTGACAAAAGATATAGAGATAAAAATCCACTTTAAAGCTCTTGATTAGATTCCCACCAAGATGTACATATCATTCTATTTCGAGTCACATTCCCACCCATCTTGGAATTAGGCACAATGTTCAGACAAAAAAAGGTTTCAAACACAAAATTCTTCTTAAAACATCATCCCAAACATTTGGATGAGACCATATTGTTCTCAATTCCCATGATACACTACTCCAGAGATGACATACGTTAAAATATTTACTACTCAAATCTTGAATTAGTTCCAAAAAAATTAAACAATTAACTGCAGATGACATGAATTGTGTTTATCAATTCGTACTAACCAATGATTATATGATAAAAATAAAAAACCTTGATACTATCAACAGACTTATCAAGAATTTTCATTCAAGTGTAGGATGGTACATACCAAGGATTTACTCTTTATTATTATCACTCATATGACTGTAGAACAAGATAATGACCTCCTAAGTTGTCCATAATCAAATAGTATGAATATGAAGGGTCACACAACATTCTATGTGGTCAACCAATCCATTGGGACATCTATCCCTCTTAGAATAATTATTTTAGAATGCATACACTCATAGAAAGGTTCAAAAAACACACAAACAGCCACACCAAAGAGTTTCTTTTTGGAAATTAAGACTCCTATAATTATATATACCACTCAGACGATACCACTTAGGGTAAACTATTATAAAGGAACAATCATGGTTTTTAAATATCTTATGGCACCACGTAAAATGGGTTATCCCCTTACTAAAGTAGAAATATTTCACTGAAAATGAGGTCACGCCTATGAAATGTCACTTGGCTTAAAGACCTATCATTTAGATTCAGAAGTAGGAAGGAAGAAGCCTCTTGAAATGCTCACATTCCATTTTAATGAAAAAAAATCAACAAGGAACTCAAATATCCTTACACGAGGATTAAATATAAATACACACATTAAAGTACCATTGTAAGGAATTAAACCAAATCCAATTTAATTATTTAAAAATTAATGTTTCATATTTTTAATAAAATAGACTCCCATTAAGAAGGGTAGATACGTAACAATTATTTGGAAGATTCCATATGGAAGACATGCAAGTTACTTTAAATCCATTTGAAACACCATTCATGTTTTTATTTACAAGGACTCTCACAAAAATAGCTGTGGGAAGATTGAACGTTCCTCTATTAATTAAATGGCGTACGAGAAAAAAAGAAATCCATGTCCTATATTCTTGTAAATACTTATGGGTGGCTATGAAACATTAAAATATAAAAACTATACAGTATTTTCATACCCCCATGGGGTCCGAAACTAAGGAATATAAAATAAAAGGTCACCTACATGGGTGTCATTAATATATTCAGGGTTCTATTAAAAGAAACCGAAAAATTTTAAGTGTTTAGATTTTGAAAACACCATTTGAGAGTTTATTTCATTAAAAAAATGTTCCAATTGACATGATTAGGTCTAATTGTGCATTTATAATTTATCCATATGGTTCATTATCCTAATAAATAGAAGCATGCGCCTTAATGAGGAAATTAAAATGTAATTCCCCGACACCATAATTTGGAGTCGGTGCATCATTTTAATACATTTGCATGATTAAAAGTAATAAAATACCTAAGGACTGATAAGTTTAGCAGTCTTAGATAATATATGACATACATGAACATTAAATTACAATTACAAAAAACACAACACATGTATCCCTTTGAGAACTCCATTATTCATCTAGATTAACCGTACATAATTATAATAAATCACTTTTTGGAATCTTGGAAAAACATAAGGGGTGAGATCAGATTCCTAGTAAGGATAAACAATATAGTAGAAGATATCGAAAATGAAAATAAACTTTTAAGGCAAGTTAAATAACTAAAACACAAGAATTTTAAAACATTATCTTCAGAATAATATGGAAAAAATAAATCAAATAATTCCATTGAAACATTGAAATGTATATTCTACTAGTTGAATAATCACATGTTAAATAAATAACTAATCTCATAATTAGGGAATGTATATGTCCAGACATCTTAACCACTATGTCAATGCCTCGTTTCAAGGCCATACATAATTATTCTGTCAAGGCCTTTTACCAGGACACTAGTTTTTCTCTTGAGACCTACAGAGTCATCAAGGGGCTACAGAGGGTCCCAATTCTCACTTACTATGTCCAATTCATTCCTCATTTGAAAAGGATGAAACATAACATGAACATTCATATTTAAAACTAGCATATGAAATGTTAATAATTTAACCAAAAACCATGAATGGTATAAAAATAGAATATCCACCGTCACACATATCACAAAACCTTCAATATAAAATGGAATATTATATCATAATAAATCAATATAAAATAAGCATAAAATCCAATAAAGGATGTTGACATAGATTGAATAATTTATTTAAAATCTTTGAGGGAAATGTCCCTTTTTTACTTTAAATCATTTAACATATATTAAATTTTAAATTAAATCATTTCTTTTGAAAATAAAATTGTAATATTATAAAGAAAGCTTCTAAATGACAAGGAAATATAACAGAGGAAAATAAATTCTTGTGCCATATAAGTTTTAAAAAACATTTTTTCCTTAGTTTTTTGAAAAGTTCATAAAGTAACTCATTTAAAAAATGACTTAAATATTCCTTTACAAACATTTTATAAACAGTCAAACATGGGTAAAAATAGATTTAATAATACATAGGATAATAGTAAAAAAATTTATGAATTTTTTTTTAGAATCATTGAATTAGATGATAAAGATGTCCCAGTAGATACTTATAAATCAACAACCTCAAATAATAATGAGATTGTGAAATTATTTAACACCCTAAGATTTCATAGTAAGTTATTTTCTTTAAAGTAATTCGATAGCTTCCACTACACGGAATACCGAGTTCGAGCCAACCACGACTTACCAAACTAGTCGTTCAAAAGTGGTTATGAATAGTATTAAATGAATTTTGAATTTTATATACTTTGTATAATTTTAGAATCCATATTATGTGTTTCTTAGACATAATATGGGAACAAATTCATTTTTTTCATATAAAAGAAGTATTTTTTAAATAAATGAAATTTTACCACCTTTTAATAGAAAACAATTTTTAAAACTAATATTTGACACTTTTATATATTAAATTTAATGAAATTAATGTCTTCTTTAGAATTGGGACATAAAAATTTATTTTGGACAAATTTTTGGTACTTTTCTAATAACTTTTATATTTTCATGAATACTGAAAATCCTAAATTTTAATTGAAAATAACTTTTTAAATCGAAATAATTTATAGTGTTAAATTATGTATTTGAATGGTTTTGAAGTACAATAGGATTATATTTCTATCATTTAATTCAATTTAGGTTATTATAAAGATTTTCACATTTAAATTTTACATAAACACATGTCAATATTTTGATAGTTTTTACTTTTTAAAAACCCTCTTTTCAGTTTTGACAACGGGAATAAATTTTATATTAATTAATTCTACATCTATGTTTTGAATTTGGTAAAAATGAATTCATTTTTGAATTCCGAATATCAAAATTATCATATGGTAAATTTTTGGTATTTTTATGAAAACATTCAATTTTTGATGAATAGTGAAAAACACTACGTTATAGTTTAAAACCAACTTTTTATTTAAATAATTATTTATTTTATTTAAATTTATTTTAAGGTAAAATAGATTTATAAGACCAATATATGTTAAATGTAATTCATTGATGTAATTTTATAATAAAATTAGATCTATAAAATTTTATTGAACTTTTTACCGTCGTTTACACACCTCCTAGGAGCATTTTCACATTTACATAAAACATAATTTTACCACTTTTGTGAGTTGAATTTCAAAAAACATTGAGAAAAAGTTGATATCAGTAAGTAAAATGAGGTTCGGTAAGATTAAAATAATTTTTGGTGAATAGTAACTTTTTACTTTTATTTACCACGGTTAAAAGTAAATAGGGTAATTATGGGTTAAAATGATATTATCATTATACTAACACATATAATAATTCTATTGGATTAGTTTAATTAGAACAAAAACAACCTTAGGAATCAAATACGATCTTTTAGGTCCACTTTGATTAGATTAGGACATTTATTATTATTTTATTTAAAGAAGAGTTAAAAGATTTAAAATCAAAGTTTAATAACTAAAACACTATTAATAATGGGTTATAAATAAGATAATTTTGACTATAAATATTCATTAGAAATATAAAATTATTTTATACATAATAGTATTTTATTTATAGTTTTTAGACCTTAAATAAGTTAATTTATTTACGACACAATGATGAATCTGTAATTACCTAATTAATGAAATATTAAAATAATTGATATTATAAATATCCAAATAAATGTAATTTGAGACTTTTTATGAATTCAACTAATTTAATAGGTTAATAATACATATTAGGGCTGGTTAGATGAATTGTTTTCAAAGTTATAATGTTGTTATGAATTTAGCAATAACAAAATACTAAATAGTATCAAAATTGTCAAAAAAGAGTTTCTAAAAGAAATATTATATTATTAATTGATATTCTATTCATAAAAAAACTATGGTTCGGCCAAAACACTTATATAATGATAGGTGTATCATTAATTAACCACTTCGGTTTCTCTTGGAAGTATAATGTATGTTTATTAACCATATAATATAACAACATAAAGAGACATGGTAAATGTCAATCTTTTTAACTAAGAGTTAAATCAACAAGATAAGGTTAATATAGTGACCCAAACCTATCTAAAACCTATTGGTTGAGCGGTTTTAGACCCATACCAACCTTATAATTTAAGAAACTCATTTTGTATCCATTATAAATATAGAATTATTTTATTATAAAATAATATTTCTATCTTTTCTAAAGGAGCCCCTCACCCATCTTATAAAAGGGCACTCCCCCTTAACTCAAATTCACACCATAAAAGCCTTTTGTCTCAGCCAAATACTTCCCAAATACCTTTCCAACTATCCTCCCTTAATCCTAGAGGCCTTCCTTTATTTGGAAATCAAACTTATAGAGCCTTTTGATGAAATCAAAATGAAGAACTAGAAGAATAGGTAAATATTTCATCACCTCTTTCAAGTTCCTTTCTTCTTCCACTTCCTCTTTCTTCGTTGTTTCCATTATGAAATAATAACTCCAGGATATTATATATAATATGATGTTATTATAAATATGGTACAACCATATTCATAATTCTATCTATCATTTGAATGACATGTCACTATACATGCATACGTACGGCTTACCGTCTCCACGTCGTGGTGTAATTGTTATTCAATACATTATTATTTGGATGGGTATAATAATAATGTGAAATTGATGTAAATAATAAATATAAAATCATAATGATTCTGTATATATGATATAAAATCCAAATATATATTATTTTAATATCAAAAGAATGATATTGTCGCTTGTGCATACGTACGGATTACCGTCTCCACAAACGTGATGAGATTAATTCCCTATCGCATCCATTCAAGAATAATTTTCATTAGATGATTAAAAATATTGTTTAAAGACTTAATATCTTTATGAATATGAATAATATACATCCTATACATAACGAACATTACTTACATAACAAATAATATAAATGAAAATGAATCAGTTAACACCCGAAATGACGATAATATAAAAATATTGTTAACACAGAAATGTTAAAAGATCATATATGATATCATATTATTGTATATGATTATTGTATAATTTAATAACAATTATTTCACCATTATATAGGAGGTAAACCTACATTCTATCAAGTAAAAGTATAAGGAAAGGGTCAATTTCACAATCTCTTTATTATCCGAGGTTGATTATACGTAATTATCTACTAGGGCCTCTATATCATCCCCTTCCATATTTCGTAAAAATTGAATTCAAATTTTTTTACTATTTACTATCCAATGGGGTAAAGTCATTTATACCCTTATTTTACCTTATATGTTATGAAAGGAATCTTTCGGTCGTTTTCCAAAAAAGGTAGTTTATGACATTTTCAACAAAATTAAGGTAGTAATATTTTTTTAACTTATACTACGGGTGAGGCTATTTCCAGCCGTTATAAAATTGTGGAATCATCACTTACAACCATATAATAATATTTTCAAAATAAATGTTTTCTTTATAATTATGTGACTCTTAAAATATTTCAAAATAGAAAGAGATATTTCTCAAAAAAAAATTGAATTCATCTATGTCAACATCCTTTGATTGATTTTAAGTTTATTTGAAGTCGATTTATTATGATTCAAAACATGCATCACTACTACATTTTTTAGTTTTGGCGCCTATGGTAGCGGGCGACTGCCATTTGCGGTCGCTACTGATGCTATTAGCGACCGCCAAAAGCGGTCGCTAAAACTGAAATGTAAATGGCAGGATTTCCCCCCCCCCCCCCGCGTTGTCTTCTTCGATGTCACTCGCTGCAACAACGTCGACGCCTCCCGCAGCCACACCGCCACCACATGTCACCCCTTTCGCCGCCACCCCCGTCGCCTCCCGTCGCCCCTACCAATGCTGCTGGAAAACCTCTCACCCCCGGCAGTCAACCGATGCTGTTAAATCCCCAACGTCACCCTTGACGCTTCCTCCGACCACCGTGGTTCTTCCATGGCCGTCAACCCAAGATCGGGGTCACCTCCAACATGCCGCGCGCGCCTCAGTATACAATCGACACCAAATAATCGTCGGTTTTCGAAGAGAGTATTAGCGACCGCCATTAGCGGTCGCTATTACTCAATAGCGACGGAGCAACTGCGACCGCCAAAAGCGGTCGCAGGGCGGTCCCTAAAGGGCATTAGCGACCGCTTTTGGCGGTCGCTAAAACCCTCATTTCTAGTAGTGCATATTGTATTGAAGGTTTTGTGATAATTTTTACTATGTATGTGTTATTTTGTACCATTCATGGTTTATGGATAAATTATTGACATTTCATATGAATTATTTAATATGAATGATTATGTTATGATTAAACCTTTTTATATGAGGAATTCATTGGCCTTTGTATGTGATGGGTTGAGCCTGTTATAGCTCCTCGATTCATCAGTAGGTCTCATGAGACAAACTAGTGTCTTGGAAAAAGGCCTTGAAAAATTCTTATTTGTATTCTTGGCACAAGGCCTTGACTATGTGGTTATGAAGTCTGGCATTATGCATTCTATCATTATGAAAGTGGCTATTAACATTTCATGTGATTATTTGACTAGTAGAATATCCATGGGAGTAAATAAATGGAATTACTTTGATTTATATTTTCCATATTATAATTAAGTTTATGTTGAAGAGGATTTTGTTTTAGTTATATGCATTTCCTTAAATGTTTATCTTTAATTATGAAAGTTTACACTATATTGTTATCCTTACTGAGCATCTGATCTCACCCCTTTCTATGTTTTATTTTTTCTAGGATGTGAAGAAGTATATTATGATTGACCTGCAGGGATAGTCTATGGGATCTTAGTGTTGTATATATAAGCAATGATGTTTTATTTTTCCATTTTATTATGTAATGTAAACCTTATGAATGTATCTAGTACTTAAAGGGATACTAAACTAATCGGTCTTTCGAGACTTGATCTTTTGTGATCATGCCAATGGAACGTAATAATGCACCGACTCTGGGATTATCGGGCTGGGGCGTTATAGTTGGTATCAGAGGATGTTTAGGAAAAACCTGGGAAACTAGATTTAGATAAACTCTGATTAGGGCACATATCCCTAAGATAGACTTTTAGGATTAATATAAAAGAACTTCCTAGAATTTTGTTATTATAGATATTTTTTTAGTTTTCCAAGAAATACATCCCTTTCTGGATACGAGTAGGTAGAGGCGACTCTGGTACAAATGTACCTAGGGGTAAAACCCAAAAACACCTCTTTGAGATAGACTCGAATTGGAACTAGTGCACGAAAATGGGCCTTAATGCACTCTTGGTTACGACACTCGTAGGGGATATGCGTAGGAAAATTCCCATTTTATTTAAAAAATGATTTGAAAGATTTTAATATAATATGAGAATAAATAACCGTTGAAAATCATAAAGTGTTTTAGAATGAAAATAAGGTGTTATAATATTCTCTATATAATTTTTTGACTCACACTATGCTTTCTTGTGTCAGTCAATGGGTGGATTCCAAGGAAGTCATAGTAACATTGAACATGATGTATAAGGTGTGCACGATGGAGGAAATGAGCAACAGAATGGAATGTTGATATGTGTAAAAGGTATTGTGTTCATGTCGAATCAGTTTTCAAAAAATATGATCAACAATATATATATTAACCAAATCCCGGACTCAATAAATAAGAGAAAGGTGGTGAATGATTAGAGCTCTAGTAGTGGAGACCATAGAAAAAAGAATGCTCAATCTCCATCATGAAGGAAATGTTGAAGGAGACACCTAGGGAAGTGTCTCAATGGAAAAAATAAAGGATTTATGTGTGGGAAATAAGGACATAAAGTATATATTTTCTGAGGAAAAATGAAGAGTACTTTGGAAGAAAATAAAAATGATCCCAAGAATCCCTTTATAGTCATTTTCAATAAATGTAGGGGACCTGTGCATTACCCGATTGAATGACCTATTATATTGGATAACTGCTTGGTCGAGGAAGAACATATGTTGAAATAAATGTATGGTGAAATGTTTAAAAGTATTAGTCCTCTTTATTGATGGGATTACTTTGGAAGACTTTCCTCTTATGTGTAACCCTATAGTTTATTATGTGAAAATGATATTTTAGGAAAAATTGTGTTTTCTATTGTTGATAATGTTATAAATAACCATTTGGGTTTATATGATCCTTCAATTTGAGGAAATTACATGTTATTATATTTTTGGATGAAAATACGTGCTACGAGATAACATTAGTGGATAAATTATGTTATAGTTATTTTGAGGAATTCATCTCATTTTGGGATGTTTATAAAATATAGTTTTTGAAAAAGGACAACACGTAGACTATGTGACAACTCATCACATTGGACAAAGCTGCAGGAACCAAACCCACAACCATTGTGCGATTGGGATTTATCGCCTACCACTGGACTACGTGAAGTCCCTGGTTAGTGTGAATAATTTTTTTAGTAAAACTATTTTATTGATCAATAATAAGTTGATTTGGGATCTTATGTCTTATAAAATCGATATCCTAAGTATATGAAATTTATTTGGGGATTAAGTGATAAATTTTAATTTTGGAAGATGTTTTCTCTATTGGGAATACTATATGCCTAAGGAAAATAGAATACTATGGAATTTTATCTATGGAGTATTGGTGGATTTTTATCTATGTTTTTATTGTGAATTTATAGCGATTTGGGTTATTTATGGAAATGATTAACCTATCATAGAGAATATGTGATTAGGTTAATTACTTTTAACTATGAGACTTTAAGAGTAATTGATGTTTCTTGAAAATACTATTTATCGTGCAAGAATGCGTTATCAAATTATTATATGTTTTGGGTTCCCATAATAGTTTGGATTATTTTGATGGATTTTAAGGACAATTGTTTATTGGATGGTATATATTGATCTTTGGGTATTGTTGGTTTAATTTTGGAAATTAAGATATTTCTTTCTTTCTCTAAAGGATTATCCTTTTTGGGGATCATCTGATCTTATACTAACCATTTTGGTTTTTGTTAATCTCTAAAGTCAAGGTAAATATATATAGTTTATCCTTTATGGATTATGTGATTCTCTAGAAGTTGATTCTAGCGCTTCAGGTGAGACCAAGTCATCTTGAATACTCATCATTTGACAAAAAAGATGAGTTAGTGGTGGAATTTTATTAAAGGATGAAACTCTACAAAAAAATTAAGTATATCGCTTTATGTTCTTATTTAATATCATTAATAAATTCTTCAACATTATGAAATAGAACTAAAAACAAAAAACATTATCCCTTTACTTTTGCTACTAGGATTCTAATGAACGTTTATCTCATGACAAGGTTGTGGTTTTCTTATTGTTAACTTTCTCTTTATCATTTTTTCTATCACTCTCCACCAGAACATGACACTATTTTATCTTTCGTATCCATATTTTCCTACATGTAATCCTAGTGTGGGTTATCTCGGGTGACCTTCGTACTTCTATTTTTTCTTTTAAAGTGATAATTTATTGACTCTTTTTCTGATGTGGGACTTTCAATGAAGTTCCCAAGAATAATTTTAAAATTGTGAGGATGCAATTTCAAAATGGGGGAAGAATGTGACACCCCTAGTTTCATAATAACTTATTTCTTTAAAATAATTCAATAGCTTGCGCTACACGCAACACCGAGTTCGAGAGCACCACGACAAACCAAACTAGCCTTTCAAAAGCAGTTATGAATAGTAATAACTGAATTATGAATTTTATATACTCCATATAATTTTAGAATCCATATTATGTGTTTCTTATACATAATATAAGAACAAATTTATTTTTTCAGATAAAAGAAGTATTTTTAAAAAAATGAGATTTTATCACTTTTAATGGAAGACACATTTTAAAACCAATATTTGACACTTTTATATATTCAATTTAATGAAATTAAATTCTTCATTATAATCAATGAAAAAATTATTATGGATAATGTTTTGGTACTTTTCAAATAACTTTTATATTTTGATTAATACATAAAAATACTAAATTTTAATTAAAAAAACTTTTTTAATAAAAATAATTTATAGTGCTAAATTATGTATTTGATTTTTTTTGTAAGTATAACTAGATTATATTTTTATCATCTAATACAATGTAGGTGATTATAAGCAATTTAACATTTAAATATGAAAAAACACATGTCATTCTTTTTATAGTTTTTATTTTTTAAAAACCCACCTCTCTGTATTGACAATGAGAATTAATTTTAAATTAATTAATGAAACTTATATGTTTTTAATTTGGTAAAAATGAATTCATTTTTGAATTCGGAATATCAAAATTACCTTAGGGTAAAGTTTTGGTATTTTGCTGAAAATATTCAATTTTTTTTGAATACTAAATAACAATGTGTTATAGTTTAAAACTAACTATTTATTTAAATAATTATATATTTTATTTAAATTTATTTTACATAAAAATAGATGTATAATACGTATGTAAGTTCAATGTAATTAATTGGAGTCATTTTATAATAAAATTAGATGTATAAAATTTTGTTGTACTTTTTACCATCTTTTAACCACCTCTTAGAGGCATTTGTGAATTTACATAAAACATAATTTTACTACTTATCTGAGTTGAATTTAAAAAATCTGAGAGACACTGTTGATATTAGTAAGTAAAATTTTGTTCAATAAGATGAAAATAATTTTTAGTGAATAGTAACTTTTTACTTTTATTTACCATGGTTAAATGTAAATATGGTAATTAAGGGTAAAAATGATATTATTATTACCCTAACACATGTACTAATTCTATTTGATAATTGTAATTCCACAAAAAACAACTTCAGGAATAAAATATGATCCTTTTTGTCCACTTGGATTAGATTAGTACATTTATTATTATTTTATTTAAAGAAGAGCTAAAAGAGTTAAAATAAGAGTTTAATAACTAAAACATTTTTAACATAGGGTTCTACATAAGATAAATTCGACTACAAATATTAATTATAAAGATAAACTGATTTCCGAAGTAATGGTATTTTTTTTATATTTTTTAGATATTGAATAATTTAATTTATTAATGACACAGTGCTGATGCAGTAATTACCTAATTAATTAAATATTAAAATAATAGATATTATTAATATCCAAATAAATGTAATTTGATAATTTTTATGAATTAAACTAATTTTCGATGTTAATATGACATATTAGGGTTGTTTAGAAGAATGTTTTAGAAGTAATAATGCTATTATGAATTTAGAAAAAACAAAATAACAAATAGTGTCAAAATTGAAATAAAAGAGTTTATAAAACAAATGTTATATTTTTAATTGATATTATATTCGTAAAAATATAAGGATCAGCCAAAACACTAATATACAGATAGGTGTATCATTAATGAACCACTTTGGATTCTCTTGTATGAATATATATTATGTTTCTTGACTATATATTATAAAAATACAAAGAGACATGGTAAATGAAAAACTATTTAACTAAGAGTTAAATCTAAAAGATAAGGTTAATATATTGACCCAAAACAGTAGAAAACCTATTGTTTGAGTGGTTTTAGGCCCAACCCCAACTTATAATTTATATATTTATTTTTAGAGTTATTATAAACCGAAAAGTATTTTATTAGAAAATAATATTTCTGGCTTTTCCTAAGGTGCCCCTCACCCCTCTTAAAAAATTTCACTCCACCTTCCATCAAATTAACACCTTCAAAGCCTTTTGTCTCGACCAAAACCCGCCAAAATATGCTCTAAATTTTCCTAAATTCATCCTAGAGGCCTTCATTTAGTTATAAATCCAACCCAAGGAGCCCTTTTGATAAAATCAAAAGGAAGAACCCGAAGATGATATAAATATTTCATCACCTCTTTCGAGTTTCTTTCTTCTTCCACTTCCTCTTTCTTTGTTGTTTCCATTAAAAAATTATATCTCCATTATGTTCTATATACCGTGATGTTATTATAAATATGGTGTAGCCATATTCATTATTCTATCCATCCTTTGAATGACATGTCACCCTATGTGCGTAAGTACTGCTTACCGCCTCCACGTCGTGGTGTGATTGTTATTCAATACATTATTATTAGGATGGGTATAATAATGATGTGTAATTGATGTAAATAATATATATAACATGATAATGACTTTTTATATATAATATACCATCAAATTATATATTATTTTAAAATGGAAAGAATGGTATTGTCGCTTGTGAGTATGTACGGATTACCGTCTCCACAAACGCAATAAGATTCATTCTCCTTCGTATCCATTCAAGATTAATTTTCATTAGATGATTAAATATAATGTTTAAATACTTAATAACATTATGAATATTAATAAGATACATCATATCAATAACAAACATTACTTACGTAACAAATCCTATAAAGGGAAACGAATCAGTTAACACCCGAAATGATGATAATACTAAAATATTATTAACAAAGAAATATTAAAAGATCATATATAATATCACATTAATGTATATGATTATTTTATAATTTAATAACAATTATTTCAACATTATACAAGATATTATCCTACCCTCAATAAAGGAAAAGTACAAGTTAAGGGTTAATTTCACAATCTCTTTATTATCCAAGGTTGTTTATACGTAATTATCTACTAGAACCTCTTTATCATCCACATCAATGTTTCTTAAAAAAATTAATTTTTTTTACTATTTACTATACAATAGGTTAATTTCATTTATACCATTATTTGACCTTACATGTTTTGAAAGGAATCATTCAGTCGTTTTGCAAACAAGGTACTTTATGAACTTTTCGACAAAATTAAGGTAAGAATATTTTTTTTAACTTATACAATGGGTGCAGCTATTTTCAGCCATTATAAAATCGTCAAAGCTTCCCTTAAAAGATTATAAGATAATTTTCAAAATAAATTTATTCATTATAACTATGCGACTCTTAAATTATTTTAAAATATAAAGAGTAATTTCTCAAAAAAGGTTTTGATTTCATCTATGTCGACATCATTTGATGGATTTTAAGTTTATTTGAAGATGATTTATTATGATATAGAACATCCATATTGTTTTAAAGGTTTTGGGATATGTTTGACTGTGGATGTGTTATATTATACCATTCATGGTTTATGAATAAATTATTAACAGTTCATATGCTAGATTTAATACGAACGTTTATGTTATGTTTAAACCTTTTCATATAAGGAATGCATTGGACTTAGTATGTGACGTATATAGCCCTCTCTAGCTCCTCAATGAATCGGTAGGTCTCATGAGACCAACTAGTTTCTTGGCACAAGGCCTTGAAAAAATCATATTTTTAGTCTTAGTATAAGGCCTTGACTATGTGGTTAAGAAGTCGGGAATTATGCATTCCATCAGTATGAAAGTGGATATTGATATTACATGTGATTATTCTACTAGTAGAATATGCACGTGAGTAAGTAAATAACATTATTTTGATTTATATTTTAGATATTGTGATGATGTTTATGTTGAAATGGATTTTTTATTAGTTTTATACATTTCCTTAAGTGTTTATGCTTATTTATGAAAGTTTCCACTATATTGTTATTCTTAATGAGCATCTGATCTCACTCCTTTAAATTTTTTATTTTTCCCAGGATGCAAAGAAGTATATTATGACTGACCTTCAGGGATAGTCTATGGGATCTTAGTTTTTTCTATGAAAACAACATTGTTGTAGTTTTCCATTTTATGATAAAATGTAAACCTTATGAATGTATCTATTACTTCCGAGACTACTAAACTAATTGGTATTTTGAGACTTGATCATTTGTGATCATGCCAATGATACGTAATAATGTACAGACTATGGGCTTCTGGGGTTGGGGCGTTACCAATTAACCCTTACCTTAGGTCTGATATGCTTCGTACATGTTTAAAACTCTTGTTTAATGTTTTTAAACATATTAATAATGTATACCATAATAATAATAACATTTATGATAATATATATTATTATTTTTTGACTTCATATTACCCATTTATTAACAATTCCAAGGTAATGCAACATTTTTTGAATAATCCCTTTGTTTATCGAATGCATTTTGAATTGTTATTCAGGATAATATTACATAGATCATGATTTAATTACTCACATAATGTATAATATGATTTATATATAATATATATTATAATGCTCTGACCCCAGTTACCAAGATCTAGTGCATTATTTTAATACTTTTTCATGATTATAATGAATCATTCCATGAAGGACAGATCAGTTTAGAAATCTCAGAAAATAGATTACATACATGAATGATACATTACACATTCTAACATACAACACGACATAAATAATCCTTTGATAAATCCATTATTTATTTATCATAACCATGTATATTAATCATAATACGCTTCTTGGAATCTTGAGAAAAATAAAACATAAGAAGGGGGTGAGCTCAGATGCTCACTAACGGTAAATAGTTTAGTAGAAGCTATAAAAATTTAAGGCAATATGTGTAATAAAAACAATATCTTTTAAACATAATCTTGAACATAATATGGAAAATGTAAATAAAACATTACCATTTAAGCATGCCCATGGATATTCTACTAGTCAAATAATCACATGTAATAACTAATTTCATAATAAGGGAATGCATAATGTCCGACATCATAACCACATAGTCAAGGCCTTGTGCCAAAAAAACAAATAAAAAACTTGTCAAGGCCTTGTGTCTAGACACATGTTTGTATTATGAGACCAACCGATTCATTGAGGAGCAATAGCGGGCTCCACCCATCACTTACTAAGTCCAAAGCATACCTAATATGGAAATGTTGAAACATAACATAAAAATTCGTATTAAAACTATCAAACTAAATGTCAATATATTAACCATAAACCATGAATGGTATAAAAATATCGCATCCAATGTTAAACATATCATAACTCATTCAATACAATAAAGAAGATTGTATTATAATAAATCAACCTCAATCCAGAATAATATCTAATAAAGGACGTTGACATAATTGAAAATGATCAGTAAAACACTTTGAGAGAAATATCTCTTTTTGTGAAATCATTTAAATGACACACATTTTTAAAGTAAGTAAATTAAAATAGATGTTTGAATCATAGTTTCCCATACCACTTTGAAAATTTCGAAAGGAATTAACATTTTAAAAACAATCATGTCCATATAAATAAATCCTTAAAATCAATTTTAAAACATGGACATTAATTAAAAAGATTTAGAAAAATAAATCATTAAAACATCTAAAATTATAATATTTATGAAGATTACCTTCCACAAAACCTTTAAATATTATCTTTGAAATCATTTTTAGGAAACATGGACATGGATGTAAATTTTTTTTAGTAAATACTTACAAATTTACAATCTCAGATAATAATGAGATCAAGAAATTAACCCTTAACTAGTACTTTCTTTTGGTTGAGGGTAGGTTTAACCTCCTGTATAATGACCATATTATGTTATTAATTTATAACAGAACCATATTCATATTCATGATAACATACTTAATTCATTTATGTCTTTATACTACCCATTTAATAATAATTTTTATATTAAAATAACATTTTGAGTAATAATCTCTTTCTTTATCATATGTGTTTTAACTTGTTATTATTTATCGTATAACTTATATCATGATTTAATTGAGTCGAAAATATAAACCATTATTTATGTATCATATTTATTCAGAATATATGTATGTATAATAGATTGATATATGAAATGGAAAACATCGTTTATGGAGATGGTAAGTCGTACGTATGCATAAACGCCGTACGTAATATATGTGTGTATATATATATATATATATTTCTAGTAGAGTTATTATGCCTTATATTACATAATTATTAATAATATATATTTTTAGTCATCGTTGAATGGAGAAAGTGGAAATAAATCTCATCACGTCGTAGAGACGGTAAGCCTTACGTACACACGAGCAATGATATCATTATATTAATGGTGAAATCATGTGTAATTGGATGATATATTAGATATAAAGAATCATTAAAATGTTATATTTATTATTTACATCAATATACTCATTATTATACCCATCCAAATAATGAAGTGTTGAATAACAATCTACACCATGATGTGGAGATGAGAAGACGTACGTACGCAAGTATGGTGACTTTGTCATTCATAGGATGGATAGAATAATAAATATGGTTGTACAATATTTATTATAATATCACAGTATCTAGAAGGTATTGGAGTTATTTTTTTGGTATGGAAACAACAAATAAAGAGGAAGTGGAAGAAGAAAATTACTTTGAAAGAGGCGATGAAATAATTACCTCTTCATCGGGTTATTCCTTTTGATTTGAAAAAAAGGGCTCATTAGGCTAGATTTATGATCAATGTAAGGACACTAGTATTTAGTGAGGGTATTTTGGAGGATATTTGAGCAGGGTTTGGAAGATCCAAATGGATTCGGAGGTCTGAATTTAAGAAAAGGGGAAGTACCCTTTTATACTAGAGGTGAGGGGCACTTTAGAAAAAACATGAAATATTAATTTATTCTAAAATTATTTTTGGTTTTTAATACCTCTAAATTGATTTATTTAGAGGATAGTATTGGGATGGGTATAAATCCTTTCAACAAACAGGCTTTTGATAATTTTAGGTCACCATATCAATCTAATCTTTTAGATTTTACCCCTAGTTAAATAGTATAACATTTACGATGTTTTTTTGTATTATTATAAGACATGGTTGATAAAATTACTATAAAATGAGAAGAGAACCCCAAGTGGTTCATTAATTACATATATATTATTATATAACTCATCTAGACAATCCTTATATTTTTTCAAAATAATATATCATTTAATAATATTGTATTTGTTTTAAAAACTCATTTATGTCATTTTTGACACTATTTAGTTTTTGGTTTTTGTGAAAGTCATAAAAAGTTGATAACTTAGCAAAAAAATACTTTAAATAAACCCTAAAATGTCATAGTAACCTAGAAAAATTGTGGATGGAATCCAAAGTCACAATTTACTTTTATTTTGATATTTATAATATAAATTATTTTCATCAATCATTAATAAGGTAATTATTGCTTCATCATTGTGTGATAAGTAACAGTAATTATTTAATGTCTAAAAATTATAAATAAAAAACCGTAACATAGGAAATATTTTTAGATTTCTAATTAATATTAATATTTAATTTTATCTTATGTTTAGACATATATTAAAAATTTATTAGTTATTAATCATTGAATTTAACACTTTTAACTCTTCTTTAAATAAAATATAATAAATGTCTTAATCTAACCAAAATGAATCAAAAGGATATTTTTTTCTTAAGGTAGATTTTGGTCGAAATAAACTTATCAAATATAATCAGTACATGTTTTTGGGGTAATATTAATATTATTTGTACCTGTAATTACCTTATTTACATTTAATAGTGGTAAATAAATTCAAAAGTTAATATTCACGAAAAATTATTTTCATCCTATTAAACCACATTTTACTTACTGATTTCAACTGTGTCCCTCGGATTTTTGAAATTCAATTCACAGAAGTAGTAAAATTACATCATATTCAAATTTGCAAATGTTCATAGAAGGTGGGTCAATGTTCTTAGAAGGTGGGTAAAGATGCTTTAAAATGGATCAATAAAATTCTATATATCTAATCTTATTAAAAAATGACACCAATGAAAAAAATTGTACTAATATATGTTTTATGTATCTTTTTTATGATAAATTTTAAAAAAATAATTATTTAAATGAAAAAATTGGATTTTATGTACCACGCAGTATTTTTCACTATTCATTAAAAATTGAAAGTTTTAAAAAAAAAACCAAAATTTCACCATAATATAATTTTGATATTCTGAATTTCAAAATTATTTCTATTTTACCAAATTAAAAACAAACAAGTTGCATTAATCAGATTAATAATAATTCTTGTTGTCAAAACCCGAAAGCGGGTTTTTGAGAAGTAAAAACTATCAAAAGATTGAAATGTGTTTCTGTCCAATTTAAATGAAAAATTACTTCCAAGGACGAAAATTTGATTAAATTATAAAATTATAGTCTAATTATACATCAAAATCATTCAAATGTATAACTTAACTATATAAATTATTTTGATTAAAAAAGTTATTTTCAATTAATATTTATACTTTTCACTACTCATCAAAATATAAAAGTTGTCAGAAAAACATGAAAAATTCATCCAAACTAAAATTTTGTTTCTCTCTTATAAATAAGAAGTTTATTTTGTAAAATTTAACATATAAAAGGGTCAAATATTGTATTTAAAAAGGGTTTGCCACTAAAAGGCGGTAAAATAACATTTTTTTAATGACACTTTTTTTATCTAAAAAATTGGATTTGTTCTTTTATTATGTATAAAAACACATAATATTAATGTTAAAAATATATGGAGTATATAAAATTCAAAATTAATTAATACTATTCATAACCTATTTTTACAATGGCTAGTCCGGTAAGTTGTGGTACGCTCGAACTGTAACAGCCTGACTCCAATAATACCCAGAGCCGATGAATTAAAACATGATGTGTAAATTTTACAAAAAACCATGTATCGATATTTTACAGATCAGGTCCCATATAAGGGATTGATTCGGTTCAAGTTCAGGGAAACAAGCCTCTTTTGACATGCTTCTTTGGCTGAAAACTGATACCTGAAAATTTTCTTTCAAAAAGGTAGGGTGAGCATATGAATGCCCTGTAATGTGTTTTAAAATAACAAAATATACCAATTATAACCTTTTAAAGACATTCCATTAAAATTTCCCATAAAAAGTTTCTTAAGAAAAGTTGTAACACATGTATCATAACATAAAAATTTTCTAAGAATTAAAAGATCACAATTCAAAGCATACTAATGAAATTACAAGGAAACATGTTTCAATTATAGGAAGGCTCATTCAGAGTAATAAGTAAAAGACAATCGAACTTTAATATGTATATCATGTGAATATTTGAGTACAAAATTTATAAAATAGAACAATACAAGATCATAGTTGTGAAGAATATTATTGACATCAATTTCATTCATTACTAACTATAAGATCTAACTGACAAATAAAATCATTAAGGGCATAATAAATTTCATGCCATATCATTTACTTTTTATGATACTCATAAGTACATGCTCTTAACCATGGATATTCTACTAGTTGTATATCCCCTCGGTAAATTAATTTTCCTAAACATAATGAGGGAACATATAATTTCATACCCTTTCAAGCCCTCGTGTCAAGACCTGAAATGTCAATGGCCTCGTGCCATAACATGATTGTCTCATGAGAAATATTGATGCATCGACAAGATTTCAATAAAAAGTCCTTAACCCGTTATACTGAGTCTATTAAATTTCTCATTTTCCAAATAGGGTCATATATTCAAAATGTCCCATACCACTTTGAATATTTAATTTCTCATTTCATATTATTCAAAGTGTCCTATACAACTTTTAATAATTTAATACTTAATCAAAAAGGGTAATAAAATTTTAATTCTGTTCTTTACAATTTACATATATTTAGTGAATCAGGCATATTGGTGTTAATTTCAAAACTATCAACTACATGTCTATGTCATTAAATAGAAATTATGTTAACCAGATTATAGAATATGCTATGACAACTAATGCACAAAATCTATACAATCTTTTTCATATAAAATGATAAACTTGTATTCTAAAACATTATAAATCTAATATATATTATAATTTCATCATGGTTTGGATGCATAATTAACAAAAAGATAAACCAAATACTTCATGTGGGGTATTAATCACACAGATGCTCAAACATTTATTACCGATATGCTTTTGTATAACACATCACAAGGGTATACATAATATTAAAAATGGAAATAATGAAATTCGACCATAACTAATACCATTTAATATATATGAGAACAAGTAATTCATACATATGAATATAAGAGTTTCAAGCCCCAAATATTATACTTATGAACTCTCCACAATTACTAAACTCATCAAAGGTATAATATTTAGAATATCCAAAAGTAGGGTTTAGTGTTGCGTAAGTCAGTTTATACGTAAGGGTGTATATAAAGAGTAGTATTTTCAAATAGAACGTTTTTATTTCGAAAACAACATGTTTTACTCTTCTTTTTCAATCTTTGGGAAATTCCAAATTAAATTTAGGATCAAATTTTATAAGTATAAACATATATTTAAATAACCAAATATAAAATTTGTACTAAAGGGTTTAAACCAAAAATATAATGTCACCCATATGACATTAATATATTAGTCACTTCAATGAACAAGAGTCCCTAAATTTTAAATAATAATAAAAAATTTAAGCGTTTTTTTTTAAAAAAATTTATATATATATGTAAACCTTGATACACACATATAACTTATATAAATAACTGAGTATACAAAAGGGTCTTACACAAAAATTAATTGATACTTACATGTTGATCAAAAATGTCAATAAATCATTGAAATTCAATGTTGAGAGACATAAAACTGGTCTAGAAGGTGAGTTATACAAACTATATAATTATATATGACCATGTATACTATATATATATAACATTTTTGTCCAACACGTAATTCCTCTCATTTTTAAACTATACATAAGCTTGAAACCTAATGTTTAGAAGTCTTAAAATCGGGCATAAAAAAAGTTACCCAAAACCATATGATCATACATATGTATAAATATATATTCATAAACTGAATATAAAATATTCCCTATATATAGTTATATATACTTATACACATATGTAACCCTGTCATCACACACACCCTTTCATGTTAACGGGTTAAGACCATCATGTAGGGTAATGGTCTTTCCATAAGAAGGGAATGTTTAAGTCACACTCTTAACCATATATACATATATAAAAATAAAAACATATATAAAAAGTACATAAATAAGTTTTGTATGTAAAATCTAGACCCTTATGTTCGTATTAATTCTTGAACTCAAATATATAGAAGACATAGGATCGATATAAGATAAGTTTTAAATAAACTGCATGGTTATATATATATTTTTATGAGTATAAAAATATATTTATATACCCTCCAAAAAACAAGACAACATATCCCTTACCTAGGGTTGAGGAGGAGGAGAGGCTTGGGAAAGGCTTGGAGGATCTTGAAGGAGGTGCTGGAGGAAGGAGAACCTATAGGGTTCGGCTGAAAAAAGTGGTATATTTTTAAAATATAAATAATATATTATAAATGATAATTTCATGGGAAAAACAAAGCCTATTTGTTATAAAAAAAGAATAATCTGTCATTCTTGTGTAAAACGCAAGATAGGAGGGGCCTAGATGGCAATGGAAGGAGTCATGGGTGAAGAAAACCAGATAAAGGAATTGTAGGGGTTACTGGTCCATCGTAGGCGGGAGGAAGAAGGAGAAATCATGGAGAGGATAAACAGGAAAAAAACGGATGACTGATATTAAAGGGGTAGTAGATCGGACTGCCATAGATGATGAAGAAATTTAAAAAGAAGATGGACGGTCGTGATCAGATACGCGAAAGATCAGATGGATCAGATTCAACGTGGTGGATTAAAATTACATGGACCACTGCGATTAGATCTCACCTCGATCCAACGACATACAAAAAAGTGGATGTTTCAAAAGCGGCTGCTAGGGATCGATAGTCGAACCAGATGAACATATCAGATCCTGTCCGACATGATCCAATGACTTGGATTTTATCCCGACCGATTTTCCATATCCCACATTGAAATGGAGGGACTCCCGCGGCTTCTTTATAAGATAGGATCTCTAAGGAACAACTCAAACGTCTCCCGCCCCCTTCCCAAATACCACCGTATACCTGGAATTCTGCAGGCGCGCTCTTGTGCCAACCCATATTTTCATGCCTCTCCGCATGGTGGCGTTCTTTGATCCCCATTTTTGATCAAAGCATTCATGCACACAATCTCAAAGGCTGGCATGTGCTGAGGCTGAAGGCTGGGCTCGACCACCTATTACTTGATTCCTCCTTTGGCCTGGCTAGATGACTGCCCCTTGTTGATATATTTTTTGTTAACTATAATACTAGGTTTCTTTACGCACATATAGGTGTTTTTCGAAACAAAAATTTCCATTAGTTTTTATAAACACTATAGTTTTAAAACACAAAGTGATAAATTACACTTTAAAACATCTATACAAAAACATTATACTAGTATTATAAAAATCAAAGACATAGTTTTGTTAAAACCTTGTTTAAGCATTAAGAATGAAAAAATTTATAGGATATTTGAAATATTTGAATGGTATTTGAAATCCTCACCTCATTTTGAATTCACACTTATTGTAGCTCAAAATATTAAACCATTTTACTTTTAAAGTTCATAATAAGATGTTTTATTATAAATTCAATTCATAACTTAAATATTTTGGAAAACTGAATAATAATTATATATTTTTAATTAATCTACCAATAAGACCAACAATTGTAATTATAGATATTAGAAATCAATGGTCACCCAAGGGGAAATGGTCATTTTGATGCCCTATAAAACTATACATCAGGGTGTCCCAAATTTAAGACAATTATCGATGGTGGTTCTTGTTATACCACTTATTCTCTGTATGACTTTCGTGATTCTGGACATGATGTTCTATGTTGTGACTGACCCGAAGGTTCGTCATTATTTATTGGGTCTCTTCATTGTGTTAGGTGGCCTGCCTATGTCTTTGATAGGAAATTTTGTATGTAGTTTTGGTTAGTATAACAATCCTTTGATCTTGCAGTAATGTAAACACTTCGGTGTTTAATTAAATAAACTTCATTTTATTTAGTTTGAATTTTTTGATCGGATAACATGAAAATTAAACAAAATAAAACAATAATATTTCTATTAATGAGATATATTTTTTGGGGAATCACATTATTCCCCTACAAAGATTTGCGTCCTCGCAATTCATTTCATACGACCGTGCTAAAAAGATACTCTCTGACGTTATTCACCAAAAACTACATCATAGAGGATCCTCATGTGCGGCCAGCAGAATACTCAAATTGGTGTTTAATTCATCAACTTCAATGGCCCAGAAACACCTCGAATTGTAAGGGTTAAACTCATGTAGTGTACACTCAGGATTCTCAGGGGAGGCTCGACTGGTAGAGAGTTCAGAGATGTCTGAATAGAAAAAATCTCTAATAACTAATCATAACATCTCTTGTCTAAGAATTTCAAAGTCATAGACGAGGTCATAAAAACTAGAGCTCATGATTTAGTGCATGTAGGCCGCACGATGGTTCCCCTCCAAGACAGCCTCTTCAAACCTTACCCTAGATGGGATGTTTTGGGATAGAGCGAAGCATAGGAAAAGACATTCATTATACTTTACCATTCATTTATACTCAGCGAGTTGAGTAGTGTCAATGTGGTGGTATATACAGGAATTCCATTGTCCATAGAGTAGAATGTATGGACTGTTTAATATACCATAAATTTGATTACAAGTTCCTCATAGGTTTGAGAAGGGAAGCTATTCTTCTGCACAGGTTCTGACCATAATGGCCTCTATCACCTCAATGGAAAGAGATAAGATAAGAGTTTGTCCTTCCATATAAAAATAATTCTTTTTAATGAAAGTCCAATTAGTGAAAAACAGAAACAAAAAAGGTAGAATAAATAAGAAACAACAAATTGTATTTTCATAAACTACTGGTACACAACACCCAAGACTAATAGTTTCCCCAGTTCTTGGTTACATGAATCCCCAAAACAAATTCAAAACTCTCGATATCCCTGAATAAAATACAACCCAAGCAGTATGGTTCAATCTCATGATTACACATATGGGGTATCTTAAGTGATACATGAGTGGTGTAAAGCTGAGAGACATCCGTATGTACTTGAGGTCTATACACAGAATTAAAGGCTTCAATTTCAAGGATTTAAAAGTCCATTACCTCACCATAATGCTGATAGGACAAAATTTGGCACATATATGCTGCACGGAGGTCACCAACTTCTGTCAATTCCTGGAAATCCATGAAGGAAGAAATGCCTCTTTCTATGGTGAAGCATTCAAAAGACCCTTGAAGCACTTTCCTTGACGTGCGTAGGATGGAAATTGGATTTTCATCATAGACAGGTACTCCAAACCCGCTCCTCATTGAAGTTTAAGTACTCATTGAGAGTTTGACATGTCATAGAGATGTTTTAATATCATATGAATAAGTGGCTAGTTTACAAGTTTGTTGTGACGTGCTATGGAATCTATGGTTCCTAGGGACTCAATAGGAAGAGAAAAAAGACTAGTATTTTCGTTTTCCATCTGCAAATTAAGAAATCGTCATACTTCATAATGCTTGAGTAAATTTTTCTTTTCCCAGTTCTGGTTTTATAGAGATATCTAAACCAAATACTCTGATACCAACTGTAATAACTTGAATCCAGAATACCTAAAGCTAGTGCCTTAAAACATGATGTGTAAATTTTACAAAAAAAACCATGCATTGATATTTTACACATCATGTCCCATACAGAGGATCAATTCAGTTTTAGTTCTGGGAAATCAGCCTCTTCTAACAAGAATCTTCAGCTAAAAATTTATACCAGAAAAATTTATTTCAAAAACGTAGTGTGAGAATACGAATGCCTAGTAAGGGGTTTTAAAATAACATAATATACCAATTATAACATTTTGAATACATTCATTTAAAATTATGCATAAAAACTTTTCTTAAGAAATACTGTAATACATGTATCATAACATAAAAATTGTATAAGAATTAAAATAGCACAATTCAAAGCATACTAATAGAATTACAAGTGATCATGTTTCAGTTATAGGCATGCTCATTCAGAGTAATATGTATATGAAATTCCAACAGTAATAGGTATGAAATGTGTATATGCAAGTACAAAATTTTAAAAGAGAATAATACATGATCAGAGTTGCGCATACTATTATTAAAATCAATTTATTTCATTACTAACATTAATCCATAACTAACTAATAAAATCGTTGAGTGACTAATAAATTTCATTCCATAATCATTTACTTTGTAATTTCCACGACCTCTCCGTTCCATTGCTTTGTGGAAATGTGGCGCTAGAGGTGTTCCGGGAGGTCAAGGTGACTTGGGGTGCATTTGGGTGGACTTTTAAGAGAAACTAAAGGGCTATAGCTTTCGTATGGGAGGCACACGATTGGTCTAAACCATTCAGACAAACGGAGTGAGGTTGGTGTTGGAGGTAGTGGCTAACGCATTGTTAGCACACGGTTTGCCCAACCGTGTTTCCTAACCATGCGAGGAGAGTTTGACGAGGCAGTAGAAACCACACAGTTAGTGCAAAGTTTGTCTAACCATGTGAGCGAACCATGCGGGCACCTAAATTAGATCCTAAAATCGTGGATCCAACTTGTTTGGCCTCTAAATGGTTCGTTTAAGCCCCTAAGCGGCCATAACACGGGATTAACCTTCTTTAAAGGTAGGAGAACATCTACTAAGAGTTTTGGAGGTGATCTGAAGGCTTCGCTTGACGTATTAAAGAAGGTTTCTTGAGGCATGTGATCGTTCTTCTTCGTTCTTGGTTGGTTACTTAGATCTACTTAGATCTACTCCTCCTCTTCTCTCGGTTTCTTAGATCTTTGCCAGTTAATGGTAGATCTAAGGGTTTGGATGCCAAATGTCGTGAACTTTGGTCTTGATCTTTCTAGGAGAAGAGATCTAAGGCGCGTTTTTGGAGAATCAACCCTGATTTCTTGAGCGTTCTTCGACCGTCGTGGTTTTTGTCAAAAACTGTGGATATATGGGATTCAATGATTCTCTTTCTTTTACATGCAATGGTATTATTATCAAGTTTAATCCCAATAGATGACAATGGAATTTACTTAATAAATATTTTGAACCGGAAAAAGAAATTGTATAGATTGTATGTTATTGCCTCTTATTTTGATAGATGGTGTGATATCCATGCTTTCTTTGTTTAGCTGGTGTCCTTGATGGAAATCGGTAAAGAACGTAAACTGGGACTAATTGATTTTTTTGGCTAAAGATAAAGAGACATGAAAAAAATCTGGTTCTTTATATAATTTAATATAATTGGCGTAGTAAGAATGATTAATATTTTGTGATAGCTTACTGGTTACTTTCCCGATGTTGGAACCAACGGATTATAAATCTGTTAATTCAAGATGGATTAAAGAATTTGATTGTTTGATAATTCCTTGAAGGGTTCCGAGTTACCCTCTTTATTGTTAAAGGGCCAAGAGCCCAATTGATGTAATGTTTGCTTTCCTGTTTCTTCTGTTGTGATGTGACGTTGGATGGTTGTTGTGATATGTGGGGGCATAGAGGCCTTTTATTTGTGGCAGTGGATGATGCCTAGAGTGGCGAGATGCATCAATTTATGCATGTGGGTGTCGGGGAGGACACCGGGGATGATGGAATGAGATGGATGTGATTGTGGGATGCTTGTTGTTTCTGGGTTGTTTGTCTACATTACTTTTCCCCACATCTCAAGGCAGCTGGTCTCGCTAACTCTTCTCCCGAAAGAGGTGAAGACACGAGGGGTTTGCCACATGCTTTCCGTGTTCAGCTTCTCAAGGGGGAATTGGTCTACGCTCTTGTAATAGGTGGAAAATACTTGACGAGTAGTACTTCTACTCATCGTGTTGAGACCCTTGTGTTTAGTAGCATAGAATGTTTTTCTAGAATGCTTGGGAATATGGGAAAGTTATTCCGTAATGAAAGTTTGAATAAATGGTGTTAACCCATGGGGTTGGAGTTGCCGGAACATAATGATGCTGCTATAATTTTTTAAAGGGGAAGTGGACTTTGGGTGCGATGCCAATGGAACTTTAAGGTGGAACATGTTATTGGTCAATTAATGTTTAAAGAATTAATTAACATACATTGTAACTAATAAAAAGGAATTGAAGTAATATAATAAAGCTCTTTAACTGGTTGTGTGCTTATAGGATACCTAGTTTTAGAAGTGGAATCTCGTAGTCCGAGAGACGCTAGCTGCAGTTGTGTCTAAGACTTGGGTATGCCCATAGTGTGGCTGTGAGTTATAATACATTATGTACTTTTTGTGTTTCTATATGCTACTCCACCCTGTCAGTAAGGGAAACTGACACCCCAGGGATTCTGATCCCTAGGGGGTGTTTTTCCCTACATTCCGGTGGGAGGATGAATGGCTGACTACCCCCTTTGGCCCTACTCTCTTCTCTTGTTAGATACTTGTGTCGTTAGGGACAAGAGTTAATTTTCCCCATATATGTGTGTAGAGTGCTGTAATGGCTTGTGGTTATTCACACACATATATTCTGGATATAGTATCCTATGGACTACTATAGGTGTAATGTGTATAGGCCGTGATGGCTTGAGGATCCCTAATTGGTGTATGGGCTATAATGACTTGAGGTAAAATACCCGACCTATGATTCACATTATGCGAGCTGTGGTGGCTTCTGGAAACTACCTGGTCACTTTTGTTTGGGTGGATGGTGTGGTGCTTCGCCCAGGTGTCTGCAGGAAATCCTTTGTTGTGCATGAGGTGCAGATTGTGGTTCATCCCCTAGGTGTTTGCGGGTAAGCCTTTTAGAGAGAGATGCTTAGGACGTGCGACATTGGGGAAAAGCGGAAAACCAGTGGGGGAAGTAGTAGCATGGTACCCTTGATATTCTTTATTATATGTTATATTCTTGTATGCGTTACTTGGTAAGAGTAGCCATGGTGAGGTTGGGAGCTTACTATACCTGTATAGGTGACGAGTTAGTTTCACTTGTTGTTCACTGTGCTTTAGCATGATTTCATTACTTTTTCACAAGAGGCTTTAGGGAGGATCCTACTAAGTATATTATTGTACTCACCCCATGTATACATAAATTGTTTTTCATGTCACTTAGTGCAGGTTGGAGATGAATCTTGTTTCTACTAGATTGGGGTTTCAGGAGCTGTTCGAGCCTGTGGTTGCAGCTGTTTAACATTCTTTTTGGGCACTTGTAGTTTTTCCCTTTTTAGTTGTTGTAATTTTTCATGACATTAAATATATACACTTGGGTTTCTTTTATATTTCAGTTCTGAGTTGGAGTTGGTTGGTGTCTATCTTATCTCTCTCTTCCACATGTGTTCTCTTAGAGGTTAATGCCTCCCATCTGTGTGTTACTATACCCTCGGTGCTAGTCGCCGACCCGGGCCCTACTGAAGGAGAGACTCGTGGGTCATTATCTCCTATCTCACATTGCAGGCCAGGTGGGGTACACTTTGTGGGAAGGGGGTCATGATAGAGTGGTATCAAAGGTCTGGTTGTGGGATAGGATGGAGTTTGGAGTTAGGAACATGTGAGGTTACATGTGCTGGTAGGGAAACAATGTCATTCATGTTTAGAAAGTGAGCTAAACACTGGTGGCCGGCTGAGACATAGGTGTTTAGGGCCCCCCTGTGATCTGATGTAGGGACCTTTAAGATTACAATGGCTACTAAACAAGGTGATAGTAGTTGTAGGGTAGTGATCTAGGAAATGATCATGCATCATTCTTATTTTTTCCTATGTTTGAATTGTTAGACCTTGGGATAGGTTAACCTAAAATGAATAAAAGAAAAAACATTAATTAATTAATGTTGAGTCTTCCATATTCCAGGTTTAGGAGCTCTAATGGTTTGTTATTTTACAGGTATGGCTCTAGGTTGACGTCCTCATTAGGTTTACGTAGAAAATGTCTTGCAGGTCGTTCCAGCAGATCGCCGCAGGGTAGAGGTTGACGATGACGACAATAGGAGGAAGTCACTCCGACAGTTTCAGCACCAGAGTCTGCTGAAGTTCAAGGGATCCATTTCGGATGCAGTCATAGAAGACTAGTTGGAGGAGGACGAGATAGGCTTCAATTTGATCCGTGCTCAAGAAGAGCACTAAGTGTCCTTAGCTGTGATGATTCTGTGTGGAGTAGCGAGGCAGTGGTGGTTCTTGTTCCTTGGGGATTGTGAGGAGTCAGCGATCTCATGGGAGGAGTTCTGAGACAGGTTTAGAGTCGAGCTTCTTTCTTCGACTGCGAAGGCCTCCAGTTGCCAGGAGCTTCTTACACTTCTATAGGGGAGCTCTAGTGTTCGAGAGTTTGTAATCCATTTCAATAACCTTTTACAACATGCTTCGGACCTGTTACCAGATGATGAGGCCAGTGCTAGACATTTTGAGGAGGCTTTACGTCTAGAGATCCAACACCAAGTCACCCCATTTCTACTGAAAACATATCTTGAGGTGCTGGCAAGGGCAGAGGTTGTCAAGAGGACTTTGGCTATGACCAGATCATCATGAGAGGGGAATCATCATGATTGCTCATGAAGTAGAGCTATGGTCTGGGGTTTCGTATTTTTAGGGCAGAAGAGTTTCCGTTCAGCCGGGGGTAGGTGCTAACCCTTCACGTCTCATTTCTCTGGAGGCAACAACTCTCAGGCCTATGTCGAGGGATTAGACGCTTGTTTTTCTTATGATGGTTGTGGCCATTAGAAGCGGGAGTGCCCGACTTTCCAGAGCGGTCATCGAGATCCAGGTGTTACAGTTCAGGTTCTTCCATTGAGGCAGTTCCAGCCGAGGTAGCAGTAGCCAGTTGCACTAGGTTTAGATCACCATAGGGTAGATGGGGCAGGCAGAGGACAGACCCATGATGCCCCCCGTCCTTAGAGAGCAGAGTGCGGCCATGGTGGTTGTCGTCATCAGGGTCAGAGAGGCTGTGGAAGTCGTGGTCATCTTCCTGCTCTAGCTTTGTTGGAACCAAGCGAGCCAGATGTCGTTCGAGGTACCCTTTGCTTGTTTTCTACCTTGGTGCATTCCTGGTTTGACTCAAGAGAGAAACACTCCTTCACATCACCTACCCTTGTCTATGCTTTGGGACTTGAGGTAGAGAGGCTTCCAGTGCCCTTGGCATTGACTACGCCAGTTAGAGGTCGAGTTGACTTGTTTGAAATATGTAGAAACTGTGAGCTAGTGTTGCGGAAACACCACTCTTGGGGAGATTTCTCATTTTCACGAATACAACCATAAGATGTCATCCTTGGCATGGATTGGTTGTATTTGCGGCAGGATATTGCGGATTGCTTCAGGAAGAAGGTTGTTTTATTTTGTGTGGATGGAGAGCAAGTGGTGTTTGTTGGTGAACGAGATCCTCAGATGGGTCATAGGTGTGTTCCATCCATAACATCAATGATGTCCGAGATAATACTGATTTCTTCAATGGTTCAGCCATTGGCGTTTCATCGAGTTGTAGAGGAGTACCCTGATGTCTTTCCAGAATAGGTTGTAGTATTACCCCCTCTATGAGAGATTGAGTTTGGGATCAAGATATATCCAAGAGCATCTCCTATCTATATGTATCCATATAATATGTCCCCTTCTGAGTTGTGAGAGCTACGTATACAACTTGATGGTCTGTTACAGTGCAGTATTGTTCAGCCAATTGTTTCACCATGGGGTGCACCAGTTTTGTTTGTGATGAAGTCCAACGACAGTTTGCAATTGTGTGTCGATTATCGTTGCTTAAAAAAAGTGACAATAAAGAATTGCTATCCTCTTCCACGGATTTATGAATTATTCGATCAACTAAAGGGTTCAAGTTGGTTCTCAAATATTGACTTGCGGTCAGGATATCATCAAATGCGTTTGAAGGATGAGGATATTCCAAAGACAACATTCTGTTGTTGTCATGGGCATTGTGAGTTCATTGTAATAGCGCTTGGAATGAGAAATGGTCCAGCTGTATTCATGGGATTGAGGAATGGTGTATTCCATGAGTTCTTAGACAAGTTCTTAGTGTTTTTCATCGACGAAATCCTTGTGTACTCCACATCTGAAGAGGAGCATGTAGAGCCTCTACGAGCCATTTTTGGAGTTCTTCACCAACATCAGCTGTACGGGAAGTTTTTGAAGTGTGAGTTTGGGGCTCGGGAAGTTTGTTTCTTGGGGCATGTTGTGTCCCAACATGGATTAGCTTAGGACCCATCGAAGATAGAAGTAGTTGTGTCTTGGGTATCCCCCAGGACAGTGTCAGAGGTGCAAAGATTATTTGGTCTCGTAGGATACTACATGAGGTTCATAGCTTATTTCTCACGAGTTGCAACTCCTCTGATAGCTTTGACCAGGTAGGATCAGGTATTCATATGGAATGATCAGTGTCAGGTAGCTTTCGAGTATCTAAAGGGGAAGTTATTAAGTGCTCCAGTCCTTTGTCTTCCAGCTGAGGGAGTTCAGTTTGATGTTTTCTACGATGCTTCACATCTGGGGTTAGGTTGTGTCCTCATGCATCATAGGTCAGTTGTTTCTTATGGGTATCAGTAGTTGCGTCCCCATGAATGAAACTATGCCAACCATGGTCTTGAGTTGGTATCCATGGTGTTTTCTCTAAATTTTTGGAGACATTACCTCATTGGTGAGCATTTTGTGGTTTTCTCTGATCATAAGAGTTTGATGTATGTTTTATCCCAGCATTACTTGAACTTACATCATCGTCGGTGGATGGAGTTCTTATATGAATACGACTTCGAAATATGATATACACCTGGGAAAGGGAATGTTGTAGCTGATGCACTGAGCCGAAAGTCACGTAGCGATGTTGTGCATGAATCCAGTGATTCCTGGAGAGTAATGGAAGAACTATCATCATTTCATCTTAATATCGGAGAATTTGGGGGTAGAGGATATCTTTTTCAGATGACAGTACAGTCATCCCTGATGCAGAATGTGGAAGAGTCCCAGTTGGGAGATCTAGAGGTGGAAGTATGGAGAGATCGATTTTTTTTTGGTGAGGCCCTTGATGGTTGGTCTGAAGATGAACAACACCGAGTGTTGTATCATAAAAGAACTTTTTTTCCTTTGTCGATGTGTGATATGGTCCTCCGGGAGTTCCATAGTTCGCCTTTTGTGGTGAATCCTGGCATGAAAAATTTGTACTGATCCTTGAGGAGTTAGTTTTGGTGGCATGTGCTGAAGCATGTCGTTGCAGAGTTTGTGTCTCATTGTTTAGTCTTCCAGAAGGTGAAGGCCGAACGCTATGTTCCAGGTGGTCTTCTTCAGCCATTAGATATACCTCAGTGGAAGTGGGAGGACATATCGATGGACTTTGTTATAGGTTTACCTCGAGCTCCAGGAGGACATGATTCTATTTGGGTGGTAGTGGACCATTTAACAAAATCGACCCACTTTATAGCGATCAATGAGTCGAGCTTAGTGGAGGTTTTATCGAGGGAATATCTAGAGAAGGTGGTGAGACTTCATGGATTCCCTAGGATGGTCATTTCTGATCCAGATCCTCATTTTACCTTCAGGGTGTGGAGAGGTCTCCAAGATGATTTTGGTTCTCAACTATGCCTTATCACTACTTTTCACCCTCAAACAGATGGTCAGACAGATCGAACTATCCAGACTCTTGAAGACATGTTACGCTCATGTGTTCTTGATTTTGGAGGTTCATGGATGAGGCAATTACCCTTGGTGTAATCTTATTACAATAATATTTTTCACTCCATAATCGGTGTGGTGAATTTTGAATCCTTGTATGGCCGGACTTTCCGTTCTCTGTTGTGTTGGACTCTGGTCAGAGAGTCAGCAAATCTCGGACCAGAACTAGTGAAGAATACAACAAAGATGTTTCAGGTGAGTCGTGAGAGGACGAATAAAGCACAAGATCATCAGAAATCATATGCTGATCAAAGAAGGAGGCCCTTAGAGTTTAATGTTGGGGATCATGTGTTTCTGAAGGGGACTCCCCGTCGCGGGTAGCGGAGGTTTGGACGTGGAAGTAAGCTTTCTCCCCAGGTTTATTTGGGCCTTTCAAGGTGTTAGCTCATGTTGGATCTGCAGCATATCGAGTATCACTTCCCCCTCAGATGAGTTGGATACATGATGTTTTTCATGTATCATAACTCCGTCATTATCTTCATGATGACTCTCAGATCATCGATTGGGGAGAGATCGCTATTGATGATGATGAAATCTTTGAAGAGGGACCTGTGGAGATCCAAGACCGCAAGGAGATGGAGTTGCGTGGGAATTCTATTCCTTTAGTTCATGTATTTTGGTGACACAATGGCTTGGAGGAGAGTACCTGGGAACATGAGTCACAGATATGTGCTCCATACCCAGAGTTGTTTGATGTCTGAATCTCTTCCTGTATCGTTGTAACTTGTGTGGTTATGAAACTTTCATGTTTATGAGATGGATCCCTTTGTTTTTTTGTGGCTTTCTCTCTTTTGAGAGGTATCTCAATGAGTTCTTGTTCAGACCTTGTTTTGTTTTCTCTTTAGGTGCGTTTTGGATTCTTGAGGATGAGAATGTTTTGAGAGGTATCTGATGTAATGACTCGGACCTCTCTGGTCCATTACATTGTGTAAATGTGGTGCTAGAGGTGTTCTGGGAGGTCAAGGTGACATGGGGGTGCGTTTGGGGGGAATTTTAAGGGAAATGAAAGGTCTATAGCTTTCCCAAGGGAGGCGCATGGTTTGTCTAAACCGTGCGGGCAAACCGTGCAAGGTTGGTGTTGGAGGCAGTGGCTAATGCACGGTTAGCGCACGGTCTGTCTAACCGTACGGCCTAACCACACGAGGAGTGTTTGATGAGGTAGTAGCGACGACATGGTTAGTGCGTGGTTTGTCTAACCATGTGAGCATAATGTGCAGGCACTTAAATAAGATCCTAAAATTGTGGATTTAACTTATTTTCCCTCTAAATGGTTTTTTTAAGCCCCTAAGCGGCCATAACATGGGATTACCCTTCCTTGAAGGTTCGAGAACCTATCCCAAGCATTTTGGAGGCGATCCCAAGGCTTCTCTTAACGAATCGAAGCCGATTTATTGAGGTATGTGATCGTTCTTCTTCGTTCTTGGTTGATTTCTTAGATCGACTTAGATCTACTACTACTCTTCTCTCAGTTTCTTAGATCTACGCTCGTTATGGGTAGATCTACGGGTGTGGATTCCAAATGTGATGAGCTTTGGTCTTGATCTTGTTAGGATAATAGATCTAAGGCAGGTTTTTGGAGAATCGACCCGGGTTTCTTGAGCGTTCTTCAACCGTCATGGTTTTCGTCAAAAACCATGGAGGTAGGGGATTCATTGCTTCTATTTCTTTTATGTTCAACGATATTGTTAGCATGTTTTATCCCACTAGACGAAAATGGAATTTACTTAATAAATATTTTGAACTCGATAAAGAAATTGTATCGATCATATGTTATTGCCTCTCATTTTGATAGATGGTGTGATATCTATGCTTTCTTTTCTTAGCTGTTGTCCTTGATGGAAATCAGTAAAGAACCTAAACTGAGACTAATTGTTATTTGTTTGGCTAAAGATAAAGAGTTAGGAAAATGAATATGTTACTTGTTGTAGTTTGATGTTAATCAAATTGGCATAGTAAGAATGATTAATATTTTGTGATAGCTTACTGTTTAGGTTCCTGATGTTGGAACCAATGGATTATAAATCTATTAATTCAAGATGGATTAAAGAATTTGATTGTTTGATAATTCCTTGAAGGGTTATGGGTTACCCTCTTTATTGTTAAAGGGACAAGATCCCAATTGATGTGATGTTTAATTTCATACTTCTTGTGCTATGATGTGATCATGGATGGTTGTTGTGATATGTGGGGGCATAGAGGCCTTTTGGTTGTGGAAGCATATGACACCTAGAGTGGCAAGATGCATCAGTTTATGCATGTGGGAGTTGGGGAGGACACTAGGGATGATGGAATGGGATGGATGTGATTGTGGTATGCTTGTTGTTTCTTGGTTTCTTGTCTGCTTTACTTTTCCCCACTGCTCAAGGTAGCTGGTCTCAGTTACCCTTCTCCCAAAAGAGGCGAAGACACGCAGGGTATGCCACATGATTTCTGTGTTTAGATTCTCAAGGGGGAATGGGTCTACGCTCTTACTATAGGCGTCAAAGACTCGATGGGTAGTACTTATACTCACCGTGTTGAGACCATTGTGTTTAGTAGCATATAATGTTTTTCTAGAATTCTTGGGAATATGGTAAATTAATTCTGTAAGGAATATTTGAATAAATGGTGTTAACCCATGGGGTTGGAGTTTGCCAAAACTTAATGATGATGATATAATTTTTTCAAAGGGCAGTAGAATTTGGGTGTGACCCCAATGGAACTTTAATGTGGAACATGTTCTTGGTTAATTAATGTTTAAATAATTAATTGACTTATAGTGGAATTGATAAAAAGGGAATTAAGTAATATAATAAATCTGTTTAAATGGTTGTGTGCTTATAGGATACCTAGTATTAGAAGTGGCAGCATGGAGTCTGAGAGATGTTAGCTATAGTTGTATCTATGACTAGTTTATTCCCATAGTGTGGTTGTGAGTTATAATATATTCTATATTTTTGTGTTTCTATATGCTACTCCACCCTGTCAGTAAGGGAAACTGACACCCCCGGGATTCTGAGCCCTGAGGGGTGTTTTCCCCATCATTCTGGTGGGAGTATGAATGGATGACTACCCCCTTTGGCCTCACTCTCTTCTCATTGTAGATACTTGTGTCGTTAGGCACGGCGGTTAGTTTTCTCCAAATATGTGTGTAGAGGGTTGTAATCACTTGTGGTTATTCACACACACATATTCTAGATATAGTATCATGTGTACTACTATAGGTGTAATGTGTATAGGCTGTGATGGCTTGAGGATCCTTACTCGGTTTATGGGCTATTATGGCTTGAGGTATAATACCCGACGTATGATACACATTATGCGAGATGTGGTGGCTCTCGGAAACTACCTGGATACTTTTTGTTGGGAGGATGGTGTGGTGCTTCACCCAGGTGTCTCCGGGCAAGCCTTTGTGGTGCACGGGGTGTATATTGTGGTGCTTCACCCAGGTGTGTGCGGGCAAGCCTTTTGGAGAGGGATGCATAGGATGTGCGACTTTGGGAAAAAGTGGAAAATAAGTGGGGAAGTAGTAGTGGGGTAGCCTTGATATTATTTATTATATGATATATTCTTGTATTCATTACATGGTGAGACTAACCATGGTGAGGTTGGGAACTTAGTATTTCTATTTAGGGGACGAGTTAGTTTCACTTGTTTTTCACTGTGCTTTAGGTTGATTTCATTCTTTTGCACGAGAGGCTTTGGGAAGGATCCTACTGAGTATACTGTTATACTCACCCTATGTATATATAAACTGTTTTTCAGGTCACATAGAGCTGGTTGGAGATCAAGCTGGTTTCTTCTTGCTTGGGGTTACAAGAGCTGTTCGGGCTTGTGGTTGAATCTGTTTTACTTTATTTTGGGTACTTGTTGTTTTTACCTTTCAGTTGTAGTACTTTTTCATGACATTACAAATGTACACTTGGGTTTCTTTTATATTATAGTTCTGAGTTGTATTTGGGTGGTTTCTATCTTATCTCTCTCTTCCGTATGTGTTCTCTTAGTTGGTAATGCCTTCCATCTGTGTGTTACTATACCCTCAGTGCTAGTCGCCAACACGGGGCCTACTAGAGGCGGGACTCGGGGGTCATTATCTCCTTTCTCACATTGCCGACCAAGGAGGTGTACACTTTGTGGGGAGGGGGTTGTGACATACTTCTAATACTCATAAGTACATGCTCTTAACCATGGATATTCTACTAGTCAAATATCCCCTTGGTTAATAAATTATCATAAACATAACGAGGGAACCTATAATGCCATAACCTATCAAGACATCATGTCAAGACCTAAAATGTCAATGGCCTCATTAGATGACCTGATTGTCTCATGAGAACTATCGATGAATTGAGGGGATTTCATTAACCGGTCCCCAACCCGTTATACTGATTCTATTACACTCCCCAATTGCCAAATAGGGTCCTGTATTCAAAATTTCCCATACTAATTTGAATATTTAGTTTCTCATTTCATATTATTCAAAGTGTCCCATACCACTTTGAATAATTTTATACTTAATCCAAAAAAGTTCATAAGAATCTAATTATGTTATTTTTCATTTATATATACTTAGTAAATCAGGCCTATAAGTGGTAATTTTAGAACTATCAACTGCATGGCTATTTCATTAAATAGAAAGCATGTTAAGACGATTATAGCATATGTGATGAAAAATAATGCACAAAATCAATACAATCCTTGTCATATAAAATGATAACCATACATTATAAAACCTTAATAATTAGATATATATTTGAATTTCATCAGGGTTTGGATGCATAATTAACTAAAAGATAAACCAAATACTTCATGTGGTGTCTTAATCTCACATATGCTAAAAAATTTATTACTAATATGATTTTGTATAACAGATCACAAGGGTATACATAATGTTAAAAATGGAAAGAATTAAATTCAACCAAAACTAATACCATTTAATATATATGAAAATAAGTGATTCATACATATGAATATAAGAGTTTCAAACCCCAAATATTATACTTATGAACTCTCCAAAATTACTAAACTCATCAAATGTATAATCTTTGGAATATCCAAAATTAGGGTTTTTATGTTGTATAAATCTGTTTATATATAAGGGTGTATATAAAGAGTAGTAGTTTCAAATAGAACGTTTATATTTCCAAAACAACATGTTTTACTCTTCCTTTTAAATCATTGGGAAATTCCAAATAAAATTGATGATCAAAGTTTATAAGTACACACATATATTCACATAACCAAATATACAATTTGTATAAAAGGGTTTAAAACAAAAATCTAATGTCACCTAAATGACTTTAATATATTTGTCACATTAATGAAAAAGAGTCCCTAAATTTTAAATCATAATATAAAATTTAAGAGGTTTATTTACTAAACATATTTATATATATTTTAACCTCAATACACATATATAACTTATATAAATAACTGATTATACCAAAGGGTATTACACCAATATTAATTGATACTTAAATGTTTATAAAAAATGTCAATAAATCATTGATGTTCCATGTTGAGAGATTTAAAACTATTCCATAAGTTGAGTTATACAAACTATATAATTATTTATAACCTTTTATACTATATATGAATAAATATATATAAATGTATTATCCAACACATAATTCCTTACATTTTTAAACTCTTATTAAGCTTGAAACTCTATGTTTAGAATTCTTAAAATTGGGTATAAAAAAAGTTTACCCAAAACCATTATATCATACAAATGTATAAGTATATATATTCATAAACTGAAAATACAATTTTCCCAATATATTGTTATATATACTTATACACATATGGAACCTCGATATCATACACACCCTTGCATGTTAAGGGGTTAAGTCCATCATGTAGGGTAAAGGTCCTTCCATTAGAAGGAAAAGGGTAGGTCACACTCTTAACCATATATACATATATAAAAATAAACACATATATACAAAGTACATATATAAGTATTGTATGTATAATTTAAACCCTTATGTTCATAACACTTCTTGAACTCAAAAATCCATAAGACTTAGGATTAGAATAAGAGAATATTTTTACATTACCGTAAGGTTATATATATATTTTTATGAGTATACATATATATTTATATACCCTAAAAAAATAAGACAACATATCACTTGCCTTGGTTTAAGGAGGAGGAGAGGCTCAGGAAAGGCTTGGAGGATCTTGAAGGAGGTGCTGGTGGAAGGAGAACCCATAGGGTTTCATTAAAAAAAGTGGTATATTTATAAAATATAAATAATATATTTTAAATTCTATTTTCATGGAGAAAACTGTGCCTATTTGGCTGAAAAAAAGACTAAGGCATCGGTCTTGTGGAAAATGCATGAGAGAAGCGGCCTGAATGGTGATGGAAGGATTTGCAGGTGTGGAAAATTAGAAAAATGAAGGTTATGGGTTACTGGTCCAGTGCAGGCGGGAGGAAGAAGGAGATACCACATGGAGGATAAACTGAAATAAATGGTTGACTAGGATTAAAGGGGGAGTATATTGGATGGAAACAGATGATACCGCTATTTAAAATGTAAATGGATGGTCGTGATCAAATCTTCGATAGATCAAATGACACTGATTTGATGCGGTGATTTAAAATTACAAGGATGGCTATGATTAGATCGCCCCCCGATTTGATAGCGTACGAAAGAACGAAAGTTTAAATGGTGGAAGCTAGGGATCAATTGTAATGCCCCGACCCCAGTTACCTATAGTCGGTGAATTATTACATAACATTGGCAAGATCACAAAATATCAAGTCTCGAAAGACCGATTAGTTTAGTAGCCTTAGAAACACTAGATACATTCATAAGTCTTACATTACATGATAAAGTGAAAAACTACAACAACATAGTTTCTATAGTCCACACTGATATCCCCACAGACTATCTCTACAGGTCAGTCATAAAATACTTCTTCACATCCTTGGAAAATTAAAACATAGAAAGGGGTGTGCTTAGACGCTCAGTAAGGATAAAAATATAGCGGATACTTTCATAAATAAGCATAAACATTTAAGGAAATGTATAACTAAAACAATAGACTTTTTAAACATGAACTTCAGAACAATATGGAAAAGATAAAATCAAATAATTCCATTTACATACTCACATGGATATTCTACTAGTCGAATAATCACATGCAATATCAATAGACACTTTCATAATGATGGAATGCATAATACCAGACTATCATAACCCCATAGTCAAGGCCCTATGAAAAATATAAAAATAATAATTTGTCAAGGCCTTGTGCCAAGACACCAGTTTGTCTCATTAGACCTACTAATGCATCGAGGAGCTAAATGGGGCTCCACCTGTCACATATTAAGTCCAATGGATTCCTCATATAAAAAGGTTTAAATATAACAGAAACATTTTTATTAAAACTGGCATATGAAATGTCAGTACATTATCCATAAACCATGAATGATATGAAATATCACATCCACAGTCAAACATATCACAATACTTTCAATACAAAATGGAAGTTTTGTATCATAATAAATCAACTTCAAACAGAATTAAAATCTTTCAAATGATATTGACATAGATGAAATCAAAACTTTTTTTTAGAGAAATATAAATTTCTATTTTGAAATAATTTAATAGTCACATAATTATAAATAGAACATTTATTTTTGAAAAATTATGTATAATCTTGTAAGGGAAGCTTTGATGATGTTATAACAGCGGAAAATAGCAGCACCCACTGTATAAGTTAAAAAAAAGAAATTCTTACCTTAATTTTGTCAAAAAGGTTATAAAGGACCTTGTTTGGAAAATGATAGAAATAATCCTTTATAAACATCTTATTAATTTCTAACAATGGTATACATGGCATTAACCTATAGTCTAGTAAATAGTAAAAATGTTTTGGAATACATTTTTAAGAAACATGGATATGGATGATAAAGAAGTCTCGGTAGATAATTACGTGTAAACAACCCTGGATAATAAAGAGATTGTATAATTAACCCATACCATGTACTTATCCATGGTCGATGGTAGGTTAAATACTTCTATAATGGTTAAATAATTGTTATTAAATTATTCAAGAATCATATACATTAATATCATATCATATATGATCTTTTGACATTGCTTTATTAATAATATCTTAGTATTATCGTCATTTCGAGTGTTAACGAATTCGTTTTCCTTTATATTTTTTTTATGTGAGTCATATTTGTTATGGATTTGAGGTATATTATTCATGTCTATAATTATATCAAGTATTTAAACATTATTTTTAATCATAAAATGAAAATTAGTATTGAATAGATACGATGGGGAATGAATCTCATCGCGTTCGTGGAGACGGTAATCCGTAAGTACGCACGAGCGACAATATCACTCTTTTGCTATTAAAATAATATATAATTGGATGGTATATCATATATAAAGAATACTTATCATGTAATTTTAATTATTTACATCAATTACACATCATTATTATAAACATCCAAATAATAATGTATTGAATAACAACTACACCACGACATGGAGACGGTAAGCCGTACATACACACATATGGTGACATGTCATTCAAAGGATGGATAGAATAATGAATTTGGTTGTAAGATATTTATAATAACATCACAGTATACATAATATACTATAGTTATTATTTTATAATAGAAACAACAAATAAAAAGGAAGTGGAAGAAGAAAGGAACTTGAAAGAGGTGGTGAGATATTTACCTATTCATCGGGTTCTTCCTTTTGATTTGATCAGAATGGATCCATAGATTGGATTTATTACTAAATTAAGGCCTCTATAATTAAGGGAGGATAGTTTAGAGGGTATTTGGGTAGAGTTTGTCCGAGCCAAATGGATTTTATGTTTTTAATTAGAGAAAAGGGGGAGTGCCCTTTTATAAGAGGTGTGAGGGGAACCTTAGGAAAAGTTAGAAATATTTTTTTATAATAAAATAATTTTCAGTTTCTAATGGATCCAAAATGGGTTAGTTAATGGATAAGGTGGGGATGGGTCGAAAACCACTCAACCAATATGTTTTAGATAGGTTTGGGTAAATATACTAACATTATCTTTTAGATTTAACTCTTAGGTAAATAGTTGGACATTTATCATGTCTCATTGTATTTTTATATTATATAGTTCATAAACTAACTATATACATCCAAGAAAACCCAAAGTTGTTCATTAAGGATAGAAATATCAGTATATAAGTCTTTGGGAGAACCTTAGATTTTTAGGAATATAATATCAATTAATAATATAATATTTTTTTAAAAACTCTTTTATTTCAATTTTGACACTATTTGGTATTTTGTTTTTTCTAAATTCATCACAACATTATTACATAGAAAGAAATTCATCTAAACAATAATAATATGTCATATTCACCTATAAAATTAGTGTAATTCATAAAAATTCTAAAACTACATTTATTTGGATATTTATAATATCAAAATGTTTAATATTTCATTAATTAGTTAATTATTGCATCATCATTGTGCCATTAATAAATTAAATTATTTACTGTCTAAAAAATATAAATAAAAAACCATTATGTAATAAATATTTTTAGATTTATAATTAATATTTATAGTCGAATTTATCTTATGTATAAACCTATATTAAAAATGTTTTAGTTATTAAACATTGATTTTAATTCTTTTAACTCTTCTTTAAATAAAATAATAATAAGTGTTCTGATCTAATCCAATTCGACCAAAGAGGTTCATATTTTATTCCTAAGGTATTTTTTGGTTGAATAATACTTATAAAATATAATTAGGACATGTGTTAGGGTAATAATAATATCATTTTTAACCTTAAATACCCTATTTACTTTTAACTGTGGTAATTAAAAGTAATAAGTTACTATTCACCAAAAATTATTTTCATCTTATTGAACCACATTTTTCTTACAGATATAAACCGTGTATCTCAGAGTTTTGAAATTTTACTCACAGAAGAGGTAAAATTAATTATTATGTGAATTTGTAAATTCTCATAGGAGATGGGTAAAAGACGGTGAAATGTTCAATAAAATTTTTCTATATCTAAAATTTTTATAAACTAACTCAATGAATAAAATTGAACCTATATAGTTATTATGTATCTATTTCGACATAAAATAAATTTAAATAAAATAAATAATTATTTAAATAAAAATTCGGTTTTAAACTACAACTCAGTGTTTTTCACTATTCATCAAAAATTGATAATTTTCAAAAAAATACAAAAAATTCACCCTGAGCTAATTTTGATATTCTGAATCCAAAAATTAAGTCCATTTTGAAAGATAAAATTTATAAAATTTCAAAAAGTGGGTATTAATATTCATAATGGCTAGTTTGATTGTTTGTGGTGTGTTAGAACTCGAAGTTGCGTACAACACACGCTACTGTATTATTAAAAGAGAAGCGTACTGTGGAAGCGTGGGGTGTTACATTCTCTTGTCCTTCAATTAATTTCATCCTCAAAATTTCAAAAATATTATTGCATAAAAAGACTCGGGTGGTTCTTTATTATATGTTACTTGGGTTCCCACGTTTCCACTTCGATCTTATGGTTCCTCCATAGAACTTTTACCAGACGAGTCGTCCAGTTTCTCGGCACATGTTCTCTTGTATCAAGAACCTTGACAGGTTCTTCGCAATAATACAAATCCGGTTCCAGTTCTAATTCTTCATAGGTTAGAACATGTGTTGGGTCAGGCATGTATTTTCTCAACAATGATACGTGTAACACATCGTGGACATTGGAGAGACTTGGAGGCATTAAAAAACGGTAAGCTATAGCCCCAATTCATTCTAGAGTTTCGAAAGGCCTGATATAACTGGGAATCAATTTTCCCTTTTTACCGAAATGTATAACACCCTTCCATGGATATACCGCCAAGAAAACATGATCTCCTACTTGAAATTCCAAATCCTTCCTTCGGTACATCTGTTCTACCTACTTTGAGTTGCTTTGATGTGGGTTTGGATTACCTTCACCTTTTCCATCGTTTCCTCCACAAGTTATGGGCCTATAAGTTTTCTTTCACCAACTTCATCCCAACAGGTTTGTGTGTGACATCTCCTTCTGTATAACACTTCATATGGTTCCATCTGAATACTTTAATGGAAGCTATTGTTATAAGAAAATTCTACCAGAGGTAAATATTGATCCCACATACCATGAATTTCTAGTGAGCATGATCTCATCATATCTTCTATGGTTTGAATAGTCTGTTCTGATTGTCCATCAGTTTGGGGGTGGTAAGCAGTGCTCAAACGAAGCTCTGTATCCAGGGCTTTCTGAATTCTTTTCCAGAATCATTATGTAAAATGTGGATCACGATAAAAAACAATTGACAGTGGTACTCCATGAAGTCTTAAAACATCAATAAAATATAGTCTTTTTTGACGTTCAAGTGGTAAATATTCCCTTATAGCAAGAAAATGTGTTGAATTGGTACGAAAATCAACAATGACCCATATTTCATCGTTCCTTCTAGGAGTCTTTGGTGGTCCCATGACAAATTCCATCGTGATATCATCCCATTTCCACTCAGGTATGGGAAGAGGTTGCATGACTCCTCCAGGCTGTTTCCTTCCAGCTCTCACTTGTTGACAAACCATAAATCTTGAGAAAAAATCAACAATCTACCTCTTTATTTTATCCCACAAAAAATGTTCCTTCAAATCTCTATACAGTTTGGTGCTCCCAAGGTGTATAGTGAAATTGCAACTATGAGCATCATCCAACAATTCCCTTTTTTGATCAGGTATATCAAGAACACAAAGTCTCTTCCCAAATTTCAAAATTATATCTTCACACAGAAATTCGCTCAATCTCCCATCATTCACAGCATTAATCTTCTTTTGAAACTCTTCATCATCGGTCTGAGAACTCATTATCCATTCTAGTAAAGATGGTTTGGCATCCATTTGAAAAAGTATTGAGGTTTCCCCTTCCATGGTGATTCACATATCCATCATTACTAGATCCATTTATATAGGATCCTTTACAACTCTCATCTTCTTAAAAACTCCATGATCCTTTCTACTCCAAGCACCACCTTATTTTCCTTCCCTAGGTGGTAGTGTATAGTGAAATCATAATCCCTGAGTAGTTCAAGCCATCAACTTTGCCTCATGTTGAGTTATTTTTGTGATAAAATATACTTCAAACTCTTGTGATCAGTATATATCTTACATTTTCACCATAGATATAGTGTCTTCAAATATTCAAACAATGATTATAGCTAGTAACTCAAGATCATGTGTAGGATAGTTTTTATCATTAATTTTTAGCTGTCGTGATGCATAGGAAATAACCCTATCATTTAGCATAAGGACAAAACCAAGTCCTTTCTTTGAAGCATCACTATAAATAACAAACCCATAATTCCTCGATGGTACATTAAATATATGAGAATTGACTAATCTTCTCTTCAGTTTTTCAAAAAGTTCTTCACACTCTTTTTTCCAAACAAATTTAACCCCTTTGCGTGTGATATTTGTTAATGGGTTAGACAACCAGGTAAAATTTTGGACGAAACGTCGATAATAACCTACTAATCTAGTAAGACTACATACCTCAGTTATATGTGTCGGTGCTGGCCATTCTTGGATTGCATTGGTCTTTGAAGGATCAACGGAAATTTCATCCTTAGAGACCATATGGACAAGAAAAGAAATCTCTTGAATCCTAAATACACATTTGCTAAACTTCCCATATAATTCAAGTATTCTAAGTGTCTTAAGGGTATTGCACAAGTGATTTTCATTATCTTTGTAGATTTTGGAGTATAACAATATTTCATCAATAAATACCACTAAAAAATCATCAAGATATCCCTTGAAAACTCTATTCATTTGATCCATGAAGACAGAGGGTGAATTAGTCAATCCAAAAGGCATTACTATAAACTCATAATGCCGGTACCTGGTTCAATATGATGTCTTCGGAATGTCTTCCTTCTTCACACACAACTAATGGTATCCATATTGAAGGAAAATCATTGAAATGTATTGAGATCCATGTTGTTGGTCAATTAAATCATTAATGCAAGGTAGGGGATACTTGTTCTTTATTGTTATAGCATTGATCTCCCTGTAGTTGATACATAACATCATAGATCCATATTTCTTCTCAAAAAAGGACAGGGGCTCCCCAAGGAGAAACAATAGGGTGAATAAATACCTTATTACTCAATTAATCTAGCTGTTTCTTTAGTTCCACTAATTCCACAGTTTACATTCAATAAGGTGTCTTTAATATGGGTCTTGATCCAAGAATTAAATAAATAGAAATCTCAATTTTTTGTTCTTGATGATGTATAGGTAAATCTTTTGGAAACACATCAACATATTATTTCACCATAAGTACATCCTCTATTTGAACATTCCTTTCCTCAACCAGAGTTATTTCATTCTCTTCCTCCCTAATAATTGAATTTAGTTGAGCTACTAAGGGTGGATCTAGATAAGAATAAGATGGTGATGATTCTACTCTAAATATAGAGTTTTCTTTATCATCATCATCAAAAATCATGACCTCCTTCTTCTTACAATAAATCTTCACATCTTGGTCCGAAATCCAATCCATATCGAGGATTATATCAAATTAAATCATGGGTATGATGATGAAATCAGCAGATAAAGAAAATTTATATGCTCTATTGGGAACGGATTCACAAAAATTTGCTGCAATGATACTTCCCTTATGAGTTTTAATTGACAAATCCCTTGTTAAATCAAATTGAATGTATCTAATTTTCATAGAAAACTGGGATGATATGAAACAAAGTGGTGATTCATAATCAAATAAAGCATTTTCAAAACATGAGGAAACCATTAAATTACCTGCCACCACATCTTTTGAAGCTTCTACCTCAGTAGTAGTGCTAACATAAGCTTTTCCTTGATCCCTTAGCCTTTTCTAAGGTAAGTTCCCCTGACGCTTAGGACATTCAATTGTATAATGTCCCATATCCCTGCAATTGTAGCATTGAACATCGGTAGCTTCTTTCTTCCTCTTGAAATCATGAGCTTGGTGGATTTTTTCACCACACTTTTAACAGAATACCATTCCCTTCAAGCAAGTACCAAGGTGTTTCTTCCCACATTTAGTATAGGACAGACGTTAAACTTTTCCCTTAATCACCTTATTTCCATTTCCAGAGTGATCAACAAATCTATTCTTCTCCTTCTTTTCTTTAAATTCTTAAGACATAGGGAATTTTTTTCCTGTCTTGATAACACATGAGACAATATCTTCGTACGAAGAGAAGGATTGTGAGACTAATGATCTATGGAGAAATGGTTTTAAACCTTCAAATAAATGATCAATCTTACTTCATGGGTTACGTATATAATCTCCATCATGCCTCGCTAACCTTGTAATGTTAGCCTCATACTTTGCGACATTATCATCCTTCTTTTGCCTCAGACTCAGAGATTTCCTTTCCGTATCTGCTCGATGGTCACGAGGAAAGTATTGTTCTAAGAAAATATGTTTAAACTCCTTCAATTACATATTTGATACTTCATAATCTTCCTTTGTGTTTTGAATCAATGACCACCATTGATCAGCATCTCCAGTGAGGCGGTAAATTTCCATGACAAGGTTTTCCCTTTCGCTACTCTCTAAGGCATGGAATATTTTCTCTAAGGAATGTATCCATTTATTAGATACTAATGGATTTGTACCCCCATTGAGTGTTGGTGGTTGTTGCCTCATGAATTGATCTAACATTGATCCTCCACGTTGAGGATCAGGATGCTCCTTATGGGTAAGGTTATTATTCATAACCTGAGTGAGTTGTCCCAGTATAGTGATAAGCTGATCAGCACCAGTTGTATCAGCATCTCCAATATAATTATATTGAGAAGGAGGAAAATCCCTACATGGAGTGTGTACATTGATACAGTTTCCATTCCTTCCATTAGGATCCATTTCTAAACAATTTCATAATCTAGATTAGTTTTTGAATCGAAATATATAATTCCATACATGTAAAACACTTCACATAAATTGAACAGTTTATCGATATAATCCATAATCATAAAAAATGTTTTCTTTGAGAAATTATATACTCATAAACCCTTCATAATGGTTTTTAAATAAACTGTGAATTATCCTAAGCATATCCCCTGGGAATGTCGTAACCAAGTGTGCAGCAAGGCCCATTGTCGTGCACCAGTTTCCATTCGAGTCTAGCTCAAAGAGGTGTTTTTGGGTTTTACCCCTAGGTAAATCTGTTCTAGAGCCACCTCTACCTGCTCATATCCAGACAAGGATGTATTTCTTAAAAAAATCACAAAATATCTACAATACCAAAATTCTAGGAAGTTCTTCTATAATAATCCTCAAAGTCTATCTTAGGGCTATGTGCTTTAATCAGAGTTTATCTAAATCTAACTTCTAAGGTTTGTACTAAACATCCTCTGATTCTAAATTTAATGCCTCGACCCCAGTTACCCAGTGTCAGTGCATTATTTCATAACATTGGAATGATCACAAAAGATCATGTCTCGAAAGACAGATTAGTTTAGTATCCTTGGAAACACTAGATACATTCATAAGTCTTACATTACATGAATAAGTGAAAAACTACAACAACATAGTCTCCATAGTCCACACTCATATCCCCTTAGAATATCCCCACATTTCATTCATAATATTCATCTTAACATCCGGGGAAAAATAAAACATAGAAAGGGGTGAGCTCAGATGCTCAGTAAGGATAACAATATAGCAGAAACTTTCATAAATAAGCATAAACATTTAAGGCAATGTATAACTGAAAAATAGCCTTTTAAAATTGATCTTCATCATAATATGGAAATGATAAAATCAAATAATTCCATTTACGTAATCACATGGATATTTTACTAGTCGAATAATCACATGCAATATCAATACCCACTTTAATAATGCGGGAATGCATAATTCCATACGATCATAACCACATAGTCAAGGCCTTGTGCCAAGACTACAAATAAGATTTTGTCAAGGCCTTGTTCCAAGACAGTAGTTTGTCTCATGAGACCTACCGATGCATCTCGGATCTATAGCAGGCTCCACCTGTCACATATTATCTCCAATGAATTCCTCATATGAAAAGGTTTAAACATAACATATACATTCGTATTAAAACTGGCATACGAAATGTCAATACAGTATCTATAAACCATGAATGGTATGAAATAACACATCCACAGTCAAACATATCAAAAAACCTTTAATATAGTATATATGTTTTGTATCTTAATATGTAAACTTAAAACAAACTTAAAATCCATCAAAGGATATTGACATAGATGAAATCAAAACCTTTTTTGAGAAAAATATCTCTTTCAATTTTGAAATAATTTAAGAGTCACATAATTATAAAGAAAAAATTTATTTTTGAAATTTTTTTTATAAGCTTGTAAGGGATGCTTTGATGATGTTATAATGGCAGAAAATATCCGCACACACTATATAAGTGAAAAAATGACATTCATACATTAATTTTGTCGAAAAGGATATAAAGGACCTTATTTGGAAAACGACAGAAATATTACTTTATAAACATCTTATAAAAGTCAAAAAGGGTATAAATGACTTTAACCCATAGTCTTGTAAATAGTAAAAATGTTTTGGAATACATTTTTAAGAAACATGGATGTGGATGATAAAAAATTCCCTGTATATAATTATGTATAAACAACCTCGGATATTGAAGAGATTATAGAATTAACCCTTACCTTTTACTTTTCCTTGGTCGAGGGTAGGTTAACCTCCTGTATAATGGTGAAATAATTTTTACTAAATTATAAAACAATCAGGTACTTTAATATGATAACATATATGATCTTTTAACATTGCTTTGTTAATAATATCTAATTATTTCATCATTTCGGGTGTTGACAGATTCGTTTTCCTTTATAATGGTGAAATAATTTTTACCATGTCTCTTTCTATTTTTATATTATATAGTTAAAAAACAAACTATATACTTCCAAGAGAACCCAAAGTGGTTCATTAATGATACACCTATCATTATATAAGTCTTTTGGCCGAGACTTATATTTTTAAGAATATAATATCAATTAATAATATAATATTTGTTTTAGAAACTCTTTTATGTCAATTTTGACACTATTTGGTATTTTGTTTTTTCTAGATTAATTACAACATTATTACTTTGAAAAAATATGATCTAACCAACCCTAATATGCCATATTAACCTAGAAAATTAGTGTAATTCATACAAAGTCTGAAATTACATTTATTTGTATATTTATAATATCAATTATTTTAATATATCATTAATTAGGTAATTACTACATTATCATTGTGCCATAAATAAATTATATTATTTAATGCCTAAAAAATATAAATAAAATACCATTATATAGGAAATGATTTTGTATTTCTAATGAACATTTATAGTAGAATCTATCTTATGTATAACCCTATATTAAAAATGTTTTAGTTATTAAACATTGATTTTAACTCTTTTAACTCTTCTTTAAATAAAATAATAATAAGTGTCCTAATATAATCCATGTGGAACAAAAAGGTTCATATTTTATTCCTAAGGTTGTTTTTGGTCGAATTATACTTATCCAATAGAATTAAAACATGTTTAGGTTAATAATAATATCATTTTTACCTTAAAAACCCTATTTACTTTTAACCGAGGTAATTAAAAGTAAAAAGTTACTATTCACCAAAAATTATTTTCATCATATTGAACCACATTCTTCTTACTGACATCCACCGTGTCTCTTGGATTTTTGAAATTCCACTCACATAAGTGGTAAAATTATGTTTTATGTGAATTTTCAAATTCTCCTAGGAGATGAGTAAACGACGGTGAAAAGTTCAATAAAATTTTTATATGCCTAGAATTATTATAAACTTACTTCAATGAATTACATTGAACATATATAGGTCTTATGTATCTATTTTCACCTAAAATAAATATAAATAATATAAATAATTATTTAAATAAAAATTCAGTTTTTAACTATAACAGTGTTTTTCACCATTCATCAAAAATGTAAAATTTTCAAAAAAATACAAAAAATTCAACCTAAGTTATTTTCGATATTCCGAATCCATAAATGAAGTCTATTTTGAAAGATAAAATTTATAAAATTTCAAAAAGTGGATATTACTATTCATAATGGCTATTTTGATTTGTTGTGGTGTGTTAGAACTCGATGTTGCGTACAACACACACTACTGTATTATTTAAAGAGAAGTGTACTATGGAAGCTCGGGGTGTTACATTGATAGCCATACCAGATGAACAAATCAGATCATGCACGACATGATCCAACAACCTGGATTCATTCTTGGCCAATTTTCCCCACCCCACATCAAAATAGAGGGAATCCCACAGCTTCATTATAAGCCAGGAGCTCCGAGAAATTACTTAGAAATCTCCCTCCCCGCTCCTCAGTACCGCCCCGTAATGGGTCTTCTTTAGGCATGCTCCTTCACCCACCCATGCCGTCATTACATCCCACATGGTGGCACACTCTGATCCCCGTGCATGCTCCAAGCATGCCTGCACACAAGCCCACATGTCGTCCTGTATTGTGGCTGAAGGCCAAACTCGGCGGCCTACCACGAGCTGCCTCCTTCGGCCTGGCTAGAGGGGTGAACCTTGTGGATATATATTTTTAACTATAATACTAGTTTTCCATACAAAAATATAAGTGTTTTTTAAACAAAAAATTTCTCATAGTTTTTATAAATACTAATGTTTTAAAACAAAACGGGATAAATTTCAATTTAATACACCTATATGGACAATTTATACTCGTATTATAAAAATCAAAGACATAGTTTAGTTAACCTTGTTTAAGCATTAAGAATAAAAACATTTACCAGATATTTAAAATATTTGAATTCTTTTTTGAAATACTCACCTCATTTTAATGTCACACTTAGTGTAGCTCAAAATATTAAACCATTGCCCTTGTAAATTTCATAACAAGTGGTTTTATTATAATTTCAATTTGTTACATAAATATTTTGGAAAACTAAATTATACTTAGATATTTTTAATTAATCCACCCACAAGAACAACGACTATAATTATAGTTGTTAGAACACAATGGTCACCCAAGAGGCAATGACCGTGTTCATGCCTTATAAACCAATACATTAGGGTTTCCCAAATTAAAGACAATTATCGATATTGTTGCTTGTTATACCACTGATGCTTAGTACAGATTCCATGATTCTAGTCATTATGTTCTTCATTGTGACTGACCTAAAGGATCTTCATTATTTACTGGGTCTCGTCGTTGTGTAAGGTGGTCACCCTATGGCTTTGAGAGGGATTTTAGAAGGTCCTTTTAGTTAGTATTATATTCCTTTAATCTTGTAGTAACGTAAACACTTCACTATTTAATTAAATAAAATTCCTTGTATTTAGTTTTCTAGTTTTGTTCAGATAACATGCAAATTAAACAAAATAAAACTATAATATTTTAATTATATGATAAATAAGTTTTGGGGTGTCACAAGAACTCAGTGTTGGAAGTGGCACAAGCTATTGAATTTATTTAAAGAGATTTCTTATTATGAGATCTTGGGGCATTACATTCTCCCCTCCTTCAATAAATTGCATCCTCACAATTTGAAATTGTTTTTTGAAAATAAAAGAATGAAAATATAAAACACCTTTGTGGAAAACACGCATCGGAAATAGGGTTACTAAAATTTAGTTTTAATAAGAGGGAAAGGGAAATGAAAAAGACACCACAAAATTAGGGTTTTGAATAAAAGAACATTGGTTGAAATTATAGGCATATAATTAGTGGAAAAATTTAAATATTTATACGGAGGTATTGATGTCATAAATCATAGAAAAGTGAACAATAAATTGAAAAATTGAAGTCCTAAAAGCCATAAATCAATGATGATTTAAAATATCATCGGTTCATAAAAATATAAGTTATTCAGATAAAACATTTTTTAGATACTTTATTATTTTTTTGAAGAGGATGAAATCATTTACTAATAGGATAAGAACTCAAGAAATCATACTTGATTCCATTACCCATATTAATCATAATCTCTCATTTGGTTGTTCTTCGATCTATTTTCAGTTCATCCCTTACATTAGGAAATTAATGTTCAGAAATTATTTTTTTACACCTAATGTGCATTTGATAAATCATAAGGTCCACAAGTATTTCCTTAATCCTCTATATGTTTACTAAAATACAAAAGGATAGGTCAGAGTATCCAATAAATTATACTTTGAACTAATACAAAATATCAAGTGCTCAACTTACTCCATTCTAACTTTTAGACTTGTCCAAAAATACTTATATCCAAACTCACAGTCTAAAAATTTATATGGGAGGTAAACATAATTATGTTCTCTTTTTTCCATATAATAACATGTTAATACCATCATCATGTATTTTCATAAAACATTGCAAAACCCTAAATTACCATAAATCCTTATTGAATAAGTTCATGCTCCCTTATTTCTTATAGAATACCAAATATACTCCATAAATTAAAAAATGTTATAAACTCAAAAAATGAGGGAATAAACTAACAATTAATTATTTAAAAGGTAGTCAATAATATCCAATATAATTTATCCAACTCAATTATATCTTAATCTGAAATCATTTGCGTATTTTCTGAAACATATTAAGGGTCATATTTCCCCCAACCATATATTTTCCAAAATGTTTACCTTGAAACTGTGTCAATTTACATGGTACCATAAAATCTCAAATATTTAATGAAAACGTACTGCAGTATAGTACTTATATACTTTATAAATCTTATATCTTCTACTCAAATGAAATAATTATTTATTAACAACCTAAGAACACTAATCATTACTCTTCATATGTGGTAGTATCATAACTTGATTATTATCCAATAACATCAATTGGGGTATACTTAGATGATTGGAACATTGATTAGTGTAGTGTCCCAACTCCTTACAGATGAAGCATTGTAAATTTGAAACTTTTTTCTTACCCTTGCCATCAAAAACATGGTGTCCTTTTTCTCTACACTTATAACACACTCCCATTCCTTTTAATCACTTACCAGGGTGATTCTTTATACAGTTATCATGTATGGGAAAATCCTCCTTTCCCTACTTCCCTTTATCCATCTTTTTCTCTACCATTATCTTCTTATATGGATTCACTTCAAATCCATATAACTCTGAGAATTATTTACTTACCTTATTAACACATGATTCAATTTTTTCATATGAAGAGAATATTTGGAAGACTATTTCCTTTCTAAATGTTGGCTTAAGACCACAAAATATTTGATCCTTCTTACTATTTGCATTATGAGTATTGTTGGAGTTCTCATTCCTTCTACAGGGCTCCATTTCTAAATGATGAAATATACTTGGTTATATCATATCATAATGTATAATACAAAGACTAGAAAAATTCCCAACATTAATTGAATATTTCCACACATCCAGTGTCATAATCATAAAAATGGTTTCAATGCTGACATATTTACTCCTAAATCATTCATAATGGTTTCTAAATAAAATGTGGATTATCCTAAGCATATCCCCCAGGAGTTTCATAACCAAGAGTGTAGTAAGGCCCATTGTTTTTCACCAGTTCCCGTTCGAGCCTAGATCAAAGCGGTGTTTTTAGGTTTCACACCTAGATACACCTGTTCCCGAGCTGGATCTACCTCCTCGTATCAAGACAAAAATGTATTTCTTGGAAAACTCACATAATATCCACATTAATAAAACATTTGGATGTTCTTCTATACAAATCCTCAAAGTCTATCTTAGGGTAGTGTTCTATAAACAGAGTTGTTCTAAATCTAGTTTACAAGTATTGTACTAAACCTCCCTCTAATACCAACTGTAATTACCTGACCCCAGTTACCCAGAGCCGGTGCATTATTTTAATTAATTTCAATGAATATAAGTAATCATGTCATAAAGGACCGATTAGTTCAACAATATCGTAAAATTTATTACAACATTAATATTACATTACACTTTCTTTGATACAATATAGCATATATAATACTTTGAGAAAACCATTATTCCCATATTATATCACTATATATTAATCATAATAAACTTCTTTGAATTCTGGGAAAATAAAACATATGAAATGTGTGAGCTCAGATTCTGAGTAAGGGTAAATAAATTTGCAGAATCTATAAACTTTGAAGGAAAGATATGTAATAAAAACAACAACCATTTAAACATTAACATGAACTTAATATGGAAAAAATAAATAAAACATTAATATATAAAAACACACATGGATATTCTACTTGTCGAATAATCACATGTAATAACTAATTTCAAAACGAGGGAATGCATAATGTCGGACATCATAACCACAGGTTCAAGGCCTTGTGCCAAGACTACAAATAATTGTTTTTCAAGGACTTGTTCCAAGACACTAGTTTGTATCATGAGACCTACTGATGCTTATAGGATCTATATCAGGCTCCATCCATCGTTTACTATGTCCAATTCATTTCTCATATAAAATTTTGAAACATAACATAAACATTCATATTAAAACTAGCATATGAAATTTCAATAATTTAACCATAAACAATTAATAGTATAAATATAGCACATCTAAAGTCAAACATATCATAACTCATTCAATAAAATATGCAAGATTTTATTTTAATAAATCAACCTCAATCTAGAATGATATCCAGAAAAGGATGATGACATAGTTGAAATTGATCAGTAAAACTCTTTGAGAGAAATATCCCATTTTTTGAAATCTTTTAAAAGTCATGAATTTATAAAGGAATTCATTTAAAAGATATTTATGAATCAATGTGTCCCATAAAACTTTGAAACATTTGAAAGGAATTAACATTTTAAAACAATCAGGTCTATATAAATAAATCCTTAAATTCATTTTTAAAACATTTATATTAATTAAAAATAATTAGAAAAACGAATCATTAAAACATTTAAAATGGTGATATTGATAAATATTACATTCCACAAAACTATAAATATTCATTTTGAAAACATTTTTATGAAACATGGACATGTAAGATAAAATGTTCCTGGTTTATACTTACACATAAACAATTTCGGATAATAATTAGATTGAAGAATTGTCCCATACCTTGTACTTTCTTTTGGTTGAGGGTATGTTTAACATCATGTATAATGAACATAGTTTGTTATTAAATTATACCATAACCATATTCATATTTATGATATCATACTTGATTCATTTTTTCCTTTATACTACACCTTTAAAAATAATTTTTATGTTAAAATTTCATTTCGTGAAATAATCGCTTTCTTTATCGTACCTGTTTCAATGTGATATTCATGATCGTATAACATATATCATGGTTTAATTGATTCAAAAATATAAAACATTATTTATATATCATATATATTCAGAATATAAGTATGTATAACAGACTGATATATAAATTGGAAAACACCGTTTATGGAGACGGTAGGTCGTACGTACTCATAAATATTGTTTCGGTTTTCATATCATATTGAATGAAAGCAAGTGAATGAGATATATGTATATATATATTTATATTAGATTTATTATGACATATATTACATTATTATAAATAATAAGTATATTTATAATCATTGTTGAATGGTGAATGTGGAAATGAATCTCATCGCGTCGTGGAGACGGTAAGCCGTATATATGCACGAGCGATAATATCAATCCATTTATGGGGAAATAATATTTAATTGGAAGGTATATTATATATACAGAATCATTAACATGTCATGTTTATTATTTACATCAATTATACTCATTATTATACTCATCCAAATAATGATGTATTAAATAACAAACCACAACACGACGTGGTGACGGTAATCTATACTTACACATGTATAGGGACTTTGTCCCTCATAGGATGGATAGAATAATAAATATGGTTGTACCATATTTATAATAACATCATAGTATGTAGAAGGTACTGTATTTATTATTTTTTCATGGAAACAACAAAGAATGAAGATGTGGAAGAAGAAAAAAACATTGAACGAGGTGATGAGATAATTACCTCTTCTTCGATTTCTTCCTTTTGATTTGAATAAAGGGCTCATTAGGATAGATTTATGATCAAATTAAGTAAACTAGTATTAAGTGAGGGTATTTGGAAGGATATATGATCAGGGTCTGGCCAATCCAATTGGATTTGGAGGTGTGAATTTAAGAAAAGGTGAAGTAGCCTTTTATAAGAGAGGTGAGGGGCACTTTAGGAAAATCTTGAAATATTAATTTATTCTAAAATTATTTTCGTTTTATATAGCTAAAAATAAATTTATTTCAAAGATATGGTTGGGAGGGGTCTAAATCCTTTATACCAACAGGTTTTAGACATGTTTAATTCACCATATTATCCATATCTTGTAGATTTATCCCTTAGTTAGGGAGTTTAACTTTTACCATGTCTTCTTGTATTATTTTAATACTTGGTTAATAAATATATTATAAAATTACAAGAGAACCTCAATTAGTTCATTAATGTCATATATATAATTATATAAGTTATTTTTCCAATCCTTATCTTTTTAGGAATATTATATAATTTAATAATATAGTATTTGTTTTAAAAACAAATTTATGTCAAATTTGACATAATTTAGTATTTGGTTTTTGTGAATGTCATAAAAAGTATATTACTTAAAAATAAATAAATTAAATAAACCCTAATAGGACACAGTCACCTAGAAAATTAGTTTATGGCATCATAAGACACAATGTAAATTTATTTTGATATTTATAAGATCAATTATTTTAATCTTTCATTAATTAGGTAATTACCGCTTCATCATTGTATCATAAATATCATTAATTATTTAATGTATTAAAATTATAAATAAAATACCATGATGTAGATAATATTTTTATCCTTATAATAAATAATTATAGTCGAATTTATGTTCTGTGGAACCCTATATTAAAACCGTATTAGTTATTAATCTTTGAATTTAACACATTTAACTCTTCTTTAAATAAAATATATTAAATGTCATAATCTATCCCAAATGGATAAAATAGATCTAATTTTTATCCTAATGTAGATTTTGGTCAAAATACACTTATCCAATTGAATTAGGACATGTGTTGGGGGTAATATAAATATTATTTTTACCTTTAATTAGCTTGTTTACATTATACCATGGTAAATAAAATTCAAATGTTCCTAATATATTTATTATGTATCTATTTTATGATATATTTTTAATTAAAAATAATTATTTAAATGAAAATATCAGTTTTATGTACTATGCAGTATTTTTCACTATTCATCCAAAATTGTAAGTTCTCAGAAAAATATAAAAAATTTACCTTAAGATAATTTTGACATTACGATTTCAAAAATGATGTATATTTTACCAAATTCAAAAACTAAAAGTGAAATTAATTAATTTAGAATTAAATCTCATTCTCAAAACCAGAAAGCGGGTTTTTGAGAAGAAAAAACTATCAAAAGATTGATATGTGTTTGTACCAGTTTAAATGTAAAATTACTTCCAATGAAAAAAATTGGGATAAATTATAAAAAATATAATATAACTATACTTCATAAACATTCAAATGTATTATTTAATAATATAAATTATTTGGATTAAAAAGGTTTTTTCAATTAAAATTTAGTATTTTCACTATTTATCAAAATATGAAAGTTATCAGAAAAACACCAAAACATTTATCCAAACTAAATTTTTCTATCTCGATTCTAAATACTGAAGTTTATTTTTTCAAATTTAATATATAAAACTGTCCAATATTGGATTTAAAAATGATTTTCCTTTAAATGGCGGTAAAATTGCAATTTTTTTTGAAAAAGACATCTTTTATATGAAAAATTATATTTGTTCTTATATAATGTTTAAAAAACACATAATATGGATTTTAAAATAATATGAAGTATATAAAATAAAAATTTTAGTTAATATTATTCATAAATGCTTTTTAAATGGCTAGTTTGGTTAGTCGTTGTGTGCTCGAACTCAGTGCTGCGTGTGGCACAAGCTATTGAATTAATTTAAAGAGATAACGTTTTATGAGTCACTATGTTGTTAAATATATTAAATATATAAATATAAATAATAGATAGACATACTAAATGGAATAGGATGTACGTACACCGTAATGTTTTTTCTATTATCTTATAGTATTGAATTGAAGTAAGTGAATGACATATTCGTACATACACAAACACACACACACACACAGATATATATATATAAATATATATATATATTATTTTAGTAGCCTTATAATGTCATATATTTTAAAATTATTGATAATATATATTCATTAAAACCATTCTTGGAAGGTGAACGTGGAAGATGAGTCTTATCGCATCGTGGAGAGAGTAAGTCGTACGTTCACACAAGTGATGATATCATTTCCTTAATGGAAAAATGGTAAGAAATTTAAAGGAATATGAATTGTAAATAAATAATATCATGTTATATTAATTATTTAAGTCATTTATATTCATAATTATACCGGTCCAAATAAATGATAGGTGAAAAATAATCTACACCACAACGTGGAGACGGTTAGTCGTACATACGAACACTTTGTGATATTATTTTTCATAGGATTAATTAGAGGATGAATAAAGTTTTCCCATAATCATAAAAATATCTCAGAAAACATTATATGTTAGAGTTATTATTTTAGTATGGTAACAACTTATGAAGTGGAAGTAGAAGAAGAAACGAACATTTAAAGAAGGGATAAAAAAATTACATCTTCTTCGGGTGTCTCCTTTTGATTTGCACAAAAGGACTCCTCAAATTGGTTTACATACAAAAGGGTGTCATCTATGATGAATTTAGGGAATTTTATAGGAGTTTTGGTGGGGGGTTGACCAATACAAATGGCTTTGGAGGTTTAAATAAAAGAGAAGGATAAGTGACCTTTTACCGGAGAGGTGAGTGACACTTTATTAATGTCTTGAAATATTAATTTATTATAAACTTTTTTAGGTTTATAGTTGCTACAAATTGATTTATTTGAAAAAAAAAGATGAGGATGGGTCAAAATACTCTATACCAATTGTTTTTTTCATGTTTATCTCTTGAATTTAACCGGATATTTTGGCTTTAACCATTAGTTAAATAAGTTAACTCTTACCATGTAATATTATATTTGTATACTATATGGTTAATATAGTTACTATAAAATGACAGGAGAACCTCAAGTGGATCAATAATAAATTTTTAACACTATATAAGCTATTGGGACTAATCTTCTTTTTAATGACTATTATACCATTTAATAAAATAGTGATTATTTTAGAAATTCATTAATGTCAATTTTGACACTATTTAGTAACTGATCTTTGTTAATGTCATAACAAATTCCTTCCATTGAAAAAAAACTAAATCACCCCTAACATGTATATTTTATCCTAAAAATCAGTTTATGGCATCAAAAATATCAAATAATATTTAATTTAATAATTATAATATCATTTATTATAATCATTCATTAATATGGTAATCAATGCGTCAACATTGTGTCATTAATAAATAAATTTATTTAATGTCTAAGAATTATAAAAAAATAACTTGATGTAGGAAATTGTTTTATATTTCTAATGAATATTTATAGTTTAATATATCATTTATATGAACCAAGTTAAAATTGTTTTATTTAGGAGATACATGTTTATATTATATTAACATTTTCTTTAAATTAATCATTACTAAAGGTCATTATCCCACCCATGTGGCTCCATGGGGTCTTAAAATCGATCTATGTATGATCATGGTCGGCCATATATCATATAATAGTATTTATACATGTTTTAGGGTAGTTTTTTATTATTATAATATTATTTTCTTACCCTTATTTACCAAATTTACCCTTTAACCATAATAAATATAAATAATTACCGATGTAACTATTCACAATATCAAAAAATAAAAGTTACCTATTTAAAAAAATTTAACCTTATTATTCCAAATACATAATAAATTAATACAAATCTCAAACAAATAATTTGCAGAAATTAGTTTTAAAATAATTTCAATTGTCAAAACAAGAAAGTGGGTTTTTTAGAAGTAAAAACTATTAAAAGATTGACATGTGATTATGTCCAATTTCAAATTTAAATTTCTCCCAATTACCAAAATTTGAATAAATTAATAAAAATAATCCAATTATACTTTAAAACTAAATAAAGGAAAATCAAACTATATAGATCAATTAGATGAAAAGGAAATTTTGAATTTAAATGCATTATTTATCACTATTCATTTAAAAAATTGATCTTATCAGAAAAATAACTAAAATTTATCCAAAATAAATTTTCAGGTCCCGATTATAATAAATTATTTCATTTTTTTCAAATTTAATATATAAAAGTTTCAAATATTGGATTTAAAAAGAGTTCTTCTTTAAAAGGTGAAAAACAAATTTTTTTGAAAAGTACTTATTTTATCTGAAGAATTGAATTTACCATTATATTATATCTAATAAACACATAATATGTATGTTAAAAATATAGGGATATACAGAAAATTGAAAATTTGGTTAATACTTTTCATAAGAGCTTTTTTAAATAGCTAGTTTGATCTGTCATGGTGCACTCGAACTCGGTGTTGCATGTAGAACAAGCTAAGACGATGTTTTGTGTACCACAATATTGTCATAGTTTAGCGTACAACACAAGAAATTGAATTTATTTAAAAATATTTACTGTGGAATCATGGGGTGTTACATTATCACCTCCTTCAAAAAAATGCATCCTCACAATTTTCAAATTTGGGTTCATTAAATAAGGCTTGATTATTTAAAATTATGTTATATCAATCCCACATCAGAAAAATTGGTCAATAAAACGTCCAATTTAAAATATTGAATGTAAAGTAATATGGTCACCCAAGATAACATATACTAGGATTACATGTAAGGAAATATGGATATGGAAGAAAAAAATAACAATCATGTTCTGATGGATAGTGGTAGAGAACATGATTAGTAGAATGTTAACATCCATAAAGGTATAAATCTATGATGATCAAAAGGGACATTTGATACATCACAAAATAATGTACTTGGAAAACATTTTTGTTTTTCAATATCCTTTCCCTAGTGCTGAGGAACAAGAGGAGAAATTCTTACTTGATTTAAACACAATTTTACCGTTAGTCATGCCTTGAATAAATTCCACATCATCTCTTATTCAAAGAAATGATGTTGAATTTGTCCTTCCTAAACTGGTGGAAGATCATGTGATCCATAAATAGAATTATAGGTAATTCCATCTGTCTGAAAAAACACAAGTTACCACATATTCATAAGTCCAATAATAGCGATATAATACATTAATCTAAAAAACATTAACTAAAGTATAACGTATACTATCCATAAATGGATCACCTGACAATTATTCCAAAAAATAAAAATACACAAATTTAGAAAGAGGAGAACCAAACCAACATATCATTTTTCTCCCATATCTCATAGGGTAGTCATTGGTTGTCACATTCCAAACATGTGAACAACTTCATCATATATTCCCTTAAGTTGAAGTAAAATACTAAATTAATAGATATCCTTATTAAAAACATGTGTGTTTCCTTGTTCCAAAATATAGTGGATTATTCCTAATGCCCCAAAATGTTTTATACTTCTTCCATGATAGCATAACCCTCTTGTCTTAAAATCCATAATTAGTTCTCAATAAACTAGCATCATCCAATTTACTTATTCAATTCCAACATATCTTCATCCAAACATCATTGTCATAACATATGAATCATATTAGGAGCTATCTTTACCTTAATTATATGTTCTCCAAATATAATCTTACCATTAAATCAATTTTCTTGTCCTTTAAAATTATTCAATATATTCATAAAAACCTATAGAGAAAAACATAAAAAAAATAATCCTTATAAAATTCACTATTAATAGTTTTAGGATCCAGATACATAAATACTTCAATCATTCCAATTTAACAGTTAGCTTGGAATAGGTCCTTCCTTGGTTTAGAGGTAGATTATTATTTCCCAGAATCAATTTGGGTATTGTAAATGATTTCCATATATGAGACATTGAACTATATAATAATTGGTCACTCTAAAAACCATTTTCCTAAAGCGATAACATCATCCACTCCATTTGAGGTATTAGTCAAGGTTCATCTTCCGTTGCACTTGACATATAGGAAGCTGAATCTTATTTACCCTATACTTCTTAAAAGTTGATCATTTATAAATGTTCATATTCCTCTTACAAAATGTGCTAGATAATTTTTCAAAGATCATACTATTAATCATATGTCATTATTACCAATTGAGGAAAATCACAATATCTTTCTCTCCAGTCATATTCCCCAGATTTAGTGCATTATATTAATATATTAGCAAGTTTACAAGGAATAAAATCCCAAAGGACTTGTCAATTTAGCAGTCTTGGAAAATAGATTACATACATGAACATTATATTTCAATTCCAAACATAAAACATAGCATAGAAAATACTTTGAGAACACAATTATTCCTCTAGCTTATGCATATTTATCATAAAACACTTCTTGGTATCATAAGAAAATAAAACATAAGAAAAGGGTGATTCCATATGCTCAGTAAGGATAAACAATATAACAGATGCATTCAATAATAAGCATATACATTTAAGTAAAGTTAAAAAACTAAAACACAAGCCCTTTAAAACATTATCTTTAGCATAAAATAGTAAAAATAAATAAAATAATTCCATTTAAACATCCACATGGATATTCTACTAGTCGAATAATCACATGTAAAATTAATAAATAATCTTACAATGAGTGAATGCATAATTCCAAACATCTTAACAACTACATCAAGGCCTCATGACAAGAATATAAACAAATATTATGTCATGCACTTGTTCAAAGACACTAGTTTGTCCAAGGAGACCTACTAATGCACCGATGGACCATGGAGAGGCCCTCACATCACCTACTGAGTATAATGCATTCCTCATATGAAAAGGATGAAGCATAACATAAACATTCATATTTAAAACCAGCATACCAAATGATTATATATTAACTATAAACCATGAAGGGTATAAAAATAACATTTCCATAGTCAAACATATCAAAAAATCAACAATACAATATAGAATATTGTATCATAATGAATCAACCTCAACCAATCATAAAATCCAACAAATGATGTTGACATAAATGAAAATAATTCATTAAAACTATTTGAGATAAATATCAATTTTTTTCTTTAAATCATTTAAAAGCTGTCCAATTTTTAAACAGATCATTTATTTAGAAAAAATTACTTTAATATAGTAAGGAAAGATTAAAAATGTTAATATGACATAATGGTGGAGAATATAAACTCCCACCAAATAAGTTAAAAAAATTCCTTCCTTATCTCGTCAAAAAGATCATAATGTACCTCGTTTGGAAAACGACTGAAATATTACATTAAATTATTTTTATAAAACATAAAAAATGGGTACAAATGAAATTAAAAATCCATATTATAATAGTAAATCAATTTATAAAACAAATTCTAGAGATATTGACTTTGATGATAAAGAGTTCCCAGTAGATACTTACGCATCAATAACCTCGAATGATAACGAGATTCTGAAATTAACTCTTACCTTAGGTTAGATATTCTCCGAACAAGGTCAAAACTCCTATATAATGTATTTAAACATATTATTAAATTATATAAGAGTTAAAATAATATTTATGATATCATATATGATTCTTTTATGATGTTATATTACCCATTTATAAATAATTCAAAGTTAATGAAAAACGTCAGTTAATAATCGCATTATTTATCATACGTGTTTTGACTTTTTCTTCATGATAATATTACTTAGATCAGGATATAAATACATTTATAGTGAATAATATTATTTATATATCATATATACTTATAATATAAATATATATAATAGATACATATATGAAATGGAATACACCTTTCATGGGGATGGTAGAATGTACATATGTATTAATGTTGTTTTAGGTTTCTTAACATATTTAATGGAGGTAAGTAAATGAAATATATGCGCACACAAACAGAAAAAAACACACAAATATATATATATATATATATATGTTATTAAATTATCCTTATTATATCATATATTTCATATTTATCCATAATATTTATTTTTTAAAATCATTATTGGATGGTGAAAATGGAAGATAAGTCTCATCATTTCGTGGAGACGATAAGCCATACGTACACATGAGCAATGATATAATTTAGTTAATGGTTAAGTGGAATGGAAATGGATAGAATATAAATTTTATATAAATAATTTCATGTAATATATATTATTTAACTCATTTATATTCTTCATTATACCCATTTAAATAAAGTATTGATGAAAAACAGTTTACACTACAACATAGAGATGGTAAACCATACGTACACACGAATGGTAATATTATTTTCCATAGGATGGGTAGAAGGAGGAATACAATTTTTAGGACCATTAGGGGCCTATATACCCTGAGAGGGGGGTGAATCAGGGTATAGATATTCTTACCACAAATTCTTCTTGGCCCATTGGATCTTGACCTCTTTATTACAAGGGTCACTTTGTTTTCTATTTTGTGTTTATGTTGATCACTTCTATTTATCTTTATTAGATGGTTATTCTTTAGAAGTAATGCAGGGAAGCATCCATCCAGACACACTGATTTTTACTTGGTTCACCCACACTGGTCTACGTCCAAGGAGCATGTAACGATGATGTGTTGCTGTACCAAATCCACTAAGGCTCACATCCAATAATGTTTGGGCTAGATCACTTCTATGCCTAGGCTCACTACCATTACAATGTTTAGGGTTAACTCACTACTTTCCCAAGGGTCACTCCCTATTTCTCTATCTCTGGGTCACTGCCGGTGGAGAGGATCACCTTCTTCCTCTTCCTTTTCTCACTAATCTTTAAAGGATCCACTCACAGTTTATAGACATGTAGGTCTCTTCATTTTCATGAATGCATGCATCCTCAACTATTGATAGATTCTCTGTTAAAGTCCAACTTTCATCCACTGATGAATACCTCTTTGCCTCTTAACACTAGGCAATTATCTTGGAAAAAACTTCACAAAGAACCCTACTTTGCGAGGCTCCCATCTTCGCGAAGCTCAAACAAGCCCTTGCGAAGCTCCTACCTTTTGGCAAAGCACTCTCGCGAAACACTCCCACGAAGCTCAAGACTTCTTAATGCTTAGGCCGTCGTGGAGCTCTTGCCTCTTCGCGAAGCACACTTCATAGAGCACACGGCCTCGCGAAGCGCACTTCTTTTCCCAAAGCTAGATTATCCCCCGCGAAGCACCTCTCTTTCGCGAAGAACACTACCTTCGCAAACCAAGAGCAAAATATTTTCGTCGAAAATTCTCTCTACTTCTCTCGAGGGGGTCAGCCTCTATTTATAGGAAATTACACCGACCCTTAAACCTTTCGTGCGAAGTCAGCACCACGTCATCGCCAATCGCGAAGCTCCAAAATTTTGGTTGGAAATCTTTCAAAATAGGGAAGAACCGCGGAAATTCTCCGATCGCGAAGCTCATCGTAATCGCGGAGCATTCCATCATTTACTTTGCACCTTCACGGCGATGCTCCCTCACAAAGCTCTTCACTAATGTGATGTGCTTTAGCCTCTTCCATTCACAAAGCTTGATGTAATCATGAAGAAAACTGTCAACATTCTTCTTGTCTTCACAAAATTCAATCCATGAAGCCTATCTTTGAGAAACTCACGCATTTTCCATATTTAAATATGATCTTCATGGATATTCACTTTTTGCGATGCTCATAAACCTCCAAATTTCGGACCCCAAAAATTTGGATAACATTGGAAAATGGTGCCACCTTGTACTACTCTTTTTGTAAAGTCTCCAGATCATCCGTTCCTTTGTCATTGTTCTTTGTCAACAAGGATTGTCAAAAACATCTCTAGAACTCGACAATTCTCCATGGAAACCTGATTTGTCAACAAACACAATCAACCCAAAAATGCTACAATGTTACCTTGAGGGATTTTTTCCCAACAACAATTATCCAATAATCATAACAATATATCAGTATATAGTAGTTTCTAGAGTTATTATTTTAGTATGGTAATATCTTAGGAAGTGGATGTAGAATAAGAAAAGAACATTGAAAAAAGGGATAAAACTATTACATATTCTTTGGGTGTCTCCTTTTGATTTGAACAAAAGGACACCATAAGTTGGTTTTCTTCCCAAAGGGTATCCTCAAGGTTAAATTTCGGGACGTTGGGAGGAGTTTTGGTTATGGATTGTCCGAGCCAAAGGGCTTTAGAGGTGTGAATAAAAGATAAGGATACTTTCCCTTTATAGAGACGTGAGGGACACTTTACGAAAGGCTTGAAATATTAATATATTATAAATAAATTTTTGGGTTTTAATGGCACAAAAATAATTTATACTGATTATAAGCTAAGGATTGTTAGAAATACTCTCATGAAATTGGTATCAGACATGTTTAGGTCATGAATTTAACCTTATCTTTTGTCTTTAACCATTAGTTAAATAAGTTAACTCTTACCTTGTCTTCTTGTATTTTTATACTATATTTTTAATATATTTACTATAAAATTCCAAGAGAATATAAAGTAGATAATTAATGTAATTTCTAAAACTATCAATTACATTGGGAAGAATATTATATTTTTATGACTACTATATCATTTAGTAAAATAGTGTTTGTTTTAAAAATTCATTTACATAAATTTTGACAATATTTAGTAATTGATTTTTTAAAGTAATCAAAACTTTATTCCTTTGAAAAAAGAATCATATCAAACATAAAATGTAAATGTTATACGAAAAATTCATATATGTAATCAAAATTATCAAATTACATTTTTCTAAAAATTATAACATCATTTATTTCAATCATTCATTAATACTGTAATGACTGCATCATTATTGTGTCATAAATAAATTTATTTATCTAATGTCTCAAAATTAATAAAAAAATACCATGATTTAGGAAATATTTTTATATTTTTAATTGATATTTATAGTCTAAGTGATCATTTATATAAAAGAAATTAAATTATTTTTAGTTAAGAGATACATCTTCATTTTATATTTACCTTTTCATTAAAATAAAAATTATAAAAGGTCATTATCACACCCAAGTGGCTCCATGGGGTCCTAAAATTGACCTAATCATTTTCATGGTCGTCCTTATATAATGAAATAGGATTAGGACATGTTTTTTTTGTTTTTTATATTATTATAATATTTTGTGTTTACCCTTATTTACCTAAATTACCCATTTTTCATATAAAATAAAAATAATTACTGAAGTTACTATTCATAATGAAAAAAATAAAAGGTATATATTTACACAATCAGGACCTCTTGATTCCAAATATGGAATCCATTTTTCCAAATTCCTAACACAAAGTTTTCATATATTAATTTAAAATTTATTTCTGTTGTCAAAACTAGAAAGCAAGTTTATAAGAAATAAAAACAATCAAAAAATTGACACGTGTTTATGTTCAATTTTAATGTGAAATTACATATAATGACCAAATTGGATTAAATGATAATAACATAATCCAATTAAATATTAAAAAAAATTAAATGTAAAGTATAACTATATAGATAAATTAGCTGAAGAGTCAGTTTTGAATTAAAATGTAGAATTTCCCAATATTCATTAAAATAATGATTTTTTTTAAACGAATACCAAACAATTATCCAAAATAAAATTTTTATGTCCTGATTATAAATAAGAATTTAAGTTTTTTTCAAATATAATATATTAAATTGTAAAATATTAGATTTATAAAGTGTTCCTTCTTAAAAGGTAGAAAAACTACATTTTTTAAAAAATACATATTTAATTTGAGAAAATGAATTTGTCCTTATTTTATATATATAGAACACATAATATGAATGTTAAAATTATAAGGTACATATATTAAATTCAATATGTGGTTAATACTATTCATAACCACTTTTTAAATGGATTGTTTGATAGTTCATGGTGCGCTCAAACTCGGTGTTGTGTGTAGTGCAAGCTTAGACGATGTCGTCCATAGTGCAAGTTTATCTTGGTGTAGAATAAAACACAAGTTATTTAATTTATTTAAAAAGAAACATATCATGGAATCATGAGATGTTACATAAAACATTAATGATCAATATATTTTTTACTACCCCTCAGTCTCTAAGATGAATGAATATAAAAGACATTTCATTTCTATACATTACCACATTTCAATATATTAAGAGACCATGAACCTTTATTCTTATATATGACTCCCATCTAACTGCAATTATTTGATCAAGGGTATGAAAACTAAACCTATTCAATATTTATGTGAATTCCTTTAAAAATAAAAAATATGCTTCTAAATTGGTTCAATTATATGGGACACCATTTTTGAATCCATAAGATTCCCAAACAATCTACCGATTAGAAAATATTTCCCATTTAATAACATCAAATATTAATTAAAAGAGGGAACTTTATTAGCTCAAACATTTTCAAAATAGTATTTAACTAGATTAAGTGCATTAACATGGGTTTGATTATGTGGATTATCAATTTACAACTTATAAGGTGTCCGTACACATTATGTATTGAGGTTTTAATCCCATTTAATCACAACTAGAATGTTTTAGACCATGCTAAGAAAGAGTATAATAATGAATCATTAAAAACCAGAACACTAAATAGTTTCCAAAACACGACAAGGGAGAAAATATACTAAATCTATTACTAGGAATTCTAAATCAACAGAATCAAATAAAATAAGAACTAAAAGCTAGTACATAATAATAAAACACTAAAACATGGCATACAAAGGATATGCTACTAAAATATGAAAGACACATTAAAAAATTTCAAACAACAAAGTAATGTAACCTACATGGAATTTAATTTTCACATAATGTGAATACCTATGTAACTATAATGATACTCATAATGCTTATCACCTTGCATACCAGGACATTTGAAATTCTAAAAAAATAACAATCAATAAGAAGAATAAATACTCCCATCAGTCTAGGTGAAATTATAGTCAACATAAATAGAGAAAAACATGAACAATAATCCTAGCCCAAACCAGTTGGAATGTTCCAAATTCATGGTTTGATAACACCTAGGCACAATTATTAACGTAGTTTGGACACTTTACCCGTCTATTGTTTACCTACCTAAAATAGTTAAACATAGGAGAACCATCAGTTATACTAACTTTTAATTTCTTGAACCAACTTACAACTACACTGGTATCCAGACCGGTCACCACATGGCCTCTAGCGCACCTACACATACACCAGAGGTAGCTGAATTGTAGTTAGGGTCTAATGGTGGTATGGTTGGGGAGATTATACCCTCGAGATTATATTAACACAGTGGTATATTTTGTTCAAATCAATATGAAATAGAAGGAACATAGATAAATGAGATCAAATACTGGAAGATTGAATGTAATAAGGGAATAAAAGTGACCAATGTAAGTTTACAATAGTGAATGCCTGACAGATGATGTTTAACATAAAATTAGTAAGAATTACAATAATCAATACAATTTAATGAAATAAAAATATCTCAATGATTAGCTCATTATTATCTTTGGCTGTATATCTGTCCTCTTTCCCAACTCCATCCTAGAAATGTATATAAAAACATTGTAATCATGATACTTCCTTGTTTCAATACCTCCACCCCTAAAATATACTCATGTACCAATCGTTACCAAGTAGTGTGTGAGATACAATATCAGTACACTGAAACCCATATTGTCTAACATAGTCCATTTCATGAAATTTAAATAAGCAATGTTCTATAATAATTTAATGCATTACTGAAATAAATAAATAATAAGTTCACAGGACTAGTTTCCACATGGACACCCCACAAATTACCTGCTTCGAGCTAAGCAGGTCAGTCTAAACTAAATGATCATACAATGGAAAATTTGGTGAGATGATATGTAAGAATGTGGAATATCCTCATGATTTTTATTTGTCTTGTAGGAAATGTCCATATTTATTTACTACAAAGGGATCAATTATCAGTTTGAAAATGTTCGTCAACCTTTTTCATTAATTCTATTTGAAAGCCACTTTATAAAAATATGGTGAGACACCGTGGGACCATCCATGACAATTCAATATGAATTTCCATGTATCTCTTGAGGCTCACCACATATGACCAATTATAATGATTCTATCAATGGTGACATAATAATGAAGTCCCATATGTGACTCCAAGCATGGTGTGAATGTCATGTACTATCCTATGATTCCAAACCTAGTTTCACACACAAGGTCTTGAGTCTTACTTGAGTCATAGTATAACCATCATGAATTTGATCTCATCCATGTTGTCTCCCCTAGGGAATGAGTTTCCATAATCTATAGGTGAAATAGATAACTCTAGGTGAGCCCATCTTAGTCATAGATAATAAAACCCCCGACGTGTTTACAATACATTAACAATCTAAACATAAATCCATGAGATTTTTCCTAATGGGTCCTTTATTTGGAACCCCTCGTATCACCACAATATTAGGAAGACATTATTAAAAAATAATATCATTTTTATTAATTCAAGAAATAAGGACAATTCATATGTACAAGAATTTAAAACATTAAATTCAACTTATTTATGAAATTTTTTTAAAGTCCCATTCATGTTGTGATCAGAATGCACTAAAAATAATCATAATAATAAGGTTATAGTTTATGCACATATTTGATTTTATGATTGATGAAATTACACATCATCAAGATTCTTTATTATAAAACATTTCATTATTATTAAATAATACATTAGATTTAATTAAAAAAAATAAAACACTGACAAGGAATAAAATACATTATCTATGGTATAAAGAATTAATGGAAGGCACAATCACAAAAAATAAGCATTGTAAATACCCATATTATGTAATAATGATCAGAGGCCTAAATCATGGACTACAATTCATCATGGTTCAATTTATAGATTTTAATCATTTATCATGGTGAAACAGAATTATTAAGGGTGAAACACAACCCAATGGTGTTTATGTAATACATGCTTCATGGTAATTGGGTCTCAAATGACGAAACTCTCCGATGAAGGAAGAATGATCCTAGGTGATCACCAAAAGTGGTGATCACCACTCTTTATGGTCATATTGGACTTGGTAACATATTCAATTTAATTTATTTAGAAAAAAATTAAACATCACTAGAATGGTTAGGAACACAACACACAAGTGCACCATATGAGAAGAAACAAAACCTTGGAAAAAAGACAGAACACCTATCTTAAACCAAGGAAGACTCAAATGATATATAAAGAACTTTTATTTAGTATCAGTTGGTAGAAATAGAAGAAACATACATCATCCATGAAAATAAGAAAAATATCTCACATCAAAATAGTGTAGTAATAGGGATAATATATAAACAATATAATCAAAAAGAAAAAAGATATAACCAAGATGAATCCATAATTATTGATGGTGCTTGAATCCAACAACATAAGAATGAAGTAGTTCCATTCCTTGGTTAGGTGTTGGAGGAGAAACCACATTATAGGTGGTGTATGAAGCAACTTGGATAAATTGAGGTGAAGAATAGGGTTTAAATATTATGATCATTATGGTAAATTTAGTAATTTCACATTGAAAACAATGTTGCACGGTTAGGCCAAACTATGCACCAAACATACAAATTTTGATGCTTAAGAACCTACCTCTCACAGTTTTTCCACACGATTACCCAAACAATGTACTAATCTTGGGATGAAAAGTGTGAGGGTACTGTATAAGTGAAACTAACCATGATGTCTTGTTCCATGGTTTTGGGTAAAATGTTTGTATCCCATGTTCTCCACATCTTCACACCACCATAATCTACATAGTTTTTACTATGGGACACACGATTTCAGAAAAACCATGTTCTCTATGTAAACCCTCCAAATTTGATATTATTGGGGCCAGTACTCCTGAAACATAAAGAGACACCCAAGGGAACCCTGATTCCATTAAATTAGTATAAAAATAACTCATTAAGGTGTTCCAACTATTAGAATTTTTCCCGATGCCCAGTTTACAAAATAGACCATCCACAAAATGATAAAATTAAAAATATCTTGTGAAAACATTTAGTCCAATAACATGGGATATTTCACAATGTTCTAAACAACATCCTACTATATAGAGAAACTCATTGACTCATTAAATTATAAATATATATATTAGAAGGTCCATATATTCATGAACTATATCTAGAATGGAAAAATGATAGTGACACCTTCAATGACTTCTTAATGGAAATATGTACTCCATGGGTATGCACCTCATAGGAACTACTTGTATTCAATCCTCTTAGGCATTATCTTTCACACAGTAATAATTCCTTCAATAAAATGGACATATGAACTCACATAATCTATTTATAGAGGCACATAATAACTATCAACTACTTCTAATAATTTAATTATCTTCTAATCATTATGTTTTTCCCTCTATTCAACCCATGAAACTATATGTGCTCCATTACCTAAACCAATCCTCTTAGAGAATAATGAACGTTCTTTTACGAAATCCTTATGATTATCCTTATATTTCATTTAAAAAAATATAACAAACCTTATTTATGTTCGGTGGAGTGATTCATACACATGCTCTACTTCTTATGTCCCATCATCTGGTAATAGTTACATAAAATATATCTTTGGTACTCTGAATCATTCATGAAACTTTTGAATATTAATATTATTATTTCTTCCAATATCCTTCAATATGTGGTTTCGAAAAAAGTTCCAAATTCTGATCTTATATCCTTCGACATTCAAAAACATGGTCACCCCCGATGTCATTGTTTACATTGATTTAAACATGGATATCCATGATTTATGAAAGTTTCACTATCAACATTTAACTATCTGTATTTACAGAAGTAATATTTTTTATTTTATAAAAAATGTCTAGAATACAGTTCTCACACAAAAACCCAACATTATCCCATAAGAAAATTATATATAAACATGAAGTATAATATCTAAATTTATTTTCAATTGGATCCCTCAATATATAGTTAATGAATACAATGTATTACACATATGGATTATAATATTTTTTTCATTTTTAATATTAGGTTATGAATACTTTGGTCAAATATTGGTATAGGTGTAATAAATTTGATGTTACCACAAATATGAAAATCAAAAAATTATTAAATTGATATGAAATTATTTAACTATGCTTCAGATACCTTAATTGATTTCAAATAAGTTATACATTATAATAGTTAATAATCATTAAAAATATCCAAAATTAAATTGAATGGTTATGATATTTTCCAAGTAATCATGACAATATAAAAATAAATGGGTTAGTATTATGGAAACATCTATATAGAATAAGTGTCCCCACTGTCCTTCAATGAAGCCAAATTTCTGGTTAATGCCCGATATCCTTAGAGGGTGGGGGACTAATTGTTGACCTAGAAAACAAAAACAATTATGAAAAGGCCTTGAGTTGTTAATTTCATATAACCCACACATGTTAAGTGTTTAGGGGATTCTACCCCTTACACAATACTATTGATGGGAAAAACTTTCCACCCCCACTTCTAAAGTGTATGTCCAGAAAAATAAAACAAACAACATGTAGGTCAAACATACAGAAATACCTAAGTTGTATTTTGTGAGGTCAATGATAAAACCTAATCACCCTTATCCCATACTAATATTCCTATTGGGTTAGAGACCCTCAAAATATTGGTGGATTAATTTAAAAAAATTTAGTCTTTTATGTGCCTTTGTAATCAATTCTATCCCTACGAGAGTGTTGGGTTGAATCATTATCACTTTCACTTACAATTTATCTATTATACTAAATCATCCACTATAACTTGTTAAGATCATAATTCACTATGGTCAACTCTCCCTCAAACATTTTAAAAATGTAGTGAATAATAAATTTTGTAAATAAAATTTATTACATTTTCCTCCATATTGGGTGATTAAGTCCTTGATGTGTTTGGGATAAGTCTATGTCACATATATTATCACAAATATCGAATGTGATTACAGTAGCTATCTCCTAATAAATCAGACTTCTTACAAATATTGATATAAACTCTAAAAAATTTACCTAATGAATCCAATATATAATGAATAGTATCAGTAACATGATCCTAAATTAATTTATTATCAAGATAATATAATTTTAATGCCTTTAGAATATTTAAAATCATTTAGGAGTCTTCTTTATGAAGATCTTGTCACCCAAATTATTCAGATAGATGAACATGATTAGATGTTTTGAACTCAATAATAATATTTTCATCCCTAAATAACCCTTAATTATAATTTTAAGATCGGTTCAACCATTAAATAATTATATTTTTCTTCTTCTATATTTTATCATCCCTAATAATAAATTTGTAATTCTGAATTCCAAAAAAGTTGGTAGTCAAAGAATTTTATAATAGCCTCTGACCTAATTTTCTAAATATTATTCCAATGATCATCACTATATATCTAATCACATGATTAGTTTAATAATACCCAAAAAAATTAAATTTAATATATCTATTTAGGTTTTGTGTTCATGTTTTTAGGTTCATTTAAAAAAAAAATTACTTTTTAATTTAAACCTATCATGATAATCATTGTGTAATTGGTGAGTATTTTACCAAAATTAATGAATTTAAAGATATAAATTTTGAGAATCATATAATAATATGGTAGTTATATTCATAATTTTTTTTTATTAGTTCCTCCTTTTAACTATTCTTGAGTCACAGATCCATCCCTACAACTTCATGATATTTATAAATTTAAGATTAGTAAATTATAATATGATTAAATTCCCTCTCTAAAGAATTGTACATAAAATATCATATTTATTCTCCAAAATATAGAATATAAAAGTTATATGTATGTTATCATAAAACAATACATATTATTTTTAATATCATATTTATGGACCTAATAAACTCTTTTACTCTCAAAAAAAATTATTTATCTGATAACATTTCCTTTGTACCATAATGAATATCTTATGCATTACATTACAAATGGAAATTTTCCAAATTTCAATATGTAATATATAATATATCATAATGAATATATTATATACCACTTTGGAAATATTAAATATTGACTTGTAAATCATTCACATTCTTTAAATATCTTGCCTATTAAAGCATGACTTTTACTTTTCCAAATTTTAACAAAAACAAGAATGCATATATTTCATATGAATCAGATTGTATTATGTACCATTAATAAAATAATAAATATCATATAATGATGTTACATATCATAGAATAAATCATATATTTTATTTTATAACATTGGTATAATGTTATGTATATCAGTATGTTCCATTACTTTTGAAAACACTGAAAAACTACGAACTCCATAATTCTAACATAGGATTATCAAAAAAATTTCAAAAAATCTCACACACTAAAATTCATCCCAGATCACTTCATAGACAAGTTTTAAAGATCATAAATTTCCTAATGACTTATAATAGTCTTAAAACATTATTAAAAAAGCTAAAAATAATTTTAAACAATTCCATATGTTGTTTAAAATATCTATTAGGATTTATGTTTTCCACAGTAACAACTAATAGGAACTTAACACCACACTACTACTTTTCATACTATTATTATGAGAATTATATACCATAGTGACAACAAATTTTTTCCAGTGATTTTTATGCACTACACCTACATCAACTCACTCATTTCCCCCTTTTAGAAATAAAAACACATTGCAATTTAATTTACAGTAACAGGGTTTTTTATTCTTCTTCTATTGAAAAAATACAAATAAATACACGAAATTAAAAAAATACATTGAGTAAGAGGGATCAACTAAAAATCATTATTTAGACTCAAGCATTTAATAAATCATTTTTCATATAATTTATGAAAAAAATTCAATTCGATCTATTGTAGGAATGAATTCCAGCCTCACGTCCCTATTTTCAACTATTTCTTTGGTAAATTTATATATGATCCTAATAAATTTAGGAATATATTATTGAATATTATCATATGAAAGAGGAATTATTGTATAATTATAATATAAAATTATTAATGTAATTTCAATTATCTTTTTTGTGTCTGCAATTTTTTCTTTTATACAAACCCGCTAGGTAAATAAATGTGTAACAACCACATTCACGTCATTTGATGTGTTTTCAGTCATTGTTTTATTTTTCTTGTTGTTATTAATCAAAAAACGTTCTACTAATATAATATACATCATGATATTAATTTTATCTTATCAAAATATATGGCCAATATGGTATTAGTGTTTCCATATAGGTTTAAGTGACCATATATTCTATTCATCTTCCCACAATTCATAGTTCCTTGGATGTATTTGTGAAATATTTTGGTAGATATCACGTCTGATTCATTTAGATCACTTTGAAAATAGGTAAAAAAGTTTACTCCTTAAACTATGAAATATCTACATATTGTGAGACAATGTAAAATTCTTATCAACTTTCTAACTTCTTTTTCATTCATAGTCCTCCTTTCATAATCCATTATTAGAATTAACCCAATATTCTTTGGTGTAACCACTATATTAGAATCTTCTAAGAATATATTTATAATAATTCCTTGGAATATTTTTCATGGGCTTAAAATTTGAAATATTATTTGTTAAAAATAAGAAAGTACACGAAGAAAAACCTCTACAAGATTAGAAATATAAAAATCTATTTTTATTTTTTGTGTAATTTCTTCAAAATAATACACCTTATATCCAATAAAATGATGTAAAAAATATAGGAAATTGAAAATTAAATGTACCCATGATCATCACCTAAACCTTAAGATTTTTTCTAGCTCTCCCTTTGGTGAAATTTATCTCTCTTATAAAACTATATAACTTTGAATACTAGAACCTAAGATCTTATATAATAACATATACATCATATTAAAATTTTCAAATAATGAATCCATCATTTTGAGTAAAAAAACAGCCATGTTTTTCAATATACACTTCTCATTCAGTTTCTCCATTCTATAAACAAACTTCACTTCCATTTGATAAATTTACTAATTATTTTTACTAAAAAATGTTGTAATTTCTAGGTGAATTATTTTATTACAATATGAGAAAATATATCATCTAAATAAAATCCATTAGTAAGAAAGTAGGATTTGAAAAATAAAATAAGATTACTTCTTGATATATCAAATTTCACATTGATAATGTTTGTAAAGACATCATTAGTCCTTTTATTAACATTGTAGTTGATTGGAACTATTCTATAGGACAGTATCTATAGGTACTGTTATAAACTACAGTGCAAATTAAAATAAAAATATTTTTACAGATTTTGTGGATTCATTCCTCATGTATAAATGTGGGAGGGGTAATCGTTGGTGTTAGCATGACACCATTGGAAATGAATGGTCCTGACCCAACTGAGGGTCATGAAGGTATTGATAAAAACATAATATTGTTGGCAGTGACAATATCCTCTGATAGATGATGTGATGCATGGTAGCCGATGGGAGATACTAGTATTGGGAAGTGATGGGTTCCCCCTATAGTATTGGGTGGATACATAAAAGATGATGGTGGGTCATGAGGTGGCTAAGGATGATGTTGGCATGGAGTAGGGTGATGGAGGACACCTATGGTTTGGAATGGTGGCCTCATACAAAGATAATGAGATTCAGCAAGGACATGGAGAGGCCAGGTCACAATGGTGGAGGTGGAGAGTGCTATATTGGCATGTCATAAGACTTCAGGATAGTTTTGGGGCCTATGGATAGGGTACATTAGTAATAGTTTTGAAACTAAAATACATGTTTCTTCATTCATTTTTCAAAGGACTTAGGTCTAGTTAGTTCTATGTTCCATTTATATGGATTTAATTCTGTGGGACTTGGAAGTCCATCTAATGGGTTCCCATTTCCAAAAAATTGCATTCTCTTTACTTTACATGGGGGTGGTGTTGGGGATATTCCCCTACTTATTAAAAAAACGCAAACTTGGTTATAATTGTATAACTAACTTTAGGAATTGGAAATATATCCCATGTGGAATTGAAATCAATTTGATTAATATTATCATTCATTAAATAACACAACTATTTGTGTTCAATACCATCGATAACCTTTTGTGTCTCATCTAGCTAAACAAATATATTTGGTTCTTACACTACATTATTCATATATTATGACCAAGTGAATTTTGATATCCTATTTTATTTTTAGGTTCCACATGCTATTTTTAGATTATGGTATTTATATTTTCTATATCTAATAACACATTCATTTTCATCAGTGTGATCTAAATGAACATCATCTATTTTTTTAATTTTGTATCTTCTTTTCACTCATTTATCTAGAAATTAAAAAATTCCCCAAATCTGGAAATTCAAAATCTTTTTCATTTTTACCAAAAATATTTAGTTTATTATCAATAATATTCTCCTCATAACAGTTCATAAAAATTTTGTATCCATTTTCTATATCACATTTATAACTTTCAAGATGATAAATTTCCCATGATAGCTACTTCATTATATTTCATGTAAAATCTTCAATGATGTTAATTTTTTTGCTTCTGTAAAGCATAATGTTCCAAAATCATTGAAGTACATATTTCATATCATTAGTTTAACAAATATCAAATATATCATATTGGATGAATTTATCAATAATAACCTGTTATAAATGTGCATATATACACTCACAACATCTAATGAGAACACTTTTGAAATATTTTCTTCTCATGTCCCAATAGAATAAATTTATAGTCTCTTGTGACTTCATTATAATATTATTAATTTCTATGATTTTTCAAATATATCCACTCTTTATATTTTTAGTTTATGTAATCATATTACTAGATTTCCTCACTGAATCATGTTAAAAATCCTTTAACTATAATGGAAAAGTTGGATATGCAATAAAATGTTCATATTTTTTTAGCTCAAATAAAAATTATTTCCCTAATTTATAATTTGAAATAAAATTCCACCTATTATTTATGACATTGTGATAACATTTAAATATTTTAGGAAACTTATGATACATTAATCAATTATAAAAATTAATATTAATCATTATTAAAACATTTACAAACATCTAAATGTTATGCTAGAGAACAAAAAAACATAATTGGATTTTAGTTATTGTGCCTCAATTTTAGCTTTATAAACTCTTATTATTTTAATGGAGTTATCATAATATAAAATAACAAAATCATAGTTGTGAAATTATATATTATTTTTGTTTTGGAGTCTCTTTTCTTTTTGGATGAAAAAATATAATGTATCCACATATTAACACATTTTTTCCTTAAGATTCAGTTTAACAAGAAGAGATTTTTCTTCCACATCTATATTTTGAAATTAATCAACTCTAGTATCATTTACTATATTTAATGGAAGGGTTTCATTAACTCCTATGGAAAATAACAAAATAGTTCGTAGTATTCCACACATTTCTTCTATTAACATGATGATATTTTGCCCATAATTTCATTCTTCTCAAAATTTATTTCCCATGTTCTCAAGATAGTTTCCTCACAATTAATTCCATCAATATCTCAATTAAAATTAATTAATTATTAAAAAATATTCCAAATCAACAAAAATTTATTGTAATACTTGATATTACATAAGAATGATATGTCAATATATGAAAATATGCTAATTATTTAGTTGAATTCGAAAATTTATCTATCTATTTACTTGGGATCAAATCTCATATAAATTTAAAATAATCATTCACATATATTGAAGTGAATATTTTATGAAATTTCTTATACCATACTACTATATTTTTTTATTTATATATTTTTTTTATTTTAGGTGAAATTTATTTTGAAATCAGGGAATAAACATGATTTGTTTTCACTTACTTCATCAGATGGAATTCACAATAAATTAAGATTATTCAATATGAACATAAAAAATATTTATTTATAATTATATCATATTCATAAAGGTATTTTTAACTTTAAGAAAACATGATTGTGTCATACTCAGATATCCTTATTTTATAATATAATTTTCCTTTATAATCTTTAAGAAATTTTATTTTTATGTAATTACCACCAAAATATTAATAATTCATTAAATACAGTCAATCGTTTTAGGATGTAATCTATCTTACCAATATATTGCATTAACAAGTACTATAATCTATTTTATAATTTTTTTCTCAAGACAAGTTTCGAGTTCAAATTTCAACATACTTTGACAATAACTATCTCCATAATCCCCATCACTACTTGATGTCACATCATGTTCAATAACATGATCTATGAAGGTTCTGTATTTTTTAAGGAAACAAATATTATAAATCAATTAATTATACTAAGTCTTCAGTCTTTTTATTTTTTCTCTTATGTTTCCTTCCAATCCTTCTTGGGAACATTTTCATTCAAATATAAATATTTTTTTCTTTCCTCATTATTTTTTTTCAGAAAACCTATTTATTCCCATCATTTACAATTCCAACATTCTAATTTATGTTAAAATCATCTAAAAATACCTAATTCCACCATAATAAAATAATTTTAGATAAATTATACCACATTAAAAATCAATTCATATTTTTAAGCACATTGAAATAAAAGTCATGGTTCTCTCATGATCTTAATCACTTTTACACCATCTATATATTCTATGAATGATTTCATATTCTTTTCTCTAAGAATGATATAATTCATAACTGTAAATTAAATTTTTATATCCACACTATTCTTCATTATAAAAAAGGATCCATCCTAATTTTAAAAGAAAGAAGAAAATTATATAGTTCATTTTTAGAAAAATCATTTCTATTCTATTGAATAAAAATTATCACATTAATGTTGTTAGGGAATGTTCTCTTTGGCTTCTTGATAATGGTTGAATATACCCAAGTGTATCTAAATCCTTTAGTGTTTATGATTATTTTTTTATATTGAAATTTTTATTCAATAGTCTAATCACCAACCATAACAATATTGTAAAAAAATCTCTTCAAATCTTGAGCATATATTCTTACACATTAAAATTACTATAGAAAATATTTTCAATATAATCCCATACATAGTTTTTAGCATTCAATCAAATTAAAATTTTATAAACTGTATAAAACAATGATGTTATAATTGAATTCCATTCATTTCCATCAATCTCTAAAATACATTTTTTATAAAATTTTAAAGGAGAATCCCTCTCAACTTGTGTAAAACCCAATGTATAATTATCAATAACATCACATACATGTGAAATTTGACAAATAATCATCATATTATTCCATTCAGAATAATTCATTTCATAAAATGTATGAAAAAATCTACTATGTATTTTATTTAGATTATTTATATTCAACATTGAGCATAAAAATATCATTCATATGGAACGTGGATTGTACATGATGGAAATGGATGTTCCTAGGTAATTGTTTATGAAACACAATGAAGTGGCATTGAATTAGTGTCAAATTATTTTAAAATTAATCTTTAATTACAAATAATTCTACATTACCAATTAATATTAGGATACAAATATGTCAACTATTTCTCAACCATTTACATAAAATGTTGAATTTTAAATAGACAATGAAATATTTCTACAACGGTCACCTTAAAGAGGATGATATTCTCAAAGGTATGGTTGGGTCAAGTTTGAGATAAATATTTTTTCACTAATATCCTATTTCATTATAATAGCAAATTACTTATATATTATCTTTACAAATGTAATGAATTTTGGATCCTACTAGTATAGAATAACAATATCAAATAGAATCAATTAGACCATGTAATAAATATTATATTTTATAAGTTTATATTTGGATATGAAAAATTATTTTTTATCATAGAGCATGGGATGTTTTAGTAGTTGGGACTCGCATTTATATTTCATGTATTGGAATATTTCAGAGAGATGTTCTGGGAACTAAATGATAAATAGTTAGTAGTTTGGTTGTTTAGGTGATTATTAGAGAATGTTATGGGTGTTCTTATAATTAAAATTTCAGCTGCAAGAATGAAACTGTGATAAAGTGATGGGAGATCCATTTTGGTATCCCATAGACAAGGATTCAATAGAGAAATAGTGAAGGGCTACATTATGATGGTTCTTTTGGTTATTGCACAACATTACAGGCCATAGAAACCATTTAGGAGGGCCCTAAAGAGAGACAGAATCATGCTTCCCCAAACATAGAGGTGGGTTTCACTATGGATCCCTACTTCACATTATATATATGTGTAGTAGGAGGAGCCTTATTCCAAAACCCATGAGGTCACACTACATTGATTCATTGAGAAATGGTATTTCAGTATGGATCATATATGCATGCCCAAGGGGGACCCCACCATTTTTTAGTGAGTGTAAAATCTTATTCTCTAGGAAAACTACCCTTAGATTTTTTTCATTTATGTTGTATGACAAGGAGGTAAATTTAACTGCCTCATCACCCAAGATTCCCCCATAAACATTCCCCCCATGGACACCCCATGAAAAGGGGTTATATTATTGGTGATTTCATATAATCAAAGCAACAAATATTCTATTTTATTCTATGTTCTAGTTTGTTGACAATGGATACTGATTTTGTTCTATAATGAATAGGGTTTTTGTACTGATTCCACTTGATATTGGTGGAATCAGTTTAGGAAAATGAAGATTTCATGTGTCTTTTACAGAGGACATCTATAGAGGATGATCACACAAAAATTATTAGTATTTCAGTTTATTTAATACATTTCACTTATTTATATATAGTTTTTATTTAAATTTTGTTAAATTGGCAATGGAATTGGTGGGGGAGGCTATATCATAGAATGGTGTCGAGGGAATTAAATTTGAAATCTATGATTGTTTGGTTGGTGATTTATAAAATTTTGTTGACATGGTGGTTATATATGAGATTTTGAGCGATTATTCATAATTATATTTATTTATATAAATTTTTATAAATTTTGATAATTAATTATTTGTATTTGTTTATATAAAATTGGATCTTAGGTGTTGTTAAATGCTTTTATGGGACATGGAACAGATCTATAAAGGTGGTTTGTAGGCATAGAGGGATGTTCACTTTGGTATTAAGCTAGATGGAAACTATAATACAACATGAAATGCATTTTTAAGCATAATTTCAAAACTGTATATATGTTTCCTAGGGTTGGGTTGGATATGCAAGGACCAAGAGTTACTTTAGAATAAGATAGAATAATCATGATTCTCAAAGAGGTGAAACTTGTGATATTTATCACATTCAGTGATTTTTGATAACTAGACAACTATAACTCCATTAAGAGAACATGGAAATAAGATGAATAGAGACTAACGATGGTCTTGGGATTTTAAAAATGATGTGGGAATGATAGGTTTAGAATAGGATTGAGGCCAAGGTCTAGAAGATCCTATGAGATATGGAATCACTACAAGGTAATAAATATGAATTAATATTAGTGATCAAAGAACATGAAAAGTATGAGGAAACATAAAGAACATATTTATGGATAACATGAAAATTATTAGAGGACATACATGTTATCCTTTGATGATGAGTTTTTTTCAAACTGAGTCACCTTGTCCAGTGTGAATTGAACACTTTGGTGAGATGGATATCTTGGAATATAAGAAGTGTTACCTATGGGATTTTATTGTAATAAGAATCATTAACATCATGGAAGATGATTGATCTTGAGTCTTGAACCCACTATAAGTGAGATGACACTAGTAGGATCACCATGAGAGATATGGGATCTTAGTTGTTTATTAGGAATACGAATACCATAAGACTGAGTGTAGGGACTAAAATTATTTTTAATTTCCCCATGTGAGTGGGTATAGTCAGGCACATCTCGGAGTGGTAGTTTTCGGTCCTCTAGTGCATCTGAGAACTACCTTATAAGAGGGGAGTTAGCTGTTTGTGACACTATCTAAAGTGAGGGGCACCAGATGTGATGTATTATGGTAATCTCCCAAACTATTTTAATTGAAAATTACTCTCTATCTAATTAAATGTCCTATTATGTATAATAGTTATAGAAAAAATTCACTTCCTTGTTTTTTTTGTTTTTGGATTTCAAAATACCGTTATGAATTGTCACTGTTGCTAATATAGTCAATGAAAAGTGATCACATGATTTGTATAAATATAGGTCTTTAACAAATCCATTTTACTCCCACAAAGAAAGTGATGGCCTCATCCAATAGACTTTCCCCTTACGAATACCATTTTTTGGATCTCATAAAGGATGTGGCGTCATTGGGGTTCACTCTAGACCAAGCCCAAGCTGAGCTTCAACATGCTAAGCTTGAACAGAATCACCTATGGGAGAAGTGGAAGTTGATAGAGATTACCATCTGAGTGATGTTATCTGATCCACCCCAAGAGTCTAACAAAATCACACACCTTACCCTTAGGTCATATGTGGGTGTTATAAGGGGTTATGGAACAAGAACTAAGCACTAAGAATATGTACATTATTTTTGTATAGAGAATATACATTCATTTTATTATTGTTACATTGTAAATAGTTTTTGATGAAAAAATATAATTTTTTAGTTAATATTCAATTAAGAACTATTTTTTGATGCATTAATGGATTTTTGAATTGACCAATATTTTAACTAAATATTATGGATAAATTACTTTTTATTAAATATAAATGATTGTATAATTTTTATAAATACAATTGTAATTTTTATTAAGGTTTGAAATCGTTTTTTTGTCAAATACCATGAATTTTCGATAAATATCGGTTTTATTTTAAAAGTAAAGACTCAAATATTTAGAAAAATATTTATATGAAATAAAAATTATTTTTGGAATCAGGATGTCAAAATTATACAACGGTGATTTTTTCATAATTTTCTAACACAACCAAACTTTTGGGTAAAAATTAAATACCATTTAAATATATAATGTGTTTCATGACATCATAATTACCCCATACCGATGTAATGAAATACTATAATCATTATTTTAATCTATTATATGTTTTAAAATTAATATAATGTGATTTTAGGTTTATTTTATTTATTTTACAAAGGCTCAGTGGACCCTTCAGGACATATAAAACATTTTAGCTTTTTAAATTTATTTTCATGAGAGCATGACTCACCTATACATAAGAAACCATAATATTTTAAGAAGTTAGTAAATTGTACTTATAAATTAATCTTTTCTACTCCCCTTTGGAAAAAACTATGTGAAAAACCATGGTTTTGTTTGTGGTTTTGATTAGTTTAATGTGTTTTGTCCCAAATCTAAATGATAAATAATTCCCTCTCTTTTCCTATATAAACCCACCAAACCTACCACTTCCTCTTCACTAAAAGACTTTTTACCTTGACCAAACATTAAAATCCTCTCTCATGAATCCTCAAAAAGTTCCCCAAGAATCCCAGAAGCCTCTCTCATGCATCTTCCAAGCCTTTGGTATCACACTTCCATGTAAGGTATTTCTTCATTCTTTATTTAGGTCCATGTTTCCATATATTGTTATGAAATTTGATTTTAATTTATAAATGTTGGGGTATGATTTATCACATTCCCTATACTTCCCTCCTTATGTTTGAATTATAAGATACCCCTTTAGTTGTCATTAATGCCTCCCATGTACACCCTTTACCATGCTGAAATTCAGTATGGAATTTTCTCTCCTCATTTACATTCAAACAATTTTTTTATTATGAATCTAAATTCCATTACATATGTTGGGAAATGTATCTATATTAACCCTTAAATTCCATTTAATGTAAATATGATGATACATCCCTTTCTCTCTCATCAACCATTTTTATGAATTCTTATGCCACATTGTTATGCTGCCGAAATTGCATTGCGATTGTCCAAGCCAAAGTCATTGTGTAGTGAATACCATGTCCATTTTTATTTCAATGGTACTCACCTTTTTGCACATTTACATATTGATTATGAAGTTTAATATATTAATTCCAAATTATTTTATCATGGAATAAATGCTTATGTTTAATGAATCCATGTTATATGATCCATAGGGCACACTTAGTCATGAAATGAAATGTTTAAGAAGGGTGTGCCATGATAGCTCTCTAATGAATTGGGTAAATATTAGTATCATGATATGTCAAGTGCAATAAGGTTATACTCATGATAACTATACTGAAATGAGTGTTTACTCATGCTCCATGTGTAATGATCCTTAGATCTTGATAATACCATGTTAAGTGTTGTTTCCAATTTCCATGTTATATTAATCATGCTACATCATGCTGTCGTGTTCATGTTTATCTTATGATACATTGATATTCTTATTTCTTAATGTGTTTTTTATTCTTCATGTTATTACTTTGTTACTCCCTTACCAAGATTTATAGCTCACCACTTTTTAGAAATGTCCTCTGGTTATCCCATGAAATAATAAGAAGACGGGAATGTTGTGGTCATGTAATAGAAGTTTTCAATAAAGATGTTGTGTTTCATGTTTTAAGTCATTTTGTAGTGTTCTGAAGCAGAAGGACACCAGACCTCTCGATCTTCTATGATGTATCAAGTGATGATTTTATGTAATAAATCAGGTTTATGTGTGTAATAAAAATTAGGGTTGTTATAGTTGGTATCAGAGGATTGGTTTATTTATTTTTAGGATTAGGATTAGAAAACTCTAGTGAAAGCCGTAGGGATAAGACTATGCATAATAAAAAAATCTATAAATTTTCATGAGTATTGAGTAATTTGTTTATCAAGAAAATACATCCATGTATGGATATGATCAGTTAGATGTGGCTCGGGAACAAATGTACCTAGGAGTGAAAACTCTGACAAGGAGTTTCGGGCTTGACCCAGGGTATCCTAGTAAATGACAATGGTCCTTCTAGCACACCTTGTCTTGAAACACATGGGGGTTATACTTTGGTAAATTCACAAGCTCAATATGAACCATTTTTATGGAAATAAAAAAATTCCCCTAAGAATAAATATTGGAAATTTGATCATGGATAACATATATTGAGTCCTATAGATTTATAAGTTAAGGAAATAAAAGTTATTTATAAGTCATCTGTTTTTTTTCATGGATTACCCATTATTTATTACCTCCACCTTTCCTATTTTTTCAACCAATGGCCAGTAATAGGATGACTCTAGCTAACAACTAATGTGAAGATAAATGTGATGACGATTTTAATGAGATGCACAATGCAATGGGAGAGGGAATCATGAACATTATCATGATACTCTATCAGTTAACTCGATATTTGAATAGAAACATGTGTCAAGATAAATGTTCAACACCCCTATGAAAGAAGAAGTGTAAATTGAGAGCTTCATGAGGCAATGACATCTTACTTTTAATAGATCATCCAATCCCACAATTTTGGAACAATGGATAAACTCCATTGAAAAGATCTTCTCAATCAATAAATGTTCATAATAAGAGAAGGTTCTTATATATTTTTACTGTATGGAGGGTGAAGCCGATAAATGGTGGAAAATGATAAAAAAATACGAATCTTGAGGAGGAGATTGAGGCATTGGAATGTAAGTATTTCCTTTAAATGTTTTTCGATAAATATTTTCCATGCACTCTCTGACATAAGATGGAATAGTACTTCCTTTCCCTCAAGAAAACAAAATGACAAATCGATTAGAGTGTATAAGGAAAAATTCATAGGGCTTTTACAATATGCCTCCAGATTTTCCATTACCCCAAAATGAATGGTTGATTGCTTCTTTGGTGGGATGAAACCTAGCCTATGGATACCCCTGGCGATCTGTGACTTTGATAGTTATGAGGAAATTGTCTGATGTTCCCTCAAATTCAAAATTGAGATCGGTGAATCTTAGGGGTATCATGGGGATAAGAAGCATAAGGCGGACTTCAATTATGGTTTCCCGATGGATAAATCCAATAGCGTTAATAAAATCCAACACACCACTTGACAAAGGTGGAGAAAGAAGAACAACAAAAATTGCCTGAAAGGGATAAGGACATGCTTTTGGTGTGAAAGAAAATGGAACCAAGCTGTTAACTACCGAAAAGAAAAACCCACCACTATGACAGAGAGGAAGAATGCTCTGTTTGACTGTCAATGCATTGTTCATTACTTCAACTACAATGAACTAGTGATCCTTGAAATTAGTTCCCTAATCTGATGGGTTTTCAGAGGCAACCAAAAACCTTCAAGGAAGTAAGGATGATGTTTTTCCATCACTACCCCTGAAGTGAACCCCGACAATGAAGGGGTGATAAGTAAAGTAGTTAGTCATTCCAGAATAGATAATGTAAATTTTTATCCCAGTTCTACGCATTCTTTTATATCCCAAAAGTTGGGTAGAACAATCCTAACACCACCAAAAATCATGGAAGTAAAGATTTCGGTGAGTGTAGAAAATGGGTCAATAATTTTATCCCATGAATATAACTCCTCCCCTATCATAATTTGTAAATTAAACTTCTTTGGAATCCTCGTCATACTCCCTATTGTGGAATTTGATGAAATTCTTGGCATGGATTGGCTTTACTTATATAGAGCCAACATAAATTGTCGTGAGAGGGAAATCACACTCCATATAGCGAATCAACCCATGATTCTATTCAACTACAAGGAGGATGATTAATCTTTTTTATCACCATCATCTCAAGCATGGATATTACTGCCTATGAGCACTGTATCTGGCTCAGATGATTGAGTCCAAAGAAGCAACCATCCTCTACGACATGCCTATTGTGAGGCAATTCATTGAAGTGCTTCCTGAGGAATTTCCTGGTCTTCCTCCTAAGAGAGATTTTTAATTCTTAATTGACCTTATGCCTGGGTAATTTTGAATATCCAAGTCACTATATAGAATGTATGTTGTGGAGCTTGAGGAGATGAAGAAACAAAAATAGCAGAATCTGGATAAATGGTTTATCCGCCCATGTGCTTCACAATGGGGTGCACTATTCCTATTTGTCAAAAAGAATGATGGGTTAATGCACCTATGCATTGATTATCATGAGCTCAAAAAAATCTTGATAAAGAACAAGTATCCTTTGACCTAAATTTAGGACTTGTTCATTCAGCTACGTGAAGCACAATACTTATCCAAGGTGGATTTTCGGTTAGGATATTACAAAGTAATGGTGAATAAGGAGGATATCTCCAGGACCTCTTTTTATACAAGGTACATGCATAATGAATTCATAGTAATTCGTTTAGGACTCACTAATTCTCTTGAAATATTTAAGTACATGATGAATAGAGTCTTTAGATATTACCTTGACAGATTTTTGGTAGTCTTTATATATGATATTCTAATATAATTCAAAACCAAGGAGGAGCATGGAGAGAATCTAAGCATTGTACTAGAGACATTGTGAAAGGAAAAGATCTATGTGAAGTATAACAAATGTGAGTTCTAGATGAAGGAGATCTCATTGTTGGGTCATATCATCACAAGAAATGGCATATCTGTGAATCCCTCCAAGATAGCTGCAATAGAGGGATGGACAAGGCCAACATTGGTGATAAATATCCATAAATGCATGGGATTTGTTGGATATTATCACTGATTTGTGAGAAATTTATCACAAATTTTAAACCCCCTTACCAAGATAACATGAAAGGGAGATAAATTTTCTTGGAGTGATGAATTCAAAGAAAGTTTCAAAGAGTTGGAAAGGAGGATAATCACAGTGCCTGTGCTCACATTACCCACAAGTACAATACATTTTTTGGTATTTATTATTTCTTCAAAGAAGGGATTGAGTTTTGTTGATGAAAAATAACAATGAAATTTCCTATTATTCAAGTCAATTGAAAGTTCATGAGCTGAAAAATCCTACACATGATCTAGAGTGGGATATAATGATATTCTCAATAATTATTTTGTGACATTATCTCTTTAGGGAGCAGTGTGAGATATACAAATATTACAAAATCCTCACATATATATTCACATAGAAATAGTAGAATATGAGACAATAAAGATGGTTAGAGATGATCAACAACTATAACTTTTCAATCCATTACCACCCTGGGAAAGAGAACAAGGTGGCAGATAGTCTATGTAGAAAGGGCCCAACAATTCTATCATTAATGTGAATTTAATAGTACCTAATTTTATTAGATTTGATGAAGGTGGATGTGGGAATCAAAAATAATTAAACATCATAAATAATTTCACAAATAATTTCTCAACCGTCTATTTTGTAAAGCTTAAAGGATGATCCAAATGATGATGTAGGAATTCATGAGAATGTGGAAACTATCAGAAAAGGGAAATCCTCAAAGTGTAATATTAATGAAAAATGAATTGTGAGATTTAGGACAAGAATATGTGTTCCATCAAATCCAGAGTTAAAGAAGGAACTTTTGGATGAATCACATAGTTAAAATTTATCCATTCACAAAAGATACACAAATATGTATCGAGATCTCTAAGAGAATTTTTTGTGGGATAACATGAAGATAGAGATCACTGAGTATATATAAAAGTGTCGGGTATGCCAAAAAATGAAGGATGAGAGACTAAATTCTAAGGGGAGGATGAAACCATTACCCATACCACCATGGAAATGGGAGAAAATCACCATGGAATTTGTCACCGGACTTCCAACGACATCCAAAGGAAACAATACTATCTGGGCCATTGTGGATCATCTTACAAAGACTGGACACTTCATTGAAATTTTGGTGGATTTATAATTGGATAACCTTGAACAGTTATATATCAGAGATGTGGCAAGGATTCATGGAGTACCACTATTGATTGTATCCGATCGAGATCTACGATTCACATATATGTTTTGGAATAGTCTTCAACATACTTTGGATACTGAGATGACCATCAGTATGACTTATCATCCCCAATCTAATGCCCAATCTGAATAGACTATCCAAACACTTGAGGACATGTTTACAGCATGATCAATAGACTTCAAAAGAGGATGGGATCACCATCTTCCTCTAGTTGAGTTCTATTACAAAAAAAGTTTCCACTCAAGCATCTAATTGGATCCGTATGAAGCCCTTTATGGGAAGTGTAGAACACTGACATGTTGGGATTAATATGGGGAGAGAAAACTCCATGGTCTGGAAATGGTCGAAGAAATGGTGGAGAAGGTTAAGACCATCAAACAACACATCAAAGATGCCCAGAGTAGACAAAAGTGTTGTGCTAATAATTGTCGATAAGACATATAGTTTGATGTTAGATACATGGTATTCCTCCATATATCACCATGGAAGAGATTTATGCATTTTGGGAAGAAGGGAATGCTTAGTCACAAGTACGTTGGCCCTTTTTAGATCCTTGATCGCATTGGAGTAGTGGCCTATCGACTACCAATCCCACCAAACCTATCTCAAGTACATGATGTATTCAATGTATCACTCTTGAGGAATTACATACCTAACCCATCACATGTACTCAATCCAAATTTGGTACCATTGGAGAATGATTTATCCTATGGTAATAAGTCGATGAAGATCTTAGATTGTTGGGAAAAAGTTCTATGAAATAAGAAAATTCTCCTCGTGAAAGTGTAGGGGAGAAACCACATTTTTGAAAAGGAAACATGGGAATAAGAGTATGTGATGAAGAAGAGATTCCCACTTCTATTTTAGTGAGAGAAAAGGAAATTTCGAGGAAGAAATTTCTTACGGGGAGATGATTGTAATGACCCAAACTTTAATCAATGAAAATTCTTCTAGATCTAATTAAATTTCATATTATGTTATATGGTAATATAAAATATTCACTTCCATGGTTTTATGTTTTTAAATTTCAAAATACCATTATGAATTATTACCATTTCTAATATAATTTTTGAATAGTGATCACATAATTGGTATAAATGTTGGGCTTTAAAAAATCCAATTTACTCAGACAAAGGAAGAGTTGGCCTCATCTAGTAGACTTTCCCCATATGAAGCCTATTTTTTAGAACTCATAATGGAGTTTTCATCATTGGTATTCACTCTTGATCAAGCCCAATATGAGCTTCAATACACTAATCTCAAAAAGAACCGCCTATGGGAGAAGTTTAAGTTGATATAGATTACCACCGATTGATGTTATCTGATCCACTCCAAGAATCTTTCACCATCTCACAACTTACCATTAGGTCTTATGTGAGTGTTATAAGGGGTTATTTAACAATATCCTAGCACTAATTTTACGTACATTAATTTTTTATAGAGAATATGCGTTCATTTTGTTAGTGTTTCTTTGTAAATAGTTTTTAAAGAAAAAATAGCATTTTTTAGTTAATATTCAACTATGAAATCTATTTTGATGAATTAATGGATTTTTGAATTAATTAATATTTTAATGAAATATTATTAAAATATAACATTTTGTTAAATATAAATGATCGAATATTTTTTATGAATACAATTGTAATTTTTAATATGGTTTCAAAGCGGTTTATGTCAAAACCCATTAATTTTTGATTAATGACGGTTGTTATTTTAACTGAAAAAAATTAAAATATTTTGAAAATTATTTAGATAAAATGAATATTATTCTTGGTATTAGGATGTCAGAATTATCCAACATGAAATTTTTCATAATTTTCTATGATAGTAGAACTTTCGGGTAAAAATTAAATACCGTTTAAATATATAATGGGTTTTATGACATCATAATGACCCAATAGTGATGTAATAGAATACTATAAATATTATTTTCTTCAAATATATGTTTTACCATTAAAATAATGTGCTTTTATATTTATTTGATTTATTTTACAATGATTTATTATACCCTGTAAGACTTTTAAAACATTTTAAGCTTTCAGAATGATTTTATTGAGAGTGTGACTCACCTCAAAAAATGAAACCCTATTATTTTAAGAAGTTAATACATTTTAATTAAAAAATAATTTCTTCCTCTCCCCTTTGGAAAAAATAATTGAAAAAATCCATGAGTTTGTCTATAGTTTTGATTAGTTTAATGTGTTGTGTCCCTAACCTAAATAATAAAGAATTGCCTCTCTTTTCATATATAAACCAACCAAACTCTAAATTACTCTTCACTAAAATAATTTTGATATCAACTAACCTCTTTGATCCTATCTCTATAATTCTCCCAAGGTTCCCCAATATTTTATTAATCCACTCTCAAGCCTCTCCCAAGCCATTGGGGTCAGACTTCCATGTAAGGGATTTCATCATTCCTTATTTATGTCCAAGTTTCCTTATATTGTTATTCCACATTATTATCAATTATAAATGCTAGGTTATTATTTATAACCTCATCCATACATCCATATTTGTGTTTGAATGATGAGATACCACTTTATCTCTAATTAATTCCTCCCCTGAACACCTGTTACCATGCCGAAATTCCGTAAGGCATTTCTCTCTCCTCATTTACATTCCAACAATTCTTTTTGTATTATAAATCTAAATTCAATTACATTTGTTGGTAAATGTATATATATTACCCCCTTAATATAAATTTAATGTACATATGATGAAACACACCTTTTCTCTCATCAACCATTTTTATGAATTCTTATGTCACGCCGTTATGCTGTGGAAATTTCACCACAATTTTCCAAGACAAAGTCATTGTGTAGTGAATACCATTGAAATTTCTCTTTCTAGGATATTCATATTTATTAACATTTGATTATTGATTATGGAGTTCCATGAATTAATTCTACATTAATTTATCATGGAATAAATGATAATCTTTAATGAATCTGTGTTATATGATCCATGTGGGACACTTATACATGAAATGAAATGTTTAAGAAGGGTGTTCAATAATATCACTCCAATGCATTGGGTAAATATTAGTATCATGATACATCATGTAATATGAGTGTTTAATAATGATAATTCAAGTTCAATGATGGTTTACTGATGCTCCATGTTCAATGAGCCTTGGATCATACTAATACCATGTTATGTATTTTTACCACATTCCATGTTATGTTAATCATGCTATATCATTCCCTTATGTTCATGTTTATATTATGCTCTATTGATATAAATATTTCTTAAAATGTAATGTATTATTCATTTTATGCATTTTATACCCCCTTACTGGGCTTTATACCTCACCCCTTTTTATTAAAGTCCCCAGGTCATCCCATGAAATGCTACGTACAAGGGAATGTGGAGGTCATGTAATGGAAGTTTTCAAAAAAGGTGTTGTGTTTCATGTTTTAAGTAGTTATGTAATGTTCCTTAGCCCAAATACACTATACCTCTTGATCATATATTTTGTATCAAGCTAATATTTTATGTAATAAATCATGTTTAAGTGTGTAATAAAAAAGTTGGGTTGTTATAGTTACCACCCCTATATGGGAGGGACTCATGAGGTGGTGATGTGATTTGTGACATGGATAGTGGACCTTACATTGGGAGATATGGTATTGGAATGTATAAAGATAGGCTCACTGTGAGTGAGATGGTATTGTAAGAACAGATGTTAGTGAAAATATAAGTCAATAGTTTAGATGTATAACCTTTACTTGTACATTTAGATAGTAATCCAGATTTTTTGGATTCCCTACCTTGATTCTTCATGTATGGTGTAAGATATGGATTTTTATCTTGGGGGAATGGGATTATTAAATCATAAATTCAATATGAATTTTCTTAACTTCTTATAATCATGGTTAGCACAAATTTACCAAATATTCATAGATTTTTTCGTATCATTTTCATCAAACAATTCCGAATTCTATTATGTTACATGATTTAAATCCCAGTGAATACTTAAATTTGATTTCATATACTAGGGACACTTGGTGAGACCCTGTAAATATTTTTCTAGAACACTATACATGGGAACTTGTGTTTTTCTGAAGTCTTATGTCTTCATTTATTTTGGGCAATGAACATATAGTGGATAGAGTTAGAGGCGATTTATGGGATATTTGAGTCTCGCACTGGGATATAAATTATGGATGAGAGTAGAGCCTCTTGTATTTGGTATTTTTTTATTCAGTATGTAAGGTTATCATAGTGGTAGATCTATTGATATATTTATGTATGAATCCATATAAGACCTTAATTATAACAATTTTTTTTTTCGATTTATGATTACTCCGATTATATGAATATTGGTGTGGTAACTGCACCTATTCTTTAACACTAATTATAGTGAATAGTTTCTATATTGTCTAGATTATAACCTCATCGCTAGTATGAAACCTATGGAATACTTGGAGTCCTATTAGAAGTCTCATAACACATTATCCAGGGATTCATATATCTTCCCATAGATTAATTTTGCAGAAATTATTTTCACTACATATTATTTTGTTTATTGTTCAAAGAGGTGGTTGACATGGGATATATGATTGTATCAAAGATGGTGTGGTATATAAAACTGGCGTGTTGTAAACATTTTTATAATGTAATTTCTATGTTATTAGATATATTATATTTCATTTATCTGTTTTGGTTGTTACAATTGATATTTTTATGAAATATTGTATATCTTTAGAAATTTTTTATCTTGGTTTTGTCTGGTGGACCATTGGTAAGAAGACAATGTACATTAAACTTATATAGCATATAGGATTCACATAAAATTTGTGTACATGAGCGTGGTTGTTTTAGTAATGGTTGGTTTTAGTTGTTAATAGAATCATGAAATTTATATTGTGTTTTCCCATATAACATATTATTAATATTATACTCAAATTAACTACTATATTTCTTTCTCATTATTGATCTTGTGTATAATGGAGAAAGGCATTCTTTTTTATTGTCTATACACCCCCTTAATTTGAGTGATGTATATATATTAATAGTAGGTTGGAGAATGAATTTTATGTTTTTTTATTGGACCCCTTTGGGTTGATTTTGATGAGGTATGGTCACACAATGTTTGAAAAAAATACCATATGGTGTTTTCCCATATAGCCTCATGATGGAACTCTAAATTACTGAATTGGGTTCATTTAATAAGTCTTGTGATATTCTTGTTGAATGGTATATGAAATTCATTTGGATTTTAGGATTTTAATCACTCCTAATTATTTTTGAATTGAGGCTGGGTTTAGAATTATGGTATAGTTTGGCACCCTACTATAATTGTTTTGTATGTGATTTTCATGGTGTAATGGGATTTTTGGTAGATGATCATGATTTTGGAACAACCATCGAGAGGTGGGTGATCATGCAGTTAGCCTTAAGATGAGTGATATTCCCCAGGATATCTAGATTTTATTAACATTCATGAGGATAAGGGTAAGAGGGTTAGGCATGTGAGCCTAGTTTATATGAGATGTGTCTCACATGAGAGTAATATGGGATTTGTGATATAGTTATAAGGAGGAATACATTTATAGGGTCTTGATGAGATTGATTAGGAAGAAAAGTGAGAATGTAATAGAGGTTTCTAAATGGATCAATATAAATTATTGTGCAGAGTGATCATTGGAATTACTATTTGAGAAAAATATCTTAATGTTAGGGGCGTTTCTCACTTGTTACAAGTTGTGATAATTCAAAGTAGAATCGATGAGGTTCAAGAGAGCATGGAATCATGCTGTTTTTTAAATATCAGAGGCATCACATTATGGTAATATGTTAATTTGGAAATGTTCTAGGGATCCATGGTATGTTTGATCTCATATGGTCCGTAAAAGAAGTGATAGGGCTCAGCTGAATAATAATGTGTGGATCAATAGGAGTGACCTGTGTGTAATGGTGGGACCCATTTTGGAAGGTACTCGAGGAGAGATGATATAAATTCATATTATTGGTATCGCACCACTGGATATATTAAGGATTTAATCATATTTTAGATGATTTTTTAAAAATCCACGAATGACATTGCTGGTGATTTTGGAATGGGAATGGTCGGGTGTTTCATATTGGTGAGCGTGTATGAGTGAGATGAAAATTCTCATTCATTATGATTTCATAACAGATTGATCAGGGGCCATGAAGATTAGTGTTTTTTTATTAGGGTTATTATAATTATACTATTAAGGTGGGTATATTTGTATTGGTCATCATTACATGAACTTCATAATGGATGTATCATGGGTGTGGAGAGACTAATTAGTGGAAATTTGATGTGGTACCATGATGCTGATGTGAGGGAATGATAAGATGTCATATAAATTTTAATAAATATTAGTTTGGTTTTTGAATTAGGTTTGGGATGGATTTTAACTATAGGCATTATACTTATTTTTGAGTCGACATGATCTACGATTGATTCATATCGGCGGTGCACTACTAGTCCAGGTGAGAGCATGACGACTAGTGAGGTTAATGGTGGCCCAACAATAGAGATAATTTGGTTTTTGTATATAGAATTTGGTTTAATTATTTAATTGATATTGTGATGCCTCAAAGTATTAAGGATTCTTGTTTGGGAAAGATGTTAGGATAACATTCTAGTAGTCGAGGAAAATCAATTTTGGGAGTGGTTTTTCTGTGAAATAAGAATCGATGTCATGGAATGGATTTGGAAGAATTGAAGTCAAAAATACATTGACTAACATAACACTAAAAGACAATTATTTAGTTGGTGAATCCTATATTTGGAAGAAGCATGAGATAGTATTATAGATTATGAGTGTATCCATATAGTGTTAGGTAGAACTAGATTTTGGATGAGATTTCTACAGAGTCAAGGGTACATTATAATAGATAGGTATATTTTTGGACCTTCTGAGTGTTAAAGATGGCATTTATTGGGTGACCATAATTTTGGTAAATAGTAAAATTTAATATTTGGTTTTGGGAATCAAATTCCTTTTTGGTTTTTGGATAAAGATGAAAATGATTTATTAATTAAATAAAAAATGGGCTTCTTCAGGATTGATTACTAGAGGATTCATGATGATTCTCAAGGATGTGAAACCTTATAGTGGGGAGTTTATAACAACCTAAAAATTATATCTATTTTTTATTTGAAAGGAATTTTTATGTCATTGGATATGGGTAGGTTTTATTTCATGAATTGGGACTCATTTTTAGATTCCTATCATTATAACATCAATGGAAAATGTTTTTGTACATTGAAGGAAGACTTGTTAGTGTTTCAAGTCCTCAAGTCATTAATTTATGGGGTTCGTGGTGTCTTTTCTATAGAAATATTAGCTGTAATAGAGGAACCATGGTGTAATGAAGTATTATATTGGGTGGTGTCCCATAATAGAGGAATACATGGTGTAATAGTGTATATATGTATCACGATGGTGATTTCTTGAGGAGAAACATACCATATCCCATGGGCTATATTGTGTAGGGGCACTGGATGTAGGGAAATGGGTTTCACCTCAAGGTTGGTTGTGTAGTGTATCCATAATCTACACCATAACTAATGGTCAAGGGTGGGTGCTGTAAACAAAACTTAGTGGGACAGTCTGTAAAGATCCCTAAAGTTGGGGTCTTGTGTTTTTCCTCTATGGACATGCATAAATATGGTAATATTATAATTTTTTATTTGGTTAAAAAGGTTTTTCTAGGTCATCCCGATATGAATTTTAGTGGTTTTAGGGACAATGTATGGGATATAGTGTAGACTCTTCCCCCACTATATCCTTAGTTGGATCCTTTGTTTTGAGGGATGTTCATAGTGGGGAGTTAATGAAACAAGAGGTGGGAATATTGCATTTCTTCCTGTACAATTATTTATCACTAATAAATGATTATTTTAGTTGAATTTTTAAAGGGTTCCTATGACAACTGAACCATATCAAGTGGAATCAAGTAAGTAAAATGTGTTTTCTAGTTGGTTGGATGTAGTTTTCCTAAGAATGTGACAACATACATTCTTTGACTATTTTGGTTGAGTAATGGAACATCCCTATTTTATGTAGAGGTTTTATATTAAATTTCATAAAATTCATGATTGATACAGTATTTGGTGATAGTTCTCTTTTTCATTATGGTTCTGTAGATGTGATATAGAACATTCAAGAGTTGATAGTTGAGGATCCTTTTCGTTTCAATGAAGATGTGATGCCTAGTTATTTTTCTGAAACTATGCCTCATTGGTTCCATTTAAATAAATAATTATAAATTTGTTATAAATAATTATTTGGGATTTATTTCAAGTTATTGTTAATCAAATGGTGGTATAGGATTATTACACCAAATAAAATATTTATAAGTGGTTGTATAGATTCTTTTTGAGGTATTAAATCTAGTATCAAGTTACATTGTCTCTTTAAAACGATCATCTATTGATGTTTAGGAATTATTTACTTTATTACTAAATGTATCATGGGTTTGGGTAGAATATATATAAACTGAGAGAGCCATATTAAATAATATTGGATGGTCCTGATACTCCTAAAAGAGGAACATGTTAAGATTAGAACTTTTAATTTATTGGGATCACCTAGTGGATATATCAATATTGAAAAATTTGTTTCCACATTGATATGAGACCTATTATTGTCTTAGGTTATGAAAAACGATGTGATAATCCTAGGATGGGATGCTTGTTCAAAGAGGGTAATCATAGTTAGAATTTTACTTGGATCAATGGGCGAGAAAATGATATGTATCAACATGATGGGTTACACTCTCCTAAAAGTGAATTAGCATCTTTGAAAGTTCCATGATAGAGGGGAGTCCTTCAAGAATAGATTATTTGTAACAAAGAGTAATTTCCTATGGATTACAACACATGAGATTATATGAGTGTGGGGGGAGATAGGACATGAGTGTTGTCCATGAAGTGAGATTTAATGAGTTGTGGACCAGGCTAATGGACATGGATCGTAAGAGGCAAGGGATATGGAGTCATTTTTTGGGGAACACGATGGATTGGTATGGGTGACCAGAGATAGGGATGGGTTCGAAGGCCATTAGTGGATTCTTGAACAACTTATATGAGAATACTGATAGGGTTTTAATTTTGTTCATGTATGATAAGACTTGATTGTGATGAGGTAAAAGGTCTTAAGTGACTAGAGACCTGTAGTGAGCCATTAAGATTATTAGATAGACTATGTTCCCTTTGTGCATGTGTTGTGATATGCGATAAACATATCCTTGGTGATGGTGGTGACAAGGCTAGGCCTCACCATGACCGAGATGATGTTCCAAGAATTTCCATGAATATATTAGATTCTAGTTCTCTATGACTCATTTCCTAACTGTATATGAGATATTGTGTCTTGAGACGAGTCTCAACATTCAATAAGTTAGAGGATATTGGAAAGGATAACTTTGAGAGAGAGATTTTGATTCTTTGGTGCATATGAAACCCTCCACAGTGTAGGGGAGTGTTTAGGTTGTTCCCCATGCTTATTAAGAAGGTGGTTGATGTGATATATGACATTCCAAGAGAGAGAGGGAATAATAATGAGGTGATTTGATAGGATACTTAGATTTTAGACCCTACTATGGACATCGTACTGTGGTTAGGATATGGATGGCCTTTCATTAAGTGAGAAGATGTTGGAAGAAAAAAATTTAGTGATAAGGGTATTTTAGATATGGGGCACAATTTCTTACCCCAATACAAAAGGAATTGTTCTAGATTTTGTGAATGTAAAACATAGTGACTATAGTTATGAATTGTAATACTGGTTCAGTAGATCATAGGAATGATGAAATTTTATCATGGAGACAAAGAATGATTCGTTGGGAATAAATTTGCACACACTATCAAATATTAACTTGATACACTGAAGAATTCCTTTTTTAGTTAGTGAATAACATAACATGTGCATGTGTTATAGGATTATCATCCTCCTACATACAGCTATATATTGATTTATATGACAGTAACATTGTGATACCCTACTAATATGTTTTTCTTATATACTTCAAGGGGACTCTCGTGCATGTGAAAACTTATGTATACATTCACGTTGATCATTAGATGTGTAGTGGATCTAGATGGGATATCTTGAAAGCTATTTAACAACATGGATTGGGATGTTTATCAATGATTGTAGTACATATCCCATATTTTGTAAAAAAAATCATTAATTGTGATAATCCATATGGGTGAGTAGTTTTATGTATTATTCTTCCCTTTTTCATGAGGAGTTTTTAATAATTTGATTTAAAAAAAATGATTATGTGAAGTGATTTTTTGATATCTTGTATATTGTTTCATTATAATTCTTGGATATTCTCCACATATTTTAGAGATTTTTCTTTCACCTATAGTTAGAGTCATCTAGATTAAGACAAGGAATGCATGATGTCCTATATTACCTCTACTAGAACACTATCAACTAACCCATGGGCCATGAAATTATAAATCACAATCATTATCCAATATGATTTTAGAATCAATATATTATCACCTTCAATAATTTAAAATTCTTGACTACATTATTGATTTCCCTTCATTAGGATGACAAAACCTAGATTATTTTATGTGATTCAATAGATCACTTCTTCGGAAATCAATCTCATTATCTTCTTAAATCAATGATTCTCACAAATAACTTAAAAATTATTCAACCACTAAGCTCATCACATTAATATAATTTTATATTTTCAAAAACCTGCAAGAATTAATGAATAATTATGAATTTAAAGAAATAATGTGCTCAAAATATTTCAAATTACTCCCCTAACTAATTATAAAATATTATCCCCTTTTATTTTCACCCATTATATTATAATTTTTATTTTTTCATATGATCATCAATAAATTTTAATATTCTATTTTCCATGTGGGTTAACACGACATTATTTTCAACTCAATTTCCCCAGGTTCCTTCACATTTTCATTTATACTAGACAAGGAGATCTTATAATAGTTTCTCATAATTTGGCCTCAACTAATGTTTTTTGAAATCCTTGTATATGAAAACCTCTTAATAATCTTACAATGATCATCTAAATTTATTCTCATTCATTATTTTTTTCCATATCAGATAGAATCATAACATAACCCTAATCATCATGGTATTTATGACTTCAAGACAAAAAATAATCATATAATTTAATTTTCTTTCCAAACACTTATTTTGAAACTCTAATAATTTCCAAAAAAAGATAATCCTAGGGATTATATAAAGTTTACAAGAAAAAGAAAATTATGATTAAAAATATTATCTAAATTCTCAAAATATTTTATCTCATTATACATGAATTTTTTTGTATACATCATCATAGAATTCATATCTATAAATATATCTTTTTAATTATAGTAATTTTCACCCACAATTATGTAAATTATACAATAATCTTATAATCCAAAATTATTTTATAATATTTTCAAATGAACATAAAATTACCACAACCACAAAAATTCATCACCAATGACATCAATAACATTTTTAACAGATCAATAACATTTTAAATAACTTCAAGGGATCATCACTTATAATTTATATTAAATTTAGTAAATCCTCAACGTTTCATCATTTTTTAGGCATAAAAGAAGTATCTAACACATTATTCATAAATTTCAATGGAAATTATTGAGAAATATCATGTTTTATATTAAATTGATTTGAGGATTAAATAAGTAGACAATGGATTAACATATTAATGTTTTTAGTTATAATAAATCCAACATGACACTCTTGGTTTAGTATTGTATTTATATATTTAACAATAAATATAGATTTAATGTTTCCTTCCAACAATAATATATACGTTATATTAAATTATAAATCTAATGATTTCTAGATATTGTTATCTTATGAAAAGCATCCATGTAACTAAATGATTAAAAAATAAATTCAATCTAACTAATTTTGGATAATATAAATGTAATAATAATTTTTTAATTTTTAATAAAATAGAAATAGAGAGAAATAATTCAAATCAATTATCAACATGAATGTTCAGATACAAGAAAAATTTGATAATATATAACTATATAATGAATTTTTATTGGATTTGGCACACTAAGAAATGCTAAAACTAAATATGTTTTTTTGTTGGACTCCCCAGTTATAGTGATCCTCTAAAAATAATTTTTTTTGTGAGAAAATATATATATGTGAGAAATATAGATGATTAATAGGATTGTTAGCATATCTTTTTTTATCATCGATTTATGGTGAGATATAGAAAATTGTTAAAAATGGATGAATATAATATATTTCCTTACGTATAGAAGTTACATAAAGAAAGAGTGCGCTATGAGAGATGTGATATTTTCAAATAATGTTTTAGGTGAATGTAATGAGAAAGGTCCTAGGATGGTGCTTAAGTACTAAATGTGATTTGGTACATTGTGATTTTGGAAAATTTGGGTATCATTTTGGATAAATTAAAACGTACTTATATGACGTTATCATTACTTCTACTTCAACCTATTGTTTAGGATATATAGAATATAGAAAAGTTAATTAGAAATTGTGTTAAAATTATTTTCCATGAAAAGTAAGGGAAGAAATTAAACGTTGTATATCTATTGTGAAAATTGAATGAATGTAAATAACTAATATTCGAATTGAAAAAAATACAAATGAACATTCACACCATACTTTGAAAAAACAATGATAATATGGGAGAGTTATTCAATATAGGTTATTTTTAATATATATAAATGCAACGTCCAATACAATAAAAAATTAATTATTCAAATAAGAGAATAGAAGAAGCCTTGGATTCTAATATACATATGACTATGTTCAATATTTTAATTTCTTTATGTTGGGTAGTCATTATTTCTTTTGAAAAAATCATATATATTAAAATATTGGAACCATGCATACTAACCAAAATATGAAAAAATGTGATGCTAAAATATGAAATTATAATAGAACTAAGATAGTATAATTACAATATAAATATAAAATATTACTTTCTCTAGTACCTGAATTCTTATAGTTGAATACTTATTATATACTAAATGTAACAAAAAACATAACATTTATATTGATTTTATAGACTTGGTGATTTTCCAGGTTTTTAAATCTGTTTTCCATTTTTTATTAAAAATATATATGATATAAAATATAAAATCCATGTAATATTTTTTATAAACCAAAACTGGAATATATATTCAAAAAAATTGTTGTAAAATTTAGTCTGTATCAATCATATCACACCAATATTTGGAACATATCAAATTTTGAGGTAAATTAAAATTATTTCACCAATCAACAAATAAAAAAGTATTTAGAATCAATTTTTCAAAATTCCATGTATGTATTCTGTAATAAATGACTCATAAAGAATTTCATGGGTTGTGTAATATTAAAAAAATGATAAACCAATAACATATTATGAAATATAGCTAATGGTATATGAGAAAAATTTCTGAATGCATGATCTAATGTGGGGAAAAATAATCAATTAATTGTAGATTTTGATGTATTATCACTATCAAGAAACATTTGATATATGTTGATTATTAACTTTTAAATAATATATTCATATTAAATGACCTCTCCAAGATCCAACATTAATGGTTTGATATAATCAAATATTGTGACATCTTAATACATTATCATCCTAGAAAATAAAACCATTTGATAGATGCGTTATGTAGAATAGTTATTTTACCATTATATATAATTAGTATTGAAAGGGATATAGAGTTCATAGATATGAAATAGAATGACTTTAGAATCATATATGAATGGATGATATCAATCACTTTTCATATGATTTCTTAACCATCATTCTCGAAAAAGAATATGGTGGTACATATGTATTATTTAGACATAAAAAATATGATGAATGTAGTACGGAAGGGGAAAATATCATATTTTAAGGATAATAAAGATGGATATATATGATTTTAGAAACCATTATGTTTACCACAATGACCAAAATTAATAAAGATGTATTTTATGATGATCACAGCTAATAATTTTCTATCCATAGAGGGTGTAAAAAGATATATTGATTTAAAAATCCTGATTACAGTAAAATAGATTCAATGTTTCCATTATTACAATGGTAAAAGATATAAGGGATAAAAAATGAATGATTTGTTAGTTTAGTATTATTGGAGACAAGATATATACCTAAATTATAAGTTACATTGGATTAAAAAACATTCTTATATAAATGAAATTCATTCAAAAAATTATTCAACAAATAATCAGAAATGAAAATGTAAAGGGTGAGCTTGGATACTCATTAAGGGAAATAATTAAATAAAAGCAATAATGAATACATAAATAACAAAAAAATATGTTGGAATAAATAATCAATACATTATAACTTTTAATCAATAACTAGGAATTTAAAATATATCCGTGGAAAATCAAAGAATCACATTGATAATAATAAAAAAAATATTAAGGAAATGTATAATGTTGGACATAATGACATGTCTATAAATTGATTAGGAAAACATATCAGGTACCTAAACATTATTTACTTATGCGAAGACATCGTACATACCATCAAATACTTATGAAAATACATCCTCATTGTATGGGATTGAATAAAAAGAGAAATAAAAATTATTATTTTTGTCGTGAGATATGTTGATTCATAGTGAAACTATCTATATTAGAACCTACCCATAAATTATATATTACCAATGAACTAAACATATATTTAATAAAAAATTAATACATAACAAAATGGGATTATTAGTATATACATATATGTGTTGAATCAAGATTATAAAAAATCAATATTTCCCCAGAAAAAAGATATATCATTAACAATATGATTCTTTCAAGAAACACATTATATTGAAACAAAATATGTTTGGGTTAATATATAACCAGTTAAAATAATAATTAATATATCAATGAGTAAAGAAACACAAGCATAAATGAGACAAATAATGTATAATTAATAATTAAAACTGATAGAGAACAAGAACACATGAAATTGAATAATCATAAAATAAGGCCCAAGATATGAATCAATAAAAGATGATAATAGACCAAAAACAATTCGAATGTTAATGGAATAAATTTTTGGTAATTTTAGATTAAAATGAAACTGACATTTAGATAATAACAATCCTCAAATCATTTGTAACTTTATTGTAAAATAGATGTTATAAACCAATTCCAAAATTCCTGTAATATATTTTTAGAAATATTTTCTATTTTTGTTATAAATAAAGAAATAATACTATATTGGATGGATTATTTTCATTAAAAACCATGAAATATTATATTGTAAACAGGAAACTTAATAATAACTATGATGGTAGGAAAATCAATTCATTCCTTATACGTTAAAAAGAACATTCCTTTTATTTTTTTAAATCCAAAAATTAATTATTCAAAAAACATTAAAATATTATAATATAATAAGTTTTAATGAAATTATAATTCAGTATAATGTGTTATCTATAAATAATTTACTGTATATATTATCTTCTATTAAAACATTTATGAATATATATGGAATAAAAATATCACCAACCAAAAAGATGAAACAATATAAGTTTTTTTAGTGATGTTGATTAATTAATTTTGATTACCAGAGAGGGAAAATGTTTGAAAAAAACATAACAATCCTATAAATAACGATTTTATAGTATAATATATGGATTTTATGTTGAAAAGGAGCATGCAATTCTTCTAGTTTAAATATAAACATGAAAAATCATGAACAAGTCTATGATTGTAAAATAAATGATTATGGATTTAATAACATTAAAATCATATCCCCTGGAAATATAATTTTAATTGAAATAATAGAAAACATTAATAACATGGAACCATAATATTATATTTCATTGGATAAATATATAGACCATATAAATTAGATTATGTGCATTATATAAACTTTGTCTCATTAGAGTGGAATTGATTAAAAAACGGTTATCATCGGTTCATATTTAGTGAAATGGAATATATCATCATAAATAGTAAATTAATTTTTATTAATTATTTTTTACGAAAATTTATTATATATAATATATTTTTATTGTTATTTTATACTAATTTTATATCCATTTATTGATTTTTTTTCTTAAATTTGACTCTTAAGGTGGCTTATTTAATATCTTAAAAATTTCTTCGGTATATTTACCATGGTTAAATGATTTAAAAAATGCTCCAATAATATATATTTTTTCAAATATACATGATTATACATTTTATGTATTATATAAAATTTTATAATCATCCATGAGATGTGGTAATATAAAAATGAAATGTGTTGTTCATGGGGATGATATTCCACCTCTACCCATGATGACACATTCATTTTCCAAATAGTTGGAAATGAATGAAATAATATATTTATTAATAATTCAAGAAATATATTAATTTAATAAATATAATAAATATAGATTAAAGAGTTCATTATGATTATGAATAAAAACCATGAATGAATAAATAATTAAATTAATTTGTGGAGGTGGTTGCCCACACGTAAGCCAGAGCGATGCTAACTTTTTCCAAAAACATCAGAGGGTAAGAATATAGATGATATACTATATTTATAGAATCATAATTCATTAATAAATATCATATTGATTCTTTAATTTAAACTTTTTAATAGTCTTACTATTCCATTGATGAAAATTTATACACATCACTTCATGAAAAAATTATCACACACATATGCACAAGATATGTTTTCATTTTCTATAGGATTGAAGGGAGATAGAAAATAAATTCACCTTCGACAGGAAAACATTTAAGTATTTAAAATATACTGATAATGTTTTTAGAATGACTACTTATTATTTATAACATGTTTATTAATAATGGAACCTGAAAAATCATGTAAAGAACATATACATTGTTTTAGTAAACAACATTATAATTAACATTAAGACATTTTAAAGAGGATTTTTTTTGTGAAAATAATATTTCAAGGATGGGAAAAATAATGTTATAAAGGTATCTGTGTAGGTATTTTTTTCAGATTAATGGATCAATATGTGTGGATAATATCAGAGAGGATGTTCTCTTATAAAAGTGAGGTGAGGTAAAAACATGAAATTACATGAAACATTATTATACAATATATGTATTATTCAAGTCAAGTTTTTTAGTATCAGCATATTTTAAATGAATATTTGTTTTATTTAAAATTACCAATGACTAATGTGATTTAAAAAATGTTATATTTTATCAAGAATCATTTTTTTGTTTATTTGATCCATATTATTAACTTTTAAAATTAAGTTAGGAAATGAATTTATAATATGATTACTATTTATTATGAAAAAATTAACCCTAACACATTAAATAATTTTCTTTATTCTTATTTCAAATATTTAATCCTCTTTAAAATAATAGATTCATTGGTTTTTTTAGAAATTTCTTTTAATATATGATTATAAAACCATAAAACTATTTTTAGAAAACCAAGAATTTTTATTATTCAATTTAAAACATTACGTAGATTTTTAAAAATATAGAAATATATTTTTATTTTAAATAATATATTTTTAATTGATAGATATTAATTCTTAAATATATATCTCATCAAATAAAAAATGTTCATACATATTCATGTTATTATTATTTCATGTTAATGTCATATAGATGAAACTATTTGTATAATCATTATTTTTCCTAATTCAACAACGAATAAACTATTTCTAAAAAATCCGAACGATTGAACCCTAATATAATTTCATTATTCTGAAATATAAAATAATTTTAATTTTAAAACATAAAATATATGTGTGTATTATAAAATAATTCCAATATATGTTCATGAACAGATAAAAATATCTTATTTAAATATAATATATTTTCAATGAATATGATGAATTTAACCTCATTCCTTGCCTAGTAACAACCAATAGATGACTGCTAATTTAATTAATTTAATACATGATCAATGAATTTTGTCAAATTAATTAATCAATAGTTACTAATAAAATTTATTATGTTAGAAATAAAAAAACGTCCAATGAGAAGAAAAATCGTCGAACTATTTATGAACGAAAAAATAAAAGTAGGAAAGGAAGAAGGTAGGATTAAAGAATGGGGATTTCCCTCATCTAGTAAAAATAGAGCTAGATAACATAATATAAAATATCATTTACATAATCAAAATCATCAGTAGTTTCCCACCTAGACTGAAAATCACCTCAATTTAAGATCCTTAGGATATCAATGTTGATCTTTTTGGACACTTTGGAAAAGAATTTGGTAGTCACATTTATTGGTATGTTAGAGTAGTCCTCCCATGGAATTATCATTGAAGGGGAATGAATAAAACAATTACTATCAGCCACCTTTATCTTGAACCTATTGATAGAATCCATAAAAGACACATGGCCACCACATCCCGAATCCTTGAGGGAATTGTTATCATCCATCAATTCATCATTAGATACATTACCCCATTTGTTTGATATTATTGATGAATTGAAGATATTCTGGACCTACCAATAGAAATGGCCATTTTGTTGAACAATAGTTTATTTGATACCACAAACCTATATATCGTGTCCTAAAAAATTAGTTGAATGTGATGGTATTCATCCCCGACCTAAAATATGAGGCCTTTCTGACGTCTCATCAAATACCACATAATGAACATCATCATGAGCATCTTGTTTAGTAGAAAGAAATAGATCAAATCCCTACAACACTTCTCCTTTAGTTCCCAATCATCTTACATCCATCATAGAAGTCATAAAACTTCTCATATTTTATTTTGAGATCAATATCTTCATTTTGTGTTCATTTAAAAACTATCTCAGTGAGAATAGAAGAGAGATATACCTCAAAAATGATCTATGAAAAGTATCTAAAACAAGCCTCTTTATTATCCTTTCCCTTTTTATAGGTATGTTAATCACAGAGGAGATATTAAAAAAATCCTAGTGTGAGAAAGAACTCAATTTAAACCAAAGACGTGTACTTTGACACGTGCTCTATTATTTATAAAAATATGAAGATAGATGTTCGAAACCCAATATTAGATGCAATGCTCATCTGGTTTAAGAGAAATTGAGCCACATTCCCACGAATTTTTTATATATCCTCATATAGAGAAAATAATATGTAAAAATCCATGACCAATTATAATACTTCTTCAATCATCAAGGGCATATGTTTCTGAAGTCATCTATGAATATCTTCCTCCCACTATGGTTTCAATCTGAAAGGCACGAAAACAGATGAAATAACAGAAAACATATATAGAATCACCCTGACATCAATTAGTTCCTAGTTGGAGATAAGATTAATGGTCAATACCCTTTTAATGACACAATATATGAATATCATTGTAAGAGACAATTTTTTTTTAAGATTTTCATTTATCATAGCCACAGACTCTTTCGCAGATAATTTAGAGGTTGCCTTCCCCTCCCATGATTCCCTCACCTTTGGAATAGAGCAAGTGAGGTTTCCCCCAAACCATAATCTTGATATCAATGTCTCATGGTGACACCACGACACATTCAAACCCCTAAGCCCCCTATAATTCCACAAATTCTCCTTGAGAGCTCCACCCAAATATCCATCACTCTTCATTATGTTAGAAATACATTACACCCAAAAAATCCATTTTTGGAAAACAATTTTTATAATCGATTTATTATATCATGGTTTCTAAAAGTGTAATAAATTTCCAAATGATTATTCATTATTTTAAATGTCTAAAAAATATATTTAAATTATATTTAATACTAATAATAAGTTAAATTTATCATTTAAATTAAACTTATATTTTATAATGAAAACTTCATTTTATAAAAAATAGTCAATATTAATTTTAAATATTATTAGTATTATATTATTTAAATAAAATTATTCAAAATTGAATAATTATTTTCTAATAATTAATTTATATTTTTTTATTGTGAAAAGAATTTCTACATCTATATCACCGTTTGATTACATTACAGCCTAATATTTTTTACACCTTTTCAACTAAATAAATAGTTTTTTTGTATATCTTGTGATATAGACAACAGAAAACTAAAATTAAAATGAAATTATTTAAAATTAAATGTTACAATTAATATATCATGAATGAAAAATTTTCAAACAACCAAAAATTTACACTCATTGCTTATTGATTTAGAAATGTTTTGGGATGATTATTTTTCTAAAAATGTGATTTTGATTTATATTTTTCAATTTCAATTCAATGATAAATTCAAATTATTAAGATAATTAATTTTATTGATATTTTTATAAAATTAACCAACTGAATAATCATTCACACATTGATTATATATTTACAAGAAGCGATGATAAAAATACCTGATGGTAAAAAAATATATCTTTATAAAAACTATTTTTATATTTATATAATATTTTTAACTTGAAAATTTTACTTAATAAATATTGATCAATAATATATTAATAATATATTTATAATATATTAGACCTAATATATTGAAAATGGCCTAAGGTTTTACCTTCGTAAGGAATTATAATAAAATAAATTTATGCTTCGATAAAACATTTTTTTAGAAATTTGTTTACATGTGTTTTGTGTGAGAATATAAGAATTATTTTGTGAAAAATTTATAACTTCTGTCTAATAAAATGGAATAAATTTTTGATATTAGTTTATAATACATTACTTTTATTAATTTTTTTATATTTCTAATTTTGATGATTTTAGTTTGAGTAGTGAAAAATACCAATTTTAACAAAAATGTCACTTTTATAACAAATTTAAGATGTATGAATGACTCGAATGCTTATAAACCATTTTTATAGAATGTATATATTTAATATTTTATATAATTAATTTAAAACTATAATATTGTAGATAGAAATCTATGTTTATAATTATACAAATATTAGTAATATTTTTATTCAAATAATAACAATTTTTTATACTATCATAATAAATTATTCTCGCGGTTTGATTTAGTTTTGGGTTTTTATGAAATTGAAATAATTATCATTTTATTTAACATATTCCAATTAAATCACTTAAAATTATCATTATGCATTATTTTTCTACAAAAACAGATTTTAGATTGAAATTGATATTTTTTAAAAACATTGTTTTCATTTGATTTTAAATATCATATTAAATATAGTTTTTTCTACGTCTTGTAATTGAATATTAAAAAATTTATTAAATATTTTTATTTATAATAATAAATATTAGTTAATTAGTTCAAATTAATACTTCTTAATTATGAATAGTATGTATTCTAAATATTTATCACTTGGGTTAATGGTAAAATGAGTATATTGGGTTAATATAATGGGAAAAGGCATAAAGATAACATAGAAATATTCTTAAATGTATTTTTTTGGTTGAGTTTATAAATTAACCTTATAATATCTAAAAATATTAAAAAAATTTAGGACTCATGAATAAAGTAATACAAACATTATATCACAATAATTCTTGTATATAAAAGTTTTACACCCATCTCACTTATAAATGGGCACATCCACTCTTCTATTCTAAATTTTTTTGAGCCACATATCTCAGAAAATAACTACCAAATAATTCCCAATATTGTTTCAATATACCTTGATATGCTATATTTCTCAAATAACACCATCATGATATCTTAATATTTAATCTGAAGGATATCATGAAAAGAATATGTAGATGTTCTTAACAAGATTATTTGTGCTCATTTTTTCTTTAAAACCCTCCAAATCCCAAGAATATTTTTAACATAAATAGTTTTTTATATTTAAAATATATGTTTTATTGTTATGTCTATTTTCAATCTCTTTTCAATCATATTAAAAATTAAATCCTCACTTAAACATATGTAAAGCCTACCAACTCCACGTAGTTGTGTAAATAATTTTTCATAAAAAATTTACAATAAAGGATGTGAATTTAGAATTAATAAATACATTTTATTTTTATAGAATAAATCTGTTTTTCTACATATATATATATATATATATATATATATGATATCATCTATCTTCTTACCCTTCCACCCATTAAAAATTGATAATGTTTCTCATGTTTACATAAGGAACACCACAACCATGAAGAGATGTGATTAATTTTGATATTACCACATAATATGGATGATTCTAATTTTTTTTACAATCAATAAGAAGTTATTAATGAAATTACTTAAACTATTGAGTTTAATAAACAATTTAGAAACAATATTAAATCTGTTTAATAAAACAATGTAATTTTTATGAGACTATCCAAATAACCTTATGTGGTGTAAACACCATGAAATTTATTGCATGAAATTTTTCTACAAAATTATAGATGTGAAATTAACTTAGACACCAAATTCTGGGTTTTTGTAGAAATACATCATTATGATGGAAGAAAGAGAATATTGGATTTCCATGTGTCACCTAAGGTCTCATATTTTCTTTATAAATAGAAACTTGGGGCCCTCATTTGGAGGGGTGAATATTCTGAATGTCTGATTGCTTCTCTGATCTCCCTAGTGCTTCTTCCACGTCCCTAAAAACCTCCATGGTAGTTTCATAACCCCTAAATAGAGGTAATGAAATAAGGATAGTGAGAATTAAGTCAAGGTAATGTTTAAAATAAAAAAAACTTGCATGGTTGTTTAACATAAACCCCATATTTAAGAAAACACATACAATCTCCCTTCCTCAAATAGAAATTTGTATGGGCCACTTTTGGGAATCCCTATAGAGAACCTTAAATATTTAGGCTATGTCTTATGTCAACCATGATATTTATTACACACTTAAACATGTTTTATTATATAAACATGCAATTAAGAAAACTCTGAGGATGGAGAGGAAGGGAGATCGCATGTGTTTTCTTAAATGTATATGTTCATAAAGGTGAATACCCTCAATAGCTAAATGGGTATGGTATTCACTTACACAATGATTTAGGAATGGAAATTTTGGTGTAACTTCGACAGCAAAATGATGTCAAATAGAAATCGTAAAATGGGTTGATGCTAGAGAAAGGGGAATCTAATAATTTATAAATGAAATGAATAATAAGGGGGTCATGTAACATAATATCCCAACATATTTCATGGAATTTAGATGAATAATAATAAAATAATTGTTTGAATGTAAATGACAAGAGAGAAATTCTTTATGGATTTTGGCATGGTAACAGGTGTACATGGGAGGCAGTAATGAGAGAGAAAGAGGTCTATAATAACTCATAAAAAAGGAGAGATGTATGGGGAGGTGAAAAATCATACCCCAACATTTTTAATTGAAAATAAAATGGTATAACCACATAATGAAATTTGGGAAAAAATGAGAGAGGAAGAAAGACATTACATGGAAGTGTGATCCCAATGTCTTGGGAGAGGCTTGAGGTAGGCTTCTAAGGAGTTTGGGGCACCTTGGGAGAGTTATACAGAGACGTGGGAAGAGTTTGATCAAGGTCTAAAGGTTTTTAGTGAAGAGTAATGGGGGGTTGAGTGGGTTTATATAGTAATGGATAAGGAATACTTTATTATTTAGGTTTTGGAAACTGAAAATTAAACTAATAAAAACCACAAACCATCCCATGGTTTTTGCCAAATGGGAGTGGAAAAAAGTATTTTATAATTCTGATAGACAAACCTACTAAAATATTCAGCATGCTTATGTGGAGGTGAGTCACACTCTTAGGGAAACATTTTAAAAGGTTAAAATATTTTATAAGCCTTGAAGGGTACACTAAGGCATCATAAAATTAATTAAAAAATATGGAATCACATAATTTTCAGGTTAAAACATATATTGTCAAAAAATCCATTTTATAGTATTTTATTACATCACTATTGGATCATTATGATGTCATAAAACACATTATATATTTAAATGGTATTTATTTTTTACCCATAAATTCGACTCTCTCAAGAAAATTCTGAATAATTCACTGTTAGATAATTTCGACAATCTGAATCCAAAAATAATATTCATTTTAGCTAAAATAAATTCTGAAAATATGAATTTTAAATTTTAAAATAAAAATTAACATTTATTTAAAATTCATGGGGTTTGAAAAAAAATAGTTTTCAAAACATAATTAAAATTTCAATTGTATTCATAAAAAAATTATACAACCATTTATATTTAACAAAAATAAATTTAGTAATAATTTTTATTAAATCATTTTTTAATTCAAAAAAATACATTAATTCATCCAAAATAGATTTCTTAATTTAATATAAACTAAAAATAATATTTATTCTTTAAAAACCAATTACAAAGTAACAATAATAAAAGGAATGTATATTATGTATTCTATACAAAACTAATGCACATAATCATAGTGCTAGGGTTTCGTTACATAACACATTATAACATCTACATAATACCTATGGGTAAGGTGTGTGATTGTGATAGAATATTGGGGTGGATTGGAGATCATCACTCATGTGGTAATATATATTAACTTCCACTTCTCCCATAGGCGATTCCATTCAAGCTTAACGTGTTGAAGCTCAGCTTGGGCTTGGTCAAGATTGAAGCCTAGTGACACTACCTATTTTTCAAGATTTGAAAAATGGGCGTCGTATGGAGTAATTCTACTAGATAAGGCCATCAATTCCATTGTATGATTAAATTAGATTCTTTAAATCCCAATATTTATTCTAATTAGATGATCACTATTCAATGGCTATATTTGCAATATTAACAATTTATAATGGTAGTTTAAAATAGAAAAATATAAAACCAATGAAGTGCCTATGTTTTATATAATAATTTTACATAATAATACATTTAATTAGATCAAGATAAATTTCATTAATACAAGTTTTGGTAGTAAGAATTTTCCCCCATTAAGAAATTTCACCCTCAAAATTTACTTCTTCCAACACTGAAATAGATGAGGGTGTCTTTGCTTTATCACTTCCTATGATTCACATGTTTCCTCTTTAAGCTCATTGGTTAGCCACAACACCTTGACTAGGGGCATTGTCTTATTTTGTAGAACTTTTTTATGATGATCTAATATCTTCACCAGCTTCCCTTCATAGGAAAGGTCATTATCCAATGGTCCCACCTATATATTGAGAACATGCGGAGGGTATGGTATGTACTTCCCCAGGGTTGATATACGGAATATATTATGTACTTGTGACAAGTTCGGTGGGAGTTCTAGTCGATAGGTCATTGTTACAATGCGATCAAGGATCTCAAAAAGGCTGATATACCTTACACTAAGATTTACATTCTTCTCAAATCTCATAACTATCTTCTATGGTTATATGTGTAAGAATACCATGTATCCAACATCAAACTCTATGTCTCATCAACTATTATCAGCATAGCTCTTTTGTCGACTATAAGAATCTTTAATGGACTGTTGGATGGTCTTATCCTTCTCCACAATTTCCTAGACCATTTCTGGACAAAGGATTTTTTTCTCCCCAACATAATCACACCATGTCGGTGTTCTACACCTCTTCCCATAAAGGGTGACATAAGGAACCATTTGGTTGCTTGCGTGGAAACTATTATTGTAAGAGAACTCTAATTGGGTAAGATATTGATCTCATCCTCCTTTTAATTCCATTGAGAATGCTCTCAATATTTCATCATGTGTTTGGATAGTCCGCTCAAATTGGACATCAGTTTGAGGATTATAAGTCATATTGATGTTCAACGTAGTATTTAGAGCATGTTGGATTCTCTTCAAGAACATAATGGTGAATCTTGGATCTCGATCTGATACAATAGATATTGGAACTCCTTGAAGCCTTACCACTTCTTTTATGTATACACATGCCTTTTAATCCAATAAGTAATCCTCTCGAATTGAAATTAAGTGTGAAGTATTTGTAAGATGATCCATAACAACCCAGTTGGAATTTTTTTCTTTTGGATGTCTTCAGAAGTCCGATGATAAAGTTGATGGTGATGTTTTCCGATTTCGATATTGGTTTGGGTAATGGTTTCATCATACCCTTATAATTATGCCTCTCAACCCTCGGTAGCTAACATGCTAGTCACCTTGATGTCTACTAAGTGATCTCCTTTTTCATGTCATCCCACCAATAATGATTTTCGAGATCTCACTACCTATATGTGTTTCAAGGGTGAATGGAGAAATTTGTACTTTGTGCATCATACGAATGTTCATTATTTATATCCTTATTTTTTTGAACACATAGACTTGTCCCAAATCTCAAAATTCATTCTTCATTAACATTAAACTCTGAGGATTTCCTCTTTCTGATAGTTTCCACATTCTTCTGAATTCCCACGTCATCCTTTTGAGTATCTTTTAACCATCCCAAAAAAGATAGGTGCATAATAATTTTTGAAAGGATTGATGATGTTCCCTTCTTTATGATTCCCATGTACATCTATATCAATTATAAGAAGATTAGATCCTTTTAAATCCTAATCAATGAAAGAGTATCTGGAACTTTTCTACTTAGATCATCTACCACCTTGTTCAATTTCCCTGGGTGGTAATTGATTGTGAAATCATAGATTTTGATCAGCTCTAACCATCATAATTAGTTCACGTTCAATTATTTATTTGTGAATATATACTTGATTATTTTTTTGAGCCATATATATTCTCACTTCTCCCAAAATAGGTAATGCTGCAAAATATTTAAGGCAGAGATCACTTCCACTTACTCTAGATCATGGGTGGCGTAGTTTTCCTCATCAATTTTCAACAGCCTTGAGGCATAGGCATGGAATTTGTCTTTTTGCCTCAAATTCCATCAAAGGGAGACTTATAAAACTTTTAAGAAGACCAGTCCCACAATCTTAAACATGTGATTCAATAATTGTAAAAGTTTTTCCGTAATGATTTATTTTCATTTCTGCTAGGGAATACATGTTCTAGGAAAACATAAAAGAT